>LJIJ01000012.1:0-666828 GCA_001718145.1 Orchesella cincta
TACTTACAAAGAGTAGCGTGTATGTATGTAATCTTACCAAGATATTTACATTGGTATATATAAAAATGTATGTGACCACATACATTAGTTATGGCTGATTTCTGTGGGAATGAATGTGATACATTTATTGTGTAATCCTGTGTATGTGTGTGATGAAAAATCAAAGTTAAATGATTTTTGTTACTGCATGAGCTATTCATGAATCAAGTAATTGACTTGTGTTTATATGGTGTGGGCTACCCGTCTTCTCGATGATATAGGTGGGACAACAAGAGCGCAATGGGAAGATGTGACTGGCTCAACTCCTCTGACTTTTGTCAACGATTGTGTTTCATTTACCACGACGGTGTCGGCTAGGTTTTGGCTTGTTGACTGCCGTCATGCGAGTCATGATGTTACCAAGATGGCCACCGACCTATATCGAGAAGCCATTCATGTGCCCTTCATGGCCAAGTAAGTCTTAACTTCTTAGAGCGTAATATTATTATGTGGGCTACTAAACTAAGTGGCCCGTAGATAGAAAAGAATGCATAATCGAGTATTTACTTTCTCTGGAATGGCATAACTATAAGGAATAAAAACAATGTTCTATTTAAAAGGTTCGTACTATTTGCCAAGAGGATTGAAACCACGGAAGCTCGATTGAGGGTATTTTGTATGACCGATGATAGAGAGGAGAAGACCTTGGAAGGTATTTAATTTGTGAAAACAAGTTTTGTGATAAACAAAAGTGTTCCACTTATTTCTAAAAGTTTATCAACCTCCATGCTTTTTTTCTATGAAGGACAAGAAAATTTCACGGAGGTAGCCAAGAGTAGAGACGTGGAAGTATTGGAAGGGAAACCTCAATGGATTGAAATGGCTGGAAACTTAGCCCCAGTCACAAAATCCGGCGAACAACTCAGGTTAAAATTTTTTGCCTTTAAGGAAAACAGGTTACCTTTCCTTGTGCGAGTTCGAGATAGCAATGCAGAACCTGTAGGAAGAATAATCTTCATGAGAGAATCCAAGGTACTATTGAAAAATGATCTAGCATGCGCAGCCTTTCTCTGGGTTGAGTTGCGGAAATTCTTCACACCGCTTCCTTATATAAATTATAGCTAAGCCAGAAGGGGGATCAAGTACCAGTCTGTAACCTTAACATCGTCCTGCCTGACCAAATCTTACCAGATGAACCTTCAGCTCCAGCGTCGATATCGTCCTCACCAAGACTGCCATTGCACACAAACCGTTACAACATTAAAAATGTGGCTTATTCCAGCACTCCCAAGCAGAGCCTGCTCACAACAGTTGGGCCAGGAGAGATTCATAGAGCAGACCTGAAAATATCTGATGTTGCCAACCTCTCGAGATGATTGGATTCCTCTCGCCCGTCATCTTGGTATTACCGAACCTGATGTTTCCATTATTGAAGCAGAGTACCACAAAAGTCCACACCAGCAAGCGACCGTTATGCTCAGATTATGGATGCAGCAGGCTGGTGACCGCGCAACTGGAAATGCCCTTGAGAAAGCCCTAAATTCCATTGGCCGTGATGATATAGTCGCCAAATGCATTGGGAATATTGCCCCTGTCACAGACGCATCTGAGAAGATCCTCGCCCAAACCCACGTTGAGGGTGTCAAAACGATCGAGTCCCAAATTCTTGAACCAATAATCAAAAGCGAGAAAGCGAAACCTCAGCCTTGACGTCAGCTACGACGAGCAAGACCTGATGAAAGTAAGTGTTAAGCTGATTTGATTATAGCGTAGCATTAAATTTCTTTGGGAAGTTGACCTGTCCATGCACCATTGCAGGATTCCGAATCATTGGAGGAGTTGAATAGAGCCGAAGCTTTCAAGATCAAACCACAACGAATAAGTCCAGCCGAGGAGAATGTTTTTGATGAGTCCAAGAATATTATGACCTCATCCTATGAACGGGAGGAGCAGAAATACGTAGCCGAGGAGAAAGTATGCAGCAAAGGTAAGAGCAATTTTCCCTATTCGCTTATCCACATAAATCGATACATCAGGACAGTCACATAGCAGTAAAAATTAAAAGGGAATGTTTGGACGCTTTTTTGGTCACTGAGAAGCTCAAGCTCCGTAGACAGAATATGGATGAAATTTTTTACAAGTACATAATAATAATAGTTATTGTTGTTGACCATGCCAATTGTTAAACTGCTTGGTCTGCTTAACCTCCGCAAGTTTGTTTTGTTAACTGGGTTTGGCTGCCATTGATTGCCAAACGTTGTTGTCACTAATCCATTAATTATTTATAATTATCGTTCGTACCTCCATTTTAATTTAATTTGCATTATCCAACCACCTCTGCATTACTGTACGTACACCTTGGCATAGGGTACACACGAACTTAACAAAAAACTTTGATTGGCTTTTGTGCATTCATGTTGTACTTGGTAATGACGGCCATGAGTTGATATATAATGGCGAATCAAGCGAAACTACTAATCCTGTACGTTTGTTCCAAGCTATATATCCGCTGTTGTATTGTTATGAGTAAAAGGTACAAATTATTATGTCTAAATGTATTTTGGTTGTACTTTTGATTTAATTATGTTATTTACAATACCCATTTTCTTATTGGTTCAAGCTATTGCATGTGAGAGCAAGTCACGCTGATGGAAACCTCCGTGCAGTAGCCTTTCTTAATTGAATTTCCTTTGATTATACTATATTCAATAAGAATGTGAATATATACAAAACAAAACAAATCTATATTAAATAATATATCTATATATTTATTGTACACTTCAAGAGACTCAGTGCAGTGCGAAAGAATCATGTTTGCTATATTGAGAATATATTTATAATTTGAGTAATGGCTTTATATAAATATATTATATTATATATTATATATAAGTATAGTTTTTACCCACCAGCAGCACTTTTTTGCGAGGCTGTTCACTTTTATGTAGCCTATTTAAAAAAAAGCTGTGCTCTGGATCTGGACTTGTAAGAATTCTCTGAAAACTAGTGTTTTTTACATATGCCTTGAATAATGTAACGTACAAAAAAAGTGATAATGCGTTTTATATTAGCAGCTACATTATATTACGTTTTTGTGTTTGCAACTTTCTTACTCAAGTAGACTATTACAATATTATGTATGGTATATAGTACCTATAATATTACCTCAACCAGAAATATTGCCTCACCAACCAGAAGAGTGTAGGAAGACTTGCAAGTGTGAATAATGAAGTCATGCACATTATTATCTATACCCTTTTACCTTGACATATAACGCCCTTCTAGCCACAGGACATATATTTTAATGCTTAGCTTCTCCTAAAAGGAAACTAGGTAAAGTAAGTCAGTTGTTCCAGAGCCTTTCCAGGATTCACAGTCTCCGTTTGTCTGATTGTTGTGTGATAAGAGTATCAAATGTGTGTTTGTGTATGTGGTGCCGTGTAGTCTCTTGAGGAACTAATAGTACTCAAAAAAATTATTACTAATTTTAACATAATATATATTACCTTACACCAAAAATCCACTTCATAAGGTAAGAAGAAGATGTTTAATAGATTAAAAGTTTCATTTGCTCGCCAACACCCTTTTGTAAATGGCGATCACTCAAAAGAAATTGCACGGAGGTTTGCAACGCTTCGAAGGTATGAGTGTGTTTTAAGTTATAAGATATGAGATGTTATCATACGTAAGTATTTACCCTTGTTCATCGTGTCCTTCTTAAAACAAATTTGAGAAAGACATGATCATGTTGGAGGAGATGAGCAACACAAATATCACACACACGTTTTGAATGTTCATTTTTTCAGTTCTTTTTTATTTTCCTTCTCGGAAAGGGGATGAAATGTGTGATGAGAGATGAGCCTGAATGTAAGTTTCTTTAGAGAAAGTGCGAGTACCAGCCTTTTTGCCATGCCCTGCGACACTGCTTTCCTTCAATCACGTTATGTTGTTATATTACTTTCATTTCGTATTGTTATATTGCTCCATAATATTTTTGTACCGTAACTTTTTTGGGTGACCAAGGCTGGGTTATGAGTTTTTTAAATAATATTTGTACTTAACAATCTTCAAAAAAATGCAACTGAATGTTTCATGTGTCTGGGGTAGAGACGCAGCAACAGCAGTAAATACCAGACCAGTCACTCACCGCAAACTATATATACAATACTGCATATATTTATTAATTTGAACAATCACTCAATTTGAATTGACTCAAAAAACCAAATTATGATTTACCCAGCAGCTCTAATCTCTCTATACGTGGATTATTCTATGTTAGTACCTTTGGCTTAGTTTTTGGCAATTCACTCATTCATTATTCTTACTTAGAATGAAGCATTATATATCTTGAGTAAATTCAGTTGTAATACCCAGCAGCAGCATTTGTTGTTCTATTATAAAACATTTACATGGCTGCATTATTCTATTGATTCAAACACTTTTCTAACAGAGAATGTGAACTACTGCCTTATGCATATATTACCTTAATTATACTATTTATCTTTATGTCTTGCATTATTGCTTGCTGTCAGCCGTAAAAAAAACCAAAAAAAGTTAGGAAAAACATAATTGCCTGTCTCTCTTTCTCTCTCTCTCTTTACTCCAACCTTGAGAAGAGAAAGTTGTACTTTGTAGCATCATATATTTTCCATATTATGATTTCACAGTCCACTGGGATGGCCAGGGGACCGAGAGACGAAAGCAGTGGATCGTTCTAAGTCGAGGATTCGGTGGGGACGCCGGAAAAAACAAAGACTGACAAGGAAGAGACAGAAAGTCAAAGTGCCTATTATGACACTGGTATTAGCATGACATTGACCCGAGATAGGGAGCCCATAATGAGTGACACAGAGGGGGAAGTTTCAGACTTTAGCTTAACCTCTCCCAAAAGGGAAACAGGCAGGTTTACTGTAACCCGATCTTTTGATGACATGAGTGGTGCTGACACACTGACTGTTTGAGGCAGAGGATGCTACTCCTGACGTGTCCATGTGCCAAGTCCCTAGTCCCGTAGAATCTAGCGTTACAATTACAGCAGATCCCCCTGTAGATATAGAGCTGGAATTTGAGAAAGAGGCTGCAACCCCTATGAGCACCTCTCAAGTTGATAAGGCTTGTAGCCCTGTGCTGTCTGCAGGACCGGAGACTACGTCACGATCACAACAAATAAGTTATGAGGGCATTGACATTGGAGTAGGTACGAGTCCTCAGGAAACTGCACATAAGGATGTGCTGACTCATCTCCACAATTTGACAAAACTTCCAATTGATGATGATGAAATCTACAAGACTCTGAGACAACAAGCTGATGACAGGAAATCGGCTTCCACTGAGAAGGTGGTGCAAAAGGAAGAGAAAATCGTTACCAGATCTAAAGTGATTGATGTACCACACCCTGTTGGAAAAGATAGCGTTTCGGAAAGTCCTCCGGTTGCTGAACAAATTGGATCGGTGGATGATGAGGAAATGCAGTTTGATTTGAGCATTGAAGAGGAGCCACCAATTTCAGCTGGAACTCAACAGGACTCAAAAACTGTTTCACATACTGAGGTCTTCATTGACACCTCCGGATCTACAAAGGAGGAGCATCACACAACGACTACCAAAACCACAACTACGGTTGTCAAATCAGATGGAAAGTCATTTACAGTATCAAAAACTTCGGTGACTGAAGAAGTGAAACCAACAACAGAAACCCATGTTTTCAAAACCGTTGAGAGAAAAGTGGAACGGTTCGGAAAACCAGAGGAGAAAATATCTGAGAAAACAACAACAACAACAGCAACAAAGGAAACTACCGCAGTTTCTTCAGCCGCTGCTGCTAAGCCTGAAGGAGCAACTAAATCTGATAAGAAAGGAGAAGAGGAAAAGAAAAAAGTCATTCCGGAAGTGGTGTCCATCAAGGCATCAGAATTGGAAAAGACAGACATTCCAGAGAAGGCTGCTAAAGTAGAAATAAAAATTGACAGTGAACCCACAGAGAAGGAGATTGAGCTCATTGTGGCTCAAAAGGGGGAAAGTAAGACTGACGAGGAGGAACAAATATCGACTTCAGAAAGTCCCCCAACAGTACTTGAAACTAAGGAGTTGGACATTTCTCAATCTGAAGAAGAACCCAAATCGGATGAAAGCAAAGATGATGGCTTAGCTGTTAAGCTAAAGACTGAAGAGGAGCGCATAACTTTGGACACCAAACTTACTGAAAAAGAGAAAGCAAAGTCAATTGAAGAATTACTTGAACTGAAAGGTGAAACTGTTGAGGAGAAAGTACTGACTGTGAAGGAGAAAATACAGGCTATTGAGGCAAAAGAGAAAGTTCAGAAACAGGCTTCTGAAGAGAAATTACAGAAACAAGCTGCAGAGGAGAAATTAAAGAAGCAGGCTTCTGAAGAAAAATTACAGAAACAAGCTGCAGAAGAAAAACTAAAGAAGCAACAGGCTGAAGAGCAATTACAGAGCAATTAAAGAAGCAAAGCTGAAGAGCAATTACAAACAAGCTGCAGAGGAAAAATTACAGAAACAAGCTGCAGAAGAAAAACTAAAGAAGCAACAGGCTGAAGAGCAATTACAGAAACAAGCTGCAGAGGAAAAATTACAAAAACAAGCTGCAGAGGAAAAATTACAAAAACAAGCTGCAGAGGAAAAATTAAAGAAGCAAGCTTCTGAAGAGAAATTACAGAAACAGGCTGCAGAGGAAAAATTACAGAAACAGTCTGTTGAGCAGAAAATACAGGTTATTGAGGAGAAAGTACAAGTACCAACTGTTGATGTCAAAAAGATGGTGGCTGAAATTACTGAAAAAACACAAGAAAAGATTTCGGAAACAAAGAAAGAAATAATAAAATCAACTGAAACAAAGGAGGCAGTTGTGGTCTCATCAGCAGCGGAGGTGAAAGCAGCAGAAACTTTTGAATCCGTTGATGGACTTGCAATGTCAGTTGAAGAAACAATTTCCAAAGTTGAAGTAACTCCCTCGGAGACTAAAGATCAAGTACGGAGGTCTTCCAAGCAGGAGCGAGTAGATATTTTGGAAATCACCTCCGGTGCGGAGAAAGCATCTGATGAATTAAAATCTGAAATTGAAGAAATAACTTCAAAATCCGCAAAAGATGTGGAAGAAGTCAAAACGGACATTGAAAAAATAACCTTGAAATCGGAAATAGCCGTGGATAAGGTAAAAACTGAATTGGATGAAATTGTTTCCGAAGACAAGACACTTAAAGAAATAGAGAAAGAAATTGTCGAAGTTACGGCAAAGTCGGAAGAAGTCTCAAAGAAGGAAGAAAAAGCTGTTGTAGAAGAAACAATGACTACTCAAAAACAACGAATTGAAATGGAAGCAAAGATGTCTGCAACAGAAGAAGTTGTGAAGGCAAAAACTATTCCTGAGCGTCATGAAGCACCTATTGTTGAAAAGTCTGAGAAAACAGTCACATTTGAACCTGCAACAACTGTTGAAACCAAAGAAGCTGCTAAGAAAGAAATCACTATTATTGAGACAGTTCAGAAAGAAGAAACTAAACAGAAACAAGATGAAAAATCTTTTAAACAAACTACAACAGAAATTTCCAAGGATAAAAGTTCTGAAATTGCTGAAAAAACAGAAAAAATGATTGCAGCGGAGAAAGTGGTATCGGAGTCAAAGGAAAAGGTATCAGCTATATTTGATACTAGCACTGTGACTGAGAAAATATCTACAGCAGAGAAGAAAACAGAAGAAATAAAGAAAGTTGCAGATGAAAAGTCTACAATAACAACCAAAGAAATGGAATCGGTGAAAGCTGAAGAAATGCGGTCAGAGCAGATTTCAACAAAGTTGGTGGAAAAATCTGCTGAGAAAGTATCCGAATTAATTACGTCTGTATCCACCACTGATACAAAATCAGCCGATGTCGTATCATCAAAGGTTTCTGCGACTCATGCAATTATTTCAGAGACAGATTCCAAATCAGCAACTGAAATAGAAACAAAATCAAGATCGATCACAGAATCCATTGTACAAAAATCTCATTCATTGGAAGGATTGGATGTCAAAGTTGAATCGAAAATCAAGAAATCTGAAGAGGTTTTGGATTTTCAATCTCTCATTTCTGAAACCCAAGATCAAGAAGAAGAAGAAGGTATCAAGGTACTAAAAGAAGAGGCAGTAGGCGAAGCATTGATACTTGATGAAGATGGGAAAGCTGCTGCAGCACGTGCAGAAAAACTGAGAAAACTTGTTGAGGAGCAAGCACAAGACCAAAAAAGTGATATGCTCAGTAGAATAACAGAAGAAGCTGAGGAATCTGAGATGATTGTTTTTGAGGCTGAGACAAAGGCCAGTGAAATAATAAAGGAAGTAAGCTTCGACGGCAGGCCTGAAGCTGCGACAGCAGAGAAAATTGACATTCCAGTTGCAACAAAGTCCCTGGCGACTGAAAAGACTGAACAGAAGATTGAGGAACAAATTATAGCTACAGTGAAAGTACCTGAAGAGGCAAAGAAGCAGGTTGATGAGCCTGATTCCACAGTCATCACCTCTACGACAAAAATTATTACGGAGAAAGTTTCCGCTTTCGCTCCAATAGTAAAAGCAACTGATGCTGTTAAATCAGAGGAGAAAGTAGAAAAGGAAAAAACGGTAGTTCCTCCCGCTGCTGATAAGCAAGAGGAAAAAATTGAAGAAATCAAGCTATCTCAACCTGAAAAAGAAGAAGCTGCTGAAGAAAAGTTGGCTCCAGTCGAGCCAACTCCAAGTTTAAAGGAGGAAAGGGTTGAAAAGTCTGAATCTAAAGACATTCCAGAGAAACAAATAGACAAGGCTGAACATATCCATGAGTCAGTCAGCACTGAAGAGATAACGGAAGAAATTGTACAATACAAACCCGCAGAGAAGCTTGATGACAAGCCTGGTTTCAGCATTGAAGGTTTCCGATCCGACGTTTCAAAAACCATATCTGCACAACAAGCTGAGGTCAAGGCAGCACTTGAAAAATCCATTGGAATCAAGCTTGGAGGTGATAAAAGTTCTGAAACGGTTGTCACGAAATTTGAGCAGAGCTCATTTGAAAAGGTAGTTTCAGTACCATCCAGAGAAGTGAAAATAACTGTCACACAGCAAACTTCTCAAAGCACTGAGAGCGAGCCACAGGTCACAGTTTCTACTATTTCAAAAGATGTTCCAAAAGAAATATCCAAATCAATAGAAGAGATGAAAAAACGCGTGGTGGAACCCATTCTTTCGGAAACCACTACAAGTAAGACGGATGATGGAGTTGTAACAACACGCACTGTTACTTCATCCGTCTCCAAAGATGAATCTGATACTGGAGTTATATCCTCAATTGTGACCACAACCACAAAAACGATTACATCCATTCCAGAACGCTTTGGTGAAGCCGGTAAAGTTACTGAAATCACTTCCAAAGTTGAAAAATTGAGTGAAAGCTCACCCAAAACTGCAGAATCTCGAGTATTTGAACAATTACCACCATCTGAAGTCACAAGTCTGATAAAGGAAGTAACAACTTCTCAAAGAACGGAAACCCCTGTAACTAAAACGGAATCTAAGGAAGAAACCAAGAAAACTACTACTACCACCACTGTAATTTCCGAAGGCATGGAAAAGATTGCTGGCGGAGTGGGTGCATTAGCAATGGGACTTGCTGCTGGACTCGCAGCTAAAATTGCATCCGATGATCAAGATAAATCCCGTGATGATTCGAGAGCTGACAGCAGTCCTGAAAGACAGGATTCTGACTCTTTATTGCAATACGAAGCCATTCCAAGTCTGGCAGATCGATTTAAAGAGTCTGAGGGAGCTGGTATCATGGAGCAAAGTCTACCGGAAGATTTACTTTCACTGGAATTAGATCAAGGACAGTCATCCTCATCAGTTTCAGAGAGTATACCAACTGATGAGCCAATTTTGGAAGCAGGAGCACAAAAAATTGTACATGCTATCCCAAAACTGTCTGAAAGCAAAGTTGAAGTTGTTACAAAAATTGATGATCGTTCATATGAGGACGTTGCAGCTGATTTGGAATCCCAAATGTTAGATTTGGGAATTGAAACTGAAAGCAAGGTTGAGAAATTGTCATCCAAGAAGAGCATTCGAATGCCCGAGACGGTGTTTCATGTGGAGGAAACTGTAAAATCACAAATTGAAGCTGACTCCCACGTCACAGCTGTCAAAACATGGAGACCTGATGATGATGATATCATTGTGGTGACTGAGGCGCAACAGGTGGCAGCAACAATTGTTAGCGAACCGGAAATAGTTGAAGAGATCATTGTTGAAGAAGAAATTTTAAGGGATGTACATGCAGTACCTAAATCAAGTTCAGAAATCCTAACAGAATCGGTAACAATCGTATCTGAAGTCAAACCAGTCATATCTTCAGAGTCTAAAGTAACAACAACAAAAACGACAACTCTAATCCAAGAGAAAGTTTCAGATGTTGAAAAAATTGCAGAGCTAATTGAGAATTCTAAAATGTCTGAAGAAGGTGAAAAATCAAAAGATGCCTCATTAATCAGCTTAGAAATTGGTGATAAAGTTGTGACAATATCTCAGTTTACTGGTGAAGAAAAATCAAAACTGATTACCGTCGATGTAACGGGGAAACCTGAAGAGCCAAAACTGATTGAAGTAGAAACTTTGGAGACGATCATTCAAGAAATTTCACAACCTGTTGCATCTTCAAAAGAAGTGGAAGAGAAAGTTTGAACAGCAGTATCATCACCAGAACCAGTTGTAGAAGAAATGTTCTCCACTTCTGCTTTCAAATCCGAAACTACTACAAGTGTTAGTAAAGCAACAACAGGATTTACGTCATCAGACTTACCTTCAATCTCAGACATTGTGAAGGAATCTATTAGCTCGGTTTCATCACTTGAAACCCAATCCGAGCTCCTCTCAGGTTCCGCCCTTGAGGAAGAAATAGCTCGACTGGAACGAGAAGTGTTTGAGGCTGCTGCAGAAATGAAAGCCTCTCCAAAAAAGAGTTCGCAGGCAGATGCCAAGTTCGTTGAGCACGTGGCACATGACAAGCCTCATCTCACGGAACACCCACTTGCGCCCATTTTAGAAAAACCAAATATTCTGCTATTCCAAGAACAATTTTTAACACATCAAACTGAAACTCAAGAGGAGGTGGAGGCGGCTGATAAAATTACAGAGGAAGTAGTTGTTGTAGCCACCTCAAAATCACCAGAAGAGCCGATCCCTGCTTTTAAAGTGGATGAAGCTAAATCCATCCCATCTGAAGTTTTGGAAGGTGGCAAAAGCCATGATGATTTAAGTCTACATTCTGATCTCGTGGAAACTGCTTCCATCAGTAGCTCTAGCTCGGCTGTGACAACGGTAGTAGAAAAGTCGGATAGCCCGTTAACTGGGAGTGAGCCTGATTTGCATAGAAAAGATATGAAAATTGTTTCTCAAATTACAACAACTACATCATCATCAACACCTGAGCCTAGCTCTGAAATTATTGAAAAATCAGCAACAGTTGAATCAAAAACTGAGACTAAACAAGAAACTATTACAATGTCAGGCGACAAGAATGTTTCAACAATTACGTCAACAATCACTGAGAGCAAGCCTCAAACTTCGGGTGCTTCTGAGGTGAAATCGGAAATCGTGACTGTTACAACAACAACGTCATCATCATCATCTGTATCTGAAACAGAGGCAGGTAGCTCAGCTCTGCCTAAAACTCCCGAGAAATCAGAACGAAAAAAACCTGACCAACTGATGAAGGACGTTGAAAAATTTGTAGATGAAGCTCGTGAAGCAGCATTGCAAATTAAAAAGGAAGTCAAAATGTTGAGACCAGATTTAACACCAACACCCACCGATCAAGCAATGACACCTATGCTAAAAGCCATGTTGGGAATAACAGAGGGAGGAATATTTGATGATGAAAAATTGGAAACTGTACCTGAAGCTGCGGAGGATAAAGAATTGGCAGCTGCAACCGGCGAAAGAAAGAGCCCACAACCAAAGAAAGAATCATCATTGAAACAAGAGGCTCAATCCGAAAGTCAAGTGTTGACAACTGAAGCTATTGAAGAGTTTCATGTAGCGTCGGATCACAGTCAGCTTGCATCTTCTAAGATGGTTGCTGAGGAAAAGGGAAAAGCGAGAGAAACACGAAGTGAAAGTATCAAGAAAACAATGTACTTCAAGGAGTATTCACCAAGACCTGAGGTGACAAAAACTGAGGATATTAAACCCGGTGCCACCACACCACCACCAAGTACCACTACATTCAAACCAAAGTCTCCAGTAACTGAGCACAAGGTTTCTACTCATGAGTCATTTGTTAGAGAATTTAAAGTATCATTCGAGAGGGGGCAGTCTGAAGCTGTCAAACGCATCTCGCCCACAATCTCTCCCAAAGAGCCATCATCTCCAGTGGAACTAATAGAAAGATTTTCACCAAAAGAGCCACTTTCTCCGAGAGAATTTGTACAAAGGTTCTCACCCAAAGGAACGATTTCTCCTCCTCGAGAACGATTTTCTCCCGTAGGATCATCATCTCCAAGAGAAAGATTATCACCCAAAGGACCCCTATCTCCCACGGAGATACGGTTATCAAAAGATTCATTAACTCAACGAGCTAAATTCTCACCAAAAGAGCCACTTTCTCCCACAGGAAAAGGTTCACCGAAAGAGCCTCTTTCTCCTCAGGGAATGACTAGCCCTAAAGAGCCACTTTCTCCAAGTGAGGAGCAGTTCTCACCCAAAGAAGCAAAGGACGTTGATCAAAAGGAAGTAGATACCAAGGAAGAGGAGGCAGAAGAGTCTTACAACTTCTCCAGAGTCAGCCGCAAAGGCTGACACTAGTGTAGAAGGAAAGGACACAGCTTTGTTGTTTTATAGGAGCCTCAACCGCAACAGCAGCCGCTTTACATACCACAACCACCCTTTCCCCTGTTCCCATTACGAGTGCCACTGCGGCTTCCACATTCACCTCTTCAGGAGGCAGTGATTCAGTTGCAGTGGCCACCGCAAAATCTCCTATTGCGACTTACGCAACCGAGGTTGTTCAATCTCCCCAATACATTCTCGATAATGTATCTGAGAGGAGGACAGCAGAAGAACAACGGTTGGCTGCAGAAGTGCATACCGCTAAAGAATCGCTTGTTACCAGTAGTTCATCCGTATTGACGACGACGCAGTCCTTGCAATCAACTTCTCATCTCATGGGGTTTGACAAGTTTGACTTACTTGAGAAACGCATAGCTTTGCAGGATGAACGACGCAGCTCCGCTGATCAAACCGCATTTGAGAAGAAGTCAAAACAAAGATTATTTGGACCTACTAAATTGAGTACCAAAAGGCAAAAACCTTTCCGCTATTCTGTACCCGATCTGGAATACCAAATTCATTACGCTGAAATGCCTCGTCCGCGCTCAGCTCCCGCAATAATCACTTCGGAAGTATTTGTTAAAACACTGGATTTCGTATATTCACAAAAGGGACAAGTACAAGAGTCCACTTATAATTATGGAGAAGGAACCCAGATGTTCATTGGCTCGTCTACAGATGAGTCCTCTGCAGTACACACACGATCTCATACAACTCACTCTTCAGTGAGTGGTGGTGCTAGTCCACCAAGTGACTCAAAAGCCTCTGACTACTCCGGCTCTCAGTTGTCAGCTGAACAAGGGAGTGAAATGCGACTCAGCTCCTCCCCATCATCTGGAGGACCTGATGCTATTCGAAGTCATGAAATATCTGAAGCATCCTCTGTAAAATCAGATTATTCATCCCAAAAGCAAGTTTCTTCTGGGGGCGGAAGCTCCCCCAAAGGGAAATTATCAGATGAAGGAAGTGAATCCATCAGTCGAGCTTCATCTGTCTCGGGAGGCTCAGTAGATTCTCCACAAATATTACAACGAAGTCATAGTCACAGTCACAGCAGCTATTCAGGAGGCTCCGGCGTTGCAAGCAGTTACGCCTCGCCAGCAGTTGGCTCTGCCCCCATGTCAATTTCATCAGCATCTGCCTCACATTCTGAACACTCGTCAGTGAGTGGAAGCAAGAAGAGTTCACGCTCTGGTTCCGAAGCATCATCAAAATCAGTCTCGCTAAAACTTTCGACATCAGCCTCTAGTAAATCTGCATCTAGCAAATCTCATTCCAGCTCTAGTTCCATAACTTCTGTAACGCATTCTTCTCCTAGTAAGGGCTCTAGTGTAACTTCTGAGGAAGGTAGTGGGATCATGGCTTCAGGGGGTGGGGGTACTGGGTCAATGGGCTCAGGAACACAATCACGATCCTCTTTGGCATCTTCACCCATCTCTATTTCTGGGTCGGAGTCAAGAACATCGGAGTCCACAGAGTTACAAATTACGCGTTTGTCTCCGCCACGAGTAGATTCCAGTGGGCAATATCCCACTGTTGTTGAGACTCTTTCACCCTTCATCCAATTTACTTACTGCGTGAAAGGTAATTGATAAAAATAAATAAAAATAATCATCAATGCCGAAGACTGAAAAAATGGTTTTCATTTCGGTTTCTGTTGTTTTTGAGTTGCACTTCTTAAAACACGTTTTAATTGGTACGACTACCTTTACGTTGGAAAAAAAACCAAAAAAAAATATTCACACCATGGTAGATAGGTATATGTTTAGTATGACTTATTACTTTTATTATAATTTATCCATTTTATTTAAGTTGTCCATTAAGTTAGTTTCGGTTTCAGCTCGACCGTGGTTGTCAGTCAATCATTATTTCACAAACCAACACAGGTTACATTGTTACATACCAATATCAAACCCATACCCAAAAAAATGAAACAAATTTCACATAATAACTCCCTAATAATGCTGTAGTAATATCTATAGTACATGTTCATACCATGCTCATATATTTTATTATATACAATTTTACTTACCTTTTAGACTCTAGACTACTTTTATAATAATTAGGTTAGAGACATAGATGGTTAATCTATATAAAGACTTTCAGAATTGCACCTTTAGGGGCAGGGTATGGCAGTTTTAGAAAGCAAGATGCATTCTGTAGTTTGCTTGCACGTTTATCATATTAATTATTTCCATTTCAGTATCATTCCCTTTCTCAAAGTTTGTTGAGCCCTTTATGTTTAAACTTACATGAAATTGCCAGCAATGAAAAGAAGAAAGAAATGCCCATCATACTTTTCCTTACGACAACGCTACTTCCTCGCTGTATTCTTCAGTCAATCCCCAACTATCAGTCTACTACACTCATACCACGAACACAAAAAAAATTGAAATAAGAATGACCTTGAACTTGATTTGGTTTCATATCCTCCAAATTCTATATATATCTTATCTGCCACAGCCGAATTTTCCCCCAGTTGCAAACCTCAATCCAAAAATTGATTTCTTTTGAGTCGCTATATTTGATGTGTTTGGCGTTTTCAATATATATTATCATATTATGTGATGCGTAGTTTTATTTATTTGTATTGTTTTATTATTTTGTATCAAAAATGATTTGAAAGAATTTTTGAGTTCTTTGATATAATTGACTAAAAATTATCAAATTGATTCAGGTGACAGCGAAAGCGCTGACAAATCTTCATAAATAACCCCCAAAAAAATTCCCTTACTTCTGCTGAGAATCCGTGTCTACTATGAGAATCAGCCAAAACATGGCTCTCAGTGGATCGGGGAATGAGAATCGTCCTATTCCAGCCACCCTTAGACCAGAGTCTCCCCCAGGAGGTGATGATAACGCTTTAACCGATGTTGAGGACTTGGATGACGCACGCTCACCAATTATTGAACACCCACCACCTACAATTCCTCTTGTTGATACTACAACTACTAACAGCAGCTCCCTAGCAGTACCCGGTCAGAGGCGGAACAGTGAAGATGATGGAGGTGTAACGGATACAGAGCTAATGTCAGAAAATGAAGATGAGCAAAGTCCAACTAGCCCCGAAGAGCTCAGATTTCCTGAGGCATCTGCAGAAATGGAGAATATTTTAAGAGATTATGGAAATGAAGGAGAAATTTCCATTCAAGGTAATTGCGGGGAGCGCGTTACAGTTTCCAGAAAAACGGTATCACGCCTCTCTGTTTCGGGTGCAGCAGCAAAATACGAGGAAGAGGTGCTCACTGATGTGGAAGATATGGAAGGAGATGAATTTGAAATAGATATAATTGATACAGATGCCCCAGGATTTTCTGCAACTGCTCACGGCTCATTTGTAATACTGCCTGATCTTGATTTCAATATCGATGAGATGGAGAAGGAGCAAGTAACTATAACGGTCTGTGAAAAAGAAAAGAGTACTGGAATAATACACGGGATGGAGAGAAAGTACTCTTTAATTGAGTTCTTACAAACTGATGATGCATTAACAGAGCTAGAATCCTTAGAATCTGGAACCCCTCGTCGGTTATCAGTTGATGTGACTAATGCTCAATGCAGAATCCTTACACCAGAGTTTGCTGTTGATCCAATGACAGATGAAGAATCACTTGATAATGCGGAACAAGGACCAAGCAAATATTACCTATCAGCCGGTCCTCCAAGGTCAATTACACCTTCGGATGCGGGGGATGACAGACTATATGACAACTTGACGGATGTGGAAGATGGATTTGATGATGAGAATAAGAAAAAGGCTGTGAGCTTTGGGGGTGGACTCCAAGTCGACGACATTGATCAAGGGGCTCTCACCGACTGTGAAGATGTTCAGGATTCGGATGACGAACCTGATGTTGGAGACGAGTGGAAGCCTGTTCCAACTTTGTCTGGAGAACTAGAAAAAATTTTCCAAGCGAATGTCTCTGCAGCCCAAACAAAAATCAGCATGAAAGACATAGAACCAGAAGAGCACTATCCAGAGACACCAACAGAAGATGAAGAAATCCATTGTAAGATCATTGACTCCCGAACCTTAACTCCACGACTGGTTATTTATAATCACAAAGATCAGCTAGCAATTGAATCTGAAGATGAAGGAATGGGTGGAGGCGTTACCGACGTGGAAGATTTTTCTGCAGTGGATGCAGAAGAAGATGCTACTGAACCTGCTGCAGCTTATGTGCCATCCGAAAGTGATTCCAAACTCATTCAAGATATCATGGATGGACACTGCTCCTCCGTATCTGTGTCCGAGTCAGTGATTCACAACGGGGCAGTAAAGCCAGGAAAAGGACCTGACACGGATGTTGAAGAATTTGAAGCAGAAAAGAAAAACTCGATTCCCAACATTCCAAAAATTGTATTTCCAGAAGGAAGTGGAGCAGAACCATCATGCTCCAACATTCGACGGAGGGGAAAGAAGAAGCACGCCAAACGAAGTATTTATTTTACATAATAATCCACAGCGGAATGCATTTTTTTTAAATGTTGCTTTTATACAAAAAAAAACCTTGGTTTGTTTTAAGCTCGGATTATTTTATGTTAAATTTTTTTTATAGTTTTAGTAGTTGTAGTACCTAGTTGTCAGCTTGAGCTTCTTAGAGCGATCACGAAATATATAAATATGAGTACAGTCGAGTCATCATTTCATTATAGGGATCTGATCTGATAGACACCTTATAATAATACGTACAAATTAGCATCTTATACCAAAACATTCTGTGATGTCAAGTTATTTTAGCCTATACATGAGATGTAATGTAATGTACGTAATTGACACTAATTATGTACGTTGTTACACCTGATTTGGAGTAAACGTAGTCTTTACCTTTTTATCCCAATTGTTTTTCCAGAACGGGAGTCCGCACAGTCGCAGTTAGCAGAAGATGATCCCAGATCAGGTAAGAGCAAAGTTATTTTACCATTTCCTCATTTGTATAGCCAGGTCCTATCCATTATTATTGAGTCGTAAAAAAAGATGTAGCCGTTATTTTTGACACATTATTATTATTACTTATAGTTTAGTTTCAATTTATTTTATTTCAGAGACAATTTTTATTTCCAATATTTATTTTACACTTTTCTGCTGCTTGCATTGATTAAGTTATGTCACTCGGTGGTGGTATGAAATGATGCTTTCAATATTGCATTAAATTAATGGTGAATTGTATGCATGCTTGTGGGGCAACAACTATATTATGCAATCAGATAAAACATGCAATGAATGATGAGTGTTTTCATCCACTCCGTCGATAGTACTGCTGAAGTGGATTCAAAATCAGAATGAAAAGCACGGCAAAATATTTTGAATAGATTAGTTATGCACTTCGTGGGGTTGGTTAACTAAACTGCTCGCAATCAATAAGGGTGTAAGAATTTTTCGCATAAACTATTTTTTTTCATTTTTCTTTTGTACAAATTGTCAATATAAGACTTACAAACCCCTCCACCAACTTCCCCAACATCGTTCTACGACACGGTAGCTCCCAACATCAGCGTCAGTCCTGGCCCCGGGGCCCATGATGATTATTTGCTTCGGCATCATGGGACGAAAAGCCCATCTGTGATTTATGACACAACAGAGGATGGGAAGGCGAGTCCAATTCATGCAGAAATCAAGCTTCTTGTGAGAACTTCTGAGAATGGGAGAGAAAGTGTGGAAATACGAAGTTTGAAAGAGGTGGTCGTTCCACCAACAACAGCGGCAACAACTTCTTCCCCAGTCCCACCCTCTCATGTTTCTAGCTCTCCGAAGTCACCCAAAAGGGGGGCACTTAGCCCAACCGATAGTACTAAAATATTATCTGAAGATGACCTCAGTGATCGTGTTGACTCGCCTATTCTTACACAGAAGCTGGTGGTTCGCTTTCAAGAAGGTGATCTTTCTATGTTGCTTAAGCATGCAATTCTCGTGTGAAAACTGTCTCCTGTCCTGTTTCGCCTGGTTGCAATAAAAGAAACTACTACTCTCTTCCTGTCGGCTCTAACAATCTGCTTCAACTTATTGCCTTGTGTGGTAATAACGACAACGACATATATGTTTCTGACGTAACAAGACACTATAAGCTCTACTTCTGGGGGTATTGCTTTCTCTACTACTTTCTCCAGCTTTCTCCATCATTAAAAAAACCGCAATGTCATCGTAAACAAGTCATATCTTTCCCGACCATAACCATTTACACAAATAATCAGCTATATTGCTACATCTTTCACATAAATTCTTTCCAAAAAAATAACACAAATTGACACAGTATATATGGTTGGAGTTACAAAAGTCGGTAGATTATTATGAGAAAAGGGAATGTCAAAAGCAGACTTGAAGATATCATGGATTTTAATAGATCCAACTCATGTGGACAAGACCGAGGTAATCCATACATACACCGAAGTAAGCTCCCCTGCTGCCGAATCGTCTTCAACAACTCCAGAAGTATTCCAGAAATGTCTAAGAACTACCACCACAACTACGACGAGAACAACCAAGATCCGCTCATCCAGCAGTCCCTCAGGAAGTCAAGAGCAGCAGAGCCCAATACCTGGTAGTGGAGTAGAAATTACAGAGATTGTGTCGGATGATGATGAGGATGAGTCGAGTATTCCACAACCCTCCACTGTAACTCAGTTTGAGCAACAAGCTCAGAAACCAGAGACGATCCCAGAAGAATGGGAAAGTGAGGTTGAGACTAGACATTTTGAGGTCGAGTATGAGCGGGACGACACCAACCAGACTCCCATTAGTCTCCCCTCAAGAGACCAATCGGAGAGCAATGGTCAGACTGTTGACACTTCGGAGCTCATTACCACCCAGATTTATGGTGGTGAAATTGTAGATGAAATCATATCACAGGCTATTTCCAGAGTTAATGATCTCGAGCCTCAAGAAGTAGAAGAAGTTGGGGAAGAGTCAGAAAGACTAATTGAGGAAGATGAAGATGATGATTTTGCAGCAGAAGAACTAGCTGACCGACCACCAATTCTGAGGACAGACTCTGAAGAACCATCTAGTAAGTCTGATCCTATTAGTGTGACGTCCCCAGAAGAGGAAGAAGTGTCGGAGCCGTTACCAGTTGAACCTGAAGTTGTTGTTGGTGCTGAGGGGGAAGAGGAGGAAACAATTGGAGAGACTGAACCTTCTGTCCAACAAAGTGCCCCTTCCTCTGGAAAAAAGAATAAAAACAGGAAAAAGAAAGGAAAAAAGGGAGGAAATGGAAATTAGTTGGCATTAATCGTAAGATTTATTTATTTTTATCGTTTTTGGGCGTGGGATTTATTTTTTTAGTGTGATACATTTATTACTATTGCTAATCAATTTACAATTTACGTGCTAAAGAGTTCGATAAATTGTGTTGAATGCTCTCATTGCAAAAATTGAACAGGTTACCGTTGAATCATTTCCGGTTTAGGTCCCGCATCTGTAGAACGCATAAGATTGGGTTTCATAAAGTCATGTGTACTGGATGCATCATTATTTTGCTTGTGATGTTGCCGACGCCAATTGTATGTATACTTCTATATAAAGAATTCAAAGTCTGCATGATTATCCATTATTTTCCCTATGAAAGTTTATCAGTGGAATATTTTTAAGTTAGCACCCGTGTATAATTTAAGTATGGCCATATTTTTGTGTGTATCCGTGTGAAATACTTTAACAGTTTGAGTATCGTGTCGTGTGTTTTGTGTATCATCAAATTTTATTTAAATCAGGCTTTCACCCAGCCTCCTGTTTGCTAACAATATGGCCTTTTATATATTATATAACTACTTACAATAATACGTATTATGTCGTATTCAGAATGATTGTTTCCCTTTGGTTAATAATTATTGTGTATTATATGATTTTATTTTTTGTCACTGCACTCATTTGTAAAATCAATGTTATAATTGTATAGATAATAGGCAGTGTGTAGCATTATTTGTTTCTTTTTAGTTTTGGTTTCCCATCATCTCCATACAGAAGATGACTCTGACAAAGTCGCAATCGAAATTATAACGGGATTGTGTTTGAATTGTCTTTTTAAACGTTTGGTTTCCCATTAATGAACTAACTTTAGGGCCAAGAGACTTCGACGTGTCAGCATCACCTTCAAGAGTTGTGGATAGTGTGGGAACATACGAGGAACGGAAAAAATTTTGGAAAGAGAAGGATGAAGAGGAACAAAGAAAGAGAGAGTCCATCACATCCATTGAAGACTACACACAAGGATTTGACAACTCTGCATTCGCTGGAGTAGAGACAATTGACACAAGAACAGTAGAGCCACCAGTAGTTCCTCATCGAACGCCGAGCCCATATGAAATTGAGCGAAGCAATGAAGCCATTTTCCTTGACACTGATGAACCAGGTGTGGAAGAAGAAGTGAAGTTGGAAGACCTTGTTCAGTATCAAGTTGAGCAAACACAGCATCAGACACAATTTGTTATGGACTCCCAATCTGTTGTGGAGGCATCACCAGAAAGGAAAGTCCTTTTTCAGGGAATGTCTTCATCAACTGAGAGGTCAATTAGTGTGGATTCTGAGGCACAGCTGAAAGAACAAATCAGCAGAGAAATCTTTGAGGCTGAGCTCGCAGAAAAGATTGAATCTTTGGAGCCTGAAAGTAAAAGTCTGATTCAGGAAGCCTATGAAATTCGTGATGATAGTGACAAAAGTGAGACTGAGACAACGGAAAAACTCATTTCTGGCATGTCTACTGAGGAAAGGTTAGAGGATGCTAGGTATGTGGCGTCTAGTCTGGTGTCCGAAATTGAATCCACTCTTGAAGACAAATTTAAAACTGTGGAACCCAAGCCATCGGCACCGTCCAGCGTAGACATTACTGATGAGGAGCTTATGTCCACTGGGGATATCTCATCGCCAGAACCTCAACGATCGTTCAGGGTAAGTTTCTTTAATTTTTTAAATAGTAAAGCAAAAACCATGTGTATTAATCAAGTATGGGAGTATCAGAACGAACTTGTTCATTATCTTTCAGCACAAGATAGCACTTTGTTCTTATAATGTAACAACAACGAATTAGCTACTTTCATTTATGAAGCAATTACAAATAAATTAACCCTCAATATAGAAATATGTTATTACCAAACATTAACTATTGTTCTTTTTCGTTCTGAAACTTTCGTTGTGGATATTAAAAAAGATTTTTATCAAATTTTTTGGCTAATTAATAATTAGAATGTGTTGTATTTAATTTAATGCGCAGTTTGAAGGAACTGAAAGACATGAATCTGCAACAGATATGCAGACTGGTAGCTCAGTCGGCGGCACAGAAACAGGAACCCCTGACACCCACGCAGTACGCTCATCATCTTCCGGAGAATTTTTCACAGCTCATGAAGACAACACAATCAAAAGCTCATCGGATGAACCATCACGGCCAAAATCCTGGGACTCATCGATCCTCGGGCAAGTTTCCAACAACTTTCCTGCCTCACATTCCGGCGGATCAGAATACCAAACAGCACTGGGTGCCGCAGTGTCATCATCAGAGAGCTACTTGGGAAGTTTATCAAGTGATGCATCTGCGTCAGGAACACTTGTTGCCTCACAAATTGATTTAGGAGTTGAATTGTTGGAAGATGATGATGATGAATCAGATCACGCTCAAATCAGAACACACGTTTCCATTGAAGGAACCACAAGCGAACAAACAGGTACAGTAACAACCCGATCAATTTATTGTGAGGCTGGAAGCAGTCATGGTATCCCACCACCTGGTACTGGACTTCCGGTCACACTCACATCATCCACCTCTGGAACAACTGTCTGTACTCAAGTTGAAACGACATATGAAGCAAGCGTAAAAGGTGACCCAGAACTCGCCGATGATCAAGATGGAAATATCATGATTTATGAATCTTCTGTAACTGTGGAGCCACCACAAAGAATGGTGAGAACTCATCGTCGCTCTGAGAGTCAGTCTTGGGGCGATTCGCCACTCAGATATGGAATTGAAGAAAGAATAGAAGAAGAACAGTTGAAGGATATCGTATTTCCTTCTGAAGAGGAAGAAATTCAAGATCTATTTGAAACCTCAGATGATATTGAAGACCCAATTCAAAGACCAATCACTCCTGAACCACAGTTTTCTCCGGATGATCAGCCACGACGGAATTATTATCCCGAATCGTCGTTTGAGCAAACTGTAGAAGGTTTGGGTGATGAGGAAGTAACTGACAAACGTGGTGGAGGAATGCAAGATTTTACCATGGAATATGAACGGGTAATTGCACCTCAGGTTAGACTGGAAGATATTGAAGAAGAAAGCTCGGTAAAAAATTCACCAAAATCAGTAATGAGCCTGGAAATGAGCTCATCCCTCCCTGAATTGGAAGAGCGTAATGGGAATGGGAATGGAAATGGTGAGAAATCAGGCAGACCTGGATCACGGGAATCATCCTCATCGCTGAGGGAATTTGAAAGACTCGAATGTGCAGTGTTTGAAGAAGAAGTGGTAAGAAAGGACGAGCCAACGTTATCAGAGATTGAAGAAGGACATGAATCTCAAGTGTCAGAAATATCCGAAGCAACTGAAGTAATTGGGGATGGCGAACATGATTCTGGCGATTTGGAATTTGACGACAAAATGAAAAACTTATCTTCCCAGCAATATGAAACTGCAGAAGATGCTTCTCAAATGACTGACATACAAGATTTAGCTTTGGATTTGGACCCAATGATGTCATTCTTCTCTACCACTGTAATGGAACCCCAAACTCCAGACACAACGGAGACGAGCCAATTAGATGATTTCCAACTTAGGAGTGAAATGGTAGCAACCACAGACGCCGACTCAAGTTTGGAATTCAGAGCACCCGGAAAATTCACATCGGATAACACAAAAATGACTTCTAGTGGAGACTCTCTCGACGATCAAAGCGGAAGCAAGAACCTCATGGAAGTAAGTCGAGACTCATTGGATTTTGAGCACGACAGAAGAGAGCCTACTGACATTCCAGAAATGGTTGGATCAGCAGACTCCTTAACTGGAGCCAGACGAACTTCTCAACAACAACCTGATGAGCTCTCATTTGAAGCAGAACAACTAAGAATGCGTGCCAAAGAAGGTGGAATGTCTGATTCATTGGAAATGCAACAAGGACAGACTTTCCCAGCTACAATGACAGAATCCGCGGATTCTCTCAATGATGGACGATCCACCAGCGAAAGGTCTGCAGCAGGAGCTGCGGGTGGCGTAATGGTAACCTCTTCCGACTCTCTGGAAGGCCAAACCATTGATCCATCTGCTTCTTCAACAAGTACGGGTGGAGATGCTGCAATGTGGTCCAGCATTGGAGGTGGATCAGCCTCAACACTTGTGTCAAGCCAGGAGGATTTAACTCTTGAAAATCAATGAATTACTACTTACCTATTATGAAATCCAGGTGTTGATTATAAGACTAACATTTTAAGAGTATAATTCCTTCCAATGTTATTAATCACGGCAACATTGTGAATGTTTTGATTTGCTTTAAGTTATTGTTTTAAGTATAAAATTTCAGTTATGTTAGCATTTTTTAAGCACAGCACGAAGCACCGTACACATACATATTCCCATAATATATTTACATTGGTTATAAATGGTGAAAACTCAAGAGGTACTGAAACTGAAGAGGTACACAATGGAGAAAGCTAGCTGCACATAATATATATAAAAGCAAACTTGTCATCATAAAAAAGTCCCATGTCATAATACAAAAAACTTACATTATTTCACTTAACCTACCATTGCAACTGCCAAAATGGATTGGGCGCATCAGGTAACAGGTTTTGAAAGTCAAGAACAATGGAAAGTGGGTAAGGTGAGACATCAAAAGGACATGTTGGTAAAGAACTTTATATTGGAGCTTTTTCGACAAATGCAATTTGCAAAGTATGTAGAATCATGTAGTTGTACAGTATGTAGTATCAAGAATTAGGGTTGGACATCATACCTGCTTATATAATATCACAAAAATAATTCAACACCCTTTTCAACACAAAGTTTGTGCATTTACTTTGAAAGTTTGAAGTTTTGTTTGGCATTTTTAATTTTTGCTTTTACCACGGGATCTTTGATTTCAGGCATGGAATATAATACTAATAGATTCCTTTGTTTAAACACGTTTTCAGGAGCCAGCTCACCAGGTGACTCCTCTTCACAACAACGAACCATGGAACTAGAACGATCTGTCTCTCCTGAAATACCTTCATCCTCATCAAGGGAAGATTAAAGCATGATAATTTAACGTCTCCAAATTGTGCAAGTAGAAACCAGCTATGTATATCTCTACTTCCTGTATGCAGACCGTTTTTCTGTCACTTTGAGAATTCAATTGATCGTAATACTTTTGAAAATATTAATAAAATCGCAATGTATTCAAACCTATTCAACCATAATGCAAAAACTGAATTGATGAAAACATTATGAAATGACTTGTAAAAGGGGACGAAATGTGTAACTTGGAGAAAATCTATTTCTAACACTGTTAATGTATCCATAAACCTAAGGAAAGTTTCACCTGTTTAAATGAATTCATTATTATTGTTATGTGGGTTCATTGGTGAAACAATATTAATCCAACTTATGCAGGCTCCGTGTCCTTTGTTAAGCAAGTAGAAACCTGGAAAAATAGAAAAGTGTATTTTTGAGTTCCGAGTACCTCAAATTTCAGCAAGGTATTAATGGGCTCTGTGTCTTTCTCTCTGCTATTTTCAAATACGGGAACTTACCAGGAACTCTAGTTTATTGGGTAGGCTTTTACTTTTAGCGTAAACAATTTTTTTTGTGGATGTATCTACACGCCCTGTTTTAGAGAGTTCTTTCTAATAATTTATTGTTTTTCATGCTTTTAGTCCAATGTCTAGTTGATATTATGTGTAGAACTTCCACTTTATAGTAAAGTATAAGTGAATCTTAACATTTGTAAGCATGATGATATATGATCATATTATCATATACGTACGTACGTACATAGGAAGTACTAAAGCCGATGAGAGGATAAAAAAATTGCATTGTACATTTGCTATAATGGTCGCTAATATCTTTTTCCTGTAAAAAAAGGTCCCAATTTCCGATTCAAAGAACGATTTATGCTTCTAAGTATATACTACACTTAATGTGTATAGAACAAATATGTACCTAGATTTTCCAAAGAATCAAAAATTGTAATCGCGTAATGAAATTCTGATTTAAAATAATATTCAACATGATCAAGAAAATATTGATTTTATAGAACATGAGAAGGGATGAAGTCGGCAGTATGCTATATGATCATAAAATATTGTTATTGTAACCTAATATAAAATACAAAATAATTCTTCGTACAGATTTGGAGCAAAAAAAGTTATACTCTTACGAAATATGATGATGATTGTATGATAAAGCAAACAATACGAGCGTACTACATATTGTTTCCTTTTCAGCAAATATTTTTGCCTTTGTCTTTGCTTTCAGCAATAATATTCCTAATCCAAAGGGATCCAATTGAAGCAAGCTTTTATGCAAGGGTATTACAGATAATTTTACTATACACACTATAGGCTAATGATGAAGAGTAATATTGACAATGTATTATAAAAAATGTTTAATAATTATCCACCTTGTTGCACTACTTTATGAAATATTGTAAAATAAATGACAAGAAGATAAAACGAAACTCTACTGAAACATAATGGATGATTGTACTACAATTGATACAAAAATCCAACCTCCCATTAAAATGGATAGGACCTCATACCAGGACGATAATGCTGCATACTTTCACACAGAAAAAACCAACGATGAAAGCTACTTAACTAAATCACATCTACATCTACTACTACTCCTCAACCAAAAGCATAATAATTTGCAAATGGATGCAAAATGAAATTTCTCCAGAACAATTTTAAAAACTCGAGATGAACAGCGTCTGTACATATTATATGAAACATTATTAATATATATAACTAAACTAAAAAAACGCTGCTTCTGTACGTTTAAGCATGAATTGAATGGAGTGAAAGCAATCAACCCAATCAATATAATGCCTGTTAAAAGTCTAAAAAAATCATGTAAAAATTTTGAAAAAAAGTTGTGTACCGCTATAAATGTTACTTAAAACTGCCTCTTCGGTAGATAGAAACATACCTGTAATGATTATAAAGCTAAGTAATATATTATTATTACTATATATTGGGAACTCGTAGTTAGGTTTTAAATGATGACTTAGCCGTGGGAAAAATCATACTTGTAGGGATGGAAAATAAAAAGGTTCTGACTGTCTTGTATTTCGCCGTATATTACTTTATTAGAGTCACGATGCTATTAAAAATAAACTAAATTATGCTATTGTTAAAGAAATTCAATGGTTTTTAATTGAAATTGCCTTCATTTACACTCATACTTGAATATGATCCAAATTAGCATGGGAAATTTCTACGAATATGCGGAAGTAAATTAGCAACAAATAAGTGCATCATTTATTCTCATCATATCATGATCACAATTTTAATTTCTACATTGCTTAACTATAATAATATGTAAACAGTATTACCTACGGGGTACCCGTAAAAGATTACACAGTTCATATCTGATATCAAGTTTACGAGTTTTTTCCACATATTTGCATACATAGTACTGGATGCCAGCCATTCAAACATACAGTAGGGGATTCCCTAAACAGATTTAATGCTTACTCATAAAATATAACCCAAGTGTGAAGTTAACACTGTGGCAAGCATAAATTGTATATTGTATTCATAGTGTACACGAAAAGTCTCCATTTTGGTCTTTGAATCTATCATTTCAATTTTAAGAATAGCGGATACATTTAGTTTAATGTTTGTACAGATTTAGCATTCAACTTAATCAAGAAATTGTATTTTTTAAATAGTAATTTGTCTATTCCACTCATGTAGTAGATCAACATTTATGCTTGAAAATCAAAGGTTTATTATCGAAAATGTTAGGCGTCTTCATTTCTTACTGATAAATTTATATTCAAATACCCTTATTTAATAACTGCCATAAAACCACTATGTATGTATATGTATTAAATCTATACTGACTGGGGTATCTTAAGAAAAGGACTTTCATTAATTACAAACTTTATCCTCTTACATTTCTGCAGTGTTGTGGCAATAAGTAGTAATACTTTTACGGTAATGATGACTGATTCAATTTAACTTACAAAAGAACTTGACATCCTCAGTTCAGTTAATAAGATTAAAAGCAGTATGCTACTCCCAATAATCAACCGCAAACACAACCCAACAAATATAATGATTTTATAGCGATCTAAATAATTCATATAGTACCGATATTAGTTACATATAACATTAGTCAAAGCTGGATGGTATTTACTCACACAGCTTACAACTTTCATCCCATGCAAGCAGATTGCATCCTACATACTACAATTCACACAGTTAAAGCTAAAACTCATTCTTTCGCCACACAATCAGTCGATTGATTTAGATTTATGTGCTGCCATATTTCACTGAGGTGTCCTCATATGCAGGACTGATAGGAAGAGATGGCTTACTTCAGAGAAGAACTTCACTGTACATAATATATTATGTTCAACAAGGGTGAAAGCAACAACTGAGAATGTGCTCAAGGGGCCTTGCATTTACCACAAATAGGATAGCATGGTTCACCAACACAAAGGACGACGATGATATGATAACAGGCAAATACATCTCTATTTTTTGCAATAAATATGTTAACATCTCTCTCTCATCCATCATATAAACGCATTAGTCTCCTCCAGCGTCGTGAGAAAACTTGCTAATGATCATCATTTGTCAATTTGTAACAATACCAAAATACTCTACAGGCCATACAATGGTTAGTGGATTTGTGGTTCAATACGCTTCCAGTAACTCGAAAGGAAACCTGCCAATATCGGATGTTACGTTACGCTACGATCTCATCGTTTCACTTTCGTCTAAAAATTATATAATATCTATCATATATCTGAAGCACCTTATGCAAGTCTATGAGCGTCGCGTGAACTGGCTTTTTTTACAAGCTTTATATCTATGTACAATATATTTTTTGGGGTTTTCACTTTCACTTACACTAACATGCAGATAATACAGCAGTAGTAGCATTATATATCTTCTGATTATCAATTTCTGGGTCAATTTAAAAGTACACATAACCATTATAACTTTACATTTCAGTCACATATCTTCAAATCTCAGCGCACATTTAAATTTACAGAGCCAATAAATTCAACCATCTTTTTGGAGCTCTTCTGTCCCATAAACATTTCTTGATTTATATTTTGACACCCAAGATCGAAAACGTCAGGCTCAAGTTAATAAAATTGGCTTTACAAATTGTTTGAATAATAGGATATTTGTATATACATACATAACAATGAGATATAACACTCTGTATCTTATATACACTCTTTGTTAGTTTAATGATTTTACGTTAACACTATATGTAGTAGAATCTAAACAAGGATATTTTCTTAGACGCTTTAATAATTTACACAACACATACAGCTATCAATTGATGCTTAAACCTAGATACGTTTCGATTGTCTAAGATTTTGTCACAGTAAAGTAGCTCATGAAGGTCAGACGAGTTCATTTTTGTGTAGTTCTTGCCTGAAGGAGAAAGCAAAGCTTCTGTTTCTTTTGAAGATTGTTCACTTAATATGCATACACATATCTCTCTTATTGGTTCAATTTTCTCCATAGATTTGAGTAGGAATATATGCAGATTTTAAAGAAACGAACAATAGCAAACTCTTTCTCAGCGCACATTATTTGAGAGGTTTAATATATTCTCAACTGTCATCGTTATGTTCATCGTCCAACTGAGATTTGCTAATATGATTCAGCCAATTAGTTTTCAAGTATAATTCAACTTCAGTCATTCTACAACGATTAAGCTGATCAATAGCAATCACAAAAGGTTTATCATTCGTGTTTTACCACAATAGTAGTTATTTTATTCGCTACACATACCAGCTGCATTATTCTCATTTGCCATAATTTTATACATTTTTGCATACATCTACATTCTTCCTAAATAAATATATAGATTTGGCTATCCATTTTTTGGCTGAGTACATAATTTACTGCAATATACATGTATTTGTTAAGTAGAAAGCAATTATAATCTGCACGCTTTTTTACCTATGGCTGGGCCTACATAATTCATTTTCTTATAGGTTCCGAAAAGCGTGTACATGAAGCCTGTTGTGTCCATGCATCCGCTGACTAGGACTTTACTAGTTCCAGTTCATTTTCACGAAGATGGACACTCTAGATGAATACCCTTCCATATTCCGAAATATTTGCAGTGCAAGCATCTGCATGCGTTTGTAGGCAAGTCAGCATAACCATATCATTTCGGCTGCAAAAATCGTACATCACTTTGTATGGGCACTGTTACTATTTGGTAATGAGGATGTTGATCTGTGATGATGATGAGATGATGTGAGGAATTTATGCAACAATTTATACCTGATGATTTTCTACATTTTTACAGACTGCTATCCACTTTGTGATCTGTACGACTGAAGACCGGTTCTTGGAAAGCAAGGGTGAGACGAGACTGCACTCAATCGTTCTACTGTTACTTCCGGATGGAGAGCCTCTCAATAGTGGTTACTGCTGCGATTCTCATGAAGCAGCTACAATGCTACTTATCGTATGCTCGTGACGTACTTCCATGTAGTCTGGATTGTGTGTCACTTCTTTGATCATATCCTTTAGTAATGTGTATCGAATGATAATTGGATAATATTTTGAAGAGGTGTATTCCCCCTGAAAAAATGACAGAATCAACAATTAAGAGCTTTTCAACATAAATTTATTGTGTATGCATCTATGTAGAAGCAATACAAACGTTAACAAAATATTTTCAAGTTAGGTAGCGAACCGAAATCTCAAAAATAAAAGAAAATGGAAGTTTGTTCTAAAAATGAAACTCCTTTTACTATAATAGTAGAGACCTGAACAATGTATGCACAGGTAATCCGCGTATCATCTATTGCCAATTTAATCGAATATCTAATTTCAGTCTCAGCTTACATTTTCGCTTTGAGTTTACAGTCAACCGTAGGCAATTGTTATAAAAACATTCTTTTGAATACAGATACTTGCTCGGAGGTGCGTCTAATAAGCAATATACACTTTTTACGGCAAAATATAATATATTATTCTGGATGACATTTTCGCATTGGCCATCATTTCTTTTTCATTATACTTATGTTGCTAAAGTGGAAACGGAAAATGAAAAATGGGAAGATTTTTTCTTTCAGATTTATGTGCTTTACTTCATAAAAGAAAATGGGAAAGTGAAGGTGAAGGATTCAATGAAAGTGTTGCTATTATTCAGATGCTTCAAGGGGCAAATGTGTACCGTGTACCTAAGGATTTATTTATAATATAGAAAAAAGTCACTTATTGTTATATGCCGTAATAAACATAGGGACGTATGCCTCCATTGTGATTGTGTGCTCAGCAAAATAAGATGTTTGAAGCAAAATAAACGAGGTGTCTTTATGTAGAAAGATGAATGAAAAGAAATGGAAAAGAAGAGAATGTCTCTTAGCGTTCATTTTTAGTGAAGTAAACACTGGTGTGGAGTATTAAACTACTCAGGGGTGTAACTAAGGCTCGAATGCAAAACAAACAGCTTCAACTTGCATTATCTATGTAATCTAAAAGCTAATGCTACTTCATTTTTAAGTAAAAATTTTGTAAGGAAAATGATATATGCTTATTTTAAATACTACACCACCTGTAGCACCAATAGCGCAACAATCTATGTTTTACCATCCTTATAATAGGTAACTGCGACTGACAGACACGAAGATGCATCTGCATAAAGTTCCAACTAAGGTTTTGGTTATTCAATAATGAACAACGTGGGGGAAAGATGGGAAACTTTTTTTAGAAAGCAAGTAAAGTAGTATTGAGTGAGTAAGTGAAGCTAGTGAACCAAATTTTTTTGCGAGTTTTCTTCCTTCTATACCTCGTATAATAGGTTTCTCACCTTTTTGCACTAACTTGTTTTCTTAGAATATTCAACCAGTAGAGCCGGCTGGGCTTTATAGTGGTGTCTGAAAGCTAGGTGACTGCTTTGCAAGTTGAATCAAGGAGAGAAAGAGACTAGGATGCCACTGCTGCTGAGAAAATCGATTTCCCCCTCAAGGTTGCTAACATTAAGTGGTTGGGGAAGTTGTAAGTTGTAGTAGTAGTAACGTTTTTAGAGTAGATATGATATCTGAAGCCAACAGGCGTGCGTTTCTCATCTTGTATGACGCTGTTATTATGATCAAAGAGCGTACATACGACTAAAAAGAGTTCTTCAGGCACCATCCAGTCACATTGACAAAATATAATAGAAGGAGCCCTGATGCTAACGCAGCTTCCACTTTTATTACACCATTATTGAGCGCAGTGCTCATTCAGAAGGTTTTTTTTGTTTTGTGTTATAATATTTTCCTTCTTGAAGCAAGTTCCCATCTCTTTTGAAAATGTTTATTATGCGTTGGTATAAAAAGTCATATTAATATGCGCCTCATCCCTCGCCACGTTATTACCTTTACTATTACACCTTCATAAAGTTATTCATCAGCTCAGCACAAATTGCACTAACCTAATAATAATTTGATCTCAATGTTGAATAAATGCAACTTTCAACTTTGGTTCATTTTTAGCAGATTTCTTCTGGTCTACAAATCCAATCGTGCACCAATTAAAACTTTTCATTTTCATATTCTGCAGGAAATTTTGTTGGCGTATGGAGAAAGTTAGAATCAGTTAGTACGGCCAAAAAATCTGTATCAGCACAACATGTAAGATAATGTGATGCATAATATATATTTTCCAACTCATTCTTCAATTTGCGTGGATGGACAAAACTATAAAGTCTAGTCAACATAATATTTAGTGAGTTCGTTTCTGGTATTTCCATTATGTATATAGTGGTCTTGTTATGGAGTATAATAGGATGAAAGAATAGATCTTTATAGCATATTATAGAGACTGGAAATAGTATTGGAAATGTATGCCCCTTCTGAGAAATAACGCAATAAGCAACGTTGAAGACTTGAGTTACGTTATGTGTACATACAACAGAACGATTGTATATGTGCATTAAATTACGGAAGTTCGAACTGGTTTTTATTAAAATTATAACTTTAAAAAGCAAATTTTTGACAACATGACAGCAGGCGGAAATGAATAGTTTCTTCACCATCCTTACAATTACAATGTGAATTTGAACTGCTCAACAAGTCCTAATTAATACAACTCCCAGCGATCTTTTTAGTACATTTACATGTCATTACGTAGAGTTTTGAAAAGCTGCATATAATTAGTTCTTAAGTTAAAATACTTCAGAAAACACATTCGTTCGATGATAGGGTTCGAATACTATCTTACAAAACTAGTATGTTTTTTAAATTCTTAGGGACATCATAACGAAGACATAAGGTTAATGATGAAACATGAGTTTGTTGAGTAGGAGGATGCGTCGAGACAAACTATAAAGCATTTGCGAATTAATATCAAACTAGAAAGCTCAGGTTGGGTTTTGGTTTTTCCGTGCAGTTGTTTTTCATTTCGAATTTTAAAAATTCTAGTAAAAAAATAATAAAAGCAGTTCATATTTTTTCTGTGTAGTGTTCTAAGAATAAACATGGAAGTGTTCTACAAACCAAACACTTAAAAATTGTGCTTTGTTCGAATTTTTGCCATAAAAATAACCATTACACAGTTTTTGATCTAACATCAAACAATAAACTGTGAAATATATATTTATATCCGTAGATTTATCTCTATCTTTATCGTTTGCTGGCGTAATATATATATTTTGGGGATTGAAGAAAATTATATATATAAAGAAAGAGAGAAACCGTAAATTAAATACTCAAGAGTTTAAAACAAAGTTTTGTAAGTTTTCTTTGGCACTGAAAGAACGACAGCCATAATTGTATTTGTTTTTCTGTCTCTGATAGCACTTTTGGATGAACAAAAGAAATGGAAAGTGAATGAAAGTCAGCAAACTGGATACCAATAAACTGCTATAAACACAATTTCTACAAAACAGCATAGTTTCCAGTCATGATAATTAAAGAGTCTTTGCTTTTCTGTTAGAATGAACTTTACAAAAATATTTTGAATTGCGTAGTGCATAGAAGACTCCGTATGAGTGGGTGGGTTATTGCAGTTTTGCTTTAGCGATTTTGCAGAACAATGATTTTATACATTTACGAAACCATGCTTCACTACCTAACTAATGGCTAATACGCATTCACAGTCTTTATGATGCCCTCTCCCTCCCCTTTTTGATTTCCTTCCTAGAAAGCTGTGCTTCTGCTGCTTTCTCTTTCAAACTCAGCTCTCTCATTTGAAGCTATAGGTTTCAACATACTATCATAAAACACGGATAAACGCAGGTCATAAAACGGTTAACCCCATTGTAAAATGGTGTTTGCAGAATCAACGGAGTAAAGTGAGGTCGCAAACAAGTTGGAAAATGTCAAGCATCAACAATCCTTTGTTGAAATTTCGATAATTTTACATACATAGCTGCACCTTTTCTGCCTCATCAGAAAAGTGAGCACGGCAACATGGATGGGTAAACATGGATTGGAAATTTAAACAAATATAGTAAAAGTGAAGTGCTAAACGAGCTTATAAACTTGTAACTTAGCACGGGTTTGACTCGTTTGACCCTGCAGCTGTGAGAAGGACAAATTTGACATGATAGATAGAGAGAACCTATAAAATAAGTTGTATATTTCCTTCCCTATCCCATATACTATAACACTTCAGACTTTCAGAGGCAAAAGAAATTCTGCACAAACATAGGTACATATTTTGTAGTTAAGGCTAAGCTAATGCTCCCACGGAGCATTTTGTCACTGCATAATGAACCACATAGAACTTTCCACTAGGACGTTCATCATCACACAGCCGGAGTTACGAATAGTCTCTAACTTCAAGCTGCGCTTTTATTAGTGGCTCTCTCTGCTGTACCGGGGAAACATGCCACACAAGTGAGTAAATTCATTTATCCCATCACTTATTAATATCCATAGGCATAAGCATATTATGATTCTCTTTCTCCCCGCTTGCTTTCAGAAATTTACGTATGCGCTAAACTGTGCAGTAACTGTCGGCTCTAGTTGAGAAACGTTAGGATTGGTTGAGCGAACATTAATAGTAAATTTATAAGCATTCCAATTTATACACTGTTGCTATTAAGTATATGGATTACACATGTAATGTGTTGAGCATATTCCAGTTTTGTAAACTGATAAAAAATATATGACTACCCCAAGAGTCTCTCTTGGTCGCTGTTGTTGCATGTGGACAGGGGTACAGCTCGTATCGTAAATAATTCAGACAAAAAGGCACAAACAAAAAGTGGAATGACATGGAATATTTTGTAGACGAAAATATAAGTAACGCTGAGAGGAGTCGAGTATCCAAACACTACACAACGAAAACAAGTAAATGAGAGTGTGCATAATGTAATAAAATTTGGTGTATGGGTTAGCTCACATTCATTTAGGATTTCAAGACTTGAAAAGGTTAGAAAATACGTGTTGCTACAAAGGAAGGATGATGAGTGGTGGTTTTAACAGCGGAGTTTTGGTTGACTTGCTGAATTGAGCGCAAAATAATATATAAGCCTTTCCAATTCTTCTTTCCAAACTTTCCCCCAATAGGAAATTTGCCGAGTTGCTGGTGTGATCCTATTACTTCAACAAGGACAACGTAGTTTTCATTCACGCTGTTTAAAACGAGGAATGGAATTGATCGAGATGTACGATATACGAATCTATCCAAACTGGATGCATGGTTTAGTACGTACGTTGAACTTTTGACTACAGTGTGATATATCTACACATTGTTACAGTTATAGGTAATATACTACATAAATATTTAAGGCAAGGGTAAACTGAAGGCTGAAGGAGTTGTCTTTGGGTTTGAATACGAGTGGGTATTAAACCCAAAGAAAGAAGAAGAGGCTTACCGTCAACTCTCGAATCAAATTTCGGAGTCCAGTGTAGCGTTTAAGTAGACGGTAGAGATCGTTAATTAGTTGAGTATTCTCAGCTTCTATTTGAGTTGATGTCATATCTGCGGAAAGAGAAAAAACAGTAGGTGATAAAGATCACACCCGGGTTTTATTTTACATCCAGTCTTTCATTACTTTCATTACTGTGCTGAATGAGACTTGAATAGACATGGCGAAGCCTAATTTATGATCAACAAAAAACCTTTATATTACATCCTTGAGCACATCTACCATCATACAAAACCCTTTCGGTTTGCTATAAGTATTCAGTTTTCTAAGAAAACTTGTGAATGTACATTTATATAGAACCACCATGAGGCAAAGTAGATTTTAGTGTATAAGAGGACGTGCTGACATTCTCAACATACAATTAAGTTCCCCCATTGAAATTTTAGCTTTTATTACATCCTACGCCAAAAACCCAGAATCCACGCCACCACAACCAAGTTTTGGTGTCAATACTCACTTGACACCAAACCTGACAAAATACATATTACACCCTTTGTGTAAAAGGAGGGCTACACAACACGACATAACTTTTCACCAATTAAATTCTGACGATCAGTGAGCTTCACACATCCAATGAGCTGTTGGAAACACCAGGCATCGGAACCGCTGCCACCCACAAATGTAACCGAACGCCGCAGTTTTATCTTCAGGACTACATGGTGTGGTGGTATGAATACGATCCCTACAAACTTGATAGTATTTCATTTAGGTCATTCCTCAAAAGTCTTACATATGTTGAAGAAAAACAAGGAGTGTAACTAAAAGAAATATATGGATTTTTGTTTCCTATTCAATCATTTCCTTGCTCCAGGCTAATAAGCGATCCCGATTTTCACTGGGTCATACTTTCTCCTTGCTACTTATGTCAGTAATAGTATGGTTTATTAAGAAGTTGTCACGATGTCTGTAAGCAACTTGACGTGATGAGATATGATACATATACAACAAAAAACCCATTAGAAGGTGTTAATTTTTCATTCACTCTTCCAACAAAATTCATAATTTATTCATGCCGTCATTAGTCTTCTACCTGCCTTAAATCACTTTTCATCTGTCATATGTGCTTTAATATAAATCAAAGGAAAAAGGCACAGCAGAGCTCTCGCAAGTTAATCTTCTTCACAATCAATTTGAAAGCTTTTGAGATGCATATATTGTACGACGCAGTATTTACAGTCTTATATCAAGTTTTACTTGTGATGGTGATGTGCTTAGGCTAGTAAACACTTTATTCGGCGCCATAAAACTAACGGTAATGATTATGTTCTTTTAACTATAACTGTATACAACAGCTATAATAGGTGGCGGATGTATCCCCAAACATGTTTGTTACACTAATAATGATATACTTGAGTTGACTACATACCTTCCAGTCTTTCCTTCTCCTCTCGAAGTCGGTCCTCATTTTCAGCTGCAGCCTTTTCGATTTGTTTCAGTTGAACTTTCTCTAAAGCTGAGCAGGCTCGGAGAACGTAGCAACCAACAGGCTCGGCTTTCTCTTGTTTAGGGACATCAAGAAGTGTCCAGTATTGTGTTTCTAGTCTTACCACCTCCTAATATGCGAAGAGTTAATAGAAGAAATACATACACGGTTCCATATCAGATAATAAAATGCGAAGATATAGTTAATGGACTTGAGGAGGCAAAAGAAGCACACAAAAGGTATTGGATCGTGAAAAAATGTGTTACGTGACACTTATTTCGTCTTCTCCTTCATTGTCAGTAGACCCAAAGAAGACAAGGGAGCCATAATGCTAGAATGGTATAGCGTATGCATTTATTTGACATATGAGCACACATTAACGACTACTTTCACAAGGTATTAGTTGCCTACCTTACTTTACTGTAGCTTTTTAATACATTATTCACAGACATGATACAAATGTACGAAAGTGGACGGACGTGCATTTATTATAGTTGTAACACAAAGCAACAGCAAAATGTGGCTCGCAGCTCCAGAAACTAATACTAGAGAGTAAAAATAAGATAAGCCAAGGAGGGGAAGAACACAGCAATCGTATGAAACTGTTGCTTGATGAATGGTACATAGATTAGTATAAATAAGTAAACTGCATGCACTTACGATTCCTTAATGGCTTCTCCATGACATATATGCAATGTGTGCAACGTAGATAGTAGATAACATATTAGCTAGGGCTTGTCACGGAACAGCTTTCTTTGTTGCAAAACAACTTCCAGAACTCTTAAAAGGAGTGCCGTATATCGTTGGGAGAAAATGATGTTTTTCTTTTTTCTACTTATTATGCCACTTGTATACAGCAACAAAGTAATAAAAACAAACTTATTTCGTTCGCATAATTGGCGTAAGAAACTAATGATACGACGAATAATTCATTTTGGGGAAAGTAACAACTCGTTAATGTATAAAAGGCTGATCATCCAATTGTATGCATAACCATATGATAAATTCATTTGGTCTCAATATTCATTTTCTCCTTAACATGCAAGGAAAGCGTAGGCAATCGAAATTTTTAGCTTTGAAAGCTTTTCAACACGCTGAATTTTTTTAAGTAATTTACATACCTTCAGTCAATGGTATTGCCGATTAATTTTAAGCTTCACATATATTTATCAGTATTTTTTACCAATACATGAATAGCATTCAAATGGACAATTAGCTAGTTTCCATCCGATACATTCGAATTCAGTTTTGTGTATGTATTCACATCACGTAACACTGTAACAATCCATCATCGACACCCTTTTAGTAATATGCTACGATATGCTACGTGTGCCTTAAATGATAATATTTTATGTGTAATATGTTAAGCAACCTGATACAGCGTTGTATTTGTATTATATTTTATTCCTTCTTTTCATTATTATTCTGCTGCAGGGGATTTCTACGCTTTTGTTTTATAGCAGTTTCCTTTACACTTTTTCATTTACGAACGTGAACGTGGTCTCACGTTCGTTCTAGATCTACATGGAAAAGAGCTTCCCAAGCTTACCATTAGCAGGGTAAAAATGAATGTTGACTCACTGTCTTGCCTCTTTCATTGAAAACGAGCAAACGCTGATATAAATAAAGACTTTTCTCGTGTGTCTGTCTTAAAATTTTCCAACGAAACACAGGCTAAACAGATTTCACAGTGTTCCCTAAATTCTATTTAGTACTAGTGGCCCTTATATGATGTTCCAAAGTGTGTCACTAAAACCATCCATTCACACTAGGAGGAGTAATCGAGAGTTGAATAGCCTTCAGTTAAGTTAGCCTGTAGGTTTTAAGTCATTTTTTCCACTCCTTCACTACAACCGTTTTCAACCTTTCAGTACGAAACGAAGGACTGTCAGTGTGCCATATCATTTTCAATGATAACCCATGCATGCGTACAAGAATGATTTCCTCGAGTTGGGTAGCTCCATGATATGATGATGGCATTGTCAACTGCTGACATTCTCATTATACGATAGATTCAACAAAATAAATAGGATTGCAAGACCATATATTTGTTGAAAAACGTACGAATGCTTAACAGGTTATTCACGTTGTTGACCTACACAATTGAATGTGCGTGTTATTTGTTGGATTGGATTTGCAGATAACTATTAAATGAGTTAAGAAAATATATACAGTCGTTACTTTTAGAAAACCACAGGATTTCGTCAATGCACGTATTTTCAAGAAACTGTTTCTGTTCGATAATACCACATAACTACCGGTATATCGCTTTGATATGAACCATGACCATATGAACTACGATCTTCCGTTTTGCCAAAATCTTTCCAAGTATGAAGTTTTAATCTTGAAGCAACGGCACCGTTCAACCTCTCTTTGTTGCGTTATGTCCCTTAGCTATAACTGCCAATCTTCCCTGTTGCTTGATTAACTAAGCTTAAACCCACTAACAAAATTCCCTCTAGATCGATTTAAGTAATTTATCAGATTCTAGTATGATGCGCCGTGATATCATCAAGACGATGATTTCAGCTTTCTACCTCACTCAAGCAAGTTGGAAACTCCTGTGAGGACAAACTACTCATCTACTTCAATGACAATTTCATTAAACTTTCTTCATCTTGCTCTACTGCTATTTCATAATAAACTATCGGTGAGCGTAATGAATGCTCAGAAATCCCATCCACACAGTGTTTGGAAAAGCTTTCATTTCAAAATGCGAAAGAGCACACTGTCGTTGGGATCTTGATTAAACGCAGTTTCACTCATTTGATAATTTAATTATATCATATATATCAACTTAGGAAAGATTCAAAAAAGGATGTTTTTGTTCAATTCAATAGTCAGTGGAAAATGAATGGATTAGCCAGACTAATTAAATACCCGAGTTTATTCACTATACTAGTCTATTTCATTTGCTCACCATACAAAAAAATAGAACCTGAAAGTTAAAAGCGACTAGACATTTGCATGGTGGGTCTACTTGGCAAAAACATCTCAGCCTCAAACGCTGGCAGACACGGGTGGGTAATATTGTTTAGTGGAGTTTGGAATAACTGACGTTGATTTACTTTGACTGCATAATTTATGTCCTTCCACTATGAAACTACTTTACGTCTTACCTTTCTCTGTCTCACTCAACAGCACATCCGCCTTGAGATGAAAAAAGGAGCTTTCAAGTCAGCCTTCCTTCATTCATCCCAGTCCACAACCTCGAATTCAAATCCATGAACCAAAACCATACTCGGTGTTTCTGCTTCCTTAACTTTGTCATCATCTTCCTTCGTTTTTAACTTTTCTTTCGTATCTATTATCTATGACTCATCATTTATATAATACACTCGCTAAGAAGACTGGCTGTGAATAGTTGTAAAAATGAGCTAATATACGATATGGTTATCATCATATCATTCAAAAACGAGTTTAGTTTAAAAGCAGATTGGGCAGGGACGGACCGAGATATGAGGACAAGATGGTTTCAGAGTCTTTACAAAAACTGCTTTTCAAAAGGTTCTCTCTTATGTATATCTTTTCCTCCATTTTACTCCTCCCATCATCGCATTTCCTTTCAAGTGGTTGACTGTGTAGCCGTCTGTATATAAGATTCACATATGTAAGCATCCAACTTTATCAAAAATCCTCTTCACTCTCTCAAAGTTTAAATCAACGTTAACGGATATAGAAAAGACGTTAGAATGATCATAGAAAAGAAAAAAGTTGAATATTGAATAACACGCTAAAGAAGATATGAAAGAATACGATGGCATTCCCGTACGATGTGACTTTTTTTCAAGGAACGTTAAAGATGGCAGAAGTAGGAAAATCTCATAAAGGGAAAGCCAGAACCATGGAGGCAGAAAAAGAAGCCCGACTTGAGAAGACAACCTTGGACCTTTTTTACTTGTGAATAGGTAATCCTATTTGATGTCTCATGGGGAAAGAGAATCAACTATTACCGGATAGATAATATGAAGCATGAAAGCTAAAGGTAACACAAGCTACATTGGATGCATATAGTAATCCTCACAAAGCGAATTACGCCAAGTGGGATATTGCACTTCTTGCAGTCTTCTTTGTCCATACAAATACAGCAACGTGTGCAGATTCTACGTAGAAGGTAGGTTATTCTGGAGAAAGTCAGAACATCAGCTTCTACAAGTTTATGCGAACTTTTGGGACTGTGAAAAGTGCTCCAGTTTTACTTTTTCGTATGTTTTCATTCACCATAAGCCAAGCTATATCCAGCAGCTTTAGGAGATTCTCAAGAAAACTAAATATCAAACCATCTGGCCTGCTATCTCCATGTACCCACTTTACTTTCTTAGAGGATTAGTGACATGTAGATGTTAAAGTAATCTTTGCTTAACAAAAAACGAGTTGGACAAATTGAGATATAAACATAAGCGTACCATAACGAGGTTCTATGTATGACGGATGGTGACCTTTGACCCTTCCTTTTATCCTAATAGTAATTTCCCAGTATTTGACTTGCCAGGTTTCTTGACATGAACCATACTTATTAAACTCAACTTGCTCGTGGCCAACAATTGACCTGAATTTGACCGAACGTTATAGTTGGATGAAAATGGAATATTACCTAAAGTGTTTTCTTACCTATAGATATTGCTACATTACATTATACAGATGTAAATAAATGCATTCAATATATGCACCGCATGTTTCGTACAGTCAAGCAATCTAGCTAGGAGACATGCCTCAGGCCCTCAGTTTCAATGAAAAAATGAAAGATGATGGGAATGTAAATAAGCATGATGGGCTTATGAGAATTTTCTCTGATGTCGCCCTTTTGCATTTTCCCTTGATTCCTTAAATTAAAACTTTATGGTCTCTCTGGATTCTGGAAATTTATATATTATCAACTAAGCTCTTAGAACTACGCAGCTATCCTAGTGATTTTAGGTACATCAACAGCAACAACAATAATAGTAATAATAATGACAGACTTGAGCTGACTCAAAAAACTAAAAGTCCAACAAGCTACGACAGAAAAAATATATTCAGATCTCAAAGGAGTTGAACATTCAGATGTAGTTTGGATACTTGTGACGCATTCAAAATTCTCAAAAAGAGCGTGGAAATTTCTTTTGGAACAGACCAACTAGGAGTTGAGAAGATGTGTTTAGGTAGGCGATAGTGTGGTCCCCGAATTTTTGTATCTAATATCCCCAATGTGTAAACTCTACCCAAGAAATGAATACGCCAAGGTATTGTGTTTCATTGGCTTGGAACAAGGATACATTGAGCATGTACGTATCAAAAATTCAGAATTAAAAAAGATGCCTAGAAGCAAAACAGGGAAAGAGAGAGAGAGCCCAGTTTTCATTCATAATTTATGATGCATGCTATACTACACCTACAGCAAAGCCTTCAGCTCAGGCTCATGCCACCACAGAAACTGTAACGCCAAAGAAAGTACGTATCATAATATAATGATGAGAAAAGAAAAAGTTTTTGTATCCAATCCAACTCACTCATACTCATTGTCATTCTCGTGTAACGCAACACGTACATGCAAATCTGACTCTTAGCGAAAAGTAAATGGAACAACAGGTATACAGCATGTTTCTCGGCTTTATACTATTTGCATAAAAGATACCCCGTTCTCTACGAGCTGAATCGGAGTGGAGCGACGTTGGAGCTTTCATTATTGAAGTTCCCAATATTCATTTTATTTTATGATGAGGAACAACATCATATACGGTTGATTCAAATCATATATGGAGAATCAGTTATGACAAGAAAGGATTTCATTTCCTCTTGACTTAACTTATTTTCCTGGTTGTTTATCTAGCTTTGCGTATTATGCACAGACAGACATGCTGCTTGATATTGCAGAGCAAGCCCTTTCTAAGATGATTACTTCTAATGAAAACGGTGCACATAATGTCAACATTCTAAATTCAGAATGTAGATCACACACTCATCGTCAGTGCTAAAAGAACGAGCCAACAGTCGCAAATCATATGTTAGTTCCCTTTCCTGGAATATAAAATACGGCAAACAACCGTTTCCTTCAGGTTGGAGTTGAACGTACGCTCAAAGATGAGTTGGAGACATTGATGCACAAATCAATGCTCGTTTACCTTTCTTATATTCTCTTCAGAATCTGCAATATTAGCTGTTTTCCGTTCGACAAGGAAATCCCGGGAGACTGGAAGGGAAAGGAAGTAAAAAGAACTCGTTTGCATACGGAATAGAATAACCCTGTATATATTGCATGACTGTAGCAAAAGTGTGATACCCGTGTGGAATTGGAAACGGAAATTCGGAATGTAGTGAATTCTTGGAAAGAATCGTAGATCCATATGAAAGGATATTTGACTCACCATGTGGTCTTGTGTGATTTGCAGCCATCATCATCGCTGGCTCAGTTGTCGTCGGGGAAAAATGAAACCTTATTTATTTTATCTATACCTGAGATAGTGCCCCTTGTATCAATATTATAAATTGTGTAATATTTCATTTAGTTTCAGTCGACTCATGAATTTTTAAACATGTAAGACTGTAGAAAATGACAAGAGCAAATGTTGCAAGTATTATAGTATATAAAGAAGCAATAAAATGAAGGTTGGAATAAATTTTCGGAACTTTATAATGTAAAAGATAATCTGAAGGTTTCTTTCTACATAAAAAAATCATGGTATTTGATTCCTATAACCACTTTGCAGAGGAAACGAGATAAAGGTATTTATAATCTGGTGCATTCTAATAAAATTCGTTCAGGATGACCATTCTTTCTATAGTTTGATGTAATTTAGTTTCATAATCGATGCAGTTGCAGAGTTAAGGTGTACAAATTAATGTTTTCAGATTTAGATTCAAAATTGAAAAACTTACGATTGGCAGACATATTTACATTCATATTGATTTTACCAACTCATTAGCATTGTTGATCCAGTGTGTTCTTAAAGAACGATAAAGGTTATTAGGGAAACATTTAAAAAATGCAAACTAAAATGTTTGAGCGAACCAAAAAGAGAATGGCAAAACAAGGATAAAATGTTCACATACACATTACTTCAACCATATGCATCTAAAATGTGTAGTGATTTTAAGACTTCGATTTATACAAATACATGACATCCAGCTAAGCGACACAGTCGAGTTGGAAAGCGACATATGGCATGGGCTATTAAAGACACAAATACATAGTATATTTTAATGGTCTTGAACATTATTTTCACATGGAACATTTTAAGCAGTAGTACTTCCAGAAAGGGTGGATATAAAAACACATAGCATTAGCGGTGCTACACAAAACTACGTACATTTTTGTATAATTTTCTTTGATACTGTAGAATACGGTGTTTTAAAACCGGTTACAGCATCTAGACATAAAAATACTAATTTGTACAAAGGAGAAAGTAGGGACACAGATCTACACACAAATCTACAAGAGTATGAGACAGAATGGAGAAAGTAGGTGTAAAGAATACAGTAAAGTGCCAATCATTCTTCATGAGCACTTCTTCTCAATCTTTAACATATGAGAACAGACAGATCACCATGAAAGATGGCAATTAGTGTCAGAAACAGGTGTTGCTGAAAGACACATCTCTACAACACATCGTCTTTTGGAGTGTTTGGAGAGAGAAAAAGAAACACTTAAAGCTTCTGATTTATACACACTGAGAAAGTATACATATATAAAGGTCACACATCATCAGCAGGAACAGCGATGGCAAGTAGAGTTGAGGGAAAGCTGTCACAGACAAGGGTTTATGTTCAGTACGGAACTAGCAATAGGTACCACAGAGAGAGTTTTCAACACATGGGGAACTTCAAAGAGGAAAATAGCAGCGTACGATGTAGCAGTATTTACACTTAAGATTATTAAAATGTTTAGGTACACAATTACTTTGATCATGGACTTGAGAAGGGCGTATCTCGTGAAAACATTTCTCACTTCTTTTGACTTTTCGTACTGATTGTGCAAGTTGACTAGGGCTTGTTTTGCTGTTTCATAATTGATTTCAAGTCGACGTCTGGTTGCTCTCAACCGAAGCTGGGTCCTCATTGCCTCCTCCTTTGTTTGGCCGCCTAAAAATAGAAATATAATTTAGTTACTACAAATGAACATCTAGCTCACTGGAAAATTATAGTATTGTGCACAAGACACATGGGGTGGGTGTTTCGTCCGGTGGTATAACTTGCGCTGAGCCATTGTCAAGCAAAATACACCGTGTTTGTATACATTTGCTCATTTTATAACTCCATTCTTCCATTCTGTCATGAGTTTTGTGAAATTCGATAATAATAGTGATAGCACTGGTGGTGAAAAGCAATTAATAAACTAGAAGCATGTATAATTTTTCATTTGACTTTCTCCGATTCTTCAACACACTCTCACCCACTTCATTTGCAGTCTATCCTATCTCACACTTTTCACTCTTGTTTCTTTTCATCCAGCTCTAATAACGGCTACCCTGTCAAACTCAATTAATAAATCTCGACATTTAATTAAAAGTTGAGTCAAATTGAGGAAGTCCCTATGTTCTGCCCCTTGTAGTATACAAAACACAGATTCTAGGAGCAAGTGTTCCATTTACTATATAAATTATAATGGGATCGTACCTACCTAAACTTTTTCACTTCAAGTAGGTATCACGATGTTGAAATAAACCTGTGACAAACAGGAGTGCAAAAGTTGCAGACCTTACAGCGAACTAATTTACTTTGCGCACGAGCTTTCATATTTATGTCAAAGTTTAAATTTTTTCTTTGATATATGGCTGAATTATTATAATCCTGCATTTAGTTTAGTGTCAAAACATTCATCGGAAGACAGGCATAAATTTGCTGTCTTAAGTCATTCTTCCTGGTGGTCTAGCTATTGTACATTATAATGGGTCACTTATCTACATCTTTAAAGATGCGCATTATAAAGTGAAAGCTTCTATGTTTTAGTGTAAGGCACAGCTTGTTGCTAGCTGTTTTGGTGCAGTTTCGTAAAGTTTGAAACCTATTTCCTCTCTCCGTTTGCAAAAACTTTTGAATAGAGACAGATGAATCTCCTCTTTTCATTTTTATGACCTACCATGGTAAAATCTCTCGGAGCAAATTTTCACCAACACTGACAAAACATTAATGCTGATGTATTCTGTACAATATTGGCACTGGTTGAGCGCAGACAAATTACTTGAAACTTCAATGAAGGACTGCCTGCTGCATGATGACCATATATTCTCATTTGTAAAAATGTGTAATATGCATAAACTCGTGAGATGTAGATTTGCGAATGTATGTTAAGCATAGTTTGGACACAGATCAATTTTTGCCGTATAAAAGCAAACCAACTTGTTCATTCCAAAAGGCAATGACTTTATGCAGAACCATTGAACCAATTCGGTTTGTGGAAGGTCTGACATTCATGCAACTTTGCGTTTTCTAGTTTTATCATTGTTTGAAATTTATGAAAAAATAACAGTCATTCGCTCAAAATTGCACAATGTGACGGTATGTGTGGTTGATATATATTATTTTTACAAAATGACTGTTTATCTTTGAAACACCCAAGACAGCTAACAACTTAAATGCAGTTTATTATAATAAATGCCCTCATAATCTATGTAGCAAAAAACCCATTCTAAATTTGTCACAACTTCACTATTTTAATTTTAAATCATAAAATAAATGTAAAAACAGACTTACTTGGCGCTCCTTCATCACGGACATCCTGAACAATACGACGAACACTCTGTGTGAACTTTCCAACAAGGTTACTTCCTAAGTAAATAAAATAGAAAAGAATGATGATGACATTTCAATCAAATTATCCTTTATTCACTTATTGAACACAAGATATAAACTGAAATAATCACATCAATTTGCATGCGGTGTTTGTTCTAACAACGATAAATTACATTTTTCTTCTTAACCAACTTCGAACTTTATAAATTACTATAACTATAATCGTCCAACTGGGGCTGATGTAATTAAAACATGGGAATCAGCATCCATACATCCATCTAAATCTGTAAAAATTGGCACAAAGGTCGAAATCTCATAGGTTGGAAGACTGCGTGTTTGCTTTCTCCACAACATTGGGGCAATGCGTTACGTTTTACGCAAAAGATCTCGAGTTTCACCGTCTCGCATTACATTTCCTACAACATTCCATTGAGTGTTTTCTTTTAAGTTGAGTCTAAAAATACTTTATTCTTTCAACAAATTGAAGAAAAAGATTGAAAGAATCTTATCAAACTGAGCAACAATGGAACGGAAGTTATTTTCTTTGGGAATGAATTAAACATTTTTATTGTTGTTCAAAGAAACCCGAGAAAAAGAATCGGAGTAGTTTTACCAAGTTTCAATTTCCCAACATCAAAGCCCAACTTTTTTTAGCACTAAACGTAAAAAAAGCATTATTTCTAAGTAGATTGTAACAAAACTCAATTGAAAGTTCGAATAAAAACCCAAGAATTCCTATAAGGCTTCTCTGAATCAGTAAAAACGTAAACGACTTACGGCTGTCAGTCCGGGGAGTAACCTTCTTATTATTCCTACTATCTCGATCCCTCATATCTGTTGCCTTCCCCATGCTGCACGACAAAAGTGATGAACGTTGTAACAGGAGAAAGTAATGATGATACCTTTCGTTTTTATAAATATGAATACTTGTTCACATCTGATGTAAGCAGCTCGGGAAAAAAATCACAGACTTTAGTTCTGCACCAGAATCACGAATTCAGTTATTGATTGATGATATATATATATTTACTGCACACTTTGGATGTTTATATATATATACCACGTTTTCAGTTTTAGTTGATGAGAAATTCCAATTTTTTGTTTCCTTTATTTAGTAGCACTAGCTCATCATCTAAAGTGTGATCAACTCCAGTCTCCGATTTCAGAAAATCCCTAAATCAGAAATCCGGAATGAGCTCTTTTCTCTTTGTTGAGTTTGCTTTTAGTCCATATTCCATGATCTATATACTTTCACATGGGGCACAATGCATAGTTCAGTTCTGAATATAAAACAATTTAAATGTGAATAATGTCGATTCTAGGAGTCAAATTACCATCAACGTCTACACAATCAACTTAACTCGAGGTTAGAATCTTGTTTTTTTTTCTCGAAAAGAGAAAGTGCTAGAAATGAAATGGAAGCTACTAGTTCCAGCAACTATCTGTCTGCTTCTTTTACACAACAAACCGGGACAGATAAGTTCATGCCTCGAAACTACACTTTTGCTGGTTGCCGACAAAGTACAAAGGAATGCATGCTTTTCCGATTCCATTCTTGTTTAATATGTATGTATGGACACATAACAAAATGGTTTTTAGTTTCTAATGTAGCCAGCACCAACCAACCAAGTCGACTTAATCAAGATTGATAGAGTGGCAAACCAAAAGCATGTACTTGTTACGTACGATAATGTCTGTTGCTGTTGCTTTTCCTGTCAGTTAACAGTCTACTATTTTTTTATCCTTGTATAATATGTACACTAAAAACGAGTGCATTTATATATATGTGCTTTTTTGTTATACTGCAACCACTTTCCCTAGTAGACTAGACACCACAACTTTCAGAGGGGAAAAACTTGTGTAATACGCAACAGGAAATTAAGGGACGAATCTTCATCTCTCTTCTTCTTCCTTACGTATTGAATTGAAATGCTCCTTTCTAAGACACCAAGTATTAGGATAAAGAAGCGGATGTAGCCGTGGTAAGGAAAACGAATGAGAGAATTACTCCATTCGTATTTAACAGAGTTAAAGAATACCTATATAAAATGTACTTATTTTTTTCTCCTGTCTTTTTCAGTCTTATCTTATCTCTTTCTATTTCACTTCCTTCCTTCCTCTTTTGCCTTTCTGATTGGGCAAGCAACGGAGAAAGCGCAAAGTTATAGTACAATTTATTTATTTTACACGTACGTACGAGTTTGTTTGTCAGTCACAACATTAAACGTCTCCCAGAATATATGGTTTTGGTGTGTATATTCATTTGGTGTGACTTGTGAATAACGTTTTCAGTGGCAGCAGTCGTGTCCTTTTATGTGGTAGTTATTCAGGCAAGAGACCCTGAGTAATGGCGTGATCATCTAAGAAAATTCACGTATAGCACTCTGAGGGAAGGCCAGCTTCAACTGCAGGAGTTGTTGTGGCAGATGGTTTATTTCATTACTTATTTTTTCACCTTGCTCTTGCACTTTGTTCGTGAGACAGTATTAAAACAGGCGTTTGAAAATAGGTAATATGCAATGGTATTAGGTAGCTAATGTTCTCTAATGGATGTTATAACACCGACGAGACCAGACCGTTGCACGTATGTGTGTTTCAACACGAACCAACGAGAAATGAAAAAGGTTGGTCGAGAAAGGGGAGCACAATATTATTTTGAAAAAATAGCCATACTATATAGTACGTGTAGTCGTCGTTGGTAGTGTTGTCAATTCTAGTGGTAATAATGCATCAGCCAGAACTTTGATGATTCCTTTTCTTGACTAGTCTACCAAGAAAAACCAGAGCTGTCTTTTATACCACTTATGACTACGTCGTAGAATTCCTCTCTTCCCCCTTTCCCTTTACAATTCTGCTCAAGTCTGAAGCTTAAAAGCTTTCTCCAGCATAGGTTATTGTACTTTGTACTGACACTGCACTAGCTGAAAAGAAGCCTGCTCACCAAAGCCAGTGTTTGAGTTGAGTTGGGAGCGAGTGGAGTGAACTATGTGTGTGTTGAGCTGAGAGTTTAGACGGCAACTAGTAACAGTTTACACTTTCCCCAGTATGATCATATTACAAAAGAAATGAATAACAGTTACATTTGGACTGGATGAGTGAGAAGACTGCGTGGCGACACTGCTACAACCACCACCAACCACTAGCACTCCGAAGTTCTAACACTAATTCAACTTGTGCTCTGTCTTATCCTCCACTTTCTCTCCGCCTGTCTTTCCCTTTTACCTTCTACCACTTGTTCGACTCTCTCGGCAATGAAAAAATAACGTAGGGAAAAGTAATAGGACGGTGAGTGAGTAGTAAAAAAGGCATTACACAGAGCCAAAAGGAGAGAGAAGCAACACGATCGACGAGGAGTACCCTTTACTTCGTGTCCCCTTTGTAGACGTCATAATACTAGGAAGCTCCTCTCTCAAAGCACATGAACCTATATGCTCCGTACTCTCAAAACCTGGAGTGCAAGGCAATCTATATAGCTTGCTCATTTTTATAATGCCCCTAAAACGCCTTTACATTAGAACAACATCAGCCTTAACGGCAGTAATAGCCGTAAAGTAAGAGCAGAAGCAATAATAATAGTAGAACATATCCAAAATTCCCATTTTCCAACAACTTGCAATGGCAATACAACATTGTACAAGAGGAGAGAAACCTGATGGATCTTGTGGACTTGCTGCTGCTGCTACTACTACTTCTTCTTCCCAAGTTTATCTCGTCCTCGTGCAGCTTGCAGCAGCCTCTTACTAAAAAATGTATTTGGTAAACGAGTTGTTGTTGTGTTCAGAGAGCTTGATATGCCTTTCCCTTTTGTTGCTTAGGTTTGGCTTGCTGTATTACATATGTCTAACTACAATTCTGCTCGACTATTACATATAAATCTTATATGTAAGTAGTTTTATATACCCACTGTTTTTTCCTGCACTGGAGATAGAAAAATGCATGCATATAGGAACGATATAATATTGATTCTTCCCTTTTCTTTTTTGTCTGCCTGTGCATTTTATACTAGCAAAATATTGTAGCCAACATACAGCAATGTACACATAAATGAACACTACCATATTGTTGGAGAGCTATGAAAGTATAGATAAGTGAAAGTTTTGTTTGAATTTCTTTGCTTTTCTACCACACGAAAAAAATTATGGTGCGGGCTTCTAAGACTTGTTTGTTTGAATGTCCATGTCCGATGCATTCTCCTTTACAGACTTGTACCGCGTAGCATTCGTACTGAACATAAACATTCGCTTGCCGCTATTATCTCATAATGAAGATAATCTTTGTTGCTTTGTAAATGCATGCCATTTAACAATACCTTTGATATGATTATATCTAACGTATTTACAATGAATAATTTCCCCAAAAATAAATTACGTGCTCTGCAATTCCATCAGTTGATTTGGTTGACGAATGAGCAGAGGTTTTCTCATGCATTAATGATGCTACGAGGGCTATACCATTGGCCAACAAGTACAAATTGTGTCCTTCGCTATAAAAGAAATTGACAATTACAGCAATATGCCAATTCCCTTTCTCAGCTCGATTAGATCAAGAAGGTTAGTCTGTAGACGGTAGGAACTACATATTTAGGTGCAATGGTAATGATAATGAAACCAATTACTTGAGAAAGCTTCCAAATACGTGTATTGATTACTATCAACGTAAAGTGAATAACCTAGAGTCCATTATTCAGTTCATGTTAGCAGTCTCAAGAAACGCCCAAGTCATTCACCAACTACTACATAGTTTCTGGATGGAGTCTCCTATCCAGCCAATCTTTTCCCTGGAACTTCCCCTTTTCCAGTAGTCCTTGTCTCCTTTCAAACCTCATCAGATGAAAGGTAAGAAGCGAGAGGAGTACATTCCTGATTGCTAGTTTGAAATAGCAGAAAGATGAGCCATATATATCGGTCCCAAGGGACACGGAATACTTGTAAAATAGTACATGTGAAGCCTTTCTTTTCTCTCCGTCTCCGTTTCCGAACTACTTAAGTTCATTACAGGGATTCCTTCTGGGAAGCGTATGAATCTACTAGGGTATGTGCATACACTCGGCATTTTTAGCAATGCAAATACTCTCCAAATTTGCATCATAGGAGAAAGGTTCGTTCTCCACCAGTGAAAACCCTTCATTAAATTCATAACAATGCCCTTGAATACCTTTCTCCATCTTGCTTTGCTGGCAGTTCTTTCCCAGCTCCCTGATGCTAATGAATATTTTATCCTTTCCATCATCTGAAATACCACAACGTGTGGCTCTCTCACAAGGAAGTTTCCTCCGTAATGCCCCGTGGTAATCATTTTGTGAGAGCCGACATCTGGTTACATATTGCACATTATGCATAATCTCCATTACATATTATTATTACTATTATCGACCACCTGCTTTCCCCATTCCGAGTGAAACCCATGAGCTTTTATATCGCTGGCGGGATACCACTGGCTCAGAAGGGAAAACAAAACTCCTTTCCAACCGTTTGCGTTCTCATTAAGTCAATGTCTTGTTACTATTACTGTTATTACAACCATCACACTGTGGAAAAACACCGCTTAAGAAAATGACTGCCAGTTAAATCCGCAAAGCTTATTGGGAAAAGCCAAAACGAAACAAAAAAATGTAGCAAGCAAGTGGTCGGATTCGACTCAATGTGTGTAAGTGTGCATCACATCGAAATATACAACGCAACTAACAGGTTGTACACGATGGCTGTGTTGTTGCATGTCAGGTTGGCTAAGTTGGCAGTGGGGTTTGAGAACGTCAAAATTCGCTGTGCTTAGCATTGAATCTGACAGGCGAGAGTTGTGTAAAAGTGGCTTTATTGCTTTGCACAAGGCTTATTTCGTCGAGATAAATTCACTGTTTTCTTTTTGAAACCACAGGTTGATGGGCTTAACTATGCAAGCTTCGCTGCTTTGTTAAAGGCATGGTTAAATGAGAACCTTTACTCTTTCATTTCCTAAGATCCGCTTTTTGAATCCACCTTTTACATTTGAAGTGTTGAAAAGTATTTTAAAACTGAGTAAGGAATGTGAGTATAAATTGAATAAGAAAGAATTTTTCCGACAGTACATTTTTGTAGAAAATTTAAACTTTCTCTTTATATAAAAATGCACGGTGCATTATGGAAACGGGCTGAAAAATGAAATTTTGTTACTTCCTTTCATCAATACGAAATTGCATATTATTGGTATGGTTGATTGTTTTTTTGAATTCCCAGAACTGTGTTGTACACATGTTTGATGATAAGATGAAAGAAGTTGGGATTTGTTTTGAATCTCACTCACTCTCATTCCAAGTTTTGGGTTCGGTCAACGTGTATTTACAAAAGAATTTAGCCTCTTGAATTTATCTCGACAGCAAATTACACAACCCATTTTGCCTTGCATTACTCTCTTTGCCCCGTAAGCTAACCTGGTAAATAGGATTAATTGGATAACTCCTCCTTTGCACTGGTGGTACATTTCTACTCTGTATGAGCCCTTCATATGCACGCTTCATATGTAGTGGGGAGTAGGAGTAGTAGAGCTGTACTTTCGTGTTTTTATAATAAATTTCAACACTTTTGTTAGGCAAGGCTTTGTGCAAACTATATAACTGGAGATGCTTTGGTTTTGTTGACACAAGTTTGCACTTCAAGGATATTACCACATTGTAGAGTTTGCTTGTGAAATTTCACTTTTCGGATGAGTGAGAGTCAACTCAGGTTATGTGCCTACACAGCCTTCTGCACTCTTAGTCGTGAAAGTTGAAGAATGTGCAAATTTTCAGGGTACGCAAAATGAAGGAACTCATTGAGCGAATTCCTCCACATTATCTGAATTCACGATTATATGGGCAGATGATGAGAGTACAAAATTTTACGTTGAGAACGAGGACTAATTTGACCTGCGAAATGTTGGCTAACTAAATTTGTACTTTTCGTCATGTCTCGATAAATGGATTATTAGCTCGCACTCCAGTATAGCTTTGTGGTGCTGATGAAACCTTTCAATCCGTATGTCCAACAACTTGTGCTAACTTTGGTTGGGTATAGTTCAGATTAGTCTTTAATGTCACCGTCCTCATAATATATTGCTTTAAAGTTTTAAAATCTAGCATCAGTTAAAATAGACAGTTTTGTATCAAATAAAGCTCATACAAATTAAATAATTGGTCTGGAATGAAATAATAAAGCATAATTTATAGTGTTTAGATAAAGATTGTAATAAAAATCAAAAACTGCAATAATCTAAACAATTTTCTCCTGTTGCAAGCATTATATATCCTAAACATGGCATTTGAATGAAACATGTTAGTTCACATAAATCACATGTCTTCGTCTTGATTAAGATTTCATATATTCCTTGGTCAGACATAATAGTTTGTCTACTACTTTGCTTTGTAGTTGCCTTGATTAACTTGACAGTATTGTGGTTTTTGTGGTTAGTATCACAATTCTAAACTTCTTGAAAGTGAAACTATTTAAAACTATCCTTGTTGAATTTCTGATCAAACCAAAACTTACTTAAAAGTACTTTCTTTCAAAAACTTTCTTCAGACCAGACATTTCCCATTCAAACATAGCATAAGCTTATACATGCTTATCACACTTTGCCCCACAGATGTAATAAAGAAGACGAAGTTAACTGTAATAATGAACAATGTGAATCTTTTACATTTCCATTTCCACTACGATAGAAAAATACGAGCTAAGTCACGAGCTTTCAAACAAATGTTTGAGACACACACACAAATGAATGCGTTTGATGTTCCAATTTTAACATTTTCGTGTAGTAGTATATAGTCTCATTTGGGAAATGATGCATGAGAGTATAAGCATATTCGTGAGCACATATATAGGTTCCTGTTTCGCAAATAATAAAATTAATTTGTTATTTAAAGACCGTCTGGCAACTGGTGAGCTAGATTGTGGTTACATGTCAATGTAATATATTTCTGGAGGCGGTCAAATAGAGTAGAATGGTATTGCGATTAACTATCCAAGTTAGCGTGCTCACTCGTCTGAAAAGTACATTTTATCGGCAGCATCATGCGTGTTTACAGCAAGATTAGGGAATTAAACAAGTCGTGCATGGAAAATTGAATGTAACAAGTCGTTTTTTGACCAAAGTATAGTGTACTATGAGTAAATCCAGGATTCTGAAAGGATATAACATGTTTCAGGGAAAGTGCTCTTGCTAGGGTATTAACTACTAGGCAAGAGAGAAGCAAGACAACAACGCACAGCAAAAGTCAGAATCTGCAACCGAAAAAATGTACTTTTTACTTTTCCTCCATTTTCCACTTTGGTTTGCCCTTGAAAGGGATCGACTCTGGTGAGATCTCATGTGCTTACATGACTTGAAGGCAAATAAACAAGCGGAAAAAGCAATGAATTTCTTATGCGTTGAATTTCTCCGAGACATTTTATGTGATGTGCTAAGCTAGGCGAAGCAATACAAGCAAATTCTTGCAAAACCTAGCTTCATTTGTGTAGATATACATAACATACACCTTCTATTATATAAATATGCTATATTCTTATGTCTCTGTTCAAAGCCTTCATTATAATCAACATTTCTTCGTATTTGTTTTGAAACTTTTAACATATATACAGAGCAGTGCTACTGCAACTAACTAGTTGTACGAAAGAAAGTAGTAAAAAAATCTTTGCATTCGCTTTCCCGTTCTCATACACCAGCAAAATCATGGAAAACGTAGCGCACCAACTAAACTTAATGAAGCGTTCTAGCCTCATGGCAATTTTTCCTCGTTTCCCATGAAAAATTTACCATGCTCGCTTAATATTCATGATAGCACCCAACTTAATTTGTAATTTTGATTACTTATTTACGCCAACTGTCTGTTCTTTGAACAGATTTTCATATGTGCTGAGCGTATTTTATAAAAAGTCTTTCCTCTAAAAATAAATCTTGCACTATAACATCGTGTCCATATTTGCATTACGAGCTTGATGGTAAAAACTTACAAAAAAGTACCTATATTTTATGTAATAGGTATGAACAACAGGTACACAATGTACCTACTACTCTACTACTATACCTACTGAGCAAATCAACATAATGGACCACACCACAAACACATGTTGTTAGCCGGACGAGAGTGTAAAGAGATTTTACAGGATTTTTGTTTACCAATATCTTGATCATGTGTGAATTCTCTACTATGCCAGCAGTCCCAAATGATACATTTATGGATAGACCTGTTAAGTTAAAGCTATCCGATACATGCTTTAAGTTACTTACTCAAATGAAATGCCATTTCAAGGCCAAGGATTACAGCATGCATAATATTACATATATATATCAAATATAAAATGTATACGAACCGAGATATTTATGTACATAATAATCTAATTCATTTCTTTCCATAACATGCAATCAGTTTAATTACGATACAAAAAAAAACTTTTTCCTGCATTACGCAAATGGTGGGCTTGTTAACTGAAAAGTTTTCTCAGCTTGCAATGCGTTAGAATGTAGAAGACTATTGGTATGAAGACGCACATGTTGCTATTGTGCACTTTTTGTGAACAGAGTGTGCTGATGAAATTGAACAATCAGATTGCATCCTGTTAAATTGTTTTGCTTGATTGAATATTTTGCAAAACGGTCGAAATAAACAATGCTAACCCACTTTTCACAGCGAGAAAGTGACATTTATTGATAGAAAAAATCGATACTCTTATTAAATGTGTTCTGCTAAATAAGGGTTTGGGTTCAAAATCAGTTGGAATACAATGTTTGCTCGCTCTCACTTTGTTGTAAAACTTTGCACGGAAGTATTTTCGCGTAAAGCGTCAGTTCCGCAGCCTTGGCCTGTCTCGTTAAATCAAAAAAGAGTACGATTACGATTTCTTGTGCCAGTGAACACATTTTCAACCACTGCCTTCTCGAATTCCACAGAAGCAGTTGTGTCTCCGTCACAAGGGAATTCAACTAGTCAGAAAAATAAGGATGGGTTTGGTAAAAACAGCCGAAAAAAACGACAAGAGCAGAATATTGACAGTTTTGGAACATGGGACTCTACTACAGATTTGCCATTGGCTGTTCAACAATCTATTGCTTCAGGCAAACCAATTCCGTCAATTTACGTGACATCGATCGGAGTGAGTTCCATGAAGGGTCGGAGGCCAACTCATGAAGATCAGTATGGTTTTGAGCAAATTAATGAATCATTTTTGTACTTTGCCGTTTTTGATGGTCATGGTGGCGCTGATTGCGCCAAATTCTGTGCCAATGCGTTTCCCAAAAACGTAAGAAAAATCGAGAAAAAAATCTAAAATGTATAACAAAATAAATGTCTGATTAATTAAACCCAAAATCCGTATTGTAGCTATCCTATTGGTTTCAACAAGGAACTGATACCACTACTGCCATTCACAACTGCTTCGTTGAAACAAATAACGCTTTTGCAAAATGGTTTGCACATAATCAAAAGGGTAAGTGAAACATATTTAAACTGTAAACAGCAAATGTGATAGATATTGGCATAGATTTTAAATGGTCGTACAAGTCGTTTCATCTTTTTCTAAGCTTTATTGACACCTGTTAGCTCTTCTTAAGTAAGAGACCATGAGCACCAATATATATAATATGAGTTTCAGTTCTGTTGCTGTTCTTCTAGTAATATAATATGATGTACTTCAGTTCTAGTTTGAACTGGAAAACCATTTAAAATCGAGCTACCTCGCTACATTGGTATAAGTATTTGAAGATATATACTTTTCTCGATACAGGTAATGAAACAGGGAGCTCAGGATCAACAGCAACCGTATGCCTTCTGCAGAACAGCGTTGACCTCTACATTGGCCATGTGGGAGATAGTAGAGCAATCATTTGCAGATCAGGAGAACCTCGAAAACTCACCCAAGATCATGTTCCATCACTGATTATGGAGAAGGTAAGAATATGTACATTTAATAGACCAAATTCACTATATGACGTGAACAATTTTCTCCTCATTTTAACAATGTCGCTTCTCCAGACCTTCTGTGCAAGTTGCCGTTAGCAAACTACTTTCTCTTCTATACGTTCTTGAGATACCTTATTTTTTACGTTTCTCGAAAGAAGCTTTTTTGTATTGGCCAATAATCATCCAACATACATGAAACACACGTTACATTACCATACACTCAAAGTTACGTTCCTCTTACTTTCTTATCGTAGCAGCTCTCTTTCTCTTTGCTTCACCCACCACTTTCCATCTGTCCCTTTTCCCTTTCATTTTGTTTTCACTACATCTCAACTATCTTTCAATTGATTTATTGATTTTTGTTTTCATGCAATGTTTTACAGAGTCTACATTGTGACTACTCACTCTGTGTGTGTATAGGCATGCTGTTGAAATCTTTTTTCCATGTGTGTGTTTCCTGTTCGATTCACAAATCACCCTTTTCCTCTTCTTCCTTTGATCTGCATCAGTGAGCTGTTTCACTTGTTGGAATGCATAAATGAATTGACCTTTATATATTTCATTCATTTCTTCCATGCTTCTTTCATACTGGTTTAATAGACAACACGTTTCATGTCTTGAACATGTATGTATATATTTTATGTATGTTGGATAAAAAAAGGAAATTTATTTGTATAAGGAAGAGGTGGGAACAAGAACTGATTGAATTCATTCGTTCACTCATTGTGGTGAGAAAATTTCAACGATTTTTCTTTCAACTCTTTTTTTTGCGTTGGCAGGAGCGGATTGAAAAGTCAGGTGGAAGATGTAGTCAAACGAGAGTTAATGAAAGACTGGCAATGACTAGAAGCATCGGGGATCTTGACTTGAAAAGATTTGGAGTTATTGCAGAGCCAGAAATACGAACGATGCGAATCGATCATTCTCGCGATGCTTTTCTTGTGCTTACTACAGATGGGATCAACAATGTCATGTCAGATAAGGAAATTGTGGAGACAGTGAAACAAACAAATGAACCTCAGTATGCTGCTACCCTCCTGACTGAGACGGTAAGACTAGTCCTTAAACATTTTGTTCAAATACAGTCAACCGTGAACGTAATTTGTAGTTGAAATAGTTTATGGGACAAGACAATTATTTTGACATTATGAAACATTGCAAAGCAGAATGATGACAATACAACAACCAAATCTTGAAGAGTATCCTTCAAACTCACAGTTTTTTTAAACTTTTTTTTGGAGTACAACTTACCGTTAGTAAAAAGAATGATGGTACGTAACATCACATGATGAATAAGAAAATTATGGCTGTAATGAACTACGTTTGTCAAAGAAAATCTTGGAATGTTCTTGTTCTTTTTCTAAAAATAACCACGCCAATTACCACATCGTTGAAAACTTGGCTACATCTGGGTGGGTTGATGATTTAGCTACAGATAAACGCTACTGGTAGATAGATGCAGCAGCTCTCTGGGCACAGAGCACTTTTTAAATTGCAAAATGACGTACTAGCAACATTACTTTCACCGCCTTTCTCCACAATTTGTATGTGTTTTGGTCTGGTTGTATGTATATAATGTACTAGTAAGACGTTTTTTTTCAATTCATAGGCGTTTCAATACTCATCCGAGGATAATATAACTTCGATTGTTATACCACTGGGAAGCTGGGGCAAGTATAGTGCAGCAGCAACCATTTTCCACTCTTTTGGAAAAAGCATGAGCTCATCCAGTCGTTTCAGCTGAAAAAAAACTTGACGCTGCCGAAAATCTTTTCATAAGTTTTTTTATCCTCTCCTCAGTCTGGTCTGACTCCATAGAAATTACTCGGTTTATATTGGTATTTTCAATGAAAATGAATAAAAATGGATCCCATTTCTTAACTGACTGACCCGCGCGTGGTCACCATCATCAGTTTCCATCAACTTTTACCAAATTATCGTTCCATCCATCACTCACAGCACCCCATCTCATTGCAGGAACGAGTTTTGCTCATGTATTTTTAATATCCCACTGGCAACTTGACAACCTCATACTTTTCTCCTTGAAAAATGAAAAATCTCACATTTTCTAATAATTTGCTTTTTATTAAAGCTTCAAAAAAAACCCGTTGTATGCTATGTGTACAACAAACTGCCTAGCTAATCTTCCATCAAGCCCTTGTTATAGTCTGTCTCGAAAGAAGGAAACTCAGCTTTCGCCGCTTCACGCCATGCTCCCCAGGTTAGCCACACTGCACATTTTCATACATTATAATATTACAATATATGATTAAAGTAGCCTGTTTGATGTTTTGGAAAAACGGTGAAAGTAGTCGACTGCATATGAGTTGATGTGGAGGAATACATTATGCTTTTATTACTTTCGTTCTGTTGTAATAAATGTGAGCTACAAATTATTCCCGGAAAGTATTAACATTATACACAAGTGCACATACATAAATTCTTTATCAAAGCACAGTTATATTTATACATAATATCGTAAACAAGTATTACTACTAGTCATATTAAAAATGTGTATTGTACTTGCTACATAAAACGTTCATCGTTGTTGGAGAATTTTAATTTCACGTCAAAACTTTAATACAGTTTCTTTTATGCAATATATGGTTTCAAATCATCATCATCATTTCATATTATGAACTTATTGCTATCTCCTCTTATATATTAAATTAGGTACATAATATACATTTCAAAAACTCATGAAGGCTGATTATATTTACGAAGGACGTAGTATTCGGTTCTTAAATAAATTGAGGTACTTCACATTTTACAAAACTCTATAATATGAAACCTTTAAAATAAGGTATGTAGATACAGTAAGGTCATCCCTGGAAAACGCTGCTGGTTGATTAGATAATGAAGTCTTTCATGTTCCAGTTGATTGCATAAAGGAGAGAAGAAGACTCACAAAGGTAGAAAATTTCTATAATATTCTGTTGAAACTTAACTAGTTTTTTTTCCAAATATACAATACTTGATACTTGTGTATAAAGGTATATTATATATCTCTACTACATTCATCATTCCCACAAAACAAAAAATCAACTACACAGATAGAACCCAAATTTTATGACTAGACCATATTACATTTTTTGTTTAAAAAAAATTTTATATGGTGGATTGTACTTAAGCCTCATAATTTTTAACGACCTACTTTTTTTTACTTGACTGAAGTCGACATTTCATTTTCCGTCTCTCCTGTACTACCTCTCGTATCTGGTCTCATCATTGTACTCTGAGCAACTTCATCATATGCTATCGTAAAAACGCTCTTTTTCTCCAGCATCTTATTTCTTCTCGTCAGATAACCTACCATTCCAATCCCAGAATCATCATCTTCCTCAGGACCTCTCCGATCTGAAGGCTCAGGCTCAACATCACCGGGTTGTGGAATATCGACTGAGTCACTGGGTGCTACGGCAGCAGCAGCTGCTTCTTCAGCTTCTGCAATATCCAGCGTTGATTGTGAAGCAATGATCTCATCATTTGGTAGCCTCTCTTCTGGCTCAGGAATCGTATCCGCTCTCTCTATCACTTTTCCATCATCACCCACCACCACCGTCATCATTTACGGTAGGAGGCTCAGTCTGTGGATGACTCTCTGCTTCTATCACCACAGCTCCCGTTTCTTCTTCTTCTACATCATCAGCATCCTGCACATTTTCTTCTCTGCCTGGCTGTTCTCCCGTTGAACTGATTGCGGTTTCCGGTGGCTGTGCTGATTCTACTGCATCCGGAGTTGGTGGAGCATCACTCATTACGTCGACATCCTTTGGGTTGTAGGAACTACTATCTGTTCTCGCAGAGCTGGGAGGTATTACATTAATATCTACCATGCTCTGCATCTGAGTTGCATCTTCCGACTCTTGTCTGAATACGGATGAGCGTCGTCTTCTATCCAAGTCCATGGAAGGAGGTGACTGTTCTCTCACATCAGTCGCCGAGTCTATTACAGCTTCAGATGCCTTTACATCCTCTGAAGTGGTCGGTTGCGGTTGTTCTCTCGTCTCAGTCTCATCAATACTTATAGGAAGTGAAGTGAGGGATGGTTCCATTGATTTGGACTTTTCTCTTGACAATTCCTCTCCTCTGGAATCCTTTGAATGCTGTTGCTTGGAATCTTTGTGTTTCATGCGGTGGTGATGATGATGGCCGTGAGTACTCCGTTGATATTGTTGTTCCCTATCTCTTTCATGCTCATCCTTATCCCTACTATCTCTACTGGCTTTGCTGGCCTGTTGTACATAATGATGTCGCTTGAGCTTATGTTGTTTCGTCTCCCTATCCTGAGTCTGTTGCTTGGCTTTGCGACGCTTTTCACGTTCTTCCGGAGGCGAAATACTCCTGGATCTTGTTCGTGACTTACTTCTTGAAGGGCTTTTCGACTTTGATTTATATTGAGGTGGAGACTCGGATCTTGTCTTGGACCTAGAAGTTGATTTTGATACTCTTTTACCATTACGTCTAGTGGGAGATCTGGAACGACGACTGTCATCCTCACTTGGTGGTGTGGGAGATTTCCGTCGCTTTCTCTCAAGCTCTTTTGTTCGTCTTTGTCGACGTTGGTCATCCTCCCGTTCTCTTTCTCTTCGTGTTTCCCCGTCAGACTCTGAATCAGATTTTTTGGATCTAGATTTTTTTGTGTCAGAACGAGAGAGTGTTGGCTGTGTGGTTGGCATTTCTTTCTTTCGGGGCTCCTCTTTCGGTGGCACTCTTTCTTCATCACCGTCATCATCATCAAATGTAACATCTTTCGATAATGACACGCTCTTCTGCTGCCTTTTAGTCATAATGGCAGCCTTTGGTCGGTCCACTGATGCGGCTTGTTGCTGCTGCTCTTGCTGACGGCGCTGATCTGGCAGATATGAGGATGAGTCAGCTATAAACCCAACTGGTGGCCCTCTTGATAACTCGTCCAGGCGGGGTTGACTCTGTGCCAAGCCTGGTGATGCAGGTCGCTGCTGATGCTGACTGCCAAAGGATTGTTGCTGATATTGATCGATTTCCTTTGGCTGCTGCTCATCAATATACCTTTTAATGAGAAGCTCTTTACCCTCATCTCCTTCATAATCTCCAAACTGTAATACTTCTCCCGTTTCAGTTCTAAAAATGGAAATCATCAATCATTCATTTTTAATATTCTATGACCAACTTAACTGTAGGCTGATAAAAACGCCCTACGTTACCTGAAGAATCTCGTTTTCCTCGGCTGTAGATGAGAAACAGCACGTTCATCTGTGCCAACAGGTAAACTAGTTTGCGCCACCACTGGTCTTACCGCATAGCCACCGCGTTGTAGTTGACCATCATCCTGCATGTAAACCTCTTGTGAGCGTCGCACAAACCCATCTTCATTCGCACCTGGGTGACCAAAAACAACTCTTCGGTGTGGTGGCATTGGTATAGGAACTGGCATCATTTGTTGAGGCTGAGGTTGCATGGGCATTGGTTGCTGATGGAGTTGCCACCTGGATCCTAATTCCTCAGCTTGATCCCGGGGTCTAGGTGGACCCGCATCAAATTCCCAATCTTCAAGTGCCACATCAGTTTCATGTGGCTGAGGACCAACTTTTCGACTTCTAGGAGGTGGCGTTCCTCTATACCTCCGAATGCTTCTGGGAGATTGGTGGCTTGTGCGCCAAGCTGTTTGCGCTCTTCTCCACTCCAAGCTTCTCTTCTCGCATGTCGATGGCCCCTTGCTGGAGGAGCTGGGGGACGGGCAAAATTTTCCTTATCATACTCAGCTTCCTCATCTTCAATTTTTTCAGGGTATGTTTTATGCCTAGAGCGAGAGTCGGAACGCCGTCGTTTCTCAAGCAGAAGGCTACGACCTGAATGCTCTCTACTCATTTTGTCTCCTTTACTGTAACAATGGCCGTACAACCAGCACCACGGACAGTAGACACAACAAAGGAAAACAGTAAATAAAATTAAAAGAATGAGAAGGAATGATATGAGAATCCAGAAGAGAGCTCTATTCTCCGCTTCATATAGCCTCTGAAATATAACAAACACAAGCAAATTACTACAAGGAGAAAGTACACATCGTGTTTTTATAAGGTATATTATGGAGCTTATGCTGTCGTCATACAATTCTATCAGTATCCTGTGCTTCTTGTCCCTGGCTATTTCCATCTGATCCTCCAGAATCAGTGTTGCCGCCAGATCCGTTATCAATTACATTTGAAAAGTCCGACAAGTCAACAGTGGTGCCTTTGGATGACACAGGAAATTGGACTGTGGCACTTATTATTGACTTGTCAGAAGCTGATGCAAGTTCTCCAGCTCGTCTCGTGAGAGCTGTATTTGACTCTGGATTTTCTTGTGTTTGCCTAAATCTTGCTGGAATCCCCTCATCGCCAGGATCATTGGATGTTGTCTCAGGATCATTTTCAGTTCCTTTAACTTGTGACCCAGCTCTAGAGTTTCGGTAAGGAGCCACAGTCTGAATGGCCACCACACCACCGCTTAGCTTCGAAAGCAGGATTTCATACCTTGATTCAATACCATATAAAAAGAAACATCAGTAATCTGATAACGTAATTGCCTTGGATTATGGTGCTGATAGACTATAAAAAATACCGAGTTTTGTTATTTCGAATCTTATCTGGTGCCCCTGCAATAACGAACTGAATGTCTCTTTGCAGCATCTCTTCAGCAAAAATCTGAACAGTAGTCTCAGAAGTCATTTTCGGATTTCCCAAGTCATAGGCATAAACCTTGACAGTTCCCAGAAATGGATTGTCGCCATATTTAGGATCCCTCTGGAAAGCACCTCGAAGTCGAAACTCACCGGAAATGGGGTCAACATAAAATCTCGTATGTGTATCTTTTATTTGGTAGCGGATTTGGGCATTCACTCCATCATCAGGATCAAAGGCTTTGACGAATAAAGGTTCTTTCAATTCTGTAAGACTGCTGCTTAGCACGGCTTGATAGGAATTTTTTTCAAACTCGGGTGCATTATCATTCTAAAAATGCAAAAATTGTATGAATGAACGAAGAAAACGTTTTTATTTACGTGTTTTGGAGTATCACTCATTATTACCTTGTCTATTAATTTTATTACAACCATTGCTGTGGCTAGATTACGGACAGAGTGAGGCTCAGGAACTTCAGAGTAGCCTCCATCTTTGGCTTCAACGTAAAGACGTATTTCTATAGTGGGAAAGTAAAGAGAAAGTTGTAAATCGAGCAGCTACAGATTTATGGGGCAATGTGGTAAACATAAATCCTTGCATGGCTTCACATGAAAATAACAATTATTATGAAAAACGGTCCCATTGCAAGTTTGATAGCCGGCAAATTCCGACCTTCAAAATAACTGCATTATTTGGAAAACAACAACCCTGAACTTTCGCAAGTAATTATAGGAAAGCGTAAAGTGGGAAGAGTTGCTGCACATGGCATATAAAATGTGTAGCAAAACACCATATTATTTAAGGATGCTTTTTGAATGCAATAAACAACGATAAAATCTACTATAAAGCACTGCCATATTCCCATTCATAATCATTGCACAATTCATAACTCAACCTATTAGTGTTTATAACGTGTTGATATACTAACCCGGTTCGAGCTCTCTATCTATCAATTCTGGCCTTTCCACAGTCAGATCTCCAGTAATGGGGTCCAAACGGAATGCATTAGAGCCGACCAAGTTGGAATAAGTAACTTTTCCATAACTCCCCGTTGTGTCCTTGTCTATGGCTTGGACTGAAGGACTCTTGTGCCTTTCGCTGGGTGCTCGGGTAGCTCAACATGGTATTCGGACTGAGTAAACACGGGACTTTCATCATTTTCATCACGTACATGAACGGTGACTTGTGCTTCGCTGGACATACCGCATGACGTGACTGCCACCACCTATAAGGTTGCATGCATTTGGTTGAACAACAGAAATAACAGGACTACCATGAATTTTATTTGTGCACAATGGAAAGAATTAATTCTAGGCTCTTGGTTGGGGTTAAATGCGTCGCGTCACAAAAAAAAGTTTGTGTACGATTTGGGAACAAAGAAGCTCATACATTTTAGTTCAGTTAATTAAGAAAGCATCAGGGAAGTAATTATTTAGCGGAAATGATTTTGATTTCCTAATTATCGAAACTTACGTAGAAAGTAAACTCTTTCGTTGTTTCATAGTCTAGAACTTTGGTTGCTCGAATTTCAAAAGAGAAGTTCCCCGTATTTTGGGATGGTAGCACTTGGAACTCGAAATCTTGGTCATTACTGTTTTTATTCTGGGGAATATGGTGGGGGCTATCGACATTATTGGGAGCAGCTCCTGGTTGGAGAGTTAGAGTGATGATCTCATTTGGATGTTGGTGACTCACTCGTGGCTCCATAATACCAAATTGTACTAATGTTCCTGACACGCTGTTCTCTTTCACTTCACCGACATATCTGCCAGAAACAAAAACACACACGAGTTGGTGAATAATCTACTCACGCATGGAAATGGAGCGGGTTTGTGGTCTACAAATGCTTATTGAGTTATTCATGTCATCTTGATACTTCCGTCCATATTTTTGCTCGACTTTCATTTCTACGGCTTAAGCAATGGAACAGAAGCACGCAAGCAGATAAGTTGAAGAAAGTGAACCGAGCTGTTTTCCCCTGACAATAAGACTCTAGAGAAAAATAGTGACGGAAAGAGCTGAAAGTGAAAGTACGCAGTCTAGCTATATATATGCTTATATAGGTTTAACTGGTGGTCCACAAACCTCTTAACATCACGCGTAAACCATATCATACCAGGCATTGCCAGCATACCAGTTAAACTAGCGAGTGGAACGAATGATACGCTGTAAAGACTTTGATTGGAAGCCAGCTACGACTCAAGCAGTCCATCAACCAACATGCATTTTGTTATCATCATGCTACAGGCAATTATTGTTTTAATGGCTCTATAAAAAATTTATGCTGATGAATAGTATGTTCCCTCACTTTACTTTTATCACTTGGTGCTACAAAACAAATATATATTCTTGTTTTTGTTAAAACTGTTTCGAAATCAGAATTTTGCTTTTAAGTAAAAGGAAAGCCTGTAGCATAAAAGTCACTTCAAATTTGAGAAAACAAATTAAATGCATAAAACACGGAGTGAAATAAAGCTTGAGATAAATACTTTTAAAAAGCATATTGCTTAATGCAGCAGATTTCAAAGTAATTTGGCTTCGCATACAAAACATGTTTTCGAAATGAATTTCACTGGGTTGCGAATCAATGTCCTTAATACATAATGTATGCAAGTAAATGCAATTGGAGTTAGAATGCACTCACTTGTCAGAAGAAAAGGTAGCAGGTCCAAAGGAAGAGCCTTTACCAAACCAAAACGTGATTTTGCCCATAGTTCTACTATTGTTGTCTTGAGCCGAGGACGAGGATCGAGATGAAGACTTGCCAACAGGCCTTCCCGAGTCTGGGATTATTTCTTCCGCTATTACAGTCATGTCGATTGGTTCTGTGAGATTGCGTCTCAAGTGGATTTCCCCTAAAGAAATATTGAGAGAAAAATTGTGAGTATGTATGGATACGGCATAAGAAAGCGCTATTTTCCGACAAAGTCGCGTGTTTATATTTCAATAACTTAGGGAAAATGAGATTTGACATTTTATGCAGGCAGGCAGGCATCGTATTTACTTTTTCAAGTTATTGATAGGATTCATGCATTGATGCTCAATAAATATTGCGATGATGATGATAGGGGAGCTGGGGAAAACCATGTTAAGAAAGGCAAAAACTGGGTCATTGCTACTCTTTGCTCTTGTAGCCCCATTCACTCACTCAGTCTGACATTTTTCGAAAGAATTTTTCAATGTTTACATTCCTTTCCATAAAATGAATGAAATGGGAAACTGAAAGGGTATAATTTACAACTTTTTGTGAGAACATTTGCACATAATCCTATTGGCACTTAATCGTTCTTTGCCAATGCCATAAAAGCACGCACGAATGTTTCGAAACGCATAGGGGACACTTGGGATTTATGTGAAAATTCTCATATTGAACAACTCCATGTTCACGGGCCAAAGAAAGAAAAAGCTACATTGCTCGACAAGGAGAACTTGATATGGATTTATAATAGTCATCAAGATATAACTATACCTTATATTGAAAATGTAGGATACGTCTACAAGCACTTCAACAGAAAGAGAGGGCGATTGAAATTGCATGTAAGTCACCAGAAGACGATTTTTTTATGCTACCAGCATTCTATTTACATCCATATCTGGATGACTACTTACGCATGACTAGGGTCAAGTCGACAGAAACAACTACGAAAATGCGATTAGGAGTCAGGTCCAGAACGCGTACGAATCCAGGTCTTTTGTTTTGAATCTATTTCACCACCTACGGTGCCACTATGCCTGACTGGCTGATCAGGTCACCCACTGTTCTAGAGCATTTAAAGAAAGCATCAAGGACTCATTATAAATGCTATGAGCGCAAAATTATAAAAGTAGAAGTCAGCATTTTGCGTATCACTGTGTTCTTTGATCATTCTGGGATCTACCGGGGTGCAAATGAGCTCCTGCGATATTCCAAATGCAGGAGGTATGCAGGAAGATCTAGGTGAAATAACGGTCCGGCGGGGATAAAAAAAATCTCGACCCCTTTGGCCGACGACTCATGACAAGCTAGCGACGAATCACCTGGTGTAACAATTGGAGTGTCTGCGTGTATCACGAACGTAACGTATGTCGAGATAAGCGGTTTCTAAATTGGCATAGATACCGTGAGATAAATACAGGAAGATTCGGATCTATGATAAACTGCCCAGGCTATTTAGCCAAATTAGCATTGAGAGTTTAATTAAAGAGTGGGGAAACAAAGACTATTATGAAAGATGGGTTACACACTACCACTCGCACATCCATAAATATGAACGTACATAACATACAAAGTGTGAGCAATCAAGTATTCTGATAAAATTGTAGGTGATATTTATTTTTCGAATCTGCCTACTTGTGAACTATAAGCAATTGAATCAAAATTGGTTCGAAGGGGGACTGTAATGTTCAGCAACTATCGTGATATCAGTTACCGGTCTCTAGTGAAGCGTCTACTACTAGGCCACCCACGCGCTTACGTCGGTAGCTCTCCGCTTTTCCCAACATAAAATTGAGTTAATCAGTAAAAGACAAAAACATGAGTATTTTGATAATTCAATAATGTTCTATATAAGAGGTTTTGCATATTCGCAAAAAAAACTATTTTGCACAGTGGGGAAAACAAATGGACAGCAATATATATAAGCGCTACTATATAAAAAACTTTACTCGTGATCAATCAGAACTAATCTAGGCAGAGCCGCATATTGGGTCATGAAGGGCAAGCTATGTTCCAATTAGCTAACATGTTTTTTGTCAATGATGACTATTTTACTACATCATTCTCGGCTAGATCTCTGTTAACGTCCAAACGACACCAGTCATAATGATAGCGATGAGAGGAAAGGCATCCATCAAGGATAAAGGAGTATACGGAACTAGAATAAGATAATATGATGAGACTCCTGTTGGTTTTACAGGCTGGTTCTGATCCAACTTTTTTGTTGACGTGACCAAAACTAGCTAGGATCTTCTGATTTTATGCGACGAAAACTCATAATGCTACCGGGGTTCACCGACTGATCCTGCATCGCACTAATTCGAATCGGATTTAGATGTTTAGCGGGGGCTTGTGTTGATGTCGCGTAAGAATTTCCATACTCTGTAGAACGTGTATATGTTATCTTGAAATACTCCTCCTTGACGAAACAACTTGTGAAAGTGGGACAAGCATATAATGAATAATAAATGGAATAATGGTGCACGTACTATGTGTCTCCAGAGAGAGAGATTCAACGAGTATATTATAGTTCTTTCTTTATCGGCAACCAGTGCATCACATGTTCTCATATATTGTATGATATACATTTTATAAGTACAAGACACATGATATTGCAATCTAGTCATCGATCAATTGCACAAAATAGGAGAAAACGGGAAAAATGAAATCTAGGCCCCAAATGTAGACATGGAGAAATGAAGTGATAGTAAATAATATTATCTTCAATCAATATAAATTGATAGCTGATAAGTGCCTCTCATTGATATTGGAGGGACAACGGATGTACATGAAACAACGAATGCAGTTCAAAGGATGAGTAGTAATCACTCGGTGATATAACTAACCTATTGCAAAGACAAGAACACAGTTTATAAAGGCAGTGAGGAGAGCTAGCGGAAGAGACTCCAACGATTGAAGATCTATTTAGAATGATCAATAATTGTCTAACATAGGTGATGTAATGGTGATAGCACAGAGAAGTGTCAAAATCAGTTTTGCCTAATAAATCTATATGTTAGACTAGTATCTGATTGAGGCGTTTTTGGATTTTTGGTATCGTCAACAGTATATATAACAAAAGAAACGGGTTGCTTTTAGCGAGTCTCGGCTTTAAGGTGCAAAGTTAGCCGAGAATATACTACTATGTGATTTCGTGTGAAAGCCGGGTTTTGTACGCCTTAACTCACTATACACAAAACTGTGATTTTGCTCCTTGGCACTAACTGAACGGCACCAATGCAGGCGGTACTGAGTTGTGATTTTTAAAACCCTGATTCTTGCCAACATACATTTAATAGAAAAATGGTTGATGTATTCTAAAAGTTATAAAACGACTTGGCAAAACTAATGCCACTTACACCATAATGGGGCCCTAAAAGTGAAAAAAGTAAAAACAACGGCTCTGGTTTTCACTACATCCCTAAAGTTTCCCTTCAAAAACGTAGCGATCCTACCAAAGTTTCCCGTCTTTGGTTTGTTGGAAGACGTAACGGGAGACGCGCCACCAGTTTCGCCATTTACTTTAACGAACGAGATGTGTGTTAAACCTCTCAGTAGGCCGGGTGCTCTTCTTCATTTTTTTTAAAACCTCATCTGATGCGATATTCCTTCCGGTTGCTTCTTTATCCCTGAAATTAAAAAAACAAGTCGCATTCCATAATCGTTTTAATCGATCTAAAAGTGTGATCAGATCATTATATATAGTTTGATATGTTTGACAAGTTAGGATAAAGCAACAAGAAGATAATTTTTACTTACGTCCAGAATTGTCTAGAAAGGGCACATTGACGGGATATTTGCAAAGCAGCTCTTTTGGGAGGTAGAACGAACTTGTTCACACTCTGGCTGCTGATATTGGTGCACTTACGCACAGGAAGGAAAAATTTAATAGGATACACTCCAAAAAACCACAAAAAAAAAAGAGTCTTCCGAGCTAACCATTATATCTTGAATTAAAACTCTTGATATAGAAGTCTCAATACTAAGTACTTATTGATATATATATCTGTAGATGCTCTATCATTGACCAGGACTATAAAGCAACACAGTTTTCTTATCCCACGCATAAACAGACTTTTTTCGTTTTAGGTTAACATAGGTATATTTGCTGTGCATTGATATTTTTGGAAATATATAGTAACATGTCTATAATGTAAGGTCTATTCATATTTATAACTAAATCGAAGGACTGCAAATAGTAATTCACAAGGAAGTCCATTTCCGCTCTCACCGTTCAATTAGCATTAGTAGGGCCCTGCCTGCCACAAGATAATTATGCTGTTTTCCTTAATTCTGTGAGCTACTTTCACTTCCAAAAAACAAGATTGCATGTGACAGTTGCTAGTGCTGCGTAGCATACCATACATTTGTCATTTTTATAGCTAATAAATTCCCTCTGTATATAACCACACATGGAAAAGGGAAAGTTGAGCATCATCACAAACACGAGGAAAACCACGCAGGGCAGTTAAAAAAACAAGTTGACCTCATTTCAACTTCAACAGGGCATCTTTACGTTTAGGTATCGTAACGTAACATCGTACAACATACGCATTCAGCATTCAAATCACACCACGCTAATGCATGCATATCAGGTAATTCCGGTCTAAAACTTCAATATGATCCAAGGCAAGGCAAGAAAAATCCAAACTCATAAGTCCAATCTTCGTACATATCTTTCGAGTCAACTGTCGCAAAATGCTGTGGTACATGGAAAACGCAACCTTTTGCACCTCGTGCTTCAGGACTTGGTTCTATCCGTGACTGAAAGACTCAGCCGCACACTTATGTGTATTTTATGGCATCATCTCTTCCTTCATCCGATCCGAAACGTAAGATCGTGCCCCATTTGTCCTGTGAATGCACTGTCTGCGCACAATGTGCGTGACAAATCTCGTTTTAAAGGTCCGCCATGTTGCGTTTCACGTAAATGATAGCTAGCACTACACTAAATCTCAATAGTTATCGTGTCCTCTAATACACAATACACTACGGTCTTCATCCTTGGGTTTGAGCCTGTTTCAGCCTCACATAAGATAATAATAAGAAGCTAAATTTTGTCTTCTGGGTAGCTTTATCGGCTTAGTGGCCTAACATTTCTTTTCTTCACGACACAAACAAAACAGGTAAATGGCCTGCGCCTTATCAGTTGCAGATACCTTTAAATAGTAATGCCTCTACAACTCAGCACTATTTTGTAATACAAGCAAGTTAGCTATGCATCATTATATTGTATATCTTTCGGGTAAATAACTGTAGAGGAGATTATCACAAGAGTAGGTTCCGATCTTATATAAGCCGCGCCTGAGCCTATATGCAATGGCTATTGTCATTTATCGATGAGTGAATAGTTTCGAGTAATAACATCGTGTCATCTGTATGAATGTTCTAATTTTTCATGCGACCGGCTGGTTGTTGGTACAGGGCCATTACCAAATGCGGCCAAATCTTACGAGCCTCCTACTGTTACATCCGCTTTAGGTAAATCATATATAGAATCTACTTTTAGAATCGTCCAGCAGAAATTTCCTGGGGTTTTAAAACAGCCGATTATAGGCATACTGAAAGATTCAAAATCCTCTGTGAACTAGGAAGAAGAAAAGCCCTTTGTGAGGAATTGCTAACGTCAAGTGCGTGTTAAATTGGCAGAGTTGATTTAGGGTATGGCTTGGCACTCATCGGCTAAACAATACTCTGGGGGAGTTTCCCTCATAATAGGCCATTTGGCGAACTTAGGGCGAGAAAACGAAGTCGTATTAAGTAAATATAGGCAACACTACAGTAGTACAGCCTTTAAGCTACTACACGTAATACAGCAACAAAAGGTACAAGTATGTTGTAGGCGAAGTACGATGATCTCAATTTCGTTGACCCAAATGAAAAGAAAAAAGCGTGTCACCAGGAGCATGGCATAATGTTATGTGATATTTACACCTTTCTGAGTATGCATGGCTTAATAATCATCCACATTTGCCGGTATACAGAACTGTCTTTTGAGTGAAAAAAACGAAACAGAATGAGTGCATTTATATGACATGTATTGAATATATAGGTGAAAGCTAGCCAAAATGGACTCTTGCTATGCTTGCTATATCTTGATGAGCCCATTGTGCTCATGCTACGCTGCTATTCTATTCATTGATGTATTTTTTATTAATGAGGGAAAAAAGTGTAACTGGGTTGTATTGAACTGCATACATTAGTGAATCAAATGACCACTCTTGTTGAATATCTGGAGCAATCCAATATTTTGAGTGGAATCCTCAAAACAAGGGACTGGCGACTCTTGCAGTTCATTATTCATGTCAAGTGTATGATAGACGAAGAAGAATGGAAAAGAATGGCATTGGAGGTACGTGTATTCTTATATAAGTAGACATGACCTTTTCATTTCATGGTTTTAAGTAGAACTTGGTAATGCTTCTGACGAGCACACGTCGTATAAAAAACTAAGTCTCCAAACATCATTAACCGACATTTTCCATGAACCTAAGATTTGAACTCATAAAATGTACTGTTTTACACACTAGACTTTTATAATGCTGCATGAAAGGCCGCAGCGTGTAAAATGAATGGATTAACCGGGGTCGGTCGGTCATTGTGCTGATTAGGTCGAGTGTAAAGCAGCTACGATTTGCGAGCTGTAGTTCTTTGTAAAACTTGAGTTTAAACTGAACTTAATCTTTATATATATATTTTAATTCATAAACCTCGTGTTTACTGGTATAAACGGTCACGTTAATAAGGAACGCTACGTTGTATGTAGGATAAAATTTGGAATTGCAAGTTGCAAGGCAGCTGCTTTATTTTAATTAACATTCTGCTTGGGTAGACATTCGTATGAAGTTGATATTATCCATACTAGGAATAAACGTCTCCAATTGAGCACTGTTCATTGGAATGAAGGTGTGCAACATTTCAGAAAGACGAATTTCCAATGTAAAATATAGCCAAAATATCGTATTGAAAATGTCGTAGTATAGACAGCGGTACTAATGATAATGCATTTAGTTGTCCGTCAGTGTAGCCATTTTACATTAAATTAATGGGCATGTTGATGCGAATGATCACATCACCTTTTCAAAAAGATTATTTCAAACCTCACGGTGAGTGCTATTTATCTTGATGCTTTGATTTGATGCAAACATAATATTTTTCTTTCCACTCTAATGGACAATCACTCTTATTGATTGCATCTGAATTAGCGTTTAAAATTTGAACAAGAGAATAATGGAATTTTCAATTCTAGTATGAAGGTAAATTGGGGCTAGTAATGGTAGCAATGTACATAAAAGTTACTTTGAAAAGAATTTCGGCTTTATAAAACAAAATAGCAAGAACGTTGTTCTCCTAAGTTAGAATCGGAATTATAGGCCCAATTTTCATAACTATAAGCGTTTCAAAAAGTTTATTCGATTGCATCATTCCTGGAAAAAGAAACGTCATACATGGAATAAGCAATAATAGCTAGGCATAGCGATTGTATAGTTCATTTCCCTTTTCACAATACTTCTACATGCTCCTTTGCAAGCGACACTTCCACACATATTCTACTTGGATCCTTTCCCTCCCTTATAATGAAAGTAGAGTCAATACCATCTCTAGGGGCAACTCCAGGTCCCATTCTACGAAAACAAAGAGCGGATGAACGGCTTGATTGATGGAGGGAAGGGGATAACCAAAAGCATATATACAGAGGTATGTTTTCGCCTACCCTACGTGCTTTTGAATGTTTACACGAACTGTCAGTTAGCTGTTCGATTTCAAAGGAGAAAGTCCACAACATTACACTCAATTTTCTATACTGAAAAGTGGTATATAGCCAGCAATAATAATATGTAATATGTCATGTGTCCAGGTTGAGTCATCACCGTCATCATAAGAAACGATAGATATAGATATGGTATCATTACAACTTGCATTAACTACGATGTTCTGCATGCACAAAACTGTAAAAAAAGTTGTCTGATAACAAACATTTGTTTTTTTCTGAGTTGCATGCATTTATTGACATGCAATATCTTTAAGAGTCCTCCTCCAATATGTAGGCTGTTAATATACCAACTCTATTTATTAGTATTTAAGAACTCGTTTACTCTCTCCTCATTTCTTGGGTTGCGTGAGAGCCCTTAATATGTATACATTTGTATGGCATGGTATACATGCATAGCACACTTTTCATTATGAGTGTTTGGGACATTACATACATACGTGTGTGTTGAATTACTTATACATCTTGCATACACCGGAGAAAAACACATGGTGTATATCTCATGGGAATAAAAAGTGAAGCATGCTGGGAGGAAAGGTTGCACGAAGAAAACCAATAAAAGTATGCCATCATTCTGGGTAAAAAGTAGTCCCAACCAAATGGAAAGGTTTGGACGTTTTTTACCAACAATTGCACATTATGCACTCTTTTCTATTGCTTTTAGACCTTATCGTGTGGAGATGAATGTCTACACTTTGTTTGCGCTGCTGCTGCTGTTGCTTTTACGATTCAATGAGCAGGAAACTCATAATATAAAAAAAGTAAGCCAATTGATGTGCATCTATTATCTGTGTGGACTAGTCGATAAGGGCGGATGATAGGATGAGTCCCTTGGGATTTCATCTGAACCTTATATTTTTCACACCTTGACGTAACTTTTATTCCCTGTCTCACTAATCGATTTCTTGTCTTCACGCGATAGCTTGTCTCAGAGTTTGCTGCTGTGTGTAATGTAGTAATAGTGGATTATCACTCCTATTTATCTCCGTTGCTTTCTTGAAAATAGAGTTTAATATAGATATGATATGATATAACATCGAATGACGAAATACATCAGTATGGACACTGCCACGGGAGAGAAAAAAATGCATTTTATCCTTTCTTTAGCTTTCTTGGTCGACAACCAAGCATTTTTTTTTGTGAAGCCAGCTATTTTGAACTGTCTCCCATGGACCTGGAACAATAGCCGTTGTGATAAAAATATCCTTTATATTATTATTTTATGAGGAACGTCTTACGTCATACATTATCATCATCATTTCTGATTTCACAGGGGAAAGAAGAATATGATTTTTTTGCATATCATGCAAGTACCAAGATGTAGGTCACAAAGTAATCATTGATTATGGATGTATGGCAAAAGGATGACGAAGGAGATAAAAATTTTAAGAGTTTGTGAGATAGAGGTATACATTTTTATGTACTTTATATGGTCCTAATAAGAGTAAAAGATAAAGGTGAGCTTAAATATGCAGAATTTTACTTACCTCATCTAAATGGATGATTCTAGGCATGAAAGTAGGATTAAAATTGGCTGTGCCTGGAGTGGCAGTGATGACGGAATGAACTTTCGTGTAGTCTCCTTCAGTGTCTTTCACCTGGAGCTGAAACTCGTAAGAACGACTTTTGTCAAGAGCCTTCTTGAGTACCACATCCGCTTGACACAAGGACTCGGCTTCTTCGCAGCCAAGAAAACGGAGACTCAAAATAGATTTCCCTATAGCTCCCAACACTTCAAAGGATAAAGGGAAATTGTTGTCAGAGTCTGAAGCTCTGAGACGATAAATAATCGTGCCAACCTGTGAACAAAGAATATTATGATTATGCATTATCCACAAAGACATCGTCATATCCTCAAAATATCTTTATTTTTTGCTTTATCAAGAAAATCAGTAAATTGCTTTAGTATGTGGTTTGCATATTAGCATCAAGTGTAGGTAGTAGGCCCATTCAAAAGATGAAGACACATACCTGACAGCACAGGTATTACAAGGTAAGCTTCTCAAAGGGACCGCAAGAAATGTATGGGAAAATTATACACCTTTATTTTACCAAAAGGGAAAGTGTCTGTCTAGTAAGCATTCTTGGCATTTAAATTACGTCAACATGCAATACTTTCACCGACACCTTTTTTGTTTGCTTTGAGAAGCCATCCTGGGCTTATGCACACATGTATCATATTATTTATAGAACTTTTATGAGAAACGAAATTTCTTCTCAAACAAAGGTGAAAGTAGGTCCAAATATTGTAGTGAAAGTGCAAAAAATACAAAGCATACTCACCGGAGTATCATATGGCACCAGAACGATCCTCATGTTGGTATCCACGTCCAACACGGGGTAGTTCCCACATGACAAGCCGGCTAGCATCAGTAGAATTCCGAAACTAACTCCACTACTTCGTATAAAGAACTCCATGTTTTTCATTCAATAACTACGGCTGAATGCATTTAGATTGCAACTTGTGTGGGTTGTTGAAAAGCGTAGGGAAGAATGCACTTTCAACTTTAGCACACCATTTCCGGACTTTTTTCTAATTCAATACGCATCTTTTCACACAATAAGGCTGCTACCATTTAATTTCAACATGTAGTTTTAATGTCTCCTTTTGGTGATGACATGATTCCAACATTTTGTCAATAAATCTGGACGATGAATTCCATCAGCTTATGATTAAGTAAGTTCGTGATGAGTTATCTTTCCGATTAAATTTTCTGCATCCATTTTGCTGGATTGCAGAGGAACTTTCACCCTATTATGCAAGTCTCCACACGAGGACAATGATTCATTGAACCAAACGTTTTAACTGTTTTTAGCTGTGTGAACGAACTGAGAAAAATAAAATATGCAGCAGACAAATAGTCGTATGTATGTTTAAGTAATACTGAGAAAGTAATAGTTTTAAATCAATCAGCCACCAGCGAAATTGACTTATCGACTTTTCTCATAGCATGCAATCCAGAGACACTCGACGGAAGAAGAACAAAAAAAGAACTATCGTGAACAGACATGTTATCAGTGTTCTCGTACAATATATTTAAACTTGGCTGATAGAGCGTATGCTAGACCACTAAAGGCCAAAACATGAACCTTTTAATAATTCATCGGATAATATCCCCCATTTATTTTTCATATTTCCTGTATGACCAGTAGAAGTACATAACTCTACAACTTGTAAATATATGTTAAAAATGGAAAATAATGCGAACTCAAAAAGTGTCAATGCACTTGAGTTCTCAGGAATAGAACGGAGTCTTTGGTTTAAATTTCAAGTACTGTGATAGCTCACAATTGGGCAGTTTTTTACTCCAAAAGATTTTGCCAGAGATTATTTTGAATATTAAGTACATACATACCACTGAAACAACTTACTTCTAGTATGCTTAAATACAGCACTAGCACTCTTTTGTTCAGGAAGAACTTTAGACACAAATAAGGTGTCAAAGTGCTCAATCCTTCCACGCAAATGACAGATGGCCAGGGAGAAAGCACTCCAAAAGTGTAATACTTTTGTGGTTTTCACTTGTAAATCCGTGTTTTGCAAATTTGACAGATTGACAATTCCAAGATGAGTGTATGCTGAAGATCAAAACAATTTGAGTGCTCACTTGTTTTGCTTTCTTTCTTGTCACAAAAAGCCATAGCTCCTGAGCCGGCAACTTATTTGCCAGCTTTCGTGCATGTAAATGGTCACTTGGAATGGTAACTTGAGAGGCAAGTGTCTACGAGTTCTGAGCAGGCCAACTCCACTTGTTAGTGCCATTCAGTTAGACGTATGACTGGTGTGTCCAGCGAGGTGCAATTCCTCCAGGTGCTATGGACCTTTTTACCATAAAATACTTGCCGCTTGACTAAACTGCTTTCCCCTTGAGACCCATCTAATATGGACAGCTTTTTATTTCCTTTCCAATTGTATTCAGTGAGCTAGCATAAAAGTAGGTAGGAGCAATCATTCCTTTCAAAAGCCATGTGTACAAATGGCTTAAAACATTACCGACACAACTATGCATACCTGTGTGTACAACGGTGGCAAGCAACACACGCCAGGTTGAGTGAACGAAAATATGTTACGGATTTATTTATGCATGATGTGTAGATGTACATATGCATGTACTTACGTATGTTATGTAGAAAACCACTGATGATGACGGGTTAGAAGACTTGTATGGCGTTTTTGTGTTGTGCTTATGTTATTACCCCCAAAAGAATTCATGTAATTCTTATTTTCACCATTTCTCTTCCCAACCCATGTACCTATATAACTTCTATGCTCATTTCTTCTCCTGTGGCTTTGGCTTTTCAGCTTTCGGCTCATTTATACTCACAGCAAGTAGAGTTTACAAAATGGCTCGATGAAGTTTGACTAAACTCTCCCGTCTTTCTAGTGCTTTGGTGGAGAAAGACTGTCTAGGAAGGTGCAACTGGCTTCACTTGACATGCAAGGAAAAGCATATGACCAACTAAACTCAACGTTTGATAATCTGAGTCAGAGTTGGCACGTTAAGGTTGCAATAATAGTAACAATCTTGTATAATGCTTTCACCAAACTTTAATACCAAGACCTTTTCATTGCCCGGTTATTGTAAACTTAACTTCAATTTCGCCGGAGAAGGTGAACTCCAACACGAATGATCTAGCCTGGTTTGGCAATGAAAATGAATGCATCATGCAATTGACACGACATGGGTTCTCCAGAACAAGGTAAAAAAGTTTTGCTAATGTGACTGCTACCATATTACCGTTCTTAAGTTTTCATGGAAAATTGTGTCTCATAGTTAAAATCCTGAGGGAGTTGGGGTTTTCATGAGTGCAGTATATTTGACGGTACGAGATACTTACCGCGTTGGGACTGTCAGTTTGTGTCCTTGGAGCACCAGTTTACTCTTCAACATAAAACTTTTTAATATCAATATCAATACAATCGATTTACTTTTGCACACACGTAATATCCACGAAAAACAGGTTTCAGTACTATCAATTACATACATGGAATTGTTATATACATACGTAGGTATATGAATTCTATAATAAATCATCCTTTAAATTATGGAGTTGTCTATTAACAAATAAAATATCAATTGAAAGTGTGGATCTCCTTTGAACAAAAATGCATACAATAAATTTAAGTACGATTATAAAGTAGATTTATAAGTCATTAAATCCAATTCGAAAGTAATTTTTGTGTTAAAGGTTTAACTAGTCGACAATAGAGTTGAAAGCTAGTGATATATTTAATTACATGGTTAGATGTAAAGTTCATTATACGCCCCTTATAAATTATGAATCGAATTAAAAATTCAAGTACGTTTGAAAGTATGTTCTACTTTAATTCGTTGATTGAAACCTCTCAATACATCAATGAAATGCATATTATATTTAATACAACATGACTAATCAGTTAAAAGCTACAATACAAGCTAATTAAACTGTTTAATTCATAGCATTTATCGTACTATTTTATACATGCACCTACTCACAGTTGAGGTAAATTAACTATTCCAAAACCAAGTAACAAACTAAACATAAACTATCCACTTTTTCCTACTTCTTGACATTAGACGGACACTTTCTAGCCTATTCATATGAAGTTCTACCCACAAAGTGTATCTACAAACATCGAGGGAATAGTTTAACTTAGCTTACGTAGATAGACATTAAGAAAGGAATGAATGCATTTGTGAGGATTCTGCACAACCTAAACCAAACTCTTGAAAAATGAATCTACCATCTCGATAAATAAAATCTCTAGTATCGTTGTTCATAAATCTCTATAAAGATTTTACCCTGTGATAATAACTTCAAAACTCTTCATCCCACCCCGACAAATCATCGGGCGTATCCTCAATCTCTATCTCAAATTTGTCAAAATTGGACGTGTCAAGTGGTCCTCGAAGATTGGGTATGATGGGAGGCTTCAATTTACGGGATCTCAATCCATCCCAATCAAATCCTTGAAACCATCTGTGAGAAATGATATCGCGAAGATTTCTTGCTCCCAACCTTTCTCCTGGTGTCTGCCTACACAAACGTCGAATCAGAGAGACAGCTGCCTTACTACAGGTCTTGGGAAACTTCACAGAGTCAATCCCTTTGAGAATGCAATTATATGTTGCTAATGGATCAGATGAGCTGTCATTTCCCAAGGCGTTTTCACTATGCGGCCCATAAGGAGGACTGTAAGGCAGAAGAGTAGTAATATAATCATAGCGCTAATGATACAGATTATAAGAAGTTACTCAATACTCACACGACGACAATAAATACGATCCGGTTTGTTATATAATGCCAAGATTATATATAAACCAAGCTTTATGTACATTCATCTCTTGTTGTAAGTTACAACTTGTAACTTTTATGTCATAATAATCTTTATGAGAGATTGTAAGTTTATAAACTTACTATCCTGTTAGTAGCTCAAAGAGGAGTATCCCACAGCTCCAAAGATCAGTTAGCTTATCATGACCTCGATTCAGGATAATTTCTGGGCTGCAATACTCCGGCGTACCACAGAATGTCCATGTTCTTTGACCTGCTTTTACGACTTTACTAAAGCCAAAATCCACCTAGAAAAGCAGGGAAGTGAAGTTAATCAGTCAAAATTGACATGGTGTAATCGGGTTACTGAATATTTCATGATTCCATGAATTTTTCGTCGACACATTTCCTTTTCTTGGTAGTAGCACCATACCAGTTTTATATACCCGTTGTTCGCGAACATGAGGTTCTCCGGTTTCAAGTCACGATACACAATCTCCCTCTCGTGCAAATATTCCAAAGCCTGTAGAACACATCCGGCTATGAAACGCGAGATTGCGTCATCGAAGGAACCTTTGTCACGAAGCACCGACCAAACTTCACCCCCCAAACACGCTTCCATGAGCATGTAAACGTATTTTGCATCCTTAAAAGTTCTATATAATCTAATATATGGAAACGTACAGTTAGAATAAGTGGAGAAAGCAAAGTGAAAGTAATAATGTGGACATGGTAAATTCAAATGTGTAACCATTTATACCTTGCTATAAAAGGTGAATTACATGATAGCATAATATTTTTTTCAGCATAGACATGATCCTGTTGTTGGGTTGAAATTATGTGAAGTTTCGGCAAACATTTTAAAGCAAATACCTTGGTCGGGTCGAATGATACCTAGGATGAAATGTCAAATACAAATATAAACCCAATTTCTAATAATATAATTTAAATTTTGAACTTGCAAGTTTTGTTTTGCTCCAAGTTTTTTACCTTAACTAGATCAACTCTACCGAACCCGCCTACACCTAGGGTAGCTACAAATTCTAGATCATCCAGCTTCAAGTGACTGTGATCAAATTCATCTTCCTTTCTCTCATAGTGGAACATTTCAAAAGATGGGTTCGGAAGGGACTTGGATAATTTCTCTGTGGAACTTGCAGCCCCTTCTCCATCATCATCATCTAATATTTGATTCATACCAGTCATATGACTGCTGGAAGAAGCTTGCAGCGGAAGCTGAGAACAAGATGAAAAGTGCAGAGGTTTTTTGAGACGATTAAATTCACTCAAGTCCCCAATGAGCTGCATGAATGACTCCCGGTCTAGGGTTAGGACCTGTATAAGTTAAATAAGTAAGGTGTATACTTAGCACTAGTGTACTCCATAAAATTAAGCGTTCGACAAATGGTTAATTTTTATCAACAATAAATTATTATGTGTCTATTCACCTCAACATTTGTGATTGCGATTACGTTAGCACTTCGCCTTTCTTCTCTCAGTAATGCATGCTCACCAAAATAATCTCCATGCGAAAGTTCTCGTAACGCAAGCATCTTAGCACCATTTGGTGCAATCTGGTCGCTAGAAGAAGATGACGGTTCTTTGGGTTCTTCCGTAGGCTCATCGCCTTCCACTATGTCGGCACCCCTCACAGCTAATTCGCTAACGGTAACACGAACTCTTCCCTGACTAATTATAAAAAATGTGTCTCCGCACATACCCTCTCGTATTATGAATGCACCAGGTGGATACAGCTCCTAAAGAAAAAAGTTTGACTCGTTTTAGAAATCTTTTATGATCACGAGCACACAAAATGATTGCTTATTATTAGGTTCATATCTTATTATTGCCCACTCACCACTTCCAAACAGTCGGCAATTCTTGCGAGGCTTGCGGTATCCAGCCCTTTCAATAGCGGAACTGATTTTAAGAAAGTCATTCTATCTTTGATGCGCTGCATACCAGCTTTAACCATCACCATTTGAAATGCTCGACGTTCCAATACCCAAGTTTTACATTCGGTAATTGCTACAAAAATGATTTGTGTAAGAAAATTTGAGAAATGCTTACAAAATTCATTTGTTATAAAAACAGCAAATTACCTCTAACGGACGCGGTTCGCTTGCAGTTATAAAGCAATGCCAGTTCACCGAATGCAACGCCTAAGAAAGTAGTCAATAAAATTACAGAAGAAATAAATACCATTCATGTTAAATTAAATTGCTTGTAAGCCTAGTTTCCTTTGCATTGTTCTCGTTTAACATTTACAGAAAATTGTTAATTTCAAGATTGGTTATGCGATTACTGCTAACTATGCTACATCATAAATATTTTTATTGTTTCATGAATATCAATTCAGAGTAAAACTGCAAAGGTCTGACCTGGTTTGAGGATTCCTAAGTTCCGGGAATCCTGAGACACTTGAAGTTGACCTTCTGCAGTCACATATAGGTGGCATCCTATAGATTTAATTAATCATGATTATGCCATAGGATTCTCATGTAGTCTTCAGTTGTTTGTGGTAATTACAATGAGAACGGATATCAACAAAATTAGGTGTTACCCTGATCTCCTTCTCTTATCACATATTCCCCCGGATTGAATTTCTGTGGATACATAAAGTCCACAATGTCTCGAACTTGATCCGTATCCAAGTTCTGGAGAAAATCGTTATCTCCCAGTGCAGCCCTAATAAGCTGCCTAGTTCGAAAGTCTTTATTATGTCGGTCTGGTGGTGTAGGTTTAGCAGAATCACTTGCCCCATCCTTTGTCTGACTATCCGGAACAATGCCACATTCACCAGAGACTCCACACTTTTTTTGGTGGCTTCCTTCTTTGTATGATGGGATTCTCGTCAGTTCAGATTTCTCTATTACGGACTAGTTTAAAATGAAATGGACTTATTTTTAGAAGTTTCTACATAAATTATAATAGATACCTACGCAAAGTAAATCTAAAACCATATACATCGATAATAGATATTATTTGTAGAAAAATTATGTGTTTCGCAAGGTGAAAGTATATACTTAATATGTATATATCGTATTAGCATATTACATTCAAGGAGAACACTACATAATTGCAAATAACCCTACCTCAATTTTACATTAAAGATCTGTCGTGAGCACAAACCTTAAGCTTATGAACTTCCCTTTGAAGCCGATTGATTTCCTTCTCTTTTTCAATTAAAGCTTCCCTCAGCCGATTTAGCTCAGAAAAGATGTTCTCACCATTCCCAGGAGGTCTTTCCTCCGGACTCGAGTCACTAATGTCACTCATTGTAGTCGAGTATATACACCACTTGTAAGGTAACCCAATCCAAAATAGCTCTTCGGAGTAACTTGATACACTAATCGTTAACCTGTTGCAAGAGATGATGTATTGTTAACTGGTCTGCGGCCAAAACTTAACTAGCTGTAATTTCACTGAAACAACTCGTGAAATCTGTTGTCCTCAATCTCTGAGATTTCCTTAAAAACACATATATTATCACGTCGCCTATGTATATACCAAGGTGAACATTTGCCGTTGTATAATAGTTTGCACATGGAAGGATAATGTTGGGTAGATGAACAAGCAGTTCATTTGTTCATGGGGGAAAGTTGGTTGCGGTTATTTTTATGACACACATGTAAGAACATGTTATTGATTCGCCATGATGAATTATATGAATGTGTCTGTTCACAAATCGTGGTTTGCTTGTCAGACATTATATAGTGGGCATCAACTTTCTCCGATACTTTTTTCTCGCTTTGTTATTTCGTATATATACTCATTTTCCTATTTCGGAATAATAATATTAAGATATTCTGCAGCTGCCAGAAACCGGTGTTGCCCGCATGATTTTTTTCTAAATAAATGGAAAAATGAAGTGGAAGAGTATGTAACAACCACTTCAACAAACAAAACCACAAATTGCGGCTCAGTCAGTTTACATAATGTTTCATATAAATGTTGATTCATATAGGAAAGCTTAGTAGTTTATATGCCAAGTCTAATTTACTTTCCCACAGGTAGTCAACTAGGTTTCTACGTTTCATTTTGTGCCAAAGTTTTGCTTGTTACATAAATACATGGATGTGGATGGGACAGTTGGTAGATCTTCCATCAAATAACACGACGGCTCACAATTCACAAGTCTGTTAAGCTGTTAGTTAATTCTGAAACATGAATTCCACTGTCAACAACAACTGGAATTGGAACATTCTTAGTTTTAATGGCATCCAAAGCATGGAAACGGCACATTGAGTGCATACAAATGATACGAACGAACGAACGAGAAATACATTTTTATAGAGAAACTTGGAACCTGAAAAGTATAAGCGAGCAAGCAAGAAAGACCAGACTATCGAGTATCTAGAGAGATTTTGCAGACACTAGATACACAAAGTGAAAGTAGAAAGCTCAGTGTAAGACAGTGAGAAAACAAAGGCTTAAATCAAACATCCACTCAAACCGGTTGACGATTGTTCATCAAATGTAAGCAAAAAAGAAAGTGAGTGAATGTTATTTAGGTAGTAGTCTTTGAAGGTTTAATTGAAGCACTATTATAAGAATAAACATCTTGATTGATAAATGCGTAGCATAGCGCATGAAGGTATGAGTAAATGACGTAGCGAATAGAAAATCACTATCACCCACATAGCCCAAGGGTATAAAATATTGAGACTCCTTGTAAGTTTTAACTTTCTTTGCATAGCATGGAACAGAAATAAGGCTTTTTTAATGTAGGCTAGATTAAATCTAATTCTAAAATGAGAACTTAAAGTGCTGATTATACACGATGAGTGTCACATCATGAATGGCTGGTGGCAATCTGCAGAACTTACTGTTTGAATCACCAAAACATCATTAAAACATGTATTTTTGTACATACTTGGTTAGTTGTTAGTGGTTTGCAAATATTGGATAGTATTTGTGATTAAGGTTCCACGAATTTACGATAATCACTTTAATTAGACGTTACATGTCAAATAGATTGAAGGCCATCATATCTATTTTGTACAAGAAATACAAAACGATTCCATATTCTGTGTGATGTGGTGGTAGCAAATCACATATTTATGTATACGCAAACACTTTGTAAAGAAAACTTTTCTGAAAACGGTTAATAAATTCGATCGAGCGAGGGAGTAACATTTAGGACAGCAAGCTGAATGCATCTGTTAGTACACCGTATGCAAACATATGCTTTTGCATAATTGTACTTTTTAGTTTCTAACTGGAAAGATATTTCAGCATCGAATTAGGGGTCAATATTTACTTAATTTTGTAGAGTTCAAGATTTTAGTTAAGTATGGTTATGGTATGATTAGCATCTTTTTCCAGGTTTATTTATTTGTTACTGTGTATGCATACCCCTGTTTGTCCTCAGCCGCTAAACAATTAAAACAACTTAATTTATTACAAAATGCAAACTTGCAGTAAAAAACTAGTTAGTATACATAATATTAATGGTTAAGTTGTGTTTGGATGCTCTAAAGACTACAAAAAGTTTAATGAGTACATATTCAATATTAGTACTCCTTACTGAAGTGGTCTCAGGTCGAGTTGGAAAGATAAAGTCAGTCAATAAAATTTTACGGGGCGATAGTTTTGGTTGCAAACGTAATACAAATAATTATACTAATTAATTAAAATGAACGAATGAGAAAACAAAAAGTAGAACAGAGAGACTTGGAATAGTTAAAGCCTGGGTTAAATTTGACATTTATATGAGACACATGCCAAGTGGTCAGCGTTTAAATTAAGTTGAAGAAACATAATAAATATAACAAAATATAACAAAAATATGTAAGCTAGATAGTCCGTTCTTGGTCCGCAAGTTACTAAAAAACATAAAACCCTACAATCACCTAAAATAAATGTCATGAAATGATTGTTTGATCAACTTTGATAGTACGTTCAACAGCTCATACATTTATTTATCGTAAATTTTGATTCTTTTAGTTCATACCAGCAATTATTGTCAACTTTGAACCTCAAGTCACAATGTTCGAGATTTCGAATGAATGTCAATATGAATATGTCGATTCTTTGAATAATACCGATCATTACAATTACATGAAGATTTTCATCAATTTTAACGCATTGATACTAGTCTATATATAGATCAGCCATCTACTGAAGCAGTTCAATTTCAATGGGAATATTCATATATGTCACAACAGCTTACCGTTTACTTTTAGCTAACATTTACCAACCCCTAGTAAACGAGTCATAATAAAAATGAAAAATATCGTATAAACTTCCTATGTCTGCAGTCCTAAAACATCAACTGTTTTGTATTGTTTTGAAAAAACAAATTTTCTGGTAAGTACTCCACATAACAAGCTTAAAACTTTTGTGCCTAATTTCCTACTTAATTACTTAGGAATGGAAGCAGTAAGTTCATCCATCAACGCCATGAGGTAAGGGTTTCCTCCAGCACAGCCGTTTCATCGCGCAGTTCTTGCTCCAGTTGTCGCAACGCAGTTTCAGTATATTTAAGAGATCCAAACTTGTCCAGCAACGACACAAAATACTTTTTCAAATCTATATTCTTTGTTCTTTGCTTAAGAATGCACTGGATCTGGTTATCCTCAGGATGTGAATGAATAGCATGTATCACTGGAAAACTAAATTTCCCCTCAGTCAGGTCTTCACAAAAGCTTTTATTTTCGCAGTACTGAAAATCATTGAAAGAACTTGTATAAATGATTTACTGTCCATGGTTTACTATTCTTATTCTACATTTAAAAATTAGGACTTGGTTTGAGACATGTTAGGTAATTCATACCTCAGCTAACATCAAATTAGCATAGTCATCCCGGATTTGGAAGTACAAGCCAAGCATAGAGACTATATTTTGAAGATCACTCTGATAGTCACTGAACAACTGTAACAATCGTATGCCCAGCATAAACAGTCCTCCAGTTTCTAAATAAATATAAAAATGACAAAAATTAATACATGAACACAAATTTAAATCTTGCTGTTTACAATTTACATCTATATTAATAATAATAATTGATAGTACTTTTCACAATTGTCTCCTTATATTGGGTTTCACTAGGGCAGATGAAATTATCACGCCAATAAATTTCCATTCCTTGCCCACGGTGCAATTCCAGTAACTGTTCTGTGAAAACTTCCACTGCCTATGACAAGAGTTTGAAAGTGAACTTTATTTAGGATAAATTATTTGGAGAATTAAAATACTTCACTTGATGTTACAAAAAAGTGTACAGGTATAAATAATCGTTGTGCAAAAGCAATATAGCGCCGATCTGTGGTAATAATAATTACCTTCGGATGATTTAATCCAAGAACTCGCTCCAGAGCGATGAAATATACATAATTTGCAGCGTTGATTGTTTGTGGGACACCAAATATGGCATGTGCAACTGGCTGTCCCCTTCGTAGCTCGCTTCCATCTTCAATATCATCAATCCTGTAAACAAAAGATTATGAAATGTTTAAATATAAAACTACTGAAACAAGAAGCAATCAAATATTAAACTTACAGTAATGACGCATTGTGCAGCATTTCCATGATATCACAAACTTTACTAAGGATCTCAGGGTTGACATTTAACCAGTAGTTAAACGCAACGGCCAATTTTGAGCGCACACCTTTACCAGGAAGCGAACGAATGTAATCAAATGGATGAAGTAAAATTCTATCATCATCCGGGTTCCCACTATTACTCTCACATTTAGTCATGCCGACCCCACTACACCCTTGACCGTCAGTGCCATTTCCAGGAAAATTGCAAATCTGTAATCTCGGAGAGGTGTGGTGTTTTCCAGGACATGTTGGAAGTTTTTGGTTCATAATTAACCCACCAGATGATTTAAAACTGCAAGCTCGACTAGCCTTCTTTGTCTATAATTTAAAAAATACAATTCAGTTAGCTTTGACCAATTCAAAAAATATACAATTCATATTCATCACCTTGTAATTTCCAGATGATACAGATAATCATTACATTATTTTAATATTATCAACTACCTTTCTAGCTTGGAGAAATAACCAAACGCACTACCTAAAATTTCAAATTCTTAGTTGTTTCGTCACAACTTGACACAACTAGATACAGGGGACACTCCGAATTAAAACAAATTATGATAACCTGTAATAGAATTTGCTAATAGTACTACAAAGTATACTTAGTATTTGTATTAAAATTTGGCATCAGGTGATTGATATTCTTTATTATATTGAAAGAAGGTATGATACGTTACTGATACAAGTCTTGATATGGGGGTCTACTATAAATATTTATATCATATGTCTCATTTGTTTGTGCTACCCTATCCAGTATTTCCCTTTCCCTATGTGAACTTCCGTTTCTACTAAACAAACAAAATACCACAACATTCTAGTACTTGGTTTGGCTTACAAACAAAAAAGTGATTTCACCTGGAGCATTTACTTCCAATCTTTACCAATAGGTCAAATAATTCTCACAATCAAAGCCCCAATCAGCCTAAAAAGGTAATTGACTAATAGAAAGATTTATCTAAATGAAAATATCTGTGTAGTATAAACTGCGTACGCCCCAAAAAAGATAATACATGAGACCTACCAGCAGTGGATTTTAGGACTGAAGAAATCAACAAAATACAGAGAGATCCCTGATGGTCCAAAACCCAGAGTCGGGACAATGTGCTTCTCTTTTTCCTATCGTTTTTGAGTCGGCAGCTCTTCTTGCCTATGCTGTGCCTCTCTATTCGGGTCGCTGCGGTAAAATTCTGCTGGAAAAATAAAAATCAATAGTTAGAGCCTGGTGTAAATAGCGGCATTCTGAGCTGGTGCAGGCAGAGGGAGTATATATATAATTCTACGTTTCTCCAGCAGCTATCAAAACACAATGCATTTATACTGATATCTACTAAGCCATTCTTTCTAAAAAAAACAGTTCCAACCAGCACGCTTCAACTCCAGCCATCCAGCATTCCTCTTCACCCATTCTAACGTCAGTTGTCTCTAAAGAACAGGAGCAGCCAGTTCAGCGTAAATGGAGTCTCAGCCAGTCTTAAGCACACTATTCTCGTTACAATTTATAATAATACTACAATTACTAAGGTTCAAGCTGGTCTCAACGTTTCTGTCTCCCAGAAATAACACAAAGAATGGCTTCTGCTTTTTTTCAAAGCCCTATATAGCTTGGTTTGGTTGGTCTCACTCCATTCTCCGTTCGAAAAGCCTATACAGATTTCATAATAGACAAAGACCAAAAACGCTCCTTTGTAATACCTTTTTTCGGGGTACTTCACCCCGTTGAAAAATAACTGTTAAGCAACTGCTGCAAAAGACTACCAAACTGAAAGCTGCTGCTACGGACGCCCTTCCGGCTCTGTCATGAAAACATAAACATAATTTATGAGTTATATTCAACACCGAGAACCCAAGAGCCATGTCTTTCTCCAGAGACGAGATGGTAAATGGAACGTGCGGCCTTCCAGCTTTTTGGCTGGGCTTCACCCACAAGCTTATAGTTACTCCAGCTTATTATAGGGAGAGGGAGAGGAGAAGATTAAATTGAAAGTTTGATAATTAAGGCGTAAGACAGGTGTTGCCAAACGTCTATAATATGCTACCTCAATAATGCTCAAGTAAAAACCTAAACTTTCCAACCAAAACTCTTCAAGAAATTTTCGACAAGAACTCCATGTGCACTTTTCCTCTCCAGTAAGTAGCAGTCCTGTGGTTACCCTAAATTTTCTGAGCTCGGTCTCAACTGAATAAATAATCCAATAGATTTCGCTTGATTGGACCAAACAGAGGAGATGACAGGCAGGCAGGCAGGAGGTTACTCTAGGAATAATTCAGCTTTCTCCTCCGATACCTCCTACCTACGAGGCTATAGGCTAATCTGTCTGAATATGAAATGTATTTTAACGAAAATATGAAAAAAATAAGTTGCCCAAAATTTCATACTTTTTGAAGTTAACAATTTTCACCAAAACTTTTCCACGTTTCTGGAGTGTTTCACTTTACAACTACCATTCTTCTGTTGTTCCGTGTTCACTTGATTTACTACCAAGTGAGCACCAAGCCAATGAGTTAATAATATTGAGATAACATACCCTGCTACCCATATAAATGGTTATTTATATACTCTTTTATGTTTTATGAGTTTGGCGTTAGCTAATACTGTTATAACGGGTGGGTAATTAATTACCCGAGTACCATTGTCAAACTAAGCGTCACGCTCATTGTCTCCCACACTTTAATAGAGAATGAAGGATAAATCAACACTTTACTACTTCCCCTTCCTCTCTAAATCGAATGAATGAAGAATACGTAGATACATCATGATAAATAGCCGAATCACTACAAAAAAGAGAATAAAATCAAATGAAATGAATGAAACTAAAACTAAAAGCGTCCGTAAATGTCACACGTGCAGAAGTTGACAAGTCGCTTCAAAGAATTCCCGATTCGATAACTACGATCAATATCTCACTAACATTGAATCTCAATCCTCCCGTGACATCCAACATGACATAAGGACCTTCAACTTTGACAGGTATGGTAGTAAAACTGAAAAATCCATTTTATTGACTTACCCGATAACCCGCTCTTGTAAAATAATATCTCGTATCTTGATGTTGGATCGCTGATCCTTTCGATTTACAGACCCTTTTCATTTAACATTATTAACCAACCACCAGTAAACAAAGCAAACTATTGACTAGTTGTTGCAAAAGCGGAAGTAACTCGTGAAAATACTGAAACTGGGCTTGAGAACATCATGTGTGACAAGAGAACAATGGATTATGATGGGTGTTGCTAATCGAATAGAATACGTGTAATTGCTTCATCATGTTGTTAAAGCTGACTAATAGCTGACTGAACAAGACAAACAATAATAACCTACCATATGATTCAGATGATAAGGTTGATGATGATGACAGCAAGTTATGTACACAGCCTGGTATGAGTCAGGCTGACTCAGTCAGCATGGACAAAAGTGATTTTACATGCTTTTTGTCTTCAGCGCCGGACGTGTATGTTTACGTGTATTTTGAGGGATTTCGATATAAGGGAAACATGGTCTTATGCATAATGTACATAATGTGTGTGGTCGTGTACCTAAAATTGGATGAGTCGGAATGGGACTTTCTATTCTGAGAGATGCATAAATTGTTGGCTGCCAATAATACTATAATCGAAGCAAACCAGACAAATTGTATCTTTGTGTCTTACAATAATTAGCTGAGGGAGTAAAGTTGTATTAAGAAGCAACTTGCATTTATGTACATTTGGAGTACAACATTCAATCAATTAAAGTGACAGAGAAGGAGGATCTGTTGCCGTTCTCATGTTATAAAACCTTCAGCAATGCAATGTATCCCAATTTGTAGGGGTAAATGGAATGGTTCCAATTTGTTTCTTGATTTATTTTGCGTCAGTGAAAGCAAGTCGGAAATAGTTTCGGCTCCTTTGAGAATTTTCAGAAATTTATATTGGAGAGAAAGTTATATTGGTTGTATGTTTGGTGCTTGCTAAGCGAGTTTTTGAGATTGAGTGAGCACTCTCATGATGATGATGATGATCAGAATAGTATTTTTTTACTGAAGAAAAACCTTCAATTTCAATGCATCACATCAAGGCAATGATAAGTTTATTCCCTTTCGGTGCTTTCTCGCAAGCCGGTGCCCATCATCATGACATATGAATCTTCTATCAAACATGGTGTTTTCAGGCATTCATCTTCCATTCTGGGTTTCCACTGGTTCTATTCAATTTCCAGTTTTTACTGTTTTACAGAATGTTTCCCTACTCTCCGCTCCATTTTAAAATCTTTCCTTTTCCTTCGATTCCATTTGAATTCCATCACTTTCTGCTTCACTTTGCCTATGGCTTGGCTTGCAAAAAAAAGTAAGAAGACATGCTGTTTGCTTCCTTCGTTTCCACAATTTCCTTTTATCTCAGTTTTTTTTGTGCCAGGCAAGTTTGGCATGAAGCTTTTTGTGTTTTTCATTCTTCCTTCATAAAGACTTCTTGAGGGAAGAAATGGGGTCTTCTCATCATCGCATTGCATGCTTGCATGCATGCGTGCATGGTGGAGGAAGGAGCTTACTCTTTTGACTACATATCAGTTGATATCAGGACAATGGGATATATGCTTTTTCCACTTTCTCCCATTTTTATGTATCCGATTCTGCAAACCTTGTCTAAAAGTGACTGCTTGGGTTTTCTGATATTTTGTAACTGGAGAGAGTGGAGTGTGGTGTCATAATGTAAAATCATGTGTAGTTTTTGCCTTCGCTTCTCCATAACGTGTGTTGTTTGTAAGTGTATATGAGCTTGGATGATGGCGTTGTTTTTAGTTGGTTATTTTAGAAAAAAGGGTAAAAAAAAGCAAAGCCATTGGGTTTTTGTAGCCTTTTTCTCTCTCTCTCTCTCTCTCTCTCTCGCTCTGAGTTAACTAGTTGGTTTTGTGACGCTGCGGTATTTTGAGTCTCTAACCATGTTTCATTTTCCCATCCGTAGCCCTCTGCGTTATTAGCCTTTTCTAACAACAATAATACCGAGGGATTTTTATTCCCCGTTTAGAGGTTCCAGAGAAAGTAGTTGTGCTTGTGGCAGCCCCATATCACTAACAACCGAGCGAGCCAAGAGAAAAGGCTACACGATGATATGATATGTGTACTAAACACAACAGCAGCATAATATATATTATATGAAAAAATATGTGTGCCTTGTCGTATGAACTTCCCGATGCAGGAGAATTAAAGCACTTATTCTCATGCTTTGCTTTTTTACTTTTATTTTCATGAAAAAGGCAAACCAGGCTGAACAACTTTGTATAGAAAAGTAAAGAAGTTAAGTTGAGGAGAAAGCAATGTAAAAAGCTAGTAAATAGCTATGCCGTGCCGTTTGCAAGCCCAACAAACGACAGAGAGGGAGAAGCTTCCAAAGAATGATTGTGATGGTGGTGCTGGTACAGTTTTCTAGTTGTGCAGTTATATTATATACTCCATCCGTTTTTTACGTACCCATGTGCCCAGATCTTTTGTATCACGTTTTCTCCAGAGTACTAAATAGAACTTAGTATTACAATATCGTTTGCCGCTCCTGCCACTCTTTGAGCTGGAGAAGAATAGTTTTTCCATATCTGGTTTCATTTTCGTGTTTTATCCACTATTGCTCTTTCTCTCCCTCTTCTCGCTTTGACTTTTGCCCATTGTATATAAAACACTTGGATGGTGGGTGCATACACACTGTTTTTACTTATGCAGTCTTTTACTCAAAAAGCTAAAGCTATATCCAAAACCCAAAAACTTGGTTGTTAGCATCCCATCCCATACAAAACTTAAACACAAATATATTATTTGGTACTACGTAGTATGCATAGTTTTCCAACTGCTATAATATAACAAACAAAGTACAAAAGCATTCATGGTGGTACCGTATGATGCGGCCAACTAAAATAGATTTGTGATATCACTTCATATATACATATATACATGGTTTGCTTACATTACTAGTACGATACACACATTACATCACTACCGCAACAAAGCACAGCAGTTGCATGCCACAGCATATAATAACATTTAGCAAATGCTACTATCACGAAACTGCTAATGCAGGCACATTGATTTTGTCAGGGGGAATTCTTTCAAGTCCGATGAATGAACCGTGCAGAACCCCATATCAAGCTTTGTGCTAGAACAGCGATAGGAATCAAAACTTTGTATAAGAAAAGTACGTTTACAGTAAACTAGGATTTGGTGAGAGAACCAAGAAGGTTATTTCTAGCCATATAATAAACCATAATGCATATAACGATTTTGCATAGGAAATTTGGTGAGAGAAAAGAAAATGGCGGAGGGAGAGAGAGAAAGTACAATAAACAATCATAAAATGGCACGGAATCATTTACGAGAATTTCCCGCATGAATATTATTTAGGTTGTCCAAATTCCATGTGAAATTCATAGATTATTTGTGGTAGAGTGATGTCGATATTGTCTAGGATGTTGAATATATAGCTGTTCAGGGATATTTTATTAGAGCACATTATTGATTAGATTGAGGATTGCATACATACTTTCAATTCATTCTTTCTCAATTTTTTTTTGACAAATGTGGAAACGACTTGATGAGGTTTCCTTTTATTATTATAATAATAAATGCCATACAAAAAATCAAGATACATAAAAAATCACATTTTTCATAAAAAAGAACCCGTCATCTTCACACAAACATGAGCTTTCACTGCGTCACAAGAATGATGTTGCATAATCCTAATGTCCGGCATGCTTTTGCTGTTTCCTAGAAATCTGCAACTTGGGATGGTGGACTGCAATAATGACCTAATAACTGGAAATGCCAGATGCTATAGAAAAGATCAAACACTTAAGTTGCTCTTAGCCAAACCATTTCAGACTGTCGTAATGCTTTATTATAGTTTACTTCTCAGTGTATTGACGATGCTGCATGTACATTGGATTAGAAGAACTGAGCTAAAAAGCCAGAGAAAACTTTGCTATGGTCTGTTTGAGCAAAGTCATTCATTTCCTAAGTCAGCTTGATAGCCCAAATTGATATGATATGATAACTTGAGAAATTGTTAGCAGAGAATGGCAATAAATACATAACAGCTGGGAGCAGTTTGGTAGTGTGGTGCACACAACCACAAGAAGAAAAATTCAGGTAACCTTGATATGTTCCATTTTCTTCTTCCTGTCTGCTGCTGGATTATGAGGATTTTCCCTCGTATATCTTCCTACTTTAGCGGAGCCCCGTCATTGGAATGTTTGGAAGGGAAAGTTTGGTCATTTCGCTCGCATCGCTGCATCATCCGTTTTCGTGTTCTTTGCTCAGTGGCAATGCTAGTGCTACCAAAAATGCTCTCAGGTTTTTGCACCCTATAAGCTATAATGTAGTAGCGTGAATGCTATTAAGTTGGAGCATGTGCTTTCTCCCTGGATAAATGTATTAACTTTTTCTCTTCTCTACTCCCATGCTAATACTACTGTGTATAAAATGTATGCAGATATGTATATATCGGCCGGTTCGTATCAGCAACATAATAATAATAATGGGAGTCTGCATATATATCACAAATAGCCTCCACATTTGAATCTCTTTAGCCCCAACTTTTGCTAGGATATAGATGGATACCTTACACGAACTCTCATCCGCTTCATATCACATCGCTAAAAGTCAAAAAGTAAAAAGGTTACTCTTTGCTGGCCAGGGCAGCATGGAGAAGCTCATTCACTTACTCACTTACATACGTCTTTTAACTTACTTAGCCCAACGATAAAAGCGATCCAAGTCATTTGATGTACCTAACCGAACAAAAAATTGAACGTGTCTGTGGAAAGTACCATATAATAATGCAGCCTTTAAAAACAGCCAAAGAATGCAGTGGAAGGGTAAAAAATACAAAGCACATAACCAACACAGCTCACTCTTACACAGCAACCATGCAGCGACTAGTATTTATATACGTTTGCGCCAGCTCATAATAACTTGGTGGATTACAATAAGAATCTGATATCTTTTGAGAAATCTATAAGAGTACAGAGCATGAAAAACAACTGCAATCCTCCAGACGAGAAACGCTTAAGCTTTTGGCAAAGAAAATACCAGAAGGAGAGAAGGTTTCCAAAATATCTCAAGAACGCCGAGAACTAAGGAGTAGGGATATTTATTGAAAGGGCTCAACCAATTCAAGTTTATGATCAATTGACGGATACCCTCTATCTGGGCATAATTCAATACAACAAAGTTAAATCTCAACAGAAAAAGCTAAACACTTCTGTAAATTTCGGAAAGACATTAAGCCACTGCGTTTGCCGAAATTTAGTAGACCTTTGCCCCATACTTTGAGGCCCTTCCCGTGTACCTTTGAAATGTAATCTGTCACTATTTTTACAATAAAGGAAAATGAGGAGCACATGCGAAACCCAAAAATTTTGTCCATCCGTCCACAGTTCCGTCTGATCTGGTCAACTCAAAGACAGCATTGAGGAAAAAGTTTGAGGGCATGCATAGCATGCAACCGAGGAAGCGTACCTGTGCAGCAGCAGCAGCCACTGCATGTATCCAGCATACATTCAACTGAGCCCACAACGTGTTTTTCTACTCTTTCTCTTTGACTGCTGCCACACTTGCACTCACGCTCACTCCGTTGGCTCACAACTCTTCGCTCATGACTATCCGTGGAATGGAAGGAAAGCTTTTAGTATGTGAAAGCAGGCTGGATGGAAGTCTGTGACTGGAGAAAGACTCATGTTGCAGTAGCACGGAAGCTGTATACAACTCTGTGGAATGGAGATTGGAATGCATGGTGCTGCTGGAATTACGGTTGGAAACAAGAAAAAGCAATAGCTTGTATGCATGCAAGCAAGCAAAAAGTAGGAAAAGGGTACAACAATAATACGGCATACTTACAATTTCTCTTGTATACATGCAAGTATGCCGTCATAGTACATTCATGCGGCATGCAAAGAATAGGGGACTGCCCATGAGATTATGGATTCAACAACACTCTGGCTCCGGCTCAAGTGTTTTTCAGACTGAGATTTGCGGCTGTGTCAACCAGTACCCCGGTCGGTGAGGTCCTCTTTTCCAGAACTATTTTTCCTTTTCGAAAAATTGTTCACTTTCACTACTATAAAAAGCGTCCACTGCTGCTGATATCATATTGCTGCTCCTTTCTCATGTGGTGGTCTAGTCTCCTCTCTTAAACATTGTAGACATAGAGTGAGTGCTATTGTTCCTATCGTGAGAAGAAAGAATCAGTGCTGCTCTGTTAGCTATCATCGTCATTATCATCAAAAAAAATAGAAGAGAATATGTATATGTGTTGCTAACAAAGCATACAATACTTTGATACATTTTTTCAAGCCCAACTGAATAAAATAGACAAGCCTGGACGAGCTTTCTCAGCAGAACGAAATGGAAATCGTATTGGAAACAACATACACAAAACGAGTCTCCACCAAACAACACCAACAACAAAACTTGACAAGAAAACCAACTCATACATAAAACTATTGTGTACCCTACCATCATTTTATCAAGTTCGGTTTTAGCTGGTTGAGCTTGCGTTTGCCTTTATATTTTCTTCCACTTTAGAATATCTCTCTCCTGCTTTTGGCAACTTTCAAAAGTTGAGAAAAGATAACAATTTGACTTAAACGTCAAGCATGCTTTCCTTCCGGTGAAAGGATCAACAAAGATCCGAGTGAGCGATACTTAAAACTTTTCTTCACTCATTGGACGTGCATAATATACACATTAAGTCATTCATCGTCAACGACAAAGACAGGGGTGAACAAAACGCACAAGCTTCGGCTCGAGGATCTCTTCCACAAATCCACTTTCTCAGTTTCGAGGGGAAATATGAACCTTTTGCTGCCGCTGTTGTTGCTGTGATCTTTTCCATATATAGTTTTCACAGACTCCTTCCTCTTCAAATGTCAGTCTATTTTGCAGATGATATCTTAGCCAGAAAAGTAATTGACGGTGAATAAAGAGTGTGTGAGAGAGAAATCGTCTCAAATTATTTCGCTCTGGCGCAAGTTAAGAGGGCCCGCATCGCTGTGACACCAACAGGCAGAGGTAACCCACACGAGGATTCATTTTATTGATTCAAAAACATTTTTGTCAACGATATCGATTTCCTAATTTATCACCCAGTAAGCAAGGCGAGAGGACAAGCACACTCGAGAATATCAAAAAGGAAAAAACTTTCAATGCGTATGACTGAAAACATTGGAAAGCAAAACTCCGAAAAACCGAGTGGCAGCTTACACGTCAAGTTTCTAGAGCAGTATTTTGTCATTTTCAAAAAGTGAAGTTCATACCAACATAGATTTGTGAGATACTCATGGATTTGTGACAAGTAAACAGAAGAACACAATAAATCTTTTTGGAAAATAGTGGTGGTGGCGGTGGTGGTGAATGATACGGTTCCCAAAACGCTTTCATCCTATTTTTAACTCTCATTCATTACCATTGTCCAACGTTCCGTGGGCTTCCCTCTCGTGCATAATGTTTATGATGATGAATGTTCTATGGAAATCGGTAGTGTGGTAAGTATATATTCTCGTTTCACCTTACTCTAAACTCGTGTCGGTCAAATAAGTGGTGTGATGTTGATGTGATGATAAACGGTTTACCTTTCACTATATCCTCCACACACTACGGCTTTTTAGTTACTATACACAAACATTTACTGACTTTCTTCAGGCTGGTGATGCTACAGTTGCGACAAATGGTGTATGTAATCTGCAACTTCTGTCATCATTAAAATACACAAGAAAAAAATTGTATCCGAACCAAAGACAACTTAATTTTTAATGCGATTCTCCAGGGGTAAACAGAGTTGACATGTGGATTAATTACATTCACAATTATCAGGATTTTATGAAAACTACTTTACGGCATGAAACATTTGGCATAAGAGTATATATATGTAGTAGTTGCGTGTTTTTGTCAAGAATATTTACATCAAAGAAGCTGATACGAGACAGCACTCAGATTTCTTTGCGACACAAGACCAGCCTATTTGTCTATTTCAAAGGACAGATCATAACAGGCTAGACACATGCGATATATGATACATTAGTATCATGGTTTTTCCGCGTAACCAGTTAAGTCATATTACTTTTGTTGAGTAAGAAGTGGGTGGGAGAAAAGTCACAAGTAGCTTCCAAAAAACCCGACCTTTCCCACTGATCAATGTTGCGTTGTGCAAATCGCGGAAAACATACCGGAATCGGTCTATAAAAGGAATGTCAATAGTGAAGTGGAGGAGTACAGTGACACGCAATGTATTAGCACGTGTACGGTTAGTTATTCCGGTAAAATGCACGTTACAACCTGCCTTTTGACATATATTATGCATCCATTCACCAAGTTATGTTACGTTATGTTGATTTTTTGGTCTGTCAAGACTAAATTACGTTATAGGTAAAGAAATTTGCTTTCTACTTGGGAGTTCCCTTAGTTTGATGTTTAGATTGGGAGGCACGTTTCCCATTTAATAATTCATAAGTGCATCAAAGGAGTAACTTCAAAGATAAATCACAGGGGAATAAATGCTTACTTTTATAACCAAAGATAGTTTTAAACTTGAAAAGACCTTGCTCTTAGTACTACTACTAGAAGTCTACTTTTTCATCCTTTCATCCATAATCCATACCCAAATCCCTTTCTCCATAAGTCCATGTATCTAGACAGGTTTGATAGAATTGGCGCATCATGCGATATACGATGCTTGTTAACTTGACTAGATTTCCTGTTTCGTTTTATTTTGGGAGTACTAACAACAACAACAACATTGTATCAAATATTAATTAATACTTTTCTCCTGGTTAGAAACAAACAATAATATTATGAGGGGGGATGTTGCAACACTAACTGTTTTTGTTATTACAAATGTTATTATTTATATATGATAGGGAGAAAACACGTAAAATTAGGAGAATGTCTGGACAAAAAGGAATTAATCCAGTGTAGCAGCAAGTCTCCGTACATTCGGCATATCCATACGTGCACACATATGCATAAAATGTTTGAGGCATGCACAAAAATCCGTGTGTCGCAATGCAGAGAATAGCTATTGCTTTTGTGAGCCCATAAGAAGTTCCATGTTTCCTCTTCTCGGTTCCTCTCATAACAGTTCCCCCTTTCAGCTCAGCAGAAATAAAAGCTGAATTGGCTCTGAGCTCTTCTTCTTCACTCGTTGGTTAATGCTTCTGCTGGCAAGGCAAGAATGGAATGGAAGAACAGTGCTGAAAGCTTTTCCCATGATCCTGGACAAGGAGCAGGGGCTTTTCAGATGGCAGTTCGTTCAATCAGCCAAGGATCGTCCTCTATAGTTTGAGCACATATGTGTGCCTATGATACCCTACCATCTGCGTTCTCAGGCAATGCATTGACTGTGAAAAAGCGAGCGTATCAGCAGAACAATAATACAAACTAAAAGTACTCGAGAATAGAAAGCCAGATTCGGAAAATTCCAAAAACTTCCCATGAGGAAAGTATTAAAGTATCCTTTTTACATGCTTTGTGTTGAGTAGTCGCCTCCAGCTTAGGCATATCATTTGCCGTTTATTTGGTGCTTTATTCATTCCCTATTATGTCTGATTTCCGGTTTGCCATTGTTTGCACTTCGTAAAAGGGGAGATTTGCTGCCTTTCATTGCAGTTGTTGTACTGCTAATAATCATAATACTTTGCCATTAATTAAATGAGTAAGTGGCAGCAATAACTTTTACTCTGTATTCGAAGTTTGTAGAAAGTTTGGAAAGAAAGAAAGTGCGCCATCATCAACTAACTAATAGGAAGAAATCCATTTAAAAAGCGCAAATTGTTTACATACCTCAGTGTAAGTGGATAGCAGACACTCCACTCTCTCTCTGCAGAGACATACGTTCTATTCTGTTCTAACCACACTTTGTGTCTAATCTACATACGCAGAATCCTTTCTTTTAGTTTGTAACAACAACTCCGCATCCCTCTGCATTGCATATTTTTGATAAAGTTACTGGTTCCACGTTGCCGGTTACTTTAGGACATTGTACGCTCAGTCAGAGAGAAAATATCCACGGGGTGAGTTTAAGTTTGGGTTTGGATTTGCATAATTGAAATTTTGGAAAATATGACTTGTCACACGCCAACCATTAGCATGACGTGACGCGAGGGTAAGAAGGGCCGTCACTTTTATGAGCTTCCTTTTGCAACTCAACCTCGCATAACACGCTGATGATGGATTTTCGTGTGGAGTGTGGTTGGTTCTGTTTTGCAGACACGTTTTTGGAAAGTAAATGCATTTTGCATATAACATCGTCATATCATGACTTGATGACTTCGGTCTCAAACCAAAATTGTACATTTATAGTTGTGTTGCGGTGTGACTATTACGTTGTACCTTTTGTATCAGGGAGAGCGAAAGTAGTAGTAGTAAACAAAACAACCATTTTTGAGATTATGTCTAATGGGCTGTTCTTGGAAGTTTATGACTTGTCTGAAATGCCCCATCAAACTGCTAATTTCAGAAGAAGAAAAGTTTCTGCTTTGGCTATTGCATATCACAGTATAAAATGCAGATTACTTTTTTTTAGGTTAAATGCAAATAAAATACCTACCTATGTATACCTTTGCGCAATCATTGTACTGTTATGAGGTAATGAATTTAACTCAACCATTCATTCATGTGTGGTGATTTCTTCACTTTTGGTATGTTCCCTGATTTGCTAGGGAGTCGATGCTAACTTGAACATATATGAGCGTAAAAGCAAGCCCTTTGTGTAAACTATTCAAGGAGTCATCATATATATACAATCGCAATTACTATAACTTTAAGCAAATGTTACGGTTGTTGTATCCAGACTAATTCCCAAATGGTAAAAAGAGAAATTGAATTGAAGGCATCACCGGGTCAAGCATTTGGTCCGTTTTGCCTTCGCCGCTCCCTCTAATTAAGCAAATGTTGCGAAAGCAATTAGTATCATGTGCTGTGCAGCTTCATTTTATCTGATGATGATGACTAGACAGTGTGTGTGTGAAGAGTAGGGTTAAATTGAGATTTGTACATGTTCCCGATGTATAATGAAATGACGAAGCTGATGCCAAAACGTATCAGTCAAGCAGAGCAGACAAGTTAAAATTTGATGATGAATGATTTGAAGGCTTAGTGACTCATCCCCAGTTAAATACAAATCTGCATGTGACACTTTTTACTGCTTAATGTGGCTCAAAACTCTCTGATTTTTTCAGGAAAAACATGTATCGGGTGCTTTTCTTCATGACAGTTATCATGGTCATGATGGCAAGACAGATGGAATGGAATAGAATCCAGAAATTTGACAGATTTGGTAGCAGATGGTTTAAGGGAAGGATAACAACGTTTCATAAATAAACTCTCACCAACTCACCTCGCCGCCATCTCATTTTCTTCGTACTTGTATTGCCTATTGCGAAGGGCGGATTGGGGTTGACGTTGAACCATAAAAAAAGTGGAAAGATTAAAGCGAGATATGCCCTAATAGTAAACCAGAACCGGAGAGTGTAGGTGTATAGAAACTGCCAGCATCGTCATCATCATCATCATCATTCGGAACACAAGCAATAACATTCACTGCAGTGAGCAACTCTTCTACTTACAACCGTAGTCAAACCAAACCACTACTAACGTAAATGTAGAATCCTGATCTGATGCACTGTAGCAATGTGGAGTCATCACGCAGAGTGATTACTCAAATGTCCTTTTTCTTTAACCTGCATCCCTTTTCTCCTTTGATTCTTCTGCAATCATATATCATATTCAGCAACAATCATATCAACAGTATCTCATTTGGCTCGAAATGTATATAATGGTCACAAAAAGATTAAAAAAATAAAAATATTGGCTTCACCCAAAGAAGCTTTATGACGATCATCATTTTCTTACATCGCCACACATCTTATTGAGCTTAGCTTTTCGTACATGGTATATAGGTATGCTTGTGAAAACATTTTCTTGGCTTTATTCTTACGTTCTTCTTGAGCCTTCATCGTCTTCAAAACGTTGATGTTAATATTCTAGCTTGGATTAAATGCATTATTTTCTGATGCATCATACTAGTACTGCACCACTTCATAATCATGTGGGCACATGCGTGTAGTTGATTAGTAAAGAAGCGAGAAGAAGAGACGACATAAAAATCAGGTTTGTTATTGCAATCGTTACTCGCTGTTCGACAGACACCTTTGGCTCACGGTATGATTTTTTTTGTGATGTTCTTCTTAGACTACATTAAAACTGGGGCTGATGAATGTAAACGTTACCTCATATACATTGTATAGACGTCTCAAAGTATGCTTCGTTTGTATATAGACTACAATTTGATGATGTGAAGCTGTGTGGCTGAAAGTGACATTTCACTACAATCGATTTGGTACATTCAAACACAAACATTGGGCCTTCTAATAATAAAAGACCATATTGTTTATTCGATCAGTTGAAAAAACACCTTATTGGTGCTCATTTATTTACTTCAGGCGAAATTAGGAAGCGATAAAAAACCAGTCTTTCCTCTCTACTGCAGCTACTCATTTACTCTACCCAAGTTCTAATTCGTCTAAATGGGAACGTTTTTCACATCATTCTAACTCAACATTAGCAATCAAAACAAGCACCCTATGCCAATATGCAAAAGTGCCGAAAAAGTTGGGGGAGGATTACAACCAAGTATCCTTTTGCGAAATGTTTTGGAATATCTAATGAAATGAAACTAATGGATATTATTATTATTAGAGATCTTGAAAGATTCAAACTTTTTAAGTAAAACGAGAAAAAAATTATGCAGCTTCCTTATAGACAAAATCATAGAATTTTATTCTGCTCTTTTTATATATACCTGACATATGGAGTAGAAATATTGAGCTCGCATAGGGAGCACACCAATTTAATAAGCATAAAGTGAAGTGTGGACCAAGTGAAGCCAAAAAAAATGATATCAGTATGCATTATGTGTAACAAAGTAATATACATATATGTAGATGTAGTAGAAGCAGTACTAAAAGCATAACTACCCTTTTCTGAATAACTATAATATTATAGCCCTGTATAAGGATATGAAAAAAATGGGGAAAAGAAAAAGTAGGTTGAGTTAGTTATATTTCTCGTTTGAGATCGCGGAGGCTTTTTTTCAGACTGTGGTGAAAAAGAAGAGACCATGTAGCTATATATGCTTATGCTCAACAATGCTGCACAAATAATGCTGCATTGGCTGATTTGTATTATTTGTATTACTGCTGATGCCATACCACATTCAAAGTCACTTTCAAAGAGAGACAAGGGTTTAGTTGCCACTTGCCATATTAAGTAAATTCACTCGTAAGATTATTCCGTGTCTCTTCCTGTGATGCCGTCGCTGCGCTGCAGCAGTACGTCATTGTTCTCTTTTAAGGATAAACAAACCCCTGAGCTTTATTTTCCCTAACTTCTTTCTCTTTTTTTTCAACTAATGTTAGGCGACTTTATTATACAGGAAAGGGGAAAGAAAATAAGCATCATATTATCATCATAGAATTTTTTATTTCGGCGAGCTATGAATGATATTATAATAGTGGTGTAGGATTATAATGGCAACTACTACAACGACATGAGGAAAAAGAAAAAAAAATGTTCAACACGAAAAAAATCTATGCTGATCTCCTTCACTTCGCATCTAATATTCATGTATTAAAATGACAGAAAAGGCAAAATGTTCAAGACATAAGGGAGTAGTTTCTTGCACTAATGATTTTCAAAAGTTCATCTTGTTATCACGGCTCGAAAACGGATAAAAATGGAGATAGTTTGTTTCAACTATATTATATTATATTATAACCTGAAAGAAAGGAGAAGATCATACGTGAGAGACCAAGGTATTTGATATTTGAACCTAAACTGAGGTAGTAGTTGTGACGTTGTGAGTATCATATCATTACTTCATACATGAGAGGGTAAAGTTACATACAAACAGTGACTACTACTACTACTACTAAGACTATAACGACATTTATATGTGTGTATTCCTCAAATCTCAAAATCCCAACGACGAAATCATGTTTAGCTACAGTGAACTCGTTTTTGTGAATATATAAGGGTTTTCCAAAGATAGAAATGCGAATATTTTATGATGGATATTATGCAGCAAATTTGGTTTTTTCTCTCTCCTTCTATTTTTTTCTATCCTTTTCTATGATGTGATATGAGTTTTGGTTTTTAACATAGAGATATACAAGTATCAGTGAAAGGATCATGTCATTCATATTACTATACCATTACCTTTTGCCTCTGCTTCACTTCCTCCTAAGCGCATCCTTTTTGTGTTGCATGCACATCATACACACTGCTCTTTTGTGTTTTTCTGTTATAACGAAATAAGCACATGTAATACATTCTCTTCATGTACTCTCATGTTTCACTGGGCAAAAGACATAAAGTCAGCACCAGACGAGAAAGAAGTGAGCACATTTATCCAAAGTGATTAATATTTGATAGACGACTTTCTATATGCAGTTTTCATTCTCAGTCTTATTTCTCCTTCCTCATCTCCGTTTCACTCCTTTGCCTTATTATTTCTTCCAATTTGATTTTTTTCTGGAATTCTGGAAAACGATTGCTTACTCATCATTTCACATGCCATTTGTATGCATTCGTTTATGTAGGCACAATTTCAGTATGAATGCACAGCTATGTAGCAGCAGAATTCTCACACGAACAACTGTGCAACTGACAAATGAAAAAAGCTTTTTCTTCCTCACATGTACAACTACTTCGTGTGGGTGAAAGAAATTTTGTATTGTTCATCCAGTTTGTATTTATAGTATTGTCTTACAGTTATAGAGTAGGAAGGAAGGGATGGATGTTCAGCAGCAGTCACTCAGTAGATTACTGAAATAATATATTCAATATTTCATACATATATATAACATGATATATATGACTGTTATGATTGTTTTTATTATTACTTTTCTCAGCTGCAGATGTGACTTGTTCCGTGACTACGAAATAGTACACACGGGAAGCAACGGTGGATATTAGATTTACTGTCTAGAAAGCTACTGAAACAAATGGAATAATGAATCAAGGCACACAAGGCAAGGGAAATAAAAACAAGAAAAACTTTTGTTGGCCTTGCTCTCGGTCCCTCATATTATTTTTACTCTTTACTTCTAAAGGTAACAACTAAAACAATTCAAACAGTTTGACCATCACTCAATAAAGTATCTCTATAGGTGTATGGTCATGTGCAATATGACTACAGTCTTGCAACTCATTTTATTAGGTTCGTAAGGAGTATTGTTCATCTCAATGTATCAGGTAGTTACAACAACTATCTAGTTTGAACAGCTTTGTGTGCACACACATCGTCGTCTCATCGTAGATAGAGTTTTGTACAGAATAAAGGGCGACGGACGAGTATAAGTTCCTAAAATATTTCTTGACCTGGTTATTACCTTTTATTTCTCAGTTGGGTGCACTGTTCTCATACGCCTCTGATGAATCATGCCTGAAATTTTTAATATTTAATGCCCAGTGAAACTTTCATGCATGCAGACGCCTCTCCTCGCTTCATTTGCTTCTTATACATTTTCTCTTCTTTTAATGTTTGAAGTGCTGTTGATCGCTTTAGGCCTTGTAAAAAGAAGAAGAATGAGATGATGACAAAATGAACAGAGAGCACATATAGATGCATACAAATACCCATGCCATATTTGATTTCCGTCTTCGTCTTACTTAGTCTTGTGGGCTACACCGACTAGATTTTATATAGAGATGTTACCTGATGTTACTGGTAGAGACATGACAGGGAAAATTTAGAGGAAACGAATAAGATCAGAGAGGAACTAGAGTAACATACATCAGGCAAGTGGAAAAATATTCTGGAATGATTTTTCCTCGTATTTTTTCATTCAGTGCAGTGGAACCAGCTTCGGTTTTGCTTTTTTTCTGTTTCACCCGAGATTGAATCACTTAAACTAAGTACTAGCAGTGGTTGTTGCAGGAGCAGCAAAGAAATAGATTCACCACTACTGGCACTGGCACTCATTTGTAGTAGTGCTACAATGCGGATGTGAGAGCGAAAGACCTATGAAAACAGGCAAGAGTTGATAAGCAGTTTATATTCTTCCAGCACGATATACGAAAAATGGAAAGAAGAAAGGGAGACAGACAGAGAGGAGAAAAAAATTGGCATTGCTTTCCACGCGCTCTCACTCACCACCAAAACTCGCGTCGCATCTACAATCTACTATCTACATCCTTTGTCTTATCCTATCCTATTGTTTCAGAGGTCTCAAGCTTGGCACCAGCCACCTAAAACAGTAGCGGATTATGGTAGTCCATATTATTCCTCCTGCTATACTTCTACTACAGATATGATATAACACATGAGATTGGATTGGATATATGTACATATAAAATGCAAGTTGTTTACTACTACTACATGATGTGTAGTAACTTCGTGGAAAAAATGTATGCTATTACGTACAAAATGTATTGTGTGAATATAAAAGGAAGAAAATCTAACCAAAAAAATGTTGCAAAACGTTGTCTTTTCTAGTGTTTCATCAAATCACATACATATGTTATTACATTGCATTAAGCTTAGCTAAGCCCATGATGATAGTTGTATTATGCGTGTTGTGCTCAGTTTGAGAAGTTAAAAGGAAAGTATCAGGAGAAATGCTGCATAGCGCTTATTCCGTTGTTGTAATGGGTTTTTATACACCATCTTCCTCCAAGTCCTCCATGAGTGATTGTAACGTAATGAACTGTGCAAAGAGACACAGAGAACAATTTCCTTCCTGACAATTGCTTCGGTTTTTGAGGTTAGTCAGAGGGAAAATGTGCAATAGTTTTTTGAGCCTCTTCTTGCTCTCATGAACCATGAGAAGCCATCGGAGCTCTCCGGAGTAGGTGTGCATTACACGTGTGTGTAATAGAGTGAATTACAATAAAAGGAATTGGTTTAATGTTTACATTTCAGCCTCCGCACCGGTATAGTAGAAACAGACGAATTCTCGGGCTGTAGGTAATCTTCTCCAGTCTGCTGTCTCATAATGGGAAGAATGGCCCATATGAAAGGGAACAATAATATAGAGGGAAACAAATCAGTGGAGTTAATCTGAGCGGAATCTCAGGAGCAAAAGAGTGAGCCGGCATCACAATGAAATAATGATGATCACGACGATGATGGAATGCATGTAGGTCTTATTATTTGAGCCCACTCGTTTGTGTTTGTTGTACATAGTTATGTGTACGCGATGCATTCATACAATGCGATGCACGTACTGGTACTTAATATTGATCTCTGGTGGTGGAAGCCCAAGTTTTTACACACATAAGTAGTCACCCACAATGCCGTGAGATCTAAATCTAAAAGTTTTGTTTCGCTTCTCTCTCTCTCCTGCTGGTTGGTGCATGGACTCAACTTTTAACTGTGAAGTTACTACATTTGAGTTCAGGGAAAGGTACGGAAAATGTTATATTCCTAGTTTTTCCTCTGGTGACGAAAGTGAAAAAATAGCAAAAGTTAGGAAATGGTTGTACTCACTCAACTCAAGTCACCGTTTACTGTGGCATGCAGTTGAGCACACGACAATTTCATAGACTTTTACTTTGGGTCACATCTCCTCATCCGCTCTATGTACTCTTTCTCTGTAGCCCATAAAGTGCAGTAATGATAAAGATGAGGATAATGCAGGAAGATGAAGTTTTCTTGAGGGACCGATATAGAAGGTTGTGTGAGTGAGAGACTACTCCAATTCCATCCCAAATGAAGTTCTTGTTTCACTCGACTTTTCCAGTCGTAAACGAAAATATACGCATTATTGGAACTAGGTTTTCGTTTAACGAGGTTCAGTAAATCGGTAAAGCAGAGCATGAACATGATGATCGGACGTAATACAGTCGTGACACTTACTAATATAACGGCAGCATTTTTCGGTATTCATCGTGGAGAATAACCCTCTGTGCTGTATACTAAATAGGAAAACCGAAACAGCCAAATCGCCCCTTCCCATAATACATATTAGAGAGTCAGGTCTTCATTCAGTTTCAGAACCGTGCATGGTGGTGGCGGTTTCTTATAGCATTCCGAAGGTTTACTACTGCTAGAAAAAATGTGTGTACATGCTCACATTTACAATGTGAGTAGTTTTTTACGAAGGGGAATGGATGATCCCCTTGACAAGCACAAGAAGTCACTTGACTCACAAACTCTTTTTTGGCTTTCTATTCATCAATGCATCCTCTTATATATACGTATCTCCGGTGTATCATGTTCTGATTATTCGAAATTCGGTATTGTGTTCTCTACCACATGGTTTGGCATGGCATAAATATAAAGTGAGGGAGAAAAGAGCAGAGCAGAGAGAGAGAGAGACAAAAATCCAAAAACAAGTAAGTCTTTCTTTTCTGGCTCATCATAGTTAACAGTGTTATAGAAATGCACGGGTAGGAACGGATTGGAATTACTAATGCTAAATGTTAATAACTTCTGGAAGAATGGTCCAAAGTTAAGAGTTAAGACTTTAGAATTAGATGGAACAAAGCACAATATTGAATGCACGGCATCTTCTCTAGCTCTATATAGCTCTTTTCTTACTATGTGTGTTCCAAAAATGTGTACATACATAATAATAATAATATAAGTCTACATGCAGACTTGGTTGTCCATGTACAATGTATGTACCTTAGGTAATGTAAATGTAATGATGTGTATGCATATACATGGTATGTAAATGTGAATAGCTATAGAAAATAGAAGCCGCATGTTATATTATGAATGCATACTTGTCGACTTTTCGACTGCCTGCTTAAGAATATTTCAGTGTTTTAACGCGTGATAGGAGTATTACATGCTAGTTTTTCTTTGAGACTCGATATATAACATTTTACACAGATGTAAAGGAGTATCTCAGGAGGAGCAGCAAAAGCTAAAGCAGCACATTCTTTTTATTTTTGGGCATACGTCGTATGCATGTATTTACGTAGGAGCGACCATTCGATTTAAAGATGCAGCTCTCGAAAAGTATAAAATACTAGGAATAAAAAGGAGATTGTTGGCAACGAAAAGGACACGACTTTTTCTTGCAAGGAGGTATAAAGTCAGTATAAAGAAGAATCTCCGTTGTAAATACACTGTCACAGACTCCAAAACCCATTTATGACTGCATGCATGTGTGTGTGTGGATGGTTGTGTCTTGGTGTTATAATCTTATAATGCATTCCGTATATATTAAGTTGGCGGAGGTGTATACGACTTGCCTGCCTAATATGTATATTATGATATGGCGATTTTGTATGGGTCCTTTTTGGAAAAAGGATAGAGTGATGTGATGTGATGATGATTTTGCTGCTCTGCTGTTGATGTTGTTTTTGAGAACGTTGCTGAGATGTGTATTTAAGTGGAAATATGGTACAGAAGAATAAGAAATGTATAATATCATCATCAAGTGCAGAGCTTTGTGTGGAGCATGTGTGTATACTGATGTTTTTCTTGGTTTGCTTACAACTTACAACTATTACTAGTAATATTACTTTTTGGTATTGCGGATCATGATGTGATGGTCTTGTGTGTTGCAGATGCAGAGGCTCGCCAGTTTGGATCTCTCCCTCAGAGGGTGAGCGTGTAACATCGAGACCCACTCACACAACTACTCAACACACTTCTTACCATATTACGTCTACTGCTACAACTGCTTTTTTGTATTCCTGTTACTACTTACTATATGGTACTACTCCTTTTACTGAATCTCAGAGATCTTACTCCTCAAGACGTTTTGGGAACAAGTGACTCCTGATCAGCTCTTCAGTGTCGTCTTCGTCTTTGTATCTTTCACAGTATTTCTCTCTGTGGTGACGTACAGGCAGCTAAGCAGCAGCAGACTAAAAAATTTGTTCCGTACCACACAAACAAGCTAGCAAGCAAGCAAAGTACACTAGTACTCAAATACATTTGGAGAGAGAGGTTTTGTCTTAATTTTGTCTCATAACACATACCATTGTCACTTCTTCTACTGCAGGAGCAGTTATAATAGTTGTTATCATTTTTATGTTATTATATTACACTGTGTTCGTTGCTCCAGAGAGTGCCTTATAATCTCGTTAAAAGTCATAAAGCAAAAGGATAAAAAAAACACAGAAGATTATACCGTCTAATCAGCTAATTGATAGCAACCCATCGCTTCCGTAAAACCTTTGTCCAGGAAGAAAAAGTCCAAAAAAAGACGCAACCATTGAGGGATATACTATCTTCAGGCAAAACAACAACATCGACGACTACAATCAAATATTTTCCCTTTTCCCATCGTCACCATCAAATGTGCCAAAGAAAATGAAAATGAGTGACGGACTCGGTGTGACTTCTGTAACAATTGTCACCAGTCCGTCTGTGGTCGCGCCAACCACAATGAACAGTCTTAATAGTGCCAGTGGTACAATTCCCAATATCTCAACGACGACGAATCACAATCACATCAACTCGTCGAGTTCCCCTTGTGCCAACAATCATACAAACACGCAGAATTTAGCCGACTACCTCGCGCAACTCATCAAGGACAAAAAGCAGCTCGCTATTTTCCCCAATCTCTTTATCCACGTGGAAAGAATACTCGATGAAGGTAAGCATGCATTTTCACATTATCATATCAGCAACTCTTACGGCTCTCACACATTTTGTGCAGGAGTATGAGCTCATGTGCACAACCAGACGGCTTCCGAGAATACCCATGGCATGCAAACAGAAATATCTTGTAGTGAAGGAACAATATTCACCCGGTCTTTCATGCTTTGAGCCTTCTCAACAGTGAGGCGAGCAGAGAAAAGAGGCAGCAACCACAATACAATGACTTAATGTGTGCATGTTGGCATTCATGGGTTTAGCTGCACTAGACTTTCACATCCTTTTTGAAACCTACATTAGATGACTTATTTGAAGTTGCGTTCTAGTTTATTAGCTTCACATCTCATATAGATTACCTGTCATCCATTTATGGGATTCAGGATAAGTCATTCTATCACTGCTGACAGGCATTCATGGCAGCGTAGCAGCAGCCTCCTCATCATCAGCGTTCGCAATTCCCCATCAACAATAACACTCTGCAATATTATGCATCTAGCTTCGTACAAAGCTAATGGCGAAAATTGTGGCATGGCTTGGCATAGTAGTTCAGTTGCGTCGTAATAATAAAGGAACCACAAGAAGCCAAAGGCAACATTTTCTCCGTTATGAGGATAAATTGTATCTTGATGATTACTCCTTGAATAAAAAACTCCGGGGGCCAAGAGTTCACTTCACCCGGTTTTCTTCTGAATTTCCATCTTCGTCATAATCATAATCATATAATGATGATGCACCGTGATGTGAGATCTATGGGCCCGTTATATTGTGCACAACGGATGACGCGTTGGACAGATGGATGGATAAAATGGATAACCAATCCAACCATATAGTACATTGATTCACACATGTGATTTCCGTTTCAGTCAACGTACATATTAGTGCGGCTTCTCAGACAGACAGACGTGCTTTCCTTGTTATTGTGTAATATGTATAAGATGATGATGAGAGGATAACATTACACATCGCATTAACCATTTACTGCATCATCTTTTTTGACATTTTAGCCATGCTCAAAATCACTTGTGTGAAAAGGAAAAAAACCGACGGTTAGAAAAACACATTAGGCAGCTTTACATTGTGTTTATAAGCTAATGTAATAGTATTAATGGAAATAGTGGTGAGATGAGAAGGAATGAATGTTGTTGGATTGATCAGGTGAAATTCGTAAGAGTATCATAATGATGGAGTGCCAAACATTCCTTGTAAGTAACAACATGCAAACATACTTTATATGACTTGGATTGCATGCTCACAAGCAGTAGCTGAAATAGTATACCATCATCAGCATCATCATTGGTAGGTAGCAAAGTGAAACTTTTTTTATCGTGATTTGAAATGATGGTCTAGGATGATGCTTTTTCTGAGATATTTATTATGCGAGATATGAGAATGCTCAAAAAGGATATTATGCGATATTTTTATGAGGAAGCACGCTGGTGTGGTGACTACTACTACTACATTTGTTGGAGCCACTTCCATTTTCGAAGCTGTTATCGCAGCATATTTAATATTTTTTGAAGATGTTGACTTATTGTATAACCACTGTAAATGCCTTAAGTTTGCTCAACTCGAGAAAAAAATTGTTTATAAAATACTTTTTTTTCGGCTGTTCTGGTATGCATTTCTAATGCCATTCGATGTGATGCACTTTCGATGGGATATTGATGGTTATATGGATGGGCGAAGGATACTATACGTCGTCGTCGTTAGCATCATATCGTTATCCTCATTTCATTGGCTCTGTTGCGTCTGCCACCGAGAGCCACATCGTAGTAATGATGATAACATCAACGACAACAACAGTGAATGCATTCTGCAGATTTTCTAGAGGCAGAAAATCTATAAGTAAACAGCAAAGGACTGTTATTATCTTGTTCAATTATTAATGTCCATTTTTTCCATTAGAGGAAACAAGGAGTTTTTCTTTGGATTTTGGTAAATATATTACAACCTTCAAAATGTAGCTGTGAGGTATCTATTACATGAGGTTTGTGTCAAAAGACAAGGTGCAGCAGTGGCTATATATGTACGAATGGACATTACATGAGCAAACAGTTACGACCAAGAAATATCAACAAAAAATATAAACACAGCAAAAGCAGCAGCAGCCAGAAGAATTTTTGGAGTTGGTTGGCAGTTATGTTGTTATCATCATCATACGGTCATACTTCACTTACATTTCGATGAGAAACATGCAGGCAGGCAGTTCCTCAGGTCAGGTAGGACCAGCAGACAGCTCATAAGAACCGCTAAACCTACAATCATGTCAATTTCTTCTTGAAGCAGTAATTTGCTCTTAAGAAGGTATTCATGAATAATAAATTGTGTTAGATAATTTATTTCCATCTGCCACCAGATACTATCTCACACCATCATATTATCTCATCTTATGCGTACTTACTACTACTTACATGCAGTAAGTAATGCAATATTATAGCATTATATATTGTTTAGATATGTATAGCACCACATTTTTTTCGCAGTACACCACACCGATGATTATGAGATATTCCGCACATTTCCATGCTGAATTTCAGATGTGGTCATGCCGTTCTATATGGGGAATGACGAGAGGATGATGTGCTGTGTTGTGTGCTGCATTATACATTAAACATTCTTCTTTTGTACTTTTTCTACCATCTCTAGCACCACCAAAATAACAGCTCATCTTTCGCAAATTCATTATCACATTTGATTTGGTCCACAGACCATGACATCAGTGACTTCACGCGCTCACCATAAGATACAGCACAGCGGTGTTACACTGCTGGTGTTAGGATGGTGGCTTTGACTCCTCGTCTCGACTTGAAAAGTAAAATGCATGTATCGTATCGACTGACTCTCTTCTTAGATTAGCACAGCTCGTTTTCAATTTTCGATAATAATACGGTTGGCATTCTTTCAGAGAGGAAGTATTAGCAAAACATACATTATGCACGTCTTTTTATGTATCTTTTCTGCAAAGTTGTGCTGCTGCTACTGTTGAATGAGGATGCGGATCCATGATCCATGCGCTCATCCCAAAAGAAGTTACTGCAAGTTATCGGCTCTAGAGTGAAAAGGAGGAAGTTAGCTATTGGTTGCGGCCGTGGCATACGCTAAAAGTTTGGATCTCATATCTGTCGGGCTCTCGTTGGGTTCAGTATCTATTGTGGTGTGGGTGATAGTCGCTTGTCTCATTTTTGGAACATAAATATCCGTATATTAGGACAAGCAAAACCATGACATTAGCCATATTTATACAACTAACCACCGCCTCCATCATTCTATATTATGTTCTCTGAAACATGTACACACTCACTGCTACTACATATAGCTCTCGTAATGACTTCGTCAATAGGCTGGACTTTTTACAGGATGTCCCATAATACCTGACAGCTCCTGACGGATAATATAATTTCATTTCTCTCTCAACCATCAAGTCTTTTAATGCAAAAACACCTTTGTAGTAAACTTGCCGTCTCTTGTAATCATAATCATGTGTGTGGGAAGATTCGTAATAACCATAAAACATAAATGTAATAATATGATGGAGCATTATGATAATATTTTAACGTTAAACACTATTTACAAAAATTCATGCATTTTTATTATTATTCTTACAAAGATGAGAAAAAGGATTAGTGCTACGCGCTATTGCGTTTGCGTAACCTTTCTTTTTTTGGAAATGTGCAATGAATAAAAAATACAATACTTCTTTCTTTACGTCCATCCTCCCGACAACCCAAAAATGGAAGTGTGAATGTTCGATTAAATTTTTGTGCATGCATGGAATTCTTAGTATTTTTGAACGTGATATGTAGCAACACATGCAGCTACAACTTTTGTATGTAAAAGTCAAAAGTGAACTTGGGGTCATGATGATGGGTATGGGGTGCCTGTGTTCGCGTTCACATATTGCATGGTAGGCACATTGTTCCTTTTTCTTTGAAAACACTTTTCTTTCTCAAATTGTATAAGGTTACAAAGCTAGCAAGGTGATCACTTCATGACTTTACATCCGTCATCACTAGTCACTCCATAATCTGTTTAAGGCAAACAATATTTTGGGAAGTTCACTCTAAAAATATGAAGTGCCAACAGTAAACCACGGAACAGCCGCACATAAAAATCTTGAGACCCCAACCAAGTCCTGGACAAGAAATAGAGATGCAGGAAGCAAGTTAAGAGCTGTATGAGGCGAGAGGGTAATGCGAGTGCAGTTGAATTGCTGTTGGAAGAAATAAAAGAAAAGGAATGGGTTCCTAATTGCAATTCCAGAGTATGTACCGTACGCTCCGACCGTAACCGTAAACCGTATAAGATTTTGTTGAGGTTGATCGTTAGCTAGTTCTGGACTACATAAATGTAGCTATATATACGTCCTGCTTCAGTCCATTATAAAAGCGGAGAGTAAGGAAGGGGAGAGTTGCAACAGAAAGAACAGACGGGAGAAGATCCTTTTTTTATGTACTGTTTTCTTTGAAGCAGGTTTATAAAGGCTCAGGTGACCGAATACGGATTCTTTTATTCATTTGTTAGGGTTCAAGTTCACATCTCGTAAAATGTGTTTTTTTCTTCTCTTCTTCATATGTTTGTTCCTTTTGCTTTCATCTTTTACTACTTCTTCCTCCAACTCTTGTTTACCTTGATAAGAAAGTGATAAAAAATAACTTTGTATGGGTAACAAGTGCATTCTTCCATTCCTCTGCTTCCATGACTTTGGCCAAGGTGGGTTCGGGTTGGTTAGTGAGTTAGTAGTGAAGTCAGGTTGATAAATGTGAGTCTTATCTGTGGATAATCTCAAATGCTGCTCTAGCATTGATGAAGATGAAGGTAAAAGTCTGACTGTCAAACAGAGTTGGAAGAGTCTTTTTTTCCAGTTGGAGCATTGTACATTTTTACTACATTTTTGACAACTGAATAGAAACCATAATCCTTCAAAAACCCCACATCATATCATTCTAATGATCTTTGCAAACAAAAGCACAACGGCAATGGCAATGTATTTGTATGCACATAAAAATTGAAAAAAATCTACCGCAACCATTACCACCGTGGTTTCTGCATGTTATAAAATATGTAATGTATATTTATTCCATTTAACGAATTTAAAACTTTTATAGCAAGGATTGATTCTATTTACGATTTGCTTCTTGAGCACTGGGTTGCACTTGGCCAACAACGCGGCATGCAAAGGCAACAACCGTGTCGAACTGCTATGAGAAAAGTTTTCATGGACAATTTTTCCTATTTTCCATTGTGTCAGTGGAGCTCGTAAAATACAAATGAGCATCATATTCTTTAGGAAGAACCAAAGCCATAAGCTCAATGTTTTATGCAGTTGGATAGTTAATGTACCTGAGATTCCATAAATCACGGCAATACACCTTTTGCAATGGTACCTAATAGCCGCTTTCTGCAGTCGTAGTCGTTTTTATGTGTTTTTGGCTTACCGTCACCGTCATCACCAAAGCATCATCATTATCATTTTGCATCATTGTTTACATATTGGAACCCTATATATTAGTGAATGCAGCAAACAAGCGTGTATATATACATTACATGGGTATCGGGGTGGCAGACATTAACTACCTGACTTTACCAATGATATTTATATGCCAAAAGGTCTTCATTTTATTGCCTTTTTGCCAAAAACTGATGCTCGGACACACGGCATATAGCTTTTACTTGAAAATCAATGACAGTAGTAAATGGCATACCTTAATTTGTGCATGATTTATGAATAGCTAGTCTTCCTAAACGTGCAGAAGAACATGGTTGTTGGTTTACAAGATGGAAGACAAAAAGTTTTGCACCAACTGGAATAGACTCATTTATCATCTATTCTCTTATCTTAATGTGTTTATCTTGAAGATTTTAATTAGTCTTACACGCTTCTTTTATTCTCCTCTGGGTGAAACTTGGTGTTTGCACAGTTTGCTGCTTTTATAGGAGGACAAGTCAAAGCGAAATCAATTTGCGGAAAGTATCAACAATATAAATACAAAACAATGAGACGCATTGTGTCAGCCTAGAAGATAAACATTTATAATTCAAAGTTTTGTATGTGAGACCCTTATGGTATTGTAGGTCACAGAAAAAAAACTCAAAAAATTGAAATAAAATATTGTCGCTCCTCCCTCAAAGAACATGCACTGATTGCACAATAATTCCCTTGACTTGAGTAATGAACGAAAGGAAAGGCTGGTGTTTTTTAAGTATATGTGCAGTGTATGTGAAATATAATGATCATCATATACGTACAACTATAACTCTGTTTTATGAATGTACATCCTTCCTTTGACGAAATATTATTTCGGGCAGTCATGTCGTGGACTTGAAAATCGTGAGCATGCATTTTTTCTGCCTGCACCAAAAAACCATGTTGGAAAGAAAATGTCTGTGTAGCACAGCAAATATGTCATATTATCTAGAGAAAAATACGTTTTTTATGCAGACAAAAAATGTTAATGCGAACCTGACTTCACACGCTGATTTGTACTAGATTGATACTGTCCATGTTTAAGACTACCATATCTATATAAGCATGACGCATATTATAGTGAGTAAAAGGCTTACCTTTTGTTACATCTGCTATAATCTAAACCATTTTTATACCACATACCACTGATGGTTTCTTTTACTCACCTCATAAATTAAATGCAGTCTCAAATTTTGAGCATTACATTCATGGGCTACTCAAGAGGATCCTCTGATTATGCCGAGTTTGCACAGATCTGTCAAAAGCATATATATATGCATGCAATGCAGTGAAACAGTTTGTCCTTAAACATAACTGTGGCACTGGTACTGGTACTCATCTCGCATCTTCTTTTGATACACTTAAGAGAGTAGTCGACCATTTCATAAAGGCAAAACACACACGACTGATTACATTGTCATCTTCACAAAAGCAGAAGGGGAAAAAGTAACCGAGTGAATAAACAGAAAAAATAGAACGCATCTTTTCAACATTTTTTCCATTTCTTTTACAGTATCTGTAAACAACACAAATCATCTGTGAGTAGAGTTTTTAACATATCCGCCAGCATCTTTCAAATGCAAATCACCTTCCTCTTCTCCTTTAGAGAAGATTTCTAGAGGCGAAAAAAACCAAATAAGTAAACGAGTGGAAGGAAGGAGCCAAGGGAGTTTGTGTATCGTTTCAATACGAACCAAACCATCCATCCGCATATCAATCCTTGCCGTTCTCGTTTATCTTATTGTAAGCTGACAGATTAGTAAAGAATACAGGCTTGTTCACTTTACTTTTGCATGATATTTTATGCACACACATATGTTGGCCTACCTGCACATGTATGTTGATACATATGTGCCCAATGAATGTCGCATCATGTGCATATCTTTCTTTGCAATGGAAGAAATCGCAATCTTATATACGCAATGTGACGGATGTACTTCAACTCATCGCATCACATGTTCTGCCGTGATGCACATGATCTCCTAAAAGAGACTTAGACAAGCAAAGCAAAAACTCTAAAAAAGAATAAGCATGAATTTCTCTTTGTTCATTGTGTTAGGAAAAGCAGGTTGGGTTAGGTACAGTCACTTGGTTGCATTGTGTAAACAGAGCCGCACATAGAATGAAATAAAGCCTGCCTTGAGAAGAAGAGAGAGATCCTCTCCGGAAAGCATGCATGAATATCACAATCTTTTGACTGACTGACTAGCTTTGAGAGTGAGAGAGAGATGATGAGATGAGAAGATGATGTTGGTTTTGTTAGGCCGGAAAGAACCGTTACCAAAGTGCAAAAGGATCGTATATCTCATGTTTTAAGTGTGGATACCAGAAAACCCTCACAGTTCACTGTGGCACAGGGATTCTCATCTTTTTCACCATCATCATCATCATCAACAACGACAACAACGTCATGTTGTTCCTCGTCATCTCACGAAAAAAAATACCGTTCCTTTAAATGCAAAATGTTGTAGCAGTTGTTAGCGTTGCAGGTTGGTTAGGACATGTAGTGAAATTTATTTCATGCATTTGTTGTTGCTGCCTCAGCAGTTATTAGGATGATGATTATGAATGAATGGTGCATTGTTTCCTCGTATACACAGGTGATATACAGAAAAAACATGAAGGTTTTTTTTTGCAAAATTATCGTGTACATGTATAATGTGCGAATGCCACGGCTTTTCAATATGATTAGATTCTATTAAGACTATCGTCAACTCCAAAGCTACGAACGAATTTATACAATGCTTTCTGCGCAACTTTAAAAAAATGGAGGGTCATAGCACAGTAATGTGATCTCTTTTGCTTTTATGACAGGAGCGTATATATGCACTGCATTTTATGACCCAACGCTAATTGGATATTTCAATTTTTCAATCTCACTCATGCACTCTCTTTTCTAAAGAGTTTTTGCTGTATTGCCTTCTTTAATTTTTTGAGTGCACACAATAATGCCCCAATGGATTGTAATGTTGACAGTTGTGTTTTGACGGTCGCAAAAAATCCAGTGCGAACACGAGGAGCTTGGTTCTTAACTACTTTGTCCCTTTCTTTTGAAGAAAACCGTACCACCACCATGCCATATATGTACATTCTTGAAAAATAACAATGGGAATAAATGGGACTGTCGGAACATTTATATACTACTAGTATAATATTATTTTTGTTTGAAAAAGTCTTTCTTCAACTCACATATTCTTTTACTGCAACACTGGCGACCGCCCAATCGACCGACAGACCCAACTTTAGTTTTTCTTGAATATCCGAATTGTAATAATAGAGGAGGAGAAACTCACTGCAGGCAAAGAATGAAAGATTAGATGCAGCAGTAGTAAAGTAAAGTAAATGTTAGCGTGCCAATTTCTCACGGATCAACAAACTATATCTGCACATATTTTTTACTCCTAATTTTATTAGCATTTTCTGCACGTTTTTGAGCCCCCTTTTCTTTCTTGAGTTTCAAACATACAGCGTCGCATCGTCTTCTTGGGCTGCTCGCTGCAGTAATTGAATGCAGCTTAATGGGTGAGGAAGAAAAATACAAGGTTGTACTCGACTCCCATGTAAACGCTGTTATCATTAGGACAATCACAAGGACTTTTTTATGTTTTGTGAGTTGTGAATTAAGTCATGAAAGTGGGAGATGGCCAATTATAAAATATGCATTTTTGTAAGTACATAACATACACGCAGATTTATACCAGAATAAAAATATTATGTATGTGTGTTCCTCCTTTTGGTAGACAAGTTGCCTACTCATCTCCTCATAAGTTGGGTTATGAATGCGATAAGACAAGATTTTAATAGACACATGGTGTATGAAAACACCATCATCATCATTTCTTATCTAGAATAAATCTGGGAATCCACACAGCTTAAAAGATACAATCTAAACTTTACTAGACCAACCAGCGAACCGTAGTTAACGCTTTTGCTCCTTCCTTACTCCCTTTCATTCATATTCCTCCTTTGAAGTACATAAATTTGAATGTTACATAGCAAACTAACTTGGCCCAAGTTGGATTTGTGAGTAGTTTTTCCTATTATACTGTCATTACTCTGTTTATACTCTTTCCTACCAACTCAAGTCCACACAAACAGTCACGGGCCATGCGAGGCAAGCCTCTGCTGCTGATGATATGGAAAATGGACTACGGCTTTTGAAAAGAGTTTAAACCAGCATTGAATGAAATAGCGAGAGGGATAATCGCTTTATTGTACACACAATAATATATAACTAATGGCTCTTTTCAGAAGAGATTGGGAGAGAGATTAAGTGTAAATCGTGTTGCATATACTATAGCGGATATTTGTTTGATGTTATTACTTCAACTTGGTATCGTTCCGTTCACCTCGCACCCACATGAAGGTAGAGCGTGTAGGTTACACTAATTCTGCCAAAATATATATACTACCTGGGTTTTTATGAAGGGACTGCGACACTCAGTTTTGCATACCGTGAAGCCATTCTCTATGTATTTGATAAATACTACCATGCATTCCGCGATAAATTTAAATGTGAAAGACATTGTAATTCAACCTTTACTGTTTGAACGGCTTCTATTACCGTCACCACCGTCATTCTTCCGTCGTCTCCTTCTTAATACGAAATCATGTCCTTTTATGACTGTGAAAGTTGGCAATAAACATCACATCGCGTAGAAGAAACTGTATTATATATGCATCCCTTTTTACTCTCTCGTCGACTAACACCGCACACGATACATTTTTCGACAATGACGATGGCAGCCAAAGATTAGCACAGAACAGTTTTTGTGACTTGATAATATTAGCAAAATACTGTGATGGTGCATGTGCCGTGTGTTTGGTTGGAGCTATTCCATGCTCTTTAGGCATACATGACTAAAACATAAAATACCAAAGTGGCACAAAAAATACAGAGAGCAAGTGGAGTAGCAGACAGGCAGTAAAAGTTGTATGCAGCATGCCATACTTTGAATGTGAATTGCTTTGCTATGAAGGAGCTCATACCAGACATTCTTTGTATAAAAGGTACATGCTATAGTCTGAGAAATGATTAGGAAGTAACATCAAATATAAAGTTTCAATATGAAAGTATGCATGCATACAAACTAAGTTTGTACAGTGGAAAGCATATAATGTTCATGAAGAAAGCAAAAACTGGCATGAGAGAAGGGCACTTTTCTCGCGACTTCAGCCTGCCAGGATAGCAACTTAAAAACTTCTGCTGGTAGAAGAGGAAAGAGCACAATTTCTTCTCTGTCGACCTACCTACTACGGGGAGACGGTGTGTGCAGGAGTTTCCGCTGGTCTTTCATTTCGTCCTCCTCTTACTATTCACCCTATTCCAAGATATGCAGGGAACTAGTTTAATTTCTCTATTTACTGTTACTCATGCATTTCTATCAAAGCAGAAAAGAAGTGGCAATGGCAGAGAATTGCAGCTGAACACCGGGTTATATGTCTCAGCTCTTTCCTCCTTGATATATTTAAAACAAGGGAGTAGAATGGGGCCCGTTTGTGGGTGTTAGTACTAGTATTCGCATGCAATGCAGCTCCTGGAGCTGGGAGACAGTGAGGAAAAGTAAGTAGGATAATATTGGAACCGACAAGGAGTCTCAAAACTGTACTTCCACATCTCTCTCTCTCTTTCGCTCTACCCATTTTGCTTCAACTCTAGTTTCTCAGTCCTCATTTGTACACCATGAGTTCTTACAGCTAGTTAATTCCAGAGAGGAAGAATATAATATGGCTGTAAAAATCAGTCTGTATCTTATATATTTTCTTGAGCAAGCTGAAGCTTCGTACTTGAAGTGTACGTACAGCATTACATATCAAGTAAATACTCCGTGTGAGCTTCTTCTTATAATGGATTGCAACAACTGCAACCAGAGAAATAAGGAAAGAGAGAATTGAAGATGGTGATACATAGTTTATAGTCAGCTTGTTTGTTCCATAGAGTACGAGCTGAGACTTGATATTGCACGTTTATGTCAAATTCCTTGTCTTGAACAAGTAAAAATACAAATACTTCTCCTATTACTTTTTTCTTCTCAAGGGGAGATATCCCCTTGAAGCTCACTACTGTTCACAGTTGGATGGATACTTGAAAAAACTGGCTTTTAAAGACAGAACAGGGAAAAAATACACTTGCACGTTACACACACGTATATATCTTTTACGTGCTCGGTGTGTGCTCCTTCGTCAGCGGGTCACATGCATGAAGTACTAATAACGACATTGCAAGGCCCCTTACATCCTAGCGCGGTTACTGGAAGCAATTCCAGAAGCAGCAATGTTTCTTTTTTTTCTTTCACTCTCTCTCTCTCCCTTGCTTCTTCATGGCCTTCTTTATGTTTTTCTCATGTGCTTGAGCCATGTGCCCCCTTCCCTTTTTTGGGGTATATGATGGTATGATGATGTACACAAGAAAATAGTCGGAAGGAAGTAGGGAAGCACGTTAAAGAAAGTTTTGTATGGATCTCTACACGTCGGCGACGTGAATGACATAACCCAAAAGCTTTTTGGCTGTTTTTTTACATGCTTTTCTTCGCTTTCCTCCCATGTGTCCATGTACGAGCCCGTCGTTTACATTACTTTTTCCCCGACATATCTATTCATGGAGGGAATGAGGTTATTTTTTATAGGAGGCTTTTATATCGTCGTATCATTATTCCACAGACATATAATGTTCCCTCCAGCCAGAATTATAGGAGAGAAAAGTCGTGTCCTTGTAATCGAGTTGAATAAGAAGAGCTTTGGTTTCCGTCATATTTGAGATGGGATGATGATCATTTGATCATGCTTATCACCCCCCATTTCTCTTGTTTGCGTAGCTACACCAGCAGCCAAATTTTCTTTTTCTCAGGCAATTGTGTTTTTACTACACTCACTTAAGAATGTGGTGGGGTGTGTGTAAAGTTGAGAGGTGCAGTATAGTGCATTCTTATAAACATTATATTTCTATTCGCTCTCAAATATCTCTCCAGAATTAAATAGTATGATGATGTTTGCCAAGAACATGAGTAGGAATCCACACGCTTCCTGGATTGGAATAAACCGTCTTTCCAACAAAACTGAGTGAACTCATGAAAATAAGTGGCTCTCCTCTTCTATCCTCATCTCTCCTGTGATTCGCATGGATACTTTCATTCGGAAGCATGATAAAGAGCAAAATGATTATCCTTCCCAGACTCCTCCTCATCATCTCTTCAAAAAGTTTGGGTGATATCCCTATCTCATTTAAATTGAAATTAGTTCATTGTCCATTTGTCTTAAGAGGAGAAGGAGAGTTGTTCATATAAAACTACAATATCATTAGGAGAGAGAGAGAGAGATGCACATCTAGTCAAATTTCATTCTGTCATGTCATGCTAATGTTGGAAGTTTTTACTAACGACCACTGTAACAGGAGCGTAAGACAGAAGAAGAGAGATGGATGGATGTTGAAGTAATGAAACACGAGAGTTCAACCAGATAAGAAAAACTAGTCAAGTTCAGTGAAGTTGAAACCTAGTACAAACATTTATGTATATAAATGCTACATACTCATATATGATAAAGTTTATATTAACCATCCAAAACCATATATAACTATTCGTGCAAGAACAATAAACGAACATGTGCTAGCGGTGCTATGAAAAAGGTGACTGCAAGCCATGTAGGTCTCTTTGTAAAACTATTTTATATGGAAATCTTAGTTGGAAGCGGTTCTAATTTGCAGCTACCGTACAACTATAATTTAATTGTGTTAAGGCATTCATTAGAAAGATCTGTGTCATTCTGAAAAGCATGAAGATGAAACAATGTTAACATTACATTTTGATTTGGACAGTAGTACAGCACGCAGACAGTGTATGAATCTTTTGAGCTTCATCATCTTTTTCTTCTTCAACAAAGTTTTCTGACTTGATTGCTAGACTGTTGGTGTGTCTGTCGTCTTTCCTTCCTCGGTCGAAATCAAAGGAAGAAAAAATAATTTGTCATTCATGGTGCCTTCAAAGAAGGAAAAAAATTAGATGAATTCGATGTTATGTGTTGGCTGGCACGTACAGTCACTTTGTAATTGTAGGTGGTAACATGGTATTTAAAGAGACAGGAGATTACATGCTGATGAGGAAGAAGAAAAATGACGTAACACACACAATAGTTTTACCACTTTTGTCTATAATCAAGTTTTCTCTTGAGAATAAAATGATTTTTTTACATTTTTAAATTTAAAATAATTATGTCATGTCACATTCTGCTGCTGAAAAGAGGAGAGCAACGGTTGAGAATAATTTAATATGTTACAAGATTAGCAAAATAGAAACAAGGGAAGGATGCTGTAATGATTATTATTATGATGATGTGATAGATGAATAAAATGAGATAAGCTAGGAGGGAACTTGAATTAGTTTAATGAATGATTTTATTCCACTTTTTCGCAACATAATCACTTTTAGCTTTGCATTGCAATGTGCCAAAAAGTAATCTTATTATTATGATTCCTTTGAATTGGATTTAGCTTTTTTGATTCCTATTCATTTTGCTCTCAAAATTCGTTTCTATTTCTGACTCTGAGTAAGGAAATAGTCAAACTGACATTAAATGACTTGTCTTGTTGATGATTGACGAGATTAGTGTTCATCAGAAAATGAGATTTGACTTTTTCATTTCGTTTATTCTCTCAAAGGGCCTTAATAGTTTTTGCGCGTATGTACTTATATGATTATATACACATAGCCTTATAAAAAGAGGAAGCTTGCATTATTAAAAAAGAAGAATAACAGGGAGTGACGAAATAACGTAAGGTAAATAACGAAAAGTCATTTTTTATCAGGGATGTATCAACTGATTGTTATTTGAATTTGATCTGTCAAAAATTGTACACACATGCCTCCAACCAATCTAATATATATAAAAATGCATAAGCATGTGGGATGTTGTCCTTTTACGCTGTTTCCTACTGGTTAGCTAAATTATTGTTATTGGCAAGGAAAAGCAGGAACAAAAAAGTGTACAGGTCTACCACACAACACATATATCGTAGGTAGGTACGGAGTAATTCTCCTTATTTGCCTTTGATTTGGAGATGATGATGGTGATTTGACATTAATGATATGATCAGTCAGACTAAAAGAAATTGACTGATGTTTTTCTTTGCGTCACTTGATCATTCTTGTAGAATTGCCATTTCCCTTTGCTCCTCATGTGAAAATGCATATAGGCGCAACGAATTCATTGGCCATTGTGCTTTTGTTCCTCTTGAGCCAACAGGGCATGATGGGCAATGAATTTGGTGGAGTCGATCTTTACACCTACTGGAAAATATGCAAATGATTTTCAGTGTTCAAACCAGTGCTATAGTGCAACCTACCTACCTGTATGGGAATGAATGCAGGCATAAATAAAAAAGAGTGTTGAATTGGATACATGTGTGAATGTACGAACGTACGTATACGGAGTACTTGAGAGAGCAAGAATTAACATATTATTTTAATGAGGGTTCATGACATGACATCCTCCTCTTGGAGTGCTATTATACTACACACTAATGTATTTTCTCGATCATGAAACACAAGTTGAAAAAGACAATGCAATAAATTTAGCTATCCACTATGTTTCACTATGCATAAATAATACGTAAGAATTACAAGCAAGATTGCAGCATATGGCTAAATAGGATAGTGTATGCAGTGTAAATGATAAAATAGTCATTTATTTTATTATCCGTAAACAACAACTACAGCAGCAGGCATGTTTGTCTTCAAATAGAGTCTTTATTGAACTTTTAGAAGCACTTCTTTTGGACATTTGAAGATGAAGCGTAATCCCAACTTAGTTTGATGATGTGATTGAGTCATAGACAATTTTACACTTGAGCAAGCAATAATAATTTTCAATTTTCTTAAGTACTTTCGCCATGCTCCGCTGAGGCACTTAAGACACAGTGAGAAAAAAAAAACTAGAATTGAGTTTGACTTGATGCGATGCAGAACAAAAGTTAAGAGTGGATGAGTGAAGGATGTAGATGAGATGACGTGATGCAATGTCCCATAGAAAGTGTGTGAGTGGGGATGGATGGAACATTTAAGACGAAATTGGAAGATTGTTATCATATATACGAACATGATTAGGCTTTGATTAGCTCTAACAAGAAGCCTACGCTGTGCATTGATTAAAAATTTAAGAAGAGGTGAGCATTGGGAATTCAAACAATATTGCCTTTGGGAAAGTGAGCTAGTTGAATACAAAAGAGGAAATTTGGCCACTTTTTTCTATGCTGGATTGAATGAAAGAAAAAGAGTTTCTCAAGTTAGCAACAAAACAACACAGTAGCTGACTTCTCCGTCACTTTCAGTTCTAACTAACAAAGTAGCCAAGTTAAGTATAGTTCACAGTAGCCAAAAAACAGTCGACCAACTTATGGAAATGACCGTTTTTTTATCAACACGTAGGAAAAGCATTTGGCTTGCTCATTTTGGGTCTGCGTGCCACTACCATGTGGTGCTTTTTTCCATCAAGAAAGCAAAATAGAGAGAAAAACGAACAATTGAACAAAGTAATGTATATTTCACGAGCTTAAACGATTCCGTGTATGCGTATAGCACATATTTGTTCTGGGTATAAAAAAAGGGGAAAAAGTTGTCAAGAAAGAAACCCAAGCCGGAACTGATACGTTACGTGTGTGGAACAAGCATGCATACAACAAAACTCCAGAACAGAGGCATGAAATCTGGAATTCATTTGATTAGAATTTTTTTATCGAGAACCAAGCAGCAGAGCAACATGTTTGTGTACTTTATGTATATATGACATGATTTTCTTGGAGTGGCGAGGGGAGAGACGCACATGAAATATGCACAAAACACAGTCCAATAAGTCAAGGTAGGGACCAAGCTTTTTAATAGGTAAAAGCGAGCACAGAGTATAAAAGTTTTATATAAATTTTTATTATTGAGCATAACCCATGCATCCACATCCTTAATCTTTTTTCTCTGGCTCATACTCACCCGAAATTGATTTTCATGCACTGACACGGGCACTTTTTCAGCCATCACCATCATCATGATTCCAAGTTTAATTTGTATAAAAACGATTTGCCGTACTTACATGTAGGAATGGGAGTAAAAAATGTTGGGAAAATATTTGGTTCATATCTTCTATTTTTTATGGGAAAGAACATTTTCAGGGAATGTTGAGGAAGTAATTTGAAAGCCATAATAATATAACTACTTGCATACGAACGAAACTATGAGTTAGATGAAATGCCGTGCTCTTTCCTTTTGGAATGAATGTTGATACTTTGTAAGCGCCAATGGAAAAAACTAAACATGTTTTTATTTTTGGGCGTGCACAAGACTTACATCTTTAACGTATTTATGCAAAGGCATACTTAAATTTGATCTCAAGTTTTAAATAAGTTAAAAAAGAAGATGGAGACGAAGTATCATTTTAGAAAAGTTGAAGTGGAAGATGGTAGGGAGGGATAGGATTTAATGGTAGTTTTCGTTGGACTTGCTTGCTTTCATGGAACTTGGAAGAGTTGTTGCTCTCTCTTCTGTCTCTCTTGGAATATTTTCTTGCTCATCATTTGCTTTTGGCGGATGGCAGAATGGCATATATGAATATACACCAAAATAATTTTTCTGCTTTTTTCATCCTGCTCATTTTCATTGAAGAAGTGAAGCAAACGCTGCTGACTTACTGTTATTTTTTTTAAAAAAAAGAGTCTTGGGACTCATATTATATATATGACGTTGGACGACAAATGCACTAAAGTTTTTGCTCATATATAAATACGCGGATGAAAAGGAAGTAGAAGTAGTGGAACTATGAAAAGATATTAGTTTGGGTGCACACACATGGCACTTCACTTTCAGTCTCCTTCATTATATCCCATGAACGTGAGCAACAGCGGCTAAAGTAAAATGAGCAGTGGGTAAAAATTTTGTGGAAAGCACTAACATCATATGCATACGGATATAATATTGTATTTGGGTTTGAAATAAATGGATACATACATAAATGTAGTATAACGTGAGTACATAACATGAAAAAATTATCGAACGAAGAGAATTTTCTAATTCTATTTTGTTACTTTTGCCATTCCCATCATCATCCTCATGCCGAAGTTGGGCGTAACATTCAATTGAGGAACATTTAGAAAATATATGTATAATGCATGTTCCCCATTGTAAGTACATATTCGTTTTTGTACCACTTTGTAACGCAGAGTTGGACATTACACGGCTTTATAGATATTGCCGTTGCTGCACTTATTACGACAAAGTTGTCATTATTAAACTACAAAGTAAGTTTTCTGGTGTGTGTGTGTGGCTACGATAGCAGCCTTCAGCTGTTTCTAATGTGAGCAAGTATGTGTAAGAGTAGGATTGTACAACAAAGAGCAAAGCTCCCATTCCCATCGACTTCAAAAGACTTGCAGCACATTAGAAACAACATTTAAAGAGCACATCGACTACTAGCGCAAGAGACGTCTTGTACTTCTAAAGAAGATGCTTAATAATAATATGTGTTTAAAAATGTAATCTTATGATAGTGTGTGGTGCCACGTTGGTTGATGCCAGAAAGTAAGGAGCAAGTGCCCACGCGGTATCATTCATTTCCTCATATAAAAGTGTATACTTTATATTACAATTGTGTACTCACACACACACACACTCGTATAACTTCTTTTCAATGAACTTGCCCTGCAAGTAATGTTAGGTGGTGTTGCGTCGTGCAAATGTGTTGCGCTACAATAATAACGTGAGCCGGACCACAATAAGTCCTCACCCATCTGTTACAACTTTTCCGGAAAATGCCCGGAAATCTTGGAGCAACTTGATGGCAAATGGGCACTCTAGGGTATTTTCGCCTGGAATTTCCATTCTCAGCCATTTCTACGTGGATTGAATGGAAGAGGAAGCGAAGATTACGAGTTTTAGTAGCGGATTGCTTGATTGTCTCCCATATTGAAAGAATGAGGAGAGAATGGTCGAGACAGCGTATAACTTATGACATTACAGCTAGCAGCAGGTAGTTGTATGGTAATGTAGCAATATGCAATGACTACTAAGGAACATGAACGTCTAATATTATATTAAATTCTGAATGAGCATTTGTGTGTGTGTATATGTGAGTGAGCTCACCACCTTACACATATACATTAGTAGTACCTAGAACGGATGGACTGTATAGTCTTGCGTCATACAATCACATCACAATCATCATCAGAATCAGAATTTTTCGATCCAAGAAAAATGTGTAGGTTGGGTTACAAATCTGCTTTCGTCTTGGTACCGATGCGATCTACCGTCTGCCTACCCTTTGCTATCTCTTTCTGTCTCTCTATTAGTTTACCTAAGCTAAGTAGATATTGTTTATTAGAGACACTCAAAAATTATTTGACTAATACTGAGAATTGAATGGTAGAAGCCTACACCACGTAACATGGGGAAAGGGAGATCATTAGAAATCACGGTAATGTTTACTATACCATGCATCATCTTAATTGAGGCAGTGAATGCTCGTCGTTATTTTGGATGATGCTTTTTAGCTCTGCATATAAGTTCCAAAGAGGCCAATTGGTTTGATAGAGATGAATTTGTGGCTTACTGTTTGTTCCTTTCGTCATCATCGTGGAGGTAGTATAGGTACTTGTTAAAAGATTCATACGATGCATGGGCAGACCGGAGGCGAAACTTTTTTCTCTAGCTGTGACTACATGCTAGCAAAGGCAAGGGTGAAGATGGGTGGTGATCTCACTCACACCTTTGACGACGAAAACACTAGAAAAGACAAGACAGAGAGCAAGATAGATCGTCTTGGAAAGAAGGCGAACACCATATGAACGGATGTTACGTTTGGAGTAGTAGTAGTCCAAAAACTACATGCCTCTGCAGCCGGCACATTGCACATGTCTTATCCTTTATGGGAATACATGTTGTTACTCTTTTGGAAAATGTATGATGTGTGGTATGATGAATTAGCCGTGTTACGACGACTTTTGCAGACCATGTATGTTCAGTGCTCGCCACATGACATCTTTGTTGTGGTTTGGTTTAGTCCTCATCAGACAGAGTTAATATTGGTTATCATTTGTTTGAAAAGGTGAAATATGGCTAACGATTGTTGAAAATGTCAAGTGAATGCACGCATTTTGTGGATTTGCGTGGAGGAGAGAAAAATATATTATTTTTTGATTACTTTTAAGCACAATGTGCATGCAGTTTTTCATAGAATTATCATGACCATTTAGTATTGGCTAACAGCCCCGAGATCGTCTTAAATGGACAGTGAAGTCACTTAGTGGAATGCAAGTTGTTTTGTTGTACACCGGGATGCTTGAGGAAAAAGAAGGAAACATGTGCGTGGGTGTAGGAGCACAATGATTTAAACAGGTATTCACAGTCCGTCTAGAGAGAGAAGAGTGTAAGGAATTATTACCCCAACTAAAGCTATTGACTTTTGTGTCATTACTCGTTTCGCCTTGATTTTCTTCATGATGTGGGTATCCACATCCACCACTGTTCCGTTCTCATGGTTGGCTCGTATGTATTATTAACTAAGGATAAGTGAAGTGAGCAGTTCTCTCTATATTTATTCACGATCCTTTTACATCGTGGCGGAATGGAGTCGCAGGTGAACAAGATTTTTTTGGTGAGTTCAACCCGTCTCCACATTTCTGACCAAATAAGTCTTGATCCAGTCATCATTTTTACTTTAGTTGATAGCCACGAGGTTGAAAGTTGAGACGGAGACGATAGAGTTGAACAAAAGAGAGAAAGAATTGAGCGAGGGCTAAATTGTTATATACTATGTTGTAATTGATGAGATGCTCGCCCTGGTGGTGTGATGATGATTATGATGATGATATGTCCTCTCGCTCTCTCTCTTCTTCCTTGAATGGCTGCTGTTTGAAAAAAGCTATACGACTTTTCTACATACACGATATCCATTTTCATGATTCATGGATAACTTTTTCTTTACAGAACTTGATCGTCGCCACGAACCCAACTACTATAAATGTGAATTGCGAGTGTGTGTGGTTGACGCTAATCTTTTAACCTATTAGGGGAGTTTGACCATCTGTCGCTGTCGTTTGAAGCAGAGTATATAACAAACATAGTGAAAGGTATCCGGTTTTTTCTCTTTTTCCACACGTCTCCTTACCCAGCAACCAGGATACTTTTACTTGCAACAGCAAAACTGCTGATGATTATGGGAATGAATGAATGGAGGTGGAATTCAGTTCATTTTGGTTGAGCGTTGTTGACCACAATAGTACTTTTAGTTAGGAGTGTCATCATTCTCTATGGAGCTCCAATAACCGCACACAAACTATGTACTAGAGAGTCTTTATCCTTTAATTTCATCCTTCGACCATCCATCCATCCATTAGCCAAGCTTGGCTGACTTTTCATGGTATTTTATGACAGGACATGCATGCGGGTTGTCTTGGGCTCCTTCCACGCTGAATCTGGTCTGGTAAAAGCCGGAGGGAAAGTATTTCACCTCAATGTTTTTGCTAGAGTGTACATATATACACACAACTACATTTTGATTCTCATAAGGAATAATAATAGATGCAGCAAATATCTCTGAAGAGTGTGCGGTGCTATCTCATATTATATATATATATTTTTATATAACTTACCATTACAAGGTTTTATGTGGTACTTACATATGTTTTCGTTTCTTCGTCCATGGAATGGAAAGCGAAATGAGAAAAAAGAGATAAGATACTGAGAAACTATGGAGCAAACCAATGCGTATGATATGATGCTTTGCCCGGCTAGTTGAGCTTATGTGTGGGACATAAATTTTCTCGAACATCTTATTGCTGCGGTTGAGTTGAGGGTACAGCCCCTGTAATTAATTACAGTGACTCGGATTTTTGGCGGTGCCCCATTATTATTAAATGTACTTTTTATCATGCCTCCACGTGAAACTATTTTCTTTGTATGAAAAAGAAAAGTATGAGAAAGAACGGGGTTGTGTAGTTGGCTGCATTAATTAAATATTCGGTCGGAGGTCACACCTTTTGATAATATCATCATCACATGCTATTTTATGCACGTTCACTTGCGAAATTAAAAAAGGAAGGATGAGAATGCTTGATTCATTTCGTGAGTGTGTGTTATCAACACATCAGATTTTGTTAGTACTGTATAACATGCTCTACTCGCTTTGAGTATACAACGCCATTTCGTCACCCTAAAAAAAGTTTGTCTATACATATTTGCAAAGAAAGCAGAGATAGAAGATCATGCTTTTCCGATGGAATTCCAGAGAGGTATATAGTAGTGCGCTATATAAATGCCAAGTGCTAGTGAAATGTCTTACAAATTGGATAGTGTGATGGGAAGTCTACTCAAGTTACCGGATTAATTCGAATTTCCGCTGAGATTCTACCGCAAAAAGCTTCCACACAGGCAAAAGAATTCAAGCTCAAGAGTTTTGTTAAAAACCCCAAATAAATGTTTTTCGGTAGTAGTCTTCACAGCGTTTTTGCTGACTTGAGAGATCTCGTAACAACTGCCTAACAATGCATACAAAAGGATGCTTTTGGAACTTGGAACGCTTAACTTAATCATGACGGAGTAGACCACAAATTATTAAGCCATTAGTTTGACTTTTCAACCCCGAGTAATTCAATCTATTTAGCTGAAGAATGGAGTGAATGAGTAATTAAATGAATAGGATTGAGTGATGTGCGTTCCCTGCTCCCAATTAATTGTGAATCATATCAGGCGCTCGTCCATGACTAACTCATAATAGAACAAATAGAGGAACAAAGTCGATAGCTGTGTGTGGTGGAGTGACTACTAAACTCAACTCATTTTACCAGGAGATACCATGAGATGAAGACTGGTTGGTTGGTTGGGTGCTCAGAATAAAATGAAGTTAGAAAATCAGAAGCCAGTAGCAGTACAAGCTTGTCAATTTACTAACTTTTGCTGGCTAAAATGTTTCGGTCGTGTATGGCCAAGACGACTTCGCTACGCAGGGCGGCATGTTAGTTGTTCGTGAATAAAAGGGAACCAGCACCAGTCAGCTCCTGTCAGTTTGTATAGCACGTAATTTTTATGGAGCTACTTGTTGAGACTATGTAAATAAGAAGAAGGCTGACTGAAAGTTTGGCAATTTGTTGGATCGTCGAATAAGCCAGTGCCAGCCAGCGTCTTCTCAAAATATAATGTGTGTACCTGCTTACTTTCCCACTACTACTAGTTTATCTGAGCATTGCATGAGCAATGTTATTGGTCCCTTAGGGATGCTGACGTGAATTTTTTTTCGTGTTACAAATTTTACGTCCTGCGTTTTCCATCTAGACACGAAACATCAACATACTAATTGCACCTGCTAACGAATTAATTGCAAGAAAATTAGTACCCCGTCTCATCTCATCTGTAGTTATTAGATTAGTTTCGTAAGAAAAGGAGAGACATGAAAATTATTTACAAAAATTAGACATCTTGATTTGTAATGCTCCTTTTTATCTCTCCTCTTTTATTAAATAAAGTTAGTGGAGGAGAAAGATATATCTCATTTTTTGAATCTGGGGTGTCGAATCTGTTGTCAGCAATAATATATTGTAATGACAAGATGAGCCTTCAAAGCACAAAGATCTCTGCACATTAACTCATGACTCATGACCATATACTTGCTCCTAGTATATTTCATATATATTTATGACTGTGTTTGTACACCTGAGAAACAAGGAGACACCATCGGAGCATAAACTTTTTGCACTCATCTATCTCCTTTGTCATTCATTAATTATTACTTTGCCACCACTTACTTGGCTTGCATAATAATTTCTTGATAACACAAGAATTGTGGGTTTGCCCTAGATTTGTAACATTTTCTTTGATGTTAGGTTTTTTGATTGCTCCGAGCTCCAAGTCAATAATAATGTTCGTTCTTCAGAAGTGAGATATGATAGACGTTAGATTTTTATATGCTTGGTTTGTTGTCGATGTTGGTGTCTGTAGTTTTCTATGCACTTTTTTAATTGGAGCCAAGGCAAAGAAAAAAGGGGCTGTGTGTGTGCGTCGATCGTCGAAAGACGTTGTTCTGCTCAAAGAAATAAAAATCTTTTCACTAACTTTGCTCATTTTACTCAAAAAGATGATATTTTGGCTTAAGCATCGGGATCACTTTTTTTTCTTTGTTGTATAGTTATGTAGGTTCATTAAATGATTGATGTTGATTGCTTTGCCCTGGTGGCATCTCATGTCCATGTTCATCATTCTGGTTTCATTAACGCTACGTCTCACATTATACCACTTTTGATCAGCAGTAGTTGAGCAAGACTAGAAGTACAAGGCTTATATTATATACTATCTAGGTGATATTATGTCTGTTAAATGGAAGATGAAAGGTGACTCCGTCCGTACTCCCAACTATTAGTGATATTTGTTGGGATGTATGTCTTCGTTTTGCTTTTATTCTTCTGGTGGTGATGCTCTTTACTTGGGATTCATTAGTGCAGTCATGGATGGCAGTTGACTCCCATTTAAACACTGATTTGCATATATTGTCTACAACTAAAACATAACAGTGAACACCCACAAGGTACAACAAGAAACGCCAGGAGATCCAATGTGATGTAAAACTATGAAGGGTGTCAAAAGCGAATTTTAATGAGGATGCGAATTCCCCTTTGTTATGTTTGTTAATAACGGGAGAGAAAAGGAGAGCGTTTTTGAAAAATTAGAGTACAGTTGTATCTACAAGAAAGCTATTTGCATATTATGGGGAAGAGCATATATAATAATCATCCGATCATGTCAACCAAAAGTTTTAGCACTTGGTTTAAAAAAGCATTTTTCAAAAGCTTAGACAAAAAGAATTTAGGGAATGGTTCGAAATATAAATGTCAAAATCATTAAATATACAAATACATTTGTGAAACCGTGTTTTTAATTGCTGTGTATGTTTTTTGTGAATTTTCAGAGATTGCTCGAGTACGAGGTAACCTCTTCCACCTGTCTGGCACAAAGTCAGAGCCCCTTGAACTTCCCGAACCCATAGGTCCAGTAGTCACATTATCCGAAAAGGTCTATGTTCCAGTTAAGGAACACCCAGACGTAAGTTACGGTTGTTTGTGTTGCAAATCCCGTATATTGACTTTCATGCTTTTACCAATTGATGCTGACATATGAATAATTCCTAGTGCAAATAAAATGTTTGGAGTAGTCGTGTGTATATACTAAAATCTGAAATGGGATTCTGTTTTTGTTGCCACAAACAGTTCAACTTTGTTGGCCGAATACTTGGGCCAAGAGGAATGACTGCAAAGCAGTTGGAGCAAGAGACTGGATGCAAAATTATGGTCAGAGGGAAAGGCTCAATGCGAGATAAGAAGAAGGTACGTGTTCAACTCTTCATTTGTAATGTGAAAAACTTTAATATATTTTCCCCAAAACTTATTCTCCCTCTTTCCTCCTTATAAATCACATCAGTAACATTTTAAGGCATTAGTACTACACTGCATATGCTTGCATTTCTCATCACCATTTTTTCCTTGATATTTGTCTTAAAACTGTTGGCTTCTGTAATCTGCCAAGAGAAAATCTAGTAGCTGTCAAAAATGTTTGAATTAGTATGAAATAATATCAATGATACTTGCGTAGCAAACATGAAATGATATGCGCCTTCTGTGTGCAACACACTCAATTTAGCAGCAACACAGAAAAACCAGAAACTTTTGCTTGATCTAGAAGAAAAATGAAGTGTAACGCATTCAGAGACGAGTTCATGCCAAGTCAATTTCCATCCATCTCTATTTTTACCCTCAAGAACATCATGAAGCCATTTAAAAAAGTCTTGTGTATATATAATGTTACGTATGTATGTCGGCTAAGGAAAACATTTGGTAACTACTCCGAGTGAGTGTGGAATCCATATATGTATTTATACTTCAGCTGCACCTACATCCGCCTCGACTTCTGTTTCTATTTTTTAACGACAGAAGTTCAAAGATTTTTTGGCTTAGTAAAGTATCTGGAATACCCTAAATACGGGCTTGCGGGCTTCGGAGTTGCATACATGTAAAAAATACATTTCGTCCATAACAGCATAATATATAGAACGACCATGTAGATTTGGAGATTTTTTTAAAGGCGATACGCTGTTTTGAATTGGAAAATTATGAGGATATTTTATTTATATAAAAAAATCATCTCGTGCCAGCAGCTCCCATAATATATTATGTAGTTCTCTAGGAAGATGAAGAAGATAAGCAAAAAAAGTGATTTTGGTGTATCAGTTCAGTCAGATCACATCTCATTTTTACCACTTGTGTTCTTCACTCTTACCTTTATGTTTTGATCCAATCAAATATTTGGCTTGTTCCTTTTTTCTCCATCTTTTGACGTCTTTCTCAACATTCCAAGTCTTTGGAATTGAGACTTTTAAGCTTGTTTGCAAAAGGGATATCCATTCATATAAGATGATGACTATGATTTGTGTGTGCTTTTGTGATATACCAAAGTACCAATCTAGAAGTAGTAAGATACTATATAGAAGCTATATATAGCATCGTTTTATACAAAAGATATTATGGGAATTACTTTGGGAGTTGTCTTCCAAAAACCATTTTCTGAACTTTTTGGTTGACGTTCGTAATGAGATGAATTGATGCAGTAACTTTCCCAACAGATTTGTTTCCTCTTCAAGCTTTCTTTCCCAAATATATCTATCAACAGTATTAGCATCACATTACTACTGTACTTGCTAATGCTCTTAATACTTGCTGATGCTCTTGCCAACTTGAAAGAAAAAAGATGGAATACCGTATCTGGAATAAACTTCCATGTTTCCTTCGTCCTTTTTTCGCAACCAAGCGCACACACAAAAAGGCTAGTGCTCCATCCAACATGTTCATGAACAAGCAGAAAGTTTCAATCAGTATAAATATTATATTACCTACATACGTTTCTCGTCTCTACATTATTCCTCCCTTACTGTTCTCCCGAGAGGAGAGCATCAAATTTAAGAAAAGCAAAAACTTTTCATCGCTTCTACCAAAAACCATAATGGTAGAATGAGCATGTGTTTTAAGTTCTTATATGAGCATGTGTATTTGCGTAAAAAGGAAATAAAAGCCAATGTAGATTCCAAGAAAATTGTTCCTTTCTCGTTTTATTACACATCTATAATATTATTAGTGTTGAATGGAAGTTGGATGTTAGATTCATCCATATTATTATTCTTGTGTCTTTGCGGTTTTCTTCACTTAAATATGTGGCCCACTACTACTACTGCAATGCAATGGGAGATCCACAAATCTTGTTTGATTTTTGGAAACGTTTCACGGAAGTTAGCGACAGGAGGCAACTGTTTCCTCTCTTTTTCTTTGCTGAACGTGCTTCCTTTTCACAGCTATGTGGCATCTGCATGAATGAATGATGGGGAAGAGGAGTGAGTGGGGCAAACAAGGGAACTAATATTAGTAATGTAAAACATAAAAAGTGTGGAGTAATTATATTAATTTTTGTTTGTACGACCATGCAGCAACTGAGCTGGCAAATAAATGGTGAGATTGCTTATGCAAATGTAAATAGAAACACACGAGAGTGAGAGAGAAATTAAAAAACACATTCTTATGAATACACACACTCAGTGTGGAAGGGAAAGGGTTAAAATAAAAGTCAGTGAAAGATGACTGCGTAGACATATTATGAGAACAGATGGGATGATTTAATTCTTGTTATTTGCAGTTAAAACTCTTCGTATGTTTTGCCCTTTCCACATAGAGTATGGTGTGGTGATGATGATACGGAGCAGTTGGATATTTTTGAATTGACTTTGAACAAACAGGAAGAAAAACAACGACTTATTATATCTCATTTAGTATTTCCGTACTGAAATGTACAGAGCTATATAGATGATAGTCTTAAACATTTTTCCACAGACTGATATATACTGACTTTGGTTTACTAAATGTGTTCATTTCATTTCCAACGTATGCAAACTATATTATGGAAGTTATATGGAATGGAGACATTTTTGTAGGGTAATCATGTTGTGGTGATAGTGAATATGCTATTTGGTTTCTCCTCACACGGTCGGGAGAGTGTGGGTGTAAGGAAGAAAAATACGGGAGCATGTCGGTCGTTCCGTCGGTCTGCTTCTATAATCCATCCATTTGAATGAGAAAAAAGTTTTCTATTGCTCCGACTACTGCTCTCCAATAATAAATGCTTGTGCTACAAAAGTAAGAAGTGACTCTTGACTACACACAGATGATCTTAACTGTTTCCTTTGCCTAGCTAGCTGCTTATACTACTCTATAATCCAAACGATCTTTTTTTGCAAGTAACTTCCTTTTTAAAAACATGAGACGAAGGGTATTATTACATGGATGGCAATGATGATCACGACGATGATGTTGATGATATTTCTCTATCATTTTAAAATCAGAGCATAGGCTAGAACAACAAATGTTATTTGGTGTATATATAGAATACCCGCTACAACTTGGAAATGCATATAATGCATTTGGTACACATATTTAACGCATCCACATTATTTTGTCTGTCTGGAGGGTTTAAAACAGGAGAAATAAGCGTACAGTGTTGTAGGAAGGTGGCACGTTTTTAAAAATCGGATATGCATGTTTTTGTTCATTATAGTAGGAAAGAATAATATAAGGAGCATTTGTGGAGAGACCGTTTAGACATGAGTGGAGATTGCGTCAGCTACCAAAAAACTACTAGACTAAATTTACGGCTGTGTGTATAAGACAGAGAGAAAGAGAGTGAACGACAGACCAGTTTATTTTTAGTTGCTTTGCCCAATATAGTCATTCCTCTGTTGCTTTGCGTCTCTCTCTCTTTCTTTCTTTTTCAGCATGTAGCGTACGTACACGCGTGTGACTTTTCGGAGGATTGAGAGCGTTTTGTAAAACTGAAAATGAGCTCGTTTGAATTACGAAGAAATGTACGATGCAGTCTTCCATATTTCTTGTGGAAAGTTGTTATATAAGCATACAAAGTACATTTCGTACTCCTTGACTTGTCTAATATATTTAACTTGCTAGTGTGTTTGCACTTGCTGTAGTCAAGTGTAAAATCCCACTGCTCATCTCTGGATGATATGTTTTGCGACCTGCTCAAGTACGTTGTGGCGTTTTTGTGAAGCTTCCCATTTTGTCTTTAGAGTAGGCAGACTCTTCAGGGTTTTGAAGATGTGAGGAATTAAAGTAATCCGTAGAACGCCATACTCCACCGTAGAAACTCTAATCGTGAGTTATAGAGTAAATGTTCCTTTTTACTGGGGCAATTAAATGGCTAGTATGAAATGGCATTCACTACACAATCTATTTTCCGACTTTAATCTGAGTGATTAATGTGTATCAAATGATTGCTTGCATAGCTATTAATGACTATATGGGCTCTGTTTTGCGTGGGATGGGGGATGCAACCTCAACTGGTTTGTTGGGAAGCTGATCAGTCCGCCAAAGTCGATAAGACGCTCTCATATAGTAGTAGTAGGTAATGAATATCATGGTTCCAAATCCCAATTGCAATTACCAGCCTGCTAAAGGTAAAGTAGTAAAGAAACAAGAAACAACTGATCATGAACTTTCGGTCTTTAGCCTTCAACCATCTTTCTCAAAAATGTCAGGAACACAGGCTGCCTGCCTCAAATAGCGAGACATGTAGCTGTCACTGCATGCTGCATACCCTCGAGACATGTTGTCGTTTTGATTTTGGCTGCATTGCAAAGGGAAAAGACATTGTTCAATTAAGAAAAGGATATCATTTATCCACTTATAAAATCCCAATTGATATGTACTTCTTATTCAACTAAAATGAAAATGCATAAAAAAACTACGTCGGGGTCGTATATGACGAGGGTGTGTGTTTAGCCAACCTTGCCTTGTGTGTACTTCACCTTGTATTCATATTACTGATTGAACCGTATGACCTGCTCATCTCATTCTTTTGACTACTTGGTTCGCCAAGCGATTGCAGTTGGCAGTTGCCAGTTTCAATTAACTCCGCTAACTAGAATGTCATCCATCCCTCGTTTTATGGAAAAATACCCGAGTACACACATCCAATGGAATGTCAACCATTACGCCATCAACGTTTGCACTACGCAGAGACAGATAACGTTGTTGGAGGGCATTATCCGAAAATTTGCAGGTCGTAAACTCACTGTCTAATGTTTGTCTTACGAGAACGGAGCTTGATTTGATGTACACATTTCATTTCATATATAACATCTTTCTGGCTCATCTTTCTGTCACTTGCTCTCAGCATTTTGCTTCGGGTCTATTTCGTATTCACTGTTTGCTAATTTTTTTCATGTCATAGCTCCACACACATATTATGTATACTAATAGAATTATAAAGAAAACTGGTAAAAGTGATGAAAGACAGTTGGGAAATCTTATGGGGTTCACAAAATCTAGTCCAAGCATCAACCATTACGGAAGTATCATCTTGATTTTCTTGTAACGTTTGTTTTTCTCAATGCATACACGCTATGTATGCTCATGTTTTCTCTGGCATATGATATCGATATATGAATGCTTGTCATGTAGTTTTTTTCTATAGTTTTATCCTCCTCCTTATCCCATTTTACTAGCCTTTCTAGTGTTATGTTTTTCTGCTGCGCATTTTCTGCTCATCTGTAAACTGTTATTTTTTCGCAAACATAATAAGCTCTTTTTTGGACTGGTGATTTATGACGATATATATATATATTTTTTGGTTTAAACATTTTCAGGAAGAGCAAAATCGGGGCAAACCAAATTGGGAACATCTAAATGACGAGCTCCATGTGCTGATCACAGTGGAGGATACAGAGAATCGGGGGAAGATGAAGCTTCAGCGGGCAGTGGATGAAGTGAAGAAACTCCTAGTTCCGGTACGTTGCTGTTTTTTTCGCTCTTTATATTTTTCTTGTATCCTCAAACAGAGCACTGCCATGTTGAATTTTTTCTTTTGCCCAATAAAAAAGATGTTGCCAGCCGCATCGCAACATCATTCATCCATCCATACCACTTACTTATAAGCCCTACATGAATGCATTGCTTACGCTGACTGCTATGGTGTCAGTTTAGTTTTTGCGATGAGATGGCATTTCTTCATGGATTTTTGCCTGTTTTATAACATGTTTCGGATAATCTAATGATGCTCCCCTACTGCTGCTACCACAGTTAAAGGCCATTTATTTGCTACCACTTATTGCACCACTATCAGAACTATTTTTTTCTTACGAAAGCCGTCCAAATGGGTTTGGCAGCAGTCACTAGTCACTTTTGAAATAGGGTTTGAGTAAAAACAGAAGATTGAGGAGATTCTAGAGAAAATTCGCCACTCTTGTGTTATCTGTTACTTAACAAATTTGAAGTGGTGCCTGGCATAAAAAAAACTCCCATCCCTGATACAAAATGTTATGTGCTCCATCATATCAGATATCATCACGATATTATTATTACAAGCTCAAAAAGTTTTTATCATGATAAAACTTTCAAACAGGCAGAGTAAGAGGAGAATGCAAAAATGTGGAATATTTTTTAGCAGAGAAACGTACATGAGATTTTACTCAAAATCATTCTTTTGACACTCTAGACTTTTCCCTTAATCTTTATACAGGTTGGTTGGTTGGGTTAGACTAACTGGAGGATGAAATAACCTGTAGAATAGGGCTAATGCTTCCTCTTTTTCCTTGTGTAAATATGAAAATGAAAGTTTATAACGATATAGGAAGCATATGTTGTCACGAAAGTTTTTAGGAGCATAGGCTTGAAATAGAAAACTTGGAAGAAGGAGCAGCAGATCTCGTTAATTGTTAAAATACGTAATGTGATGGCTAATGTGCAAATCTTGTAGAACCAACTTTTGGTCTCATCCTTTCCCTTGTAAATTGCTAATGTTGAGAACTAAAGTACTTTTTAAGTTTTCCGTATCAGGTTATTCACATTTGGAGCATCTTCTTCTTCTTCTGGCGATGTAAATGACAAGTAGTTTTTTTTATAGTTTGATCTCGTTTACTTATATAGATTTAAAGAGAAATGGCAGCGAAGCGTTAAGTTTATGAGGACACAAGCTTTTAGAGAGTGTCAGGGGCAGTGCAGTGGTGGCAAAAGGAACTCTAAGTAGAAGTTCAAATAAGTGTGGGCAGATAAGGAAGAAAAGGGATTTCTTCGCCTTTTATCCTTAATGGTATTGGTTTTGGCCATTGAAAAGAAAAGTGTACTTTAAAATGACGATGACCTGTTCAATAATTTGCTGTGCTCTCTTCCATTCGCATACTTATTTTCCCTTTTTGTTTCTTATGTCTCTTTTGAATCCATACAGGCTGAAGGTGAAGATGAGCTGAAGAAGCGACAACTAATGGAGCTAGCAATAATTAATGGGACGTACCGTGATTCAAAGGAGTCTAGGAATACGCAAGCAGCAGTGAATGCTGCAGCAGCCCAATTAGTCTCACCACAAGTGCCATTATCCGCCCTCAGAGCTGCGACACCTTTAGGTTTTTATGGTTTTCTAAAACACAAAACAATGCACAAATATATCTTGATGGACACACAGTCTTTAGGTCAGCCGTATATGGGACCTCAGGACCAACACTCTTATTCCCTTGATTTTGATGGATTTGTAGGTGCTCCTCTGATAATTTCACCGCATCGTTTGACCAACGGGTTAAGTAATGCAGCGGCAGCTGCAGCAGCCGCGGCGGGTGCAGGTCCGCCACCTTTATTAGCACCCGGTGCCACTGACAGTCTCCTGTATGCCGCATCGCCATACACAGCCAACGACTACGCTACCTACTTATCTCTAGCCGAGTATCCCCCTGAACATGGTGGGTTATTTGCCAGATAGACTTTCTTTTTTATAAATTATTTTTAAGAAAACAACTATCTATCTCAATCAATTCAAAACCGATTTTCCTCAGTTTTTGTTTCATGTTTGTTCTACTTTACTCTTTACGTTACGTTTGTTTTTGTTTCATGTTCATGTGAGGCTGGTATAAAAAAATATCCAGTTTTATATGCCTAAAAAGCATTTTCAGGTTGCTTAAAAATTAAGTTTGAGCTCGTACATACATATGTTTGGGTATTATTGATTTTATCTCAAAATTGAAATCAAGTTAGCACACTTCGTCGTCGTCGCATTACTTCTTCTTCTTGGGAGGTAAAATGATGACCTTACCAAGTGCATATTATATCTCGTCACTAGTTTACGACGTTATACATTACACACTCGAGCATCTGCATTACACCATATAGACCTGTCAACGGAAAACGCTCCGAGTGTGATTGTGATATGAATATTATGATGTTCACCAAGGTTAAAACAACAGACATGCATCGGATAGGGATATGGCTAAAAAAATAGTATGAATCATAGCTTGAAGGAACTTGGCAAATTGCGATTCAAAAACAAATGGCTGCTGCATAACTACATTATTCATATTAAGTGATATGATCTAATAAACACCTACCTGAAATCATGGACGAACCTGAGCATTTAGCCAAGTCCAAACAGATTCATGACGTATTTCAACCGACTGTTTACTGCTCCAATAATTTTTTATACGCTTTCTCAGTTCCGATCTAATAATGCAAGACATCGTGAATATTCATACTTATAAGGAATTAATGCGTCTAGATGAAATTCAGTAGAGAAAGAGTAGATCGTTTATTAGCCCACGTCTTGGCTCCTTCAATGCAAAATACAAGCTCAGTATTTCAGGTGTGTGTGACGTTGGTTGATTTTTGCACATTTGGTAACGATAATAAAATATCCAAATATGGATACAAAAAAAATTTTATTATTCGGACAATGTTGACCATTCTCGTTCATAATCATTCTTATTAGCTTTATTATTATTGGTCATAGTGAAAATTTGAGTCAGTGAAAATCTACGGTGGTAGGGCATATAGTGATTAGGTTTTTGATATCATAAAAAGGATAGCTTGGGTGATACGCTAATTTTTAAAATCAAGTTACAACTGCTCAGTCCTCATTTAAATGGACTACCTTTTGCAGTTAGATAAAACGTTGCTTTTCATAAACTACTTTTTATGTACTTCCAGTCAGAAGCAAATATTGGTGATGAATTTTTATCATATTTAAGTATTTTTGACTGATGAAAAAATCAACAATTTTTTACTTATAATTTTATGCATGCAGTAGAGAAAAGAAAGATCATGCAGACACAAATGTTATCAACACTTTGTCTGCGACGGTGTGTGATTGGGGCAGTACATATTCTTTTTTGGACAGTATAAAAATATGGTAGCTAATAATAAGCATTTTAATTAAATTCTTGGGTTGACTCTTAGAATTTTATGGTGTTGATATTTATGAACCAATTTAGATTACTTGTCATGAACACAAATGCATAATTAGGAAAGCGGATGAAACTGATTTTTTACTGGGTTTTTTTTATACAATGCAGATTTTCATGTTAAATTATATACACATACTTCATATTATGAATGCATGATATTATTGTCGTGTATATAGACTGCATTTTATCAGTAATTTATACGCATTGTTCCAATAATTTGGTTTTGTTAAAGGTGTTTTGTTACACTCTTTGGTACATTATACACCTCAGCACATTATGCTGGAATCTTCCAAAATACGCTGATGTACAATCTGGGGCAAACTTAGTTAGTTCTAATTTTATATATGCATACTGCAATGTAAAACGAGCTGTTTCATACTGTAAGTACAATTTCATATAATTTTCATCTCCACCATAGTCAATTTCTTACAATTTAAGTTGAACTTTACCATTAAAAATAGGATATACATATAAATACATGTAGATTTTGTGCCAAACTTAGTAGGTAGGACATATAACGTTGAAGTAGGGGTAATGTGTTACCCTACACACACACAGTGCATTGACGCATATTATAGTGACGTTTAAAGGTGCTGAGTCCAGCCTAAAGGATTGTTAATTTTAGCGACATTTTATATGCAAGCATTTATTTGCCAAGTATGATAAATCATGTAGGATAGGTGCATATTATAATTATTGACGATTGCTTTAAGGTATGCAAAGGAAATTTGTGATTGGCAAAAAGAGAGCTTTAACGGATGGAATTTGAAATGGCCATGATAAGTTGACCATGTACATAAAGAACACACGGCACAGAAATAAAAAATTGCGTAAAATAGGCAAACTTTTACATTAATAATATTATACAACATCTTTAAGTTAGCTTTTTAGTTTGTAGTAATTAATAATGCTGCATTTTCCGATGACATCACATATAGTCATTACTTGTAACTATTACAGAAAAATATTAACGTAACGATGCTTTCATCATCTGCATAAAGTGGCAGGTATGACATGTATGCATGCATATATTGCAATAATAACCATAACCATAATTTTTTATAGTTTTTAAGGGCAAAAATACGACTGTAGAAATTGGGGTGAAATAATGCTGAGAGTCGTGAGTTATTGCTATACTCGGCTCATGTCAAGGTGTGTATAGGGGCAACTTGAACCATTATACAGTTCTTGTCGTTCATCCACGTTGTTCGTAAAGGCAGTTTCACGCTGTACTTATTTACATCAATCAAACGTTGCAATTAAAAGGAAGCAAAGTGAAGTAGCTCTGCTAGCAAAAAAAATGACTCATTAAAAATAATATTCTCTCTATACTTTTTTCCACACAAACAAACGAACTTTTGAAACCAAACCAAACCACAATAATTTTTTGGTATTACCAAGATCAAAGATAGCAACTCTTTTTTGTTATCTGTACTGATGAGATTTTATTTTGTGGTATATTAAAAGTCGGTAAGATGAGTGGAGTTCGACGATTGACGGGGCTGAGGGACCATCCCTACCTTCCTAAATCGGATCCTTCTGCTTCCCTCCTTCACTAACAACCACGACACTAGCAGGTGAATCTAAAAGTAATTACAGTCTAATAATATTCACGCTTCTTTGTATCTGTATTGTTTATTAACGATAAATTAATCATATATAGTTTACCATAATAATATTAAACCAATAATTTATTAATAATTATATAATATGTATGACTATCTTTTTAACATCTACTTCTGATGTGTGAAAGCTGCCGCAAAGAAACTGCAAAGTTTATATAAAAAAAACATTTAGTAGTATTGACTGGATACATGATGTACGCAGTAATAATTTATGTATAACAAATTATTATTATTATTATTCAAAACGTGATATTTAATATGTAAATATACATATTTGAGTTGCGTTTTTGAAAAAGAATACCCCACATATAGTAAAACTACTATACTCCATTATTAATAATCCAAAAAAAAACTGACATGACATGATCAATAAGTAATATTCGTCATTTTTACCAGCTACACAAAAGCAGCCGACATGATTGTGAATGAATGCCAGAAGTAGAACTCAAAAATATCGTATACTATACTATGTACTAATCCCAGAGTCACCTCTGTCCGAGTAGTTTTTTGTTTATGCAGTTATATTATAAATTGCGCTGTTGTTGTTATTATTGTTGTTGTTTGGGAAGAAAGGTTTTCGCTATCGTTTTTTATATGTACGTGATTATTTTTACTTTCCGTTTTTGATTTATAATAGCAAACTTGATTTCATTGATTGATAAATTGTTCCCAACAGTTTTGTTGTATTTCTACTAATACATCTCACACACAAAAATATACATTGACCTAAAAAATATATAAAATTTGCTTCCAGAAATTGCTCCCTTACATTTTACTCTCCTTCCTTTACAACAATGACGGTAGTGTCTACAAAAAGTACCGAAACTCTCTTGACTCACACTTACTTTTTTCCTTCCCATCAATTATGCGTATAAATTTTAGTTTTGTTCAATCAGCAATAACAATCTTTTGAGTAGTATTTCATTTGTTTTTTGTTCCTGTATAATTCCTAAAACTTGCGCATTATATGCAAAAAAATTCCTTACATGCAGTATCCCAATAACTGTGTCCTTATTGTATGAACTACTACCGAAAACAGGAAGCAGCGAGCACAGGACAGACCTTTCATTTCATTTTCTCTCAAGATAAGAGTAATTTCCATATCTGATGAAAGTTGGACATGATTGCTTACTAATTTGTTCTTTACTTCTCCCTATGAACTTTGTTTTTGGGTGTGAAATATTGAGGTTTTGTGTGTAGTTTCATCATTGACTGCAGCAATGACTGGGACTCCACGATAAAAGCAGTGGTGGTGAGAGAGGATTTTTAAAAAAATGAGTAAGGAAGTTACGAATTGGTAAGCAAAAATCTTTTTTCAAGACTTTCTCTTCTTTGCTCTCGTGTACAAAGTCATCATCAAGGTTTTCTGGTGGTCTGGTCTGTGTGAAACGCTGCATTACTGTTTTATTAGTACTCTGCACACATACATTACAACAACTTCCTGCCTCACATTTCCTGAACTCAAAAGTGTGTTCTTTTTTCACCAGAAAGGATTTTGACTTGACTACTACCGTATACCCTAATAATGCAGAGAGAGAGAGAGTGTGTGTTTGATGTTTGTAAACGGTTTTTGTGTGATTCACAGCAATAATATCTCTGCCACGTACTTTTAGTTGGAGTTGGAGTGAATATAAAAAATGAGTTGGGTGTGTTATTGCTGTGTCTTTTTACAATAAAGTGTTGTCCCTGTGTGTCATTAGTTGACTAAAAAGATGGAAATGAAAACAAGTAGGATGTTTGAAAAGAAAAACCCGTGTAGCGTTGATGAGATGAGAGTGTTTTTGGAGACATTGCATATTATCACGTAGTGTTTTTGCTATATGCTAGGTTTTCGTCTTGTGTCTTGCGTTCAAAGTTGCTGAGAAAGAGATGAAAGTGTTGATTTGGTTTGTTACTCTGCAAAAAAATATAAAAACTACTCGGGGAAAGGTGTACGTACATAATAATAAGTGACTACTAGTACTACTATGAAAGTTAGTCGGTTTTTAATGATTTTCTTTTCGTCTCTACAGATAATTTTAATACAATAGTACATGATGATACTGGTTCATCAAGGATGATAAGCATCTAATCACTATTAATATAAATCGATTATACTTATAATATTATTAATTTTTTTATTATTAATTTTTTTTCTTGAGAAAGAAACAAAAAAGAATACTGAAGAAATGCAAACACTAACCTCAAATGTGGTTTTGTCTTTTTCTTTAACACTTTAGGTGGGAGGAGCGCAATATTGGAACTCTAACCAAAACTGAAAATGCCTATCTATCAAAACTATACAAAAAACAAAACAAACTCTATCGCATCACAAAAAAATACAAGGTGTTGTTAACCAATTCGTTCGTTCATTCGTGGGAGAGCGAGACTTGCAAAAATCTCTACTACTCTACTACTACTACCTACACAAAAAACCGACTACTACTCACCTCCTGTGCTGTAGTTTGTGACTACTCCTCTACTACTACTACTGTTCTGATGCTGCTGAATTTGAAACCAAAAGCAAAAAAACTTCTACTTTCTCTCATATTCATTCGATTAAACAAAATTTATAATCATTAAAACAACATGCAACAACAATGTATGTAATCAAAAAAAATAATTATTATTAATAATATTATATACAACCACGAAAACTCAGACTCAAATATAAGTCAGTCAGATAAAAAATAAATCTCTCCAGCAATTGCCATTTTTTTGAAGCATTTGCCGTAATAAAAAAACTATACTATTAATATAGTAATAATAATTTTAATCATGTAATATTTTAAAAATTATATATTTCAGCTCTCCTTGCTACTATTTACTATGTATTACATGAAATTATTACCTTAACCTGTAATACCTTTTCCTAAAGTGAAATGATATGATGATATTCCATCAATATTATATTGCCCCCTTTGATTATATATAATATTTACATTTTATCCTGAAAAGAGTTTCCTCTCATTTTACCCCGTAATATGTTCTGATAAGTCTGGTGCAGTGATGATAATATGATCTGTCTGTAACGAAAGACTTTTTTTTTGGTGAAAGTCCACTCGAAGAAGAAAACAAACTTTAATCCAAAAAGCGATAATAGGATTTTCTATCTGATTTGACTTTCTTTTACCCGTGTGACAATGAAAAATGATTTTTTTCCAATGATTGACTTTTATATTTTGTTGTAGTGTTGTTGTTCGATTGAAATTTTATATACTGTATGAACTTACTATTTGTATGGTATGGAGAGAGAGATCGAAGAAAGGTGCTATGCAGTAATAATGATTAATTACTATTGACGTCCTGTACGTTTACTTTTATGCTCCTGTAATATTTTTTTAATCTTGTAATACCTCTCTGTAATATCTCAATGTTGGATGCCCTACTGCTGTAATGTTATATACTATCTCTAGTAACTATATCGTAGTGCCTTAATTATTATTACTTACTGTACTGAACCAGTGCTCTAAACGAAATTTTTGTACATATTACAAACATACGTACACACTCAGTAGTTCATTAATTATACTAGCAGAGAAAACATCGATCGTTTCATGTGTTTCCAATATTTAGAAGATATGTTTTATTAGAGGTGCAGGTTTCATCGACATTAACAATGTGATGAAATGATGACTGTGTGAATATTCAGCTGTCATTTTTTGACTATATCATCAGGATTTTGATAGGAACACCACCACACCAATGTAGTAGTAAGTTTCACCTTTCTCTTGCAGGTAGTTGTAGAGTAGGTTCAGACGTGTACGTGTTATATTAGACGCTTTCATTTATAAAAAAAATAATTGACATTCATTAGAGCCTTACTTGTCTCTTGTAGATGTCACCTGAGCCTTAAAGTATAGAAGGTATTTTCAATCACATCATCAACATACATAATATATTACGCTCTCATCTCACCTCAGCAATGCAAAAAAAAGTTTGGTTTCTTTGAGCAAACCCAGAGTATCACCCACAATGCAAGTGTCGTTTGTTGCTACTTTTTAGGGAGTATATATTGTCTGCATAATAATATACTTACTTTTACACACACACACATACAAGTTTTATGATGTGCAGCTATATACATTTTTGAGTCTCTTCATCATTGTAGTATGAGAATATTACTTATTATTCTAGTATTGTTGTCCTGTTATCCATACTTATACGTACATTTACTTTTTAGTGGTGCCACAATATTAATATATTAACTATAATCACTCTTTAGCTAGCAATCAACCAGAGACAGGTATAATCCAACCCGTTTTTATTAGTAGTATAACTTATATTTAATCAAACAAACAATCACGCAAGAATGTACGTATATATGCAAATATTAGAGTAGAGTTTAACAGGAAACACGCATGATAAATTAGTATTACTTACAATGGATTATTTTAATTTTTAAGATTTTAAAACAATCATTTGCCGTACACTGATTGCATTTAATTTTTCATCATGATTTGTGTTAGCAAAATGATGTTAACGTGTCGCACAAAGGGATCCACACACATTCTTGTGAATTTTTCAGGACAAATCTCTTCTCAGCAGTTGAGATTACAATGAATGAACTCATTTCATGCAGCTTTATCATATAAGCAGTTTTATTCATCAATACTTAATATATATCAATCAGCCTATATAACTACAATGCAATAATTTTTAATCAAGCAATATACGGTCATCCTCCTAAGTGCATGAAAAAAACGGTCAAGTGATGATGCCATATTATACTTATCGTATCGTAACATAATTTTTAATAATATTAATAATTGACAAATGATTAGTATTTAATCAAAAACTTGAAGAAAGACAACCATTGTACTATTGCACTTCCTGCGCAAGTTGCCTCATACGAATAAAGTGAACTGTCTAGCCTTGTTGAAAAAAATGCAATTTTTAAAACAAAGATCGCCATCGTACATAATACTTATATAGACATTCGGTTAGGTTTACTTACAATATAACTATTTGGAAAAAAAATTATGGTAGAATTTAGTTGAGTCTTTTAACTGCTAATAATGTTCACTTCTTCATGTGTCATAAAATATTGTGTACATGAATGAATACTACATTAAAAAGTATAACACACTCAATAATCATAGGTCTCAAGGGTAGTGCCTCCAGGAAATGGCCCAGTTGTGCACATTAATAAGAATGATAAATGCAATGCACTAAATTATTAAGAATTCAAAGGAAAAATCGAAGTGACGAAAGCTGCAACAATTGAAGAAAAAAATATCTCACTTAGGATTTGTAGACAGATATTTTTTGTCTGGACAATCTAATGAATCCAGGTGAATATACAAATAAATTTGTGCCTTCCATTCTTTTTCAAGAAAACTTAAATGAAATCAATCATTGTTCGATAAACATAACGTGTGCGTACTTCAGTGTGTGAGACATTTCATGACTACATGGTCAATTTGGTCATTTTTAGTAAGACATATAAAACGTAATGTGAAGTTTAGGGAATCCGCATCTCTTCGGGACAATGAATGAACAAAAAACAGTCATCCTTTTAATGAGATAATACTTGACGAGTACTTAATCTGTAGGTTTTCCGTAAGGTTTAATTTAATGACTGTGTACATGAAAAAACATTTACTTAAAATGAAGGTTCTTAGCCACATTATGTAACTGAGATTAAAATCAAGTGAAAGAAGTTTCATACTGGTCAAGAACTCGGTAGTGAAAATGGCGAAAGTGCAATAAAGTCATGTCCATGTCTTTCGGTGAAAGCATCTCTCACAATGCCCCAAAAGCTCATGGACATTTTCAGTAAGATCACTATTGAATATGGGAAGATAAAAAAAGATTACTGACGAGACTCTAATTGATATACTTTTAGTAAGTAAGAATTATTGTAATAAGTATATGTTAGTTTATTAAATTATCTGTAGATTTTAGGAAATATTTAGATGCTAAGTTTCAAAATTTCGATGTACTTCCGGGTCCTATAATGTCGCGATGAAATTGTATCATATTATTATAAAAATGATGATCATGATGATAATGATAATGATGACGATGACCTATACAAGTTTAAGTCGATCTTAATTACAATATTATGTAATTTTCGGAGATCATACCAATATTCATATATAAAAATGTATGTACATGAAAACTTATTTCGACTTAGGTCTTTGATAATCTATTATCATTCATATTCGTAATCATTGTACGTAATGAACTGTTGACGACCAAGAAGATGTAAGATTTTTGATTGTTGAAACATTTCTTTAGTATTTTAATGCCATGATATATAAAAAGTATATTAAATCTGTTAAGTGTATTGATAACTATGTATTTCAAAAAGGTAGCTATTTGTTACTGATTATCACTCCGTTGTGCCAGCTGAAGCCATATTATGTTTGATTTTATTCTGAATCTGATCAAAGATTGTGTTTTAAGTAATAATAATTATTTAACTTTATGTAAACCTTTTATGAACATTTTTTTGAAGTTCAAAATTTGAAGAAAAAAAGATCTGACTCATGTTTCAATACTGTTTTAGTAGATACCGGTATAAAAACAGTCGTTTGTTGTATTCAGTTGGAGTTTTACGAAGCCTACATACATAAGTATGACGTATATATCTTGAACTAAAATTCACATGTATAATTATTACTATTATTATCATCAATTATAAAGGCCTAAATACAATACTGTCGATGCCATGCCTTGTCATGTCAAAGAATTCAATTTAAGGCCGGTCAATGCAATAAAACAAAGTGATCCAATAAGTAATGCAAAGTTACAGAACTGTGCTGTTTCAACTTTGTTCTGAATCTCTTTTTAAAATTTTTGTTTTGTATATTACATTCAAGTTGCCATATTATAAATTATTACGAATGAACCACTGCGCATGTATTACCCTAAAGAAATTATTATGTTTTCTATAGAACCGAGAGGGAGAATGAGCAAAGTGAACTTCTTGAGTTTTTTATTAAAATGGCAGTTATTGTTTTTGTGAGTAAACATATAGTTGATTTGTAGATTTTTTTGTTAATTAATATGTGACTACGTTATAATTTTAGCATTATTGAAAACAGATTATTTTTACTCTCTTCAGTATCAGTTCAGTCTTGTATTCTTAGATTAAACAAAGGTAAGGTTTTACAGCTAAGGCAGTATAATTTATGATCTGATTTATGAAAAAACTTCAACGAAACATAAAAACGAATCGCTGTGATTCGAAAGCGTGCACACAATGCAAAAATGCGATAAAATAAATGCAGTTTATTACTGAATAAATACCAATGTTGAGTTTAAATTGCTTCTATAAACTATAACGATACACGGCATTTTTTAAATATTCACAAACGAGTTAAAAATGAAAGTCAGCAACACTCAAAAGCTGTAGATCACATTTCAGTCACGGACGTCGGTCATGTCACCTTTCCAACTTTCGACAGACGCTTTCAAATATCATTGGCCTTTCTATAAGGGACTTTGAAGGAGTAGTTTTCTCCATGATTCCCATACATCCGGTACCTAAAGCTGCTGGAAGTCCCATGATTATAGATTCGGAGACACCAGCTATCACATCTTTTTGGCCGTGATAAGCAGCCTCGAATAAATGGTCTGCCGTTTTCTCAAATGATGCCAGCATCAAAACAGACTCTTTCATTTTAGCAAGACCATGTCTAGTAATTCCTAACACTTCTCCTCGACAAGTCATCAGGTCAGCGACTAGTGTCAGATGCCGTTTGTCCACGCTCATTCCATGGGATTCCATTGTGTATTGAATTTCCTTGATAATGCTAGATCTGTATTATTGGATAAAACAATATAGAATTTCTACATGAAATTTAATAATTTGATAAACTAGACAGGTTTACTGTTTACTACTTAGACATACCTCGCAGCTTCAATCCCAAGAACATTTTGAATTTGTGCTATATTATTAGTAATAGATCTAATAGGACAAACGCCCCTGGAAGTTAAAACTCCTCTAAAGTTTTCTCCTTCTGCAAGAATTTTGTACGTGCCGTCTGTATTGGAAGAAACTATGGCTCGATTAATACCTGGAGTTCCCTGTTAAAAAACAAACAAGATGTTTAATATCTCATTCAGATAATGCGTAATCAATAAAACAAAAGAAAGTTTAGATGTACATATATACCGAGACTTGTGTTTTTGGAAGAATTCGTAACAGATTTTGCGCAACAAAGTAAGAACTTGACTTTGCACTATCCATGGGAAAAATACATAGCAGATTGTCTATAACACGAATAGCGTCATGTTGTTTGAACTTGAGATTTTTCATTAAAGCCTGAGAAACTTGGTCCGGAGTCAGATGCTTCTTTTCCAGTTTTTTTCGATTCAAGTGCACCAATATAAAGAAATCGTTGGGGAGTAGGATTTCCTCAATTCTATCACATATTTCTTTCAACGTAGTTTTCTGCAGTTGATTTTTCACTCGAACTCCTAATTCGGGATCTTCACGAACTAACCTAGCCTCAATGACCGGAGTGGAAATATTTTTTGCAGCATTAATGATTTCTTTAATTCTTGGTACACCAAGGGTGATATTCATGGAAGCAACACCAGCGAAATGAAACGTTTTCAAGGTCATCTGAGTACCCGGTTCCCCTATACTCTGGGCAGCCAACGCACCCACAGCGGTACAAGGCTCCATTCTGGAGCGAAAATATTTTTCCCAGCAGTTTCTTAGAAAGCTGATTAGCTGTTTGGAACGGAAAACGTTTTTTGAAACGTAATTTTTCATATCTGCTTCAAATTCTTGACAGCATAACCGCTCATCTGATGTGTATTTTAATTCAACGGCAATAGTGTTATAATGAGTGTCCTTTTCACTACTTGATAAATACGGTTCACTCCTGCTTGTGAATTCGGCACGAACATTAAGATAGGCTCTATCAAAGTCCACAGGTTTATCTTTCCCTTCCATCAGCATAGGATCAAGACCATCCATGCCGTAACACAGCTGAATAACATGTCCCTCTGCATTTCTCACCGACATGTCGTAATTGCAACAAAGATCTTCTAGTGCTTTTACGAGACGCCTTTGCATGTAACCTGTTTCTGCAGTCTTGACAGCAGTGTCAACAAGACCTTCACGACCTCCCATGGCATGGAAAAAGAACTCTGTGGGTGTCAGTCCAGAGAAGAAACTGTTTGCAACAAAACCCTTTGCTTCTGGACCACGATCTAATAAAAATAACATCAACATTTTCTAAAATTCTGGAGTCAAATTGGCTTACCAGCTACTATTAAAATGATTGTAATATCAGCATAGCTTCCTTACCATTTCGACGGAAATGAGGTAATGATCGCATGAAAAATCCTTCAGATACACGCTTTCCATTTAACGCCTGTTGCCCCACACACGCAATCATTTGTGAGATATTAATATTGGATCCTTTGGAGCCTGACATAGCCATGATGAGTGGAGTATTCGTCTTGTGAAGTTCTTGAACACAAAGCTTTCCTGCAGAGTCTCGTATGTCGGATAAAGCTTTCAACACAGCTCCTTCAGAAGATTCCAATGTCTCAGAAGGTTTCGACAACATCTCAAAACATTTATTATAGCCTGACATCACGAGCTTCTTCTTCTCGTCTACTAGTCTAGTCCCAGGTGTTACATCCCCGATTCCAATTGAAAAGCCTCTATTCATTAGATAATTGGATGTTATCCTGGCAAGACGATACATAGCAAGACAAGCAGATTCCTAAAACAAATCAGTCGAATAATATACATATTGAGACTGGGAAACTAATTAAGGTTTTGACATGAATGCTATAAAAGAGTGCTTCCCATTACTTTTCCCCAATCCTTCAACAAGACGTAAAACACATTAGCCTTCGCACCTGATCCCAAGGTTGCTTTATCCAATGCTCCAGCCATGAGTTCGGAATTATGGACGACGACAACTAAACAAACAACAAGTGTTTTAAATAGCTGTGTCACCTCAGCCATTAGAGAAGAAAAAATTAAGCTGTAATTTCAATAACTTAGCTTACACGTATCATTAATATCCATTTCTTCCTTAGAACCAGAATAATTCTTTCCTTTTGCCCTCATATTCAAGTTGATTTTTGAATGTTTATTCGGTCTGAATACAACAGATATTAACTGCTTTCCGGTCCAAAGTTGCATGGGTTTCAATATTGCAGGGGGTGGAAGTTCTACAAATTCATTTTTATCAGCGGCAGCCCAACAGATAATTCTAGCTGCTTCGAGTTTCGAAAAGAAGACGTTTTTATTCGTCAGCAAGTAGGCACCAGTCAAGAAATCTTGTGTCGCAGAAATTATAAGCTCTCCATTTCTAGGTGTGACTAAATTTGCTTCGTTCTACAGGAGAAAAAAAACTTATTTGAATATACGCGTGAACCTGTGGCAATGAATTTTTTTTTCAAAATAATAACTTACAGCCATCAATGTTAGAGCTTCAGCCTTTGCCTCTTCGGTTTGTGGTAAATGAAGATTCATCTCATCTCCATCAAAATCAGCGTTATATGGAGCACAAACACATTCGTTAAACCTTAAAGTTCTACCTTGAACGATTTTAGCTTTGTGACACATAATACTGAGACGATGAAGAGATGGCTGACGATTAAACAAAACAACATCCTCATCGCAAGCATGCCGTTCAACGATATCACCGTACTTTAGTTCAGCTGCGATTCGTTCCCTATCGCCATATTTCAAAAATTTTCTAAAACTTTTGTCTTTGCTTTCAATAAAATTAGCTCCAGGGTGAACATCCGGCCCATTTCTCACACGCTTTCTCAGCCATTCAATATTATGAGGGGTAACTCTTTCAGGATATGTTAAAATTTTTGCCATATGTACAGGAACCCCAACCTAAATAAAATATAGTATAACAGAAAATTTAAATTGTACATCACTGATTCGGCATACAATTGGCTGGTTTAATTATTAAAATTATGTACCTGCTGTATACGCAGATTTGGGTCAGGAGAAATTACTGAGCGTCCTGAAAAATCAACTCGCTTCCCAGACAAATTCCCACGAAAGCGTCCCTAAATAATGATTTGAATTAGTGTAAAAGTTTCAGTTGGCTAAGCAAAGTATTACATTAGTTAGTATTTTCGACATTGTAAATTTGTACCTGTTTTCCTTTAAGTCTTTGTACAAACCCCCTGCCAGTTTTTTTCTTTCCCATGTGCTGTGCGGGCAAACCGGACATTTCTGAATTGATAACTAAAGCACATTGCATTTGAATAAAATCCCAGTCTTCTGCAATCATTTCCACTTTGGCTCCTGACTCTCGATGTTTGGTCAAAACCTCATTGAGAAAGCAGATTTCACTCAACTTCATTGTTATATCGTCTTCAGTTCTAGATTTTAAGAAGAAGAAAAAAGAATGCGATATAACGCAAATGTCCATAGTTAGTAGAAATCATTGTAACGTCCAAAATGCCCTTACGTTCCAGCTTTCAGCTCTGAAACCACAGAAGGGCGAATACATATTGGTGGCACGGGTATTCTTGTAAGAATAAGGTCTGCAGGAGCTCCTGATCCAGAGTCAGATCCCATCAATAGTAAAGATGCATCAGACATGCTAATCCGTTCGAATAAACTTTTAACTATAAGAGGTGTAAGGACGTCAATTGTAGGATCCAGTTGTGAAAATTTTCCTGCTGTAGCTTTCTCAAACTCCTCTGCAAAATAAATCATGTAAGTTATATCATACATTATGCTTTGCTTAAAAATTCACTTCGATTTCATCCACAAACGTAATGCTTGTTAAAATAGCTTACGTCCTAAGTTTTTCACTTCCTCTCCATTTTTGGCATATCTGTACTTGTCGTGTGCAATTTTTAGCATTCCACATTTTTTAACAACCCCGTTTGGTGCACCACAGTATGCACAAATGTGCATTTTCTTTGCTAGTGTTATTATTTTCTTCCTCATAGCTTTCTTGGCTAAATAAGGCACATTTGGTTTAGAGCTTTTGACTCTCCAGAGCTCTTTATCCTCAGGCTTCAGTAACAAAGATCCGCATTCCTATTATTAACAGATTACACATCACTAAAAGGTTACTTACATATTATTATTTAAAATACAATAAAAAATAGGCATACACTAAGTTACCTTACAAATACACTGCAATATATTTAATGTCATCCCAAAGTAACCACAATGAAACACTGGAAGTTCTAAATCCAGATATCCAAAATGTCCAACACAATCCTGTAGTCCTTTGCCACCTTTAAACAATGAATGCATAACTTCTATAATTGACTCTTGCATTGTACACGATTCACAATTCTAATTACGTACATGTTGAGCATTTGGAATCTTTCCCACATGTCCCCATTCTTCTATCCAGAACTCCATGGGACACCGGAGTTCGCATTCCATCTTGCTGATACAAATGTTTAGCAACTACGCGAAGATGTCCTTGTCTCGCTGTATCCTCAGCGCTGCCCACGGAGAAGCGGACAGATGCCCTATAATTTTATTTAAAAAAGATTTTGCATGAACATTGAAATTTCATTTCCTTTCCAAAACAAGTTGTTAACTGCTTACACTCTGTAGCAATTTCGATTCTCACGGAATTGTTCCTTGACCATCGTGACAAAGAAGTATTCCTTAAAAATCCACAAGGAGTATGCTCCACTTCCACCTAACTTTAACTACAGACAGTGTCTCCTCGAGAATAGATGGACAACGGCATCCACACCGAATAAACCAAACCAATTAAGTTCCAAGCTTCTTATCTGTAAAATAACCACAAATTAAGCAATAATCATTATCGTTAGGTCAATTAGAACCAATCTAAGACACTTAAGACAGAGTTAAAAGCCATACCTTTTGGACGACGCATTTAAGATGGCAAGTATAGTTTCCGTTTTCAAACCATTCAAGTTTAGTGTATACCAACACACACTTATCCACACAAGGACCAAACCTTGACCTTCAAAAAATTTAAACTGTCCTATACATAAAGCTATGTATCTAGTAATTTGCAAACGTTTCTCTAATATTTTACATGAAAACCACATGGAAAACATTTATAATGTGCATGTGGAAGTGGAAATCAACAACCTCAATGAAGTTTCTTACTTTTTGAGTGCTTTGAGATACCCGGCAAGCATTTCATCAGTTTTAGGTAAAGAGCCAATGGTACAGATGCGAGGGCTCATGCCACACACACAGCTTGTTGAGCTTAGGGAAAAATACGGAACGGACGGACGGCTTTGTGTTGTTTACATGCATCTCTCTCGGATCTGTACAATCTCCTTCGCTCGCTCCACTCACTCTCTGTTCTTTGTGTTGACAGCTAAAGCTAGTTCTTCAACAAGTGACAAATTTTAACCGATAACTACTTTACTAGTTATCTTGATTTAACTAATTTAGTTATCTTAAGAGTGAAAGTTTTGGTTTTTAGTAGCCAACAAAAATGGCCAGTTTTGATTATGAGGCGGATTTGAGTAAGTTTTTGTTTATTTTTTAATACTGAGATGATACTTTTTGAGAAGGATTAAGAATGATCTAATTTGTATTTATTGTTTGCAGATAAGTTTAAGGACTTTCTTACCCAGTTTTACACCTCATCTGGGAGGAGAGGTGGTGGAAAAGATTTCAAGTATGCCAAGCAAATCACGGCACTGGCTAATCGCGAGCAAATTGAGATGGTGCTGGAGATGGATGATCTGGCAATGTTTGATGACACGGAGGCATTGATTGAAAATATCGAGAAGAATGGCAAAAGGTATTAACTGTTAATAATTAACATCAATACCTATGCCCAAATGAATGAATGAGATTATTAATAGTTCATAAATATTTAGGTATTGTTTTTAAGTTTGGGATTTGTATGATATATTTTCATTCATTTTTTACAGATATACTCAACTCCTTTCTGATGCTATTGCTGAGCTGATTCCAGATTACAAAACGAAAGAATCGGCCTGTAAAGATTCTTTGGATGTGTACATTGAGCACCGACTATCTAATGCCCGACGCCATCATCAAGATGACCAAGCTGGTCAAGCTCAAGCTCCCATTGAGACTCAGTTTCCATCTGATTTGTTGCGACGTTTTGAGATTTATTGGAAGCCGAGAAGTGCGGTTAAAAGCGTGAGCATTCGTGCTTTGAGAGCTTCTCAGGTAATCTGATGTGGCGTTTACATCGTTAAGAAACAAGGCCATGTTATTGTATGAAGATACGCCTTTTACTATATGTTTTCTCAAATCTATTTATAGGTCGGGAAACTGGTAACCGTTCACGGGACTGTTATAAGGGCTTCTGAGATACGGCCACTTCTAACCGTTGCCACTTATTCTTGCGACACTTGCTCCGCTGAGACATTTCAAACTATCGCTGGTCCAAGCTTTTCTCCTCAAGTTCAGTGCAACTCTGAGTTTTGCAAGTCCAACCGTACTGGAGGTAGACTTCAACTGCAGACTAGGGGTTCAAAGTTCATGAGGTTTCAGGAACTTAGAATTCAAGAGCAAAGTACAGACGTTCCTGCTGGACACGTTCCACGCTCACTGGTTGTATATTGTAAGGGAGAAACAACTAGACAAGCTACTGCTGGTGATCATGTATCAATTACTGGAATATTCCTTCCACTTGCGAAATCTACTGCTTTTGCACAAGTTGCATCTGGACTCTTGACTGATACGTTTTTGGAAGCGCATGTAAGAAAAAATGGAACTGGGACTGATGACTTTCCTTTTTATTAGTCAGATTAGGAAAAATTGTAACGATTAAATTATTTACTTTTCAATAGCGTGTGACACCATTGTCAAAATGGGATGATGATGAGGTGGGTGGTGAATTAACTGATGCAGAAATGTCTGAAATCAGTGAGACGGATTTCTATGATAAACTTGCAGCTTCAATTGCTCCGGAAGTTTATGGACATGACGATATCAAAAAGTCGTTGCTTCTGATGTTGGTAAGGATGTAATATTATATAGTCACGTATTTTGGTTTTAGATGGGTATAGACTTCTGACGAAAATTTTATATTTCTCAGGTGGGCGGAGTCGCAAGAGATGTTGGTGGATTGAAAATTCGTGGTACCATAAACATTTGCCTGATGGGAGATCCTGGAGTTGCCAAGTCTCAATTGCTATCATACATTGATAGATTAGCTCCAAGAAGTAAGATGAGATTAATTTCGAAGATACATAATTGTTCTGGTTTCCTTTCTTGAACAAATTATAATTTGTTTTTCTGTAAAGGTCAAATGACAACTGGTAGAGGCAGTACTGGCGTTGGTCTTACAGCTTCAATTATGAAGGACCCTGTCACTGGGTTAATGACATTGGAAGCTGGGGCACTCATGCTTGCTGATCAAGGTAAGTAAAATCATTTGTTCGGGATGACCTACTCAATATGGAGTAAACCAAAATGGAGTTATTATGTCTTTTAGGTATCTGTTGCATTGACGAATTCGACAAGATGAATGAATCTGATAGAACAGCTTTGCACGAAGTTATGGAACAACAAACGATTTCTGTTGCAAAGGCTGGTATTCTTACTACCCTACATGCTCGAACATCAGTTTTGGCTGCTGCTAACCCAGCATATGGAAAGTATAATCCTAACCGAAGCATCCAGGATAACATTAATCTTCCTGCTGCATTGCTGTCTCGATTTGATCTGTTATGGCTTATTCAGGTAGACGCCTCTCTAATTTTGTTTTGTGCTGCTATACTTGCTTTATTCGTATGAGCGAGTAAAATTGAAGTAAACTAATCATTTTGTGTGGTTGGTTTATGATCGTTTAGGATAAACCTGACCAACAAGAAGATCTCCGTCTTGCAAAGCATATTACATATGTGCATCAATTTCTAAGCGAGCCACCTACAACATTGAAACCCCTTGACATGGGACTAATGAGACGATACATTGTTTCTTGTCGGAAGAAGAACCCTACCGTTCCGCAAACTCTCAGCGACAAACTGGTTGGAGCTTATGTTGAATTGCGAAAGGAAGCCAGAAACAACCTCAAAGACAATACTTTCACTTCGCCAAGAAGCTTGTTGGCTATTCTTCGTATTTCCACTGCATTGGTAAGTAGACATCTAAAATTTCATAGGGCTACTAAGCTAACCAATGAGTTCTTCATAGATCCTAAATGCTTGTAATTTTTAATTATAACGCAGGCTCGTCTGAGAATGTCTGATGTTGTCATTGATGACGATGTGAATGAAGCCATTCGTTTGGTTGAACGATCCAGAGATTCTACTAAACCTGGTATAGATTATTATTGCTCATTTCATTTTGTCTATTGCTGATACAGAGAATTGGTTACTCATACCTTCATAATATTCTATTCTAGCTGCCAATCGCAATGCGACTCGAAAAGAATCAGCAGGTGACAAGATTGTGAAGATTGTTAGGCAACTTGCAGCGGAAACCCAAGACCAAGTGACCGTAAGAGTTCCAGATGTTCGAGAAAGATGTAGACGAGATGGTATAAACAACGAGGAAATTGATCGCTTTTTGGATCAATATGAAGACCAAAACATTTGGCAAATCAACCAGAAACGAACCGTATTGACTATGGTTAACATTGACACAAATTAAGTTGTTAACTTAACTGGAGGATATCTGTTTTAGTAAAAGGCCTTACTCTAATAATAATAATGACTGCATGACTTGTTTTTTGGACTGGGTGTCTTACGTATTTATACAACATATTAAAGTGAATTTCCATTAGCAAGTATTATGAATTTTTATGATTACTTTTACTTCAAGTTTTTTAATAAAGTTTCATTATTTTAACAATATATTATGTACAAAAGGAAACTGCTTAGAAATTGATTAACTGTACACAGTGTAATTAAAGCACTACGACGTCATTCCAAACAGTTTCTTGCCTCGGTGGTTGAAAGTCATAAAGTTGGGACGATTAAAAAATGACTCATATGACTTGCATGCAATATCTTCAACAGCTCGTATCTCTTTAAATGTTTTTGTTGCCGATGCGCCCCAAATTGCAAGAGCCACACCTAAAAGGGCTTCCAAGACCATCTGGAATAGCGAGAATGGAAACACCATAATCAATATTTCCAGTCCTATTATTACATGAATTATGATCATATAGTAAATTGCTTGTCTTACGTCTAACGGTAATGATGCAAACTCTTCCTCATTGTATCGCAAGAACTGCAAATCTGTAAGCGAAATATACACATCCAAACATTAAACATTGGTTTTGAAAGCATTGCATGTAATTTCAATCAGTAACAATTATTTGGAACTCAATTCAAAAGAATGTAACTTACGCTGAGACACCGAATATCCGGTGTGACAAAGCAACATCACACCAACCAAAACCCCTATCTTTCCTACAGTCTGAGCCATTTTTGACTATTAACAATGGATGAAATGTAACAGTTCCAAGAATAATGATAGCAGTTCACCGAAACAATAAAATCGCAAAGTTGGCTTCAAGCCAATAGTTTAAGTCACACTGAACAGCAAATTAGCTAATACTAAACTGACACCTCACACCTCACCTCCTCTTCTTGTGTGGTTTGTTCACATTGGTTAACAATTGAAACTGGTAAGAAACACGTCACCCACCATACGTATTGCACAAACTGATCTGTTACTAATTTACTAATTAAATTAATTATTAAATTGCAGTTTCCTGTTTATTCAATACATTCACATGTGCTGCTAGAATTTGAGATTAGAACAGTCACAGAGAATCAGAAAAATAGTGTATTTAGTTCTGCCGCTGCTGGAGCACAGTGAAAGTACTTCGATGGTTCACTGACGGTAAGAAATATCATTATCTTGTATGCTTGCTGGGTGGTCTCCAATGCAAAAAGTGCACTACTGCAATTGGTGTATATATATATGTCTATATCAGTTGCTTTCTCCTTCTGACAAACTGCTTCTATTTCAGGTTTAATTGTTGAAAGTATTTGAATTTAATTGAAGCAGTAAGTAATTAGGTATCTGCAATCATTAAAAACTAAAAGTAGTTAGTAGTTCACAGGAAGGTGAGCCAAGGATGAAACACGAAAAGAGATTCAATTCAATGCCTAAATTTTTTGCAACAGAAATCTTGCATGTAATTTTACTACTGCATGTATAATTAATTATAATTTACATATTTTTAAAAAAAAGTTACACGAACAGTCAGTAGAAAAGTAATGTAAGATGATGAAGCATATATCTGTAGCATATTTTATTCTATGGTTAGTTTGAAGTATGTAACAATCCGTCGTTTTCATCAGTTGTTATCAGCAGTTTACTTGTGTGGTCTTTCACCGTTTGCCATTTTTTATGCAAACCTAAGTATAATTTACACGCCCATGCCACGAGATTGAGATGCATGTCTTTTTTCATAGCATGGCTCTATTTCCAATCCATCTTTCATGTCACAATTTTATCACGCGGGGACACTCATGAGCACATTTCTCGTTTAGTAACATGCAAAAGAACGAATGGAAATAAAACTATCTCCTCTGCGAAAATCTCGTAATCCGATCCTAGTTGAGTTGAGAGAGAAAAGTCATAAGGACCGCTATTGTTTTATCGTTTCACTCCTTGCAAGTTTTGTTTGCATGCGTCGATTGTCATTGTCAGCTAAGTACTTTTAGATCTGGAGCTCATTTCAGCAAATCTGGAGATTTGAAGGAAATTTTTTTGTTAGTGTCCGTTCCGTAGGTAGACAGTAAAATGGAATCTTCGCCCAACACCGAGTCAGTACTAGTTCCACAATCACAAACGATGATTTTAAAAAACGGTGAGCTTGAAATTGAAAACTTGGTATTTACAACAGGTGATCTAGGGTCAGAAGTTACAACGTTGCATTGAAATTATGAGGGTTTGTTTGTGGATGCCGATCGGCCTGAATTGTGTGGTTGATTTTTGTTTTGAGATGCGTTTGTACGGGATTGACATTTTAAACTTTGATTACCGCATAGAAGTTATTGCTGATTGTTTTTTTTATGTTCTGTCTTAGAATCCGAAAGGAAAGTCAAAGTTTATGAGCGAGAACTAGGCGAAAACAGACAAAGTTGGGCTGACGCAGATCCAAGTATAATTTATTCAGAGGAAGAAGGTTCCCAGACGTCATTTACTATTACTGGTTGCCCTTCACACAATCTAATATCAGTGGCTGATGAAATCATGTACGCCGTCGACAGCACTTTGATGGAATGGGATGATCAGAAAGTCCTTGCCGAGTTGGCTCAGCTTAAGAGGGACGCAGGAATTAGAAATGCGACGGTTTCTTTAGATTTTGAAGACGTGAAGGATATAACGTATTGCGCTTTATGTCGCCAAGTGGCCAACAACAAATGCCAGAGTTGTCTGAGTGTGGCGTACTGCAGTCGTGAGCACCAAAAGGAACATTGGAAAGCTCATCGTCCGTATTGTGTGCTTCATGAAGTAGTTGAAGATTCCGTCAACGGTTCTTACTTGGTAGCAAAGCACAACATTAAGAAGGGTGAAGCCATCTTTACTGAAGATCCCTATTTTGTGACACCTTTTCCTCAAGATGAAAATTTCGAGTTGTTGAAGTTTCAACCACTTTCCTCAGAGAACAAAGACCTGCGACCACTAGGGAAGTACACAATTGAGGAGTATGTAGCCAACAACCTTGTTCTCAACGTGTGTCTTGGTTGCTCCATGTGTCTGCCTTCAAATTATGCACCTTGCGTTGACTGTGGTTGGCCGACATGTGGAACTTGTAGTCAGGTAAAATCTAAATTAAAATATACACTTTTGGCATGGAAGACATAAGACAACATTGCAACAGTGTTACATTATGCGTTTAAATATTTTCAGCTTTACCTTCACAAACAGCATGAATGTGGATACTTCAAATCTAAGAATATTGAGTATGAAGAGTGTCGCCGCATCGCAGTGATAATGCCAAAGTTTGTTGGTTTAATTCGTGCACTTCTGTTACGAAGACAGGATCCGAAAAGATGGGGAATTCTTTACGACGACACGAACAACAAAGTATGGACAGATAGAAGCAATCAGGATTTAAAGTTACGCATCAACGCTGAATACTTTTATGTAACTCTCCGTCAAGTGTTCAAGTTTGAAGATGTGACATACTCGGAACTTGGCGATGTCCTTCGCATTCTTGAGTTAATGACATATTATGGATGCATGTTTAATAATCAAAGAGAAAAAATACGGTAACTCTCTTTCCTACAAGTTTCATTTTTTATGATGTGTTTATGATATTCTGAGTTTAGATTGTTTTGGTTTTTTTTTTCAGGGAATACTGTGGTGTATATCGCCATGCTTCCGTGATAAGACATCGATGCGTCGCGAACGTGGTATGTTTTCAAACACATCCAACTTCAATGCACGTTATTGCAGCTACTGCAATCAAGAAAGGTGACGTTTTATGGCGAACTGTGAACTTTGGTCCTCAAATACTTCCTGAAACTCAACGCCAGCGGGTGTCGATGATTCTAACCAACAAACTCTGTGAGTGCCTTTATTGTACGGATCCCACCAAGAGAGAAGATAACCTTTCTGCTATATTGTGCTTGAAATGCAAACGTCGTGGGCTCGAGAACTACATGATACCTGTCGATACAATGGATATTGATACTCCATGGAAGTGTGGAAAGTGCGGTGCAATAAAAACGAATGCACAAGCGCAAAAGCTGTTCAATGATGCAAATAGGGACTTTCAGCAGTGCAATGATGGGTCTGGGAACCCGTACATCCTAGAGGGCAATCTGAGGCAACTCTTATATAAATACAAGTGCAATAGTCCACTTCATTGTGGCCATTGGCTAATTTTGTCTACAGAAAATGATGTTATATGCTTAATGATACAACGTCTCCAGCATTTGTCTCTGGAAGAAACTGATCACTTACTGCAACTTATAACCGCTAGAATCAATATACTGGGCAAGTTTGTGCCGGATATACATAGCAGTTTAGGTTTGTATAAAATTAAAAAATTCGAATGTCTTTAAACGTAACAGAGTATATACGAATGTTTATACATCTTTATTTTTTATTATGAATCATTTCCATAGTTGGACTGAAAATGCGACTGGCTCAATCCATCTTACATAGATGGACTCGGCTACTATTACGCGGACAAGGAGATGCAGATGTGATGAAGGTATTGAAAGAACTGCAGCAAATTTATGATGATATAGCCAAGTCATTTGTGGAACAAACGAAGAAAAATGTGCTCCAAAGTTACTTATTGCTTTCTCTACGCAATTTGAGACGCATAATCGATGAAGTTGGCAATTGCTACAACCGCCAACAACGACAAGCTCGAATCAAGCGAGCTTTGAAATTGCCTTCCTTGAAATATACAATTCAGAATGAGACGACCTAACAAGTGTTCATCTCGACATACAGATTTCGCAAGGAGATCCAAATCACAAGTTGTAGTTATGAATGTGTACTAAAAACCTTCGTTCTTGTTAATAGTATTTTAGTTTAGTATATAATATTGTCAATAGTATAAGCATTATTTTTAGACTCTGGCTCTATGAAATAATATGATATTATGCCGTAGTAAAGTTAGGCGTGAATTTTGAATTTAGAAAATGTCAAAATCATTTATTTCAATTAAGTTACGGTTTAAGTAGACAACTGTGTTTTTTCTTTAGCTACATTTAATACTGATTCCTATGATTATATTATTAATTCTTCATAATTATGAGAAATTTTAATTCGGCTGTTATTGGTTTTTAGTACAATAGTTAATCCTAATGTAGGTTAGTTGCTTATGATCGTCTATGATGTGAAAGTTTGTGTACAAAATCCGTGTTTCTAACAATTGAAATAGAAAAGTCACATTAATAACGCGACTGTAGGATTTGTATGAATGAGAAAATAAAGTCTTTTGCTTGCCCCTACTGAAATGTCACTCCAGTATTGTGGGATTTCATACATAAATCATTTATAAAGAAGCTTGTTAGAGAGGAAAATTGGTGTTTAATTTTTTGTCGAGAACTTGTCTCGTTTTCTTAAACCGATGACTATGATAGTTCTAGAAATCATTGTTTGTAAATTCAGTAAAGACCTAGATTCACAATCTCATAACTGCTGGTTCTAAATCCTTGTTTTATGTACATATGCACCTATACTTTAGATGTATGGTATTATAATTTGGGTTGGGTGAATGGTAAGAGAAATGATACCCTGCAGTAAATTTGCGAACAAGTTGGTTTAGACATTTATTCCTGAGCTATGCATCTCCGTTTTAATGTCTTCATTTTATTGATACCTTCAAAGCAGTAACAATAGATTGTAAATTTACCCATATTAGGTGCTAGCGTTTCATCGACTTCATCACAACAAATCAGAACCGTAAACTGATTGACATGTGTAGTGTAGAAGCACTTAGAGACTAAAAAATATTGGTTAAGGTTTATACAAGCTTCTTTCAGTTACGGTTGAAAAACTAAAACTCTTCACTTTCAGACAACTTCGTGTTTCATGTTATAACTCAATAGTGTTCTGGAGAGTGGAGACCCTGTCAAGATTGCTACATAAAATTTTATATATGAAATTATATACAAAAATTAAAGTTTACCCGTGCGTATATTTCATATTGAAAGCGATAGTAGCATTTTAAATATCTAATTGGGTTGGGTTCTGATAAAATTAATTCAGAAAAGTTTCATGTTCCTAGTAGAACACGAGTTAGTAGCTGTTTATGAGATATTTTTAACTCAAATCAAAATTAATTTAGTATTAAATTATCTGTAATTGATTTGCATAGCTTCAACGAATCCTTATTTTTTGGGAACATGATTGTAGGAACCAGTTCTTTCCAGGGACCCTTATCTAAACTCTTGGCATATAAGAGTAAACACGTTCAACAACCAAATTTACGGCTTCTATATAAAAATCAAGGACGAATTCAGTGTCCAGTTATCAACATGCGACATTTATAGAAACACTCGAAATTGAATTGAAACTAATAATTTCTTGATTGAAATATGACTAAACTACAACCCATTGTCAGACCAATGATTTTAAGGTTAAGCTACATACATACTGATTGTTCGATAATACATATAAGTGGTTTACATGATTTTTGGTAGCAAAAAACACACTGCAATGCAGTGACATTTGAGTTAGGGTTATAGCATAATCTAATTTTAACGTGGCAATTTATTGAAAACAACCACCATACATATATGAGTGTTCGATGGAGATGCTAAACGTTGTCAACATTGTCATTAATTACGCCATTGCAAGTGAACGTAAAGAAATCAATACACTGTTTCGTTCGCGTGAATAAGTCAAACATAAAGGCCTTGGACATGTTTCGAAAATGTCATCATGTATATGTTTATGTAATTAATGCACTTACCACTTACCAAGACACGCGTGCCTAGTTCAACGGACTAAAAATAACATTTTCTTTCATGTCGAAGGAGTATTACTTTCTTCGTTAATTCTAATGTATGCAAATTGGAAGCATTGGAAAACAGAGGTTTTCGATTGCGACCTAGCCCATGAGCCAAGGTTTTTTTCTTCATTTCCAACCTATTGAATAGAATAGTAAAAGAAAGACACATTTACATGAAAAACACAAGGTTTCGTTGAATGCCGATTTGCTTCCATTCATTACCTAACCAAATTTGAAAAATATACAGGACATTGAGGTAACAATCTTCTCCATGTCACATTATAATATGCTGTACACTTCATGGTATGGTATTAAAAGATGAGTGTCTCGCTATTTTGAAGGTAGCTTAATATGCATGCAGGAATTGAGATGTTGGTTTTTAATTCAATGGGTCTTGTCTTTTATCAACCAATAACGAATTGTCATAAAGTTTAGAAACTCTGGACTCCTTATTGCTTCTATATTTGTAGAGTCGCGACCTCAGTTTCTTTCTACAGCAGATCAGCTTACATTTGATAATGGTTTACATTAGCAGAGCATCACAACAGCAATTAACTACATGAGCAAAGTCATGTTGCACTGAATATATTATTATGTAATGTACGCTGAAAGATCATACTACCACCTCTACAGGCTGCAGCACTACAATATCTTTGTTTTGCAGAGTTCTAAAAAGCAAATTAGCTTTTCATTCTTCTTGACAACTCCACATGTCCTGATTTGTTATTGTAAAATTGTGAATATAAAAAAGGACATTACGTACAAAATTCATATGATTTACTTGTTAGCTGCTTCTAGGTCGTTTAATACATCGTCATTTCGTGTGGAGACAAAGAATGACAATAACAAGTTAACATTACTATTTTCCTTTCATGGTAGGAGGATCGTAGTTTCTGTATGGCGTGGGCATTGAAAAGTTTGCTCTCTGATTAATGTAAATGCAACCAACGAATCTTTTTGGCAAGTTTTGGAAATATACACGGATTCAAGGTATAATATTTTATGCTATCAAGTATTGGTGTACCCGTATTTTACTGGGGTTTGGCTATAAATTTCATTTTATCAATGCAAGACTTCACGAAACCAGTCGCTCGACAAATATCTCTTCATAAAATGATTGAATTGTGTGAATTAGCTCAATGACTTCACTTTAAACTGCAATGGTGGTGGCTCTGGAACTGGATGGATGATTAGAACGAATTACTATCCCACTGCCTTCTGATCTACTTATCCAAATCTGGTCTAGAAAAGGACCTTCTAATTACAGCCTACTGCTACTACTGGTGACGGTGTAACTGGAACATTGGTTTAAACTTATCTCCCCAATCTATGACTGACACAACTTATAGCCATCATTGTGATTTAGAATTTGATAAGGCAATATTTATCATCCTATTCGGAATCGTATCTGATTTACATATTATGTCATTTTTGGGGTGACTTGAGACTCGCATTGGATTTAGACAATGATAACCACTAAATCAGTGACATGTGTAATTAAAATAAAATATCACATATTTAACGAGGTGATTTAAATAAGCTAACGCCCATATTTCATTACAACATGATAAACCTTGACATCTCCCATATCCGACTTGGAAGCAATACGATGTTGGTGCCATACGCGATCATGCCATTCCTCCACGCTTGCTAGCTGGCACGCATCCAGCAACAGGTATAAAAGCTCTTAATTATGAATGAGCATCAAATTACATCTAATAACTTTTCATGCGTGCAACATTACGAAACGACTTGAGAGGAAGAGGTGGAAAAACTGATAGGGATGCAAAGGAGAATTATGGATATTGCATGAATAAGTAATCTCTGCAGCGATCGTCTTTGGCTATAGATTCTCCCATTTCTGGTTTCAATTCCTTAAAAACACATTTCACTTCCCCATCTGGTTTTGTAATGATGAATACCTAAGTCTTTAAAAGTAAACTTGACTCATTAGCTTGATTACCATATTCTGTTTTGTATGTCCATTTAGCGTTTTGAAGGTGCATTCGGAGTCGGTGATTTTCTTCGAACGAATAATGTACTTAAGTCAAGCAAAATGTAAGTGCATTTGGTTTGGATTTGGAGTGTGTGGTAGTATTGTCAAGTAAGTATATGAGTTGTTTGCTGTGCACACCTTTTGTTGGTCTGCTTGTTAATGTGTCTTCAATCACTGAATATAATTGGAGTCCCCGGCCGTAGCGGAGGCTTCGATGGAAGCCACAAATTGTTGCTCGTGTCCAATTGTGGCTGTTGGTCGCGACATTAATTACCCTTTGCAAACATGATCAAGTCAGAAGAAATGATCTTTTGGTGAAGTGAGCAAAATCGTCATAATCTGGTTACTTTTCTGGTTAAGTACTGCATTTATTTGTACGTACGTACGTACTCATTTTCACTCCCAACCATGCATTATACCTACACCCATTGGCTCTCAGGTTTGGAGGTTTTCAATTGTTTTTTTTTTTCAGTTCAACCTCACGGAAGATAATCCACAAAAGAACAAACTTTTATTGCGTATTAGATTTCTGATAGACTATTGTTTGTCCAGCAAGATGACACAATAACAAATAATCTGCATGCATGCATATGAAAGTGATCGTTCGATTGATATGTAAGTTGTAGTATACATATCATCATCATACCATAACCACAAGATTACCATTTCTACGTTGTTTATTTTTGCTATAAATTCCATTATTTTCATCCGAGTCCATCTAAGGAGTTGCAATGCTACTTGTCAGTAATTGAGAAATGAAAGAAAAACTAAACACCAAAAAATGTGAATTCCAAATTTCCAATCCAATGTGCGTATGGTTTATGCATACGTAGCATACGAAGCTACTTCAGTTTTAATTATAACATGGCTCCCACACAGCATATACTTACAATGATAAGTGCGTACTTGTTCGCTCTAATTCTGTCACGGTGCATTTATTGGCTGGCATCCTATATTTATCATAAGATTATGGAGTAAATATGTCATATTTATAGTCATTATTCTATTTTCTGTTCCTATGAATTGCGATTTATACAATTTGGAATTTTTTATTAAGTAAATAGTACATAAAAGCAGGGAAATTTGCGACATGCAACTTTTCCAGATAGCCATTCATGGTTCATTCGTATTATATGTAAAACTTTTTATTGACTTCTGCTAGAGTAAACAATTTTTTTTGCCAAGCCACGTATAACTTTCATGTGATTGCATTGTTTTGAACTTTGATAAGATTATACTTAAGTAAGTACAAAGTACTTGTATATTATAATATTTATCAAATTTTATGGTAGATTTCCAAAGTATGTTGTACTCAATAACACACAGACCGATTCAGTTGACTAAAAACTACCGAAATATTGTATATATTTGTCATCTTGTATAGTAAAACTTATATCAAACAAAAGCTCAATATTTGAACAAGTCAATTTATGTAGGAGTAAACAAAGTAGTTCATATGTATCTTTTCAAGTCGAAATTCAAGGGCTCACAATCGTCGCAACTACGTATTTCAAATAGAAATACGCCAAGCAAGCCAAACCGAACCATATGGAACTTAATATTGTACAAGATTCAAGATCTTCCTGTCATCATCATATTAGTATTGCATCTGCACCCTCAACTTTATAGAATACTGGCATTGTCTCAACTGGTACAAATTTGCAGATATAAAAACATGTGTATTAGCTCTTCATTTTGTTCGCCAATCTCATTTTTTGTCGTGCTGCAGGGTTGATAGCCTTAAATGTCACATCAACATCAATGAAACGATGATTGCCACGCGCGTCTATGTGGTGGTTTTCATACTTGGTAAACCACAAAGCCACGTGCATTTGGCTGTTTGGACTATTTATGAAATGTGCTGTTGACTGGCTATATAGGAAAGCCCTTTTATAATCTTTATCTTTTTAAAACGTCCATCCATTTCCCAGTTGGAAATGGCTTAAATGCGTAACTCGATATATATACTGGTCCTGGTTGCTTCAAAGTATCTGAACGAACGTTGGCTTTGCAACAACAAAAACAACGAATTTGGATATACACACACGTTTGAGCTTTGTAAGCATCATTTTTGGTGTTTGGTTTATGTCTTTCTTATGCTTCAAGTATGTCGTAGAATATTAATAAGATTTCAGATTTCTTTATGAATACATTTCAGATTGATGGGACAGAGTAAATAAATAATGCCACATCTCATCCCACGTACACGCGAAAATTACACATGATGATGTTGAAAGTGATATTACCACTGCGGATTTTTCTCTAAATCAGTGTCAATGGGTGTGAGTGATATGGAGCCAGGATTACGAACCAGGCTGCCTACTTATAAAAATAAAATAATAATGGGAGCCATATTCGCAGCTAATATACAATATTGCACAAATATTTGGCGATACATTACATTACACGAGTACAAATTACATTCATACAGATTAGGTATGCAGTTCATCCCTGTCAGAAGAGCTCAGAAACACTTGTGTGAGCATCACCCAGAATTATGCCCAAAGACCAGACTTCTTGGCGTGTAGCTGTCAATTTAGTGGGAAAGGTCAGAGTTCAATCTACTTACTCTGACGTATCCTTCAACACACGACTTTGGAAAAAGTTGTTTATGCAAATATGAGGTGACAGCCGCGATGAGATCATTGTTAACTTTATAGAGAATCGCTCAAACAAACTGGTCATTTTCAGTTACAAAATAATTCCGCTTTTGCGATAAACACCCAAATGGAAATTACCTTGCTATTCAAAATAACATTTCCGCTACCATTCCAAGTGCAATTTTATTAAAGCACTCGCAATTTCCGATCATTATAACTTTGTTTTTCATTGTCCCCCGGAATCCTTTTTATCGCCAATAACAGCTGCAAATCAAATATCCTTATGCGGATTTTCTTACTAACGATCTAACAATATACTTGAATGAGACGTGATGCTCACTTTTCATCGCTGCCATCATATCAATGCCCTTTTGACTTTGACATTTGGTACATCTTTATTGATGCCAGTGTCCCCCAAACTCTGGTTCTGCTATCAAGTGAGCATTTACATGTGTACGTGATGTGTTGAATGAGATGGACATAAGCATATTGAATAAATTTAGAAACGTGAATAAAAGCAAGTGTTTGCGCTACTATACGATACAGTAAACTGGAATTGTATGAGAATACAGCATATTATTTTATATACGCACATCACATAAAATCCTAATCATCATGATGATAATAATAATAATAAAAATCATGGAAGTCATAGTTGGTGTCATAAAAAGATGTTCTCTTAAGCCATTTCACATGCAAACGTGGTTGAGGTTATTTATGTTTCCATTACAATTTTCTTCAAGAAAGAAAAAAAAGTTAAGTGCAAAATGACTCTTGATGTAGGGAGAAAGAGAAGAAGAGTGGAGAAGATGAGTTAATTACAACATAAAGCGTCTTAAGCTTTCAACAACTTTATCGTCCACGCAGACAATAGATTGTGTGTTTGGAGTAATGATGAAAATGGGCAATTTATTAGACATAATAATTTGGAATGGGGCAGTAGCGTACGATGGAAGCCTGCTCCACACTGTAAAGTGTAGCCCACCACGCTTGCACAAGGAAATGGCTAGTGTCATCTTATAATCTTAGAGTAGCAAATCATGGGCTTTCAGCCACATACTTTACATTGTGTTTGTGGTGGTATCATATGGAATGGAGTTTCATTAAACTCTGAACTTATGATCTATAACGAAAGGGAGCTCTAAAGACGCATGGAATAAGAAAGTGTAGTGTACACGATGTCATTTTAAATTTGTATTTTAGAGCACGTTATGTACTTCTGAAGTGGAGCTTATAAGATTATACGTTTTACTCTTTTACTAGGCCATACGCCATGTCGTGTCGTGCCACTTGCCCACTTGCATATATTTTGAAAGCTAAAGCGTAACTTTTGTCATTAAAGCTTTTTTTTTTGCTTACGTCTTTTTGAGTCACTGTTGGGTTCTCGTTGCTCCAGCGTGGTCTCTCAGAAGGACAGAAGCTGTTTGCGGTTCTGCTACCGTCATTACAAGACTTCATGGTTTTCTAGTGAAGGCAGCTTTAACTGTGGATGGAGTCCATAGGCATAGTATAAACGCTACAAAATACTAGGAATAGTAAAAAGCTCTAGTTTGCAAAATCATCTTGTTCTTTTCTCAGTCAGACCAAATCTATTTAATATACAGGCATGAAATAAAAGTGGACAGAGAGGAAAGAAGCCATGTTCTTTATGGGAATAAGCTGCATATTATAATATAATTCATGTGATCTTACTTTACTGCTATTTTGCTTCTGTGTTGTGTGTTTGTAAGTAAGTATATCCAAAAACAGACCAGCATGACAGTTAACGCGAATCAAGTGGGGTGGTAGTAGTGTAATACTAGTAGTAGCTTTAAAAGTTAAACCCATTCTCTTTCGCTAGACTCCCATTTACTACACTGACTTTGGGTACGTGTGCACTAATAGTCAGCAACACACTCTTAAAATTTTGCAACATACCATCCAGCCATGTAATTTTGTTAGTGAGTTGTGACGATGCAATACGATTGCTATTGCTGCATCTTTACAAGAGGAGAAAATTTTGAAACCCTCATAATAACATACGTATCATGTATCCTTTTTTCCTTATTACTCTCCTTGAGTGAAATGGAAGCAGCACATGTTGTTTGAGCGGATCTGCATGGGATTTTCATGACCAACGAAACACAGCAAAGTGCTCAACTTTATTAGCATTGGATTGAAACCTGACTTTGTGCCTAATTTTATAGGTTGAATGCTGAATTCTCATAAAACCAGGAAGAAAAGTTTCACTTGGATTGGTTGGACACATATGTTGGTTATTGGTACATATTACAACTGCTTCTCCGCAATGATATGGCCACACAATTTAGTTGAAGCTGCGTCTTATAAGACTTTAAAGAAATGCGTTGCATGTGTTCAAGTCTTAAGTGATGCAAAATGACATACAATGTAGTGAATTATTGAAACAATTTATTTGAATCTACGTAGCATGCGATAAAGTTGGATTAGTTGGCTGGATTTCTATGTTGCTGGTGAATCTAACAAGAAACGTAAGGCCTGTTTGGTAGTAGTATCCAATATTCTTAAAGTTACGTGTTTCCGTAATTGCTGTAGGCATATTGTATCACAAAAGTGAATTGCATATATAAAAGCTATACATTATGTGGTTTTCTTGTTGCATAAGGGTTTCTAGCCCTTTCACTCTTTATAGAAAAACAGCAAACAAACAAAATGCGTAGAAGCTTGCATAGCCGAAGGAATCTTTCTTGCAATAAAAATCATGATTGGAATTAGGACTAATGCATTCCGAATTCTTTGGTTCTTAAGACGTGGGATTCCAAAGGATAGGATATTATAGGTATTAGGTATTAGGGTAGTGGGCTACAACCTACAGCTGCGAATATAGTATTTTTGTGTGGAACATGAAACAATGCCTATTTTGCGACACGTTTAGTTAAGTTCAAAACAGGCAGCTTAGTTCGGCTCCTAGAATTTATTACGCTGCAAAAGGATGTTCAATTTGCATTTTGTTCATGCATGTCAATTCATCACCGACCCGACTATAGAGAAAGCGAGATGCTCCAGTTGTTTCCAGAAATGCTCCTTGTGTGAACGCGGGGTTATTTAGTATATCGACATTGGAGGTTATTATTGGGGCAGGAGAGAACAACTGACATGTCAAGTAGGCAACGTGTACCATTACATACTTTTCATGTTTCTGATCAAGTCCCAAGTCTAACATTCGCGTGCATGTATTATAGACATTACAAGTTTTTGGATAACCTGTAATGTTCGCTGGTTATGCCGTAGAAGTATGTGATTTCGACCCACATATGTATTGATATCACGGTGATGACGAAAACAATATTTGAAAAAAATTGAGCTCGCAAAATTCCACTTCGTATTTGAAGAACCAATTGGGTTTGGTTAGGGAAGAATTTTGTGTATTCCATGCAACATCTAGACACCAAAGTGCAGTGAAGCTTCATTGGGGCAATGGAAGAGAGTCCTTGCTGGCTCAGTGCTTAGTCTTGGTTGCTGCTGCTGGTGTTTGCGCTTTTCCTTCAATTCACACAGCTATACATCTAACTCATTCTCCTTTCTCACCTACTTCTTCTTTCTCTCCATTCCTTGCTTCCCTCACAGCGAGTAAAAAGGGCCGTTGAATCAGAGTCCTTAGGCCAGATCCAGTCGTGCAACCAGCTCGACATCATCAGCAATATCAGCGGAAGACAACCGGGGGGATATCAACACATCTCATCACCAAGCACTAGACTACTTGAGCACCAGCACTTAAGAAGTACAGATAAAAGCGACTCTTTTTCATTATTACTGCATTATTCTCTCATTATAATGCTGTTTGCATAGTACACAAGCGAGCACTATTTTATTCATTTTGCTATATCACGCTCATATCGTATGCATACTCTGCTCTGTCCGCAGTCTTTTTCTGGATTGGTTGCGGTTGATCAGTTTTTAAGGTGAGATTATACATAGATCCACAATAAACCAGTTGTAGTTTTAAAAAGGCATTTTGCACTTGCACATAATACAAACAACTTGCGAATGCGATATAGCGAGCAACACTCACGAAAATCGTCAGTACTACAGAAAAAGCGAACGAAGGCATGCATGCTAACAAGTCCAAGCCAGTCAGTCAGTTAGAGCTTGTCTGATCGCAAGCAATCGTTCGTTTCGTGTTGCTCTTTTTTGTGGATCTTGATATTCCACACAATATGAATGCTCTGAACCATTTGCTATTCTCTCAGATCACATTCATTAAACGGTGAAATACCAAGATAGATTTTCATTCTTGTTTAAAAGTCAGTGCTCGCTTCACACTCATTCATGGTTACAAAAGGATCCCTTTTCTGACCTGCAGAGTGTGAAATTTAGTACTATTTGCACGAAGAGAATATCAAAGCAATTATTGTAATCAACCCTGTTACTCAAAAAAAGTTCATGCGTAACAAAATGAAATATGCATGATTGGACCCTATCATTCATAGGAAGATTCTTGGGCACAGTGGCAGTGTCACTTTTGCTCCATTCAGATCCAGCATTGGGGGAACCTGAACACTTTATAAGGCCGTGTGTGAATTGAGTAAAATTAAGTGAGTGAACGGATGACTGGAAGACTATAAGAGCTTTCCCAAAAACTACTCTACATCCTGTCAAGTTCAGAGACATAAAAGGAACTCACAATCTTTTAAAGCTGACATATGGAAAGTAAAAGCTAGTGCTGTTGCATTGCACCTAAAAAATATCAACGTTCGACAACAAGACTTATTGCTCTTTTATTGTTGCAAGTTTTACTGCAAAAAAAAACGAGATCTACTTGAAAGCAGAAAAAGAGAACTACCAAACCTATATAGCTACCACGTTTTCGTCTAGTGACTCATACAAGTGGAACTTACGCAAGATGAAGCACGAATCATATTACACATAAAGTCAATGCCGGTCCATTAATTTCCCCCAATAATACCGTGAAAGTAGAAGCGTTTCCATCATTCCTAGTTCAATATTGAGAATGCTAGCGACAGAACTGGGAGTGGAGTGAAAGACAATGGGAATGAAACATAATGTTATGTAAGACATCCCATAATCCAGTGCTGCTGCTTCTGTTTAACGGGAGTTGAAGTGCTCATCATAAAATATCATAGTGTTCTGCTGCATAATATTGTGCTGTAATGACACTTTTTTCGAATATAAACTTGATGAGCCCATTTGTACTACTGGCGAGTGAAGTAGGCACGTCTGCATGAAATTGTTGAACCAACCGTTTCCAGATCGTAGTCATCTACTCTACGCAGAAATAATCTGGCTACTTTAACTGTATTCAAGTACATCAATAGCAGTTTGAACGTTTTCTGTTATCATCGTAGTTGTTTGATACTCACTCTACGACACGGGAAAGCTATTTCCGCGGTTGTTTGTTGATGGTGAGCAGAAGGAAAAAGTCAGGGAGAAAACTGCCGGCAAAGACAATGGAGACTCGTAAAATTGTGATGTGAAAGATACACTTGGGTGAATTTAATGTTCTCTTAACCAGCAATATCACTAACAAAAACTGACAGCAGCAGAAAAAAGGAATAAAGTAAGTTGAGAATTATGTATCTTTGTGTATTCTCTTTGTCCTTGAATTGTTTGTAAAAATGAGAATTTTATCTTCATAAAAAATCTTGAGCCACTTACTTTTCTCTATATAAATAGTTGTAAGCTTGTGCATACAGTCCATAGGCACACCCGAGAAATATAAGAATACACTCACTGTTGATCTGCATATGGTTGACATTGACATCCTAGAAAGCCCCATAAATTCTATATATATATATGTATATTGCTTAATTTATGGAAGTGAAAATTGATTTCTCTCCGCACCAGTTTCCCCCAAAATCACTTTTTCGCGAGCACGTCCCAAAACATTGGAGAGGTTTCAACTAACAATAATGTGCGTGAGAAATATTATCGATTTGACACATTTCTCTACTATTTTCAATGTTAATGGTGCGGCTCCATCAAACAACATTTGTTATTATTGTGAGGGCAAAAAAACGTTGAGGTATGCTTTATTTCAAATTTGTGAAAATTCAGACTTTTCTCACAAATCTTTTAGAACTTGTGACAGTGACGCTGATCGAGTTGTCTCATCACAAAAGGCACTCTCCCTCTTGTAGTAAACTTGACGGCCAAATTAAGACGGTATATATTACTGTCAGTAGTGTCAGTATTATCAGTTAGTTAGTACTATTATATGTGTATGTAATGTAATTGTACATTTTAGCTCTTAATAACTTGCTACCACTCATACATATTATTCACTATATTTTAAGCGGTTGTACACTCAATACCTATATACAATGCCAATAAACCCACAAGGGATAAAGTGAGTGAATTAGTTCCAACTTGATGACAGTTGAAAAATCGACCTTGGCTCGAGTTCCACAAAGAAAGTTGCGTGAAAATAATCCTTCCGTGCGTACCAAAGCGGAAGCTTATCGCAGAAACTGTATGACAAGATATATTATCTCGTTTCCCATCCATCAGTCTCCTCTGTTTTTCTGCACTCATCAGCAGATTCTTGGGTGAAGGTAGTAAGTGAGAGGAAGAAAAACAGTGGAAAAGCTTTTTTCTGTTTCCCCCACATTCCATACCAGAAGATGAAGATAATAGGATAGATGAGGAAATGCAAGCATTACCAAAACTAAATGAACAAATGGTGTGTGTAAAGAGAGACTATTCTAATAAACTTCTATTATTTAACCTTGTGTGTGTACATAGACAGTCGTAGGGAGTCAGTCAGTGCATACCTTCTTGTTGGCATCAAGCGGCATCATTGTCCACAATCTTCAAAGGAAAAAAGTGTAAATACTCCTCCAGCAGAAAACCACCAACGCCAGTCATCTAACTTGAGCACAAGTTGATAAAAGCAGCAAGTCAGCTTTTATGCCTGAGGGTAGCTAATGAGGTAAGTGTGTTTCGAAAGCTTCTTTGCTTTTTGTGAGAACCGCAAACACTGATATATCGCTTTGCAATCCAAACATGTTACGCATATATACACACGCATATATTTCTGCCAGTTTTATGTTAGGACATGACTATATGGGAATTAGTTGGTGAAGTCATTCAATCCAAGCACGGTTATATGCTTGGATTAAAGATTTTTCATGGCTCTTGCCACACCACAAAGACAAATATTCCCAATTAGGCGCCATTTGTAACTGTGACATATACATCGGCATCCCTAGACAAATAAAACGTGTCGAGTATTATACAGAGCTCGTGTTCATTCTCTAATAGAACAACTGCTAAATGTCCATATTACTAACCTCAACCTGGACCAAAGTTGACTGCGGAATCCTGCTAAATATCAGCAGGCGGTTTATGTATAGGCATCAATATGACAGGGAAATGTGGATGAAGATGCCTTTGGAGTTTCATTATGGCATTGTTACGGGGAGTCAACGAAAAAAGTTTCCAAATAAAAGGTGACTGGCTCATACGATCTTTCTTCTTTTCAATCTAAATGTCCTTCTTGATACAAAAAAAAAGTTCAGAAAATCTCATAATTCCGCTTAGCCTCAAGACATATTTGGAGAAAGTGTTGAGCTTCTTACTCCTTTGTAAATGAGCTACTCCATTAAGTGCAAGTGTGTGCCCATTATGCTTTCACGAAGAAAATTGTGAAGTGCTAAGCTAATAGGTATAAGGACTCAAAATGTATTACAAGTACAACTACTCTTCGACCATGCCCCATAAACTTTCATGAAAGGATTTGGACACAGTGTCATCCAACGAGATATCACATTTTGTTCAAAACCCCTTGGTTGGCGTCATCTGAGAACGCGGAAGCAAATGCATAATGTCTCTCCTTCCTTTCGGAACTTGTCAAAAAGATACAGAAAGAGATTTTGTGAATGGGACAGCATTACAAACTTTACGCCTTTCAGCTTAACGTGAACAGCCGCACGTAAATGTCGTCTCATTAAGAGGAATGCTAAAATGAACTCCATACTTGGGAGCCAGTTTGTACCATCTTCTTCAAAGCTGTGTAAGCCAGTTTCACAGTTCCGACGACTCCATTCACAGAGTCTGGTGCAACTATTATTTGAGATCATTATTCTGGTTATTTAATACTTGCCTCACTTCCTTTAGTAACGACAAAAATTGCGCTACACATTTAATCCTTCCATGTTCCTGAGCTTTCTTTTGTTCCGCTGTATTAAATTTCCTAGAAGTGGGAATTTAAAAGGACGCGAAAAGTAGTGGGACCGACGATGCTTTATTTCTTTTATAGTTTTACATGTACTTGTACATTGTACACACGATGGTGATGGGATGCTCTATGTAGCGTGCAATGTTAATCCGTTTGAAGTTCACAATTTTATTTGCTCAATCCATGAAAACAACTTCTCCAGCTTTCTCATAATAATTGTTTGTGATTTCCAAGAAAAACTGGAAAAATCCTTTTTAACTTTTTATCCAGACGCTCTTCTGTCTTGCACTCTTTTTTATGTGGGTTTAATCATTTTCAAAAACAACAGGTTGCTAATCCGGTTCAGAAATTGGGAATGAAAGACCTATCCTTGTATTATAACTCGTCTGAAACAAACTTGTGCGTATCATGAAATCAAAACGTTCTGAAAAGTCTACTTGAGTTTGATTGAGTTTGATGCATAGTTTTGTCTACACATTGCGTAGGAGTCTGACTGGAATTTCTCCGGTTACCCTATAGTTTCAACATTTGCATTTATTTCGTCAAAGTCGAATTTATTTCGTTTCGTAGACTTGGACTGTGGAGTATGCACTAACTCAAGTGTTATTGAACTTATATGTAAGGAGTAAGTAGTGCATGATATCTGTAAACAACTTCATTATAAATTGATGAGACTAAAATAAGGCGAAACGGGGATAAATTCGAACCACCCTACCAAATAAAACCAATCCACTCCATGGGCTAAACTATATGGCTTTGGTGTATCTGGACAAGAAATTGGAAGAAATTAGGAAATTAGACGGCTGCAACATCCCACCGACTAAATGTCAGATTGCCCTTTCTGCCTTTGGAAATGGATAATGAAGTGGGTGGGTGTGGGTCACTTCCTGTTCGGTCAACTCAAGTGTGTTTTTCGATAGAAATACCAGAAGCCAATTGAATCTTCATTCAACATTTGTATACACACGAGTCTGCCTGCATGCTAAAAAGCCAGATAGCATGAATTTCACTCATCCAAGCGGTTATCACATGGCTGCAAAACAAATGTACCAAAATGTTGTTGATGAGTGTGTGTTTTTAAAGCTAGTTTTTGGTGGTTTAGAATGAGCAACAAAGTCTAATAGAAATCATTGCAATCGCCCATTTACTATAACTATACCACTATATGCTATATATTATGCAGTATCTCAAGTTTCTGTATGGATTCCCAATAATGTGAAGCTTGATGGCAGACTGATACTTTTGAACTACTGTTTCTTCTCTCTGTCAGAATCCGAGATAGAGATGCCTTTTTGTTTGTCACTAATTATGCCGAAAATCCCTTTTACTGGCTAAAAATACAGTGCTCCCACATGAGATAAGTGTGCAAGAGCAGCGAAATAAAGAGATGGAAAGTGAGGATGAACTTGCATGCACGTTATATGCGCTCACTCATATGTAACCATTATCTCTACACACAAAATCCGTACGTTTGACGATTACCTACATGTGCATAAATATTTTAATAAGGTTAAGTATACGGAGGAGTGGAAGCAAAAGATTCTTCTCTCTGCCTCGTTTCGTCGAGCTCGTGCCATACATTGTTGCATTGAAATGAGCAGAACATCTGTGAAAAGCTTCGCTTTGGCTTTGCTCTTTGCTGACTTGACTTGTCGTTAAGTTAATCAAAATGAGATGGTTGGAGTTGGAACTTGACTCAGCTTTATTCAACTAGCCGGAACCTTTATAGGAGTTTTCAGCTGCATGTTTGCTGAAAGAGATAGACATTCGACACAACATTGCCTGCTAACTACTAACTAACAACTACAAGCAGATTATTTTTCTTCCTTTCGTTATGTCAATGTTTATGCATCAATGCATATACATAAGATCTCATTACTATAATCAATACAGGAGGAGTAACATTACATTACATCATTCCTGTTTGGTTTGCTTATGCTTGCTTTTGTCCACTTGCAAAAATCCGAAAACTTCGAGAATATGTGGATTAGCTTATATTTGTTATTTGTAGCTCATGTACCTAACGATAGTATTCGAATTTCAAGCATCGGACAGTTGTTTGAACCAATTTGAGAGGGTGTATTAAAGCAAACTACAAAATTTAATTATCACATTTTAAGAACAAACTCAGGTAGTGATACAGATAATAATAATGGTATTTTGACCTTCACCAGAAACCAACGGGAGCTTAAAATGTCAGTGAATCCAAAACAGTAAATTATTAAATTAGCATAGATGCGAAAATTGTTACTTGTCATGTCATACAATGATCTAAAGTTCATTTATTAAAAGCTAAGCTCAAATTCACGTGATGTTTGATGTTTGCGAAATTTTTCCGCTGCAAATTAGGCCCATGTTGCGATTTTTATTAAGTAAAAAGATTGACTATGCATGTAAGCTAATGTGTTTGTGTGCATAGGCATGCACATATTGTATATCATGGACAATGACAACTTTCCTCACAACTTCAAAACTCTTCACGTGGCTTACATTAGCAATTACATTAGCTGAACAATGTTCTCCAGCACAAACATCAACGACACAGCATGTCTGAAAAGTTCTGAGAAGACGGCTCAGAAATGAAGAATAATTTACTGTCGTTGACGAAGAGTTGGAGTGAGAAGTTTGTAACCTGAGATAATTATTGTTAAAAGTTTTGCCCCGCCGAATATGTATAATATTGAATATCTTGAACATGTCTATACATCGTCATTTCTGACGGCGTGGTTGGATGGAATAGCTTTTTAAGAAGTCAATAATTCACTCGAACTTTCAATCACTCCGTCTACATATTATATTATATCAGGCAGGCACATTATGCTTTTCCGAAAGAGATTTTTGGTTTTGTCACCTTCAGTCTCTATTGAAAAGCTGAAAATTTGGTAATCTTCTTGTACGTCTTCCTGAGGAAGAATGAGTTGGAATAATTTTCAAAGTCTAGGAAACTTTTGCAAAAATGGTCGATGTTGAAGTTGGGAGATCTGGAAAGTCACTTATAGAATTTAGTTATGTAGACAACTAATTTTTAAAGGGAGTCAGCTTGTTATCTTGTATGCACATAAACTTGTCTGGTTCAGCCAAGGCTATATTGTAAGTAAATGCAAATGACTGTAATAAGTGGTAGATATACAAGAATCTGATGTGTGTGTGATGTAAAAGTTTGGCTATGGTTATCGATTGATCCACACAAACATTGCATTTTATGATCTCCTATTAAACCAGAGAATGCTCATAACAAATTTGAATAATCATATTACGATAATGAGATGAGTTTATAGATAATGGAGGAGAATAGTACTCTAGAGAAATGTGGTGGATAAGGGTGCTACGAATGTTGGAGTTGGAATGTGAGTATCTAGCATCTATACCATCATCATCCGTCCGTAGTGATAATTTTTGGATGCATAATATTCTCGTTGCATGTTCCAACATTTTATGCGACTGGTGAAGGTTGAATCCTGAGTTATCACTATAAAGCCCAGGACGGAAGAGAAATGCTCAAACCATTTGAAGTCCATAATGCATGTTCATTTTGCAAAGCGTGGAATCAGTACGATAGATTTATTTCTTTAATACTTGTATAAATCAGCATTCAAGTCAGAAAGTAGCCGACTTATCGTCGAATGATTTCCACTGTAGTGTTCCCAGTCTTATAGTATCACAGAAGAATATAGATTCGTATCTCGAATCCTCTTCTCGTTCTCACGCTTAGACAGACAACACTAAAGATTAAAAATAAGTATACTTTCGAGACTCATGTGGTTGAAAATTCTTTTTGGTTGAATACCTTGGCCTACTATATCCTGTTGAAATTTTTTGTTCCTCTGGGTCAGGATCAGAAACAACATTGTACAAAAAGCTCTGGCATGTGGCATCACAAAGAAATTTACGCTCGAATAAGGCAGTAAAAATGGGAGATGCATTGCGGCATCCAGGGAGAACTTTACGGATGAAGCATGCCTCGCACAACTTTTTTTTCTTCCGTGATAGTGATATTGCAACGCATTAGATCACCTATAAACCATTCGCCATGCCATTGCTATCTGCTTCCACTTCAATTCAAAATGCAGGAAAGGAGAAAGAGGTGGAGTGGAGAAAATGGAGAAATCTCATGATTTCACGTACTGTGCGAGTTTCGCTTATCCGACCAAATCCAGTCCGTTTCTCATTCCAAAATTGTTCTACTTCCCTTTGTTTCTCTGGTGCAATCTTCTGTTTAATGAATTACAGTCGGATGGGGTTGATTTGATCAAAAGAAGGTAGATTCTAGGAGATCCTACATTAATGCCTCATGTGTAATATCATGCTGAGAGGAGGATTGAGGTTCGCAATTTTTCATTTGTTTTATATCACGATTACGTGCCTAATCTAGAAACAGCAGCACAGCTTATGCAAACGACAAGTTGTTGAATTACGTCCGGCTGGAGGGAGGTGTGGTAACTCGCGCTTTAAATGTACATTAGTACAACTTGGCTCTTATTGTTAGTAATAAATTATGCATTATAATTTCCCTATTATAACGAAACACAGGGTAGATCTTAATGTGTGTATAAATAATTGAATATTACCCTCCATCTATATTTGTGTTGACATTTATTGCAACAGTTGCGAAAATTATGCTTCTTGAGGAAGCTGTTTTGCATGAGAGTTAAATGGATTTACTCGAAAGAAAGGAAGGACGAAACCGACCACCTGCCGGGTTGAATTCCTCCCAACGAAGCTGACTTCCCTTATGCAAACTGATACCTTCTTGTGGAGATAGCAATGTGAAAACAGTAGCATTATTATTTTGGCAGGCAGAGACAACCTTGAAGTGTGATGTCTGAATTCGTGGCTGGTACACTTAATTTTTCGGACTTACCAACTTTGTTTCTAACTGCAGTTGCAGTTTATGTAAACAAAACGTCCGTGTGAGTATCAACCACACACGCTCCCCCGGGAGGTCACCCCATAGGAGGAATGAATTGGGGTCCGATTACATTATGTCCTTAGAATGGACAAAGACAAATAATTGTGTTACATCCTCTAAAAAATGATTCATGTTCCAACCAAAAGTTCTGACTTTATCACATGTAGTTTTTAATGGTGGAATCCAAGCACAAGATGTATTATGATAAATTGTTTCCATTATTTCATATCAAATTTCAAATACATGCATGCACGTCATATGTATCGTTTAGTTAGTGCATAAATTTGAGAGCAACAGGATACCTGATTGATTACCTTTGTGGCAAGCAACACATAACTTAATTCTTTGACCAGCACTTGGATACATATAGTAGACAGTACTAACGTACTACCAGTGCAAGAAAATTTAGTGAATGCATAATAGAATCAGTTGAATGAAATAAAAATGAGCTGACTAAAGAACAAAAGAATGCACATGTATCGTTTCGACATGGACAGATTGGTTGCTTTGACTGTTCTTCTCCCTTTCTTTCAATTCATGCAAAAATATCACTTACTTTAGCGAAGCTCTTTGCACTTGGCAATGAACATGTGGGAGTTGAGAAAAAGAAATACGAGAAGCAGAATCTTGTTGTATTTGCAATGGTCTTCATTTCTAAAAGGAAATGTTAAAATGAAGCAAACTTCTGACTGAGGTAACAAACTCTTGATGTATGGAGAAACGTAAGTCTAGTGTCATTTCCCATCTGTAACCGAAGCTCTCTTATAGGTACACACATACCCACTTCTCCCATACATTCATGAATTTTTCTTTGTTAGTTAAAAGGGAGAATTGGTTTACACGTACGTATTGTTCGCAGCTCGATAAACTTTATACTAGTATATTGTAACAGACTTTCAGAACTGATGCAGTATATTGGCCACCAATCTAATGTATGGATGTATATTAAACGAGCAAGAGAGAAAAAGTGTGAAAAATCACAAGTTGTAGTTTGTATTACATGCTGCACGGCTGAGTGAGTTAATCATATTATGATAAACAGTTGTTACATCTGCACTGCCTATGTATAAATGCCAGGGTCTGAAATCAATCTTTGACTTTTTAAGATGTTGAGTGGAAGGCCTAACCAAATTTGCAAACGTGTGCTTAACATTCCGCCTTCTTGTGATCCCTGCCAACTTTCAAAATCCAATACTTTTCAAATGCTAAAAAATCAGTTATCGAATTCAAATATCCAGTAAGGTGTGTAGTAACTGGCCTTACCTTAAACTATATACACTACTGAGTCTTGGACTTACTTACTATGTACATAGTTTACACTAAGATCGAATCAGACAGCTTAGAATTTGATTTTCTTCTTGACTACGTCAAAAGCCATTTACGATGTAGTCCATATGGATGTTTATGAAAATACAGCATTCACGGCATTCACATTGAACCAGACAAAATAGCCTAGGAAAAAGCTAAAGTGAATCTATGATGTTAGTTAGACAGTAGTTTATATAGGAATATCTGCAACTGAATGCAGTTACCGATATGGATATATATGACACACCGTGTTTGCATGCATGCCTAATAGAGTAAATATTCCGTAAACTCTTTACTACTTTGAAGTTTGAGATTTTTTCTTAATGTTTGTACTTCCTCCTATTGGGTTTCTGCTTCGTTTACTCATTTGTTTTGAATAAAGTTCAGGGTTGGAAATAAACTGTTAGGCTTTTAGAGTTGTTGTGATATACGAATGTTTAAACTTGTTTACAGGTTTTTAAACACTTTTTTAATACGGGCTGTGTAGTAATGTTATGTTAAATCTCACATTTTTTCCTCTTGTGAAAAGAAATCTCTTTATTCAGACACATGCTGCACAAACGTGCCTCCTATACACTGTACACCCATGTCTTAACAAGCTCAAAGTAGGGATGGACCCAAATCCAAGCACTGTGGTTTCCATTTCACATAGGCCAGAGAAAAGAAATAAAAAAATATTGGTGTGTCTATCTAAATGTTGAATTTTGTAAAGTTGGACCCGAGTCAAGAAAATATTAGAGAAATTCCTGAAACAAGTTGTATTGATGCTGCATATATATATCGTTTAAAAGGCCGGGGATGACGGTTATATTGGCACTTGCAATTGCTTTACGAGCAATGGAAACACATTCTCTCATTTTATACTCGCTTCCCTCTACCACACCAAACTACGGTTGATAAGACTTTCTTTTGGATGACTCGAACTAAGTCGGGCACTGCAAAATAGACTTTCGTCACTGAAAAATATGTTACGCAACATAACTCATGAACTAGTTTTCTTCTTGAGAAAAGAAGTCTCCTACTCTTTTTTTTCGTATGATTCCATTACGTATCAAATCGTAACATGAGATCATGATCATATGAGCAGACGCATATAACAAGGAAAGGAATACGGAGTATCGCATTACATTTTTTTCGGATGAGAGAACTGAAAGATTTTTTTCTTTTCTCAGCTCTAAATACACATATACCTTTCAGTTACAATATACGAATTGTATTAACTGAGGGAGTTTGCATACTTTTTTTAGTTAGATTACATCATGTTTGAAATCCAATATGAATACTAATAACTTTAGTTTTAATGGAAAATCTGGTGTTTTCCAATGACTTCTGCTCCTTTGAATCCAAATAAGGATTCATTCATGAACTGATTCCATTGTTTTATATCTGAAATCAATAGATTTGGTTCGGTTTATTGTGTTTTCATTCAAAAAAAACCAGGGCAAGCAATAAACTCAGGTTTTACATGAAAACCAGTAAAATCTGGCGAAATGCGGATTTTGGAAAACAAGAAATTGACTGCAGAAAAGTAGCCGACAACTTTCCATTTGGTTTTTTTACTTCCGCCGAATGACCAAAAAGATACAATCTTTACTCTCTCTCCTCCACCACTCAGTCCGTCAACAAAAGAGTAAAACAACCCGTCTTCACTTACAGACTAGAACTACACAACCCGGAAGGAAGAAATATCCTTTAAACCCTTCTTCACTCACTGGCACACGCTTGTAAATCCATTTTTACGAGTTTCTTTACTTGAATATGCACAAAATGCGGCTACTTTTCACGTGTACAAAGAAGAGATTCCCGTATTTTAGTGGAATGTATGTACTACACAGGACTGTGCTTTTTCCACTCGAATAGTTGTTGAGAAGAGTAAGCCTGTTTTCTTCTCTTAGCAATAAGCCACCTACATGCAACATAAGACACGCAACATATTTAATGAGCCCTCACCAGGACACACATAAAGTGTTTGCTGTAATATTGATGCCGAAGAACCAGCAAAGAGTTTTTGTATGAATGTAATGTAATCCGGCTCTTTTCTCTGCCTCCTTGTCCTTGCAACTTTTTCATTGTTGAGTGGTATATTATAGTATTTGTTTTGTGCAACTTACTCCATCAATGCTCCAATATTATTATGTAGGAGCGAACCTAGAAAACTTTTTTAGTCTGAAGATACATCATAAAGTAGCCTACTACCACTACTCCAACCCAATCCATAAAATAGTGGCCGTTACCAAAGTCAGAATAAGTTACTTTACGTTTTTGTTTCATAGTTCCCTACGAGAGAAAGCTGCAATGCATGAGTGGTTCTTGAAGATAAGAACATTTCAGAGGTATTTGCTAGTCTTATGATGAAATTCATATTTAGTAAGAAAAAGAAACGCACAAAGATATCTTTCATTTCTGCTCCAGCTAATTTGAACGCAGTTTCATGGTGGTAGAACGTTCATACATATATTGCATATCTTTGTAATTGGGTAAGCATGGTTCATGCAATGTGACTACATAAACATTTTTTTGACACAAGGTAATTGGAATGAAACTCTATTTTAGCCAGCATGAAATTTTTTTCTTCGTAATTACTGAAATAACATTCGTACAAGCATGGTGATGTTCCAATTGTTATAATAAATGTTGATTTCCAATGAGTGCACGAGTTGACTCAAGAATACGCAATTCAGTCGCAATAAAATTGTCATCTCGTAAGCTCCCAATGAGCAACGTTCAACGTTAAAAGTTCCCTTGCGTGAATAATAGAAAGATAAACAAACCATAAAGTCAATTGTGAGCTTGAGTCGAAAAAATATACACCTTTCAAATGGCATTAACTAAGTGACACGGGACCACTTTTAGACAATAACCTAAGCTGCCTGAAACAATTTTCGTAGAATTTTTTGGGCAATTTGGATGCAGATGAGCTTGTTCAGGGCTCATAATTTAGAGTGAATGAAGTCAAAATAAAGTACAGGCAGGGGACAACTTTGAAACTTTATGGATGCTCACTTGTCTGTCACCAAGAATGGAAATCATCATATGTATTGCATGTGTGCGCTGATGTTGATTTTCTTTTCAAGGGGAATTTTCTGTTTTCATTCAAATTCTACGTACAGATACCTAAATGCCCACGTATGTAACATATCCTAAAGAGTGCGAGGAGCTCCATTAAGACATTCCAAAGCGTATTAATGAACAACCATTATATATTAAGTTAAGTTGACACGGGGGAGGATCTTCGCATATTTATACCAGGCAATTAAGTCAACTTTGAGTTACTTAAGACCTAAACTTTCCTTTAGCTCTACTAAAGCAACTATGTAGATAGGGAGCTTCCCAACATAACATTGAGTCTCTACTGAGAGAGATGTTATAATTTTATTATACAACTAACGCGTTCCTTTTACTGCGCACAAAAAGTATTTCTCAGGTTATTCCCAAATCTTCTCTTTCTTTACTGTTTATATACAGTAAAAACTTTACACATATGCCGTGATGAGGCTACTTGCTGGCGGCTGTTGCTCCGCTTAAAGTGGACAAAAGCAGTAGTAATTTCTTTTCTTTACATGCAACTGGCTATTTGTTGAAGTTGAGTCGCCATTCGCATGATATAAGACGATCCTGGTTGAACCTAAGATACTCGTCCATTATATATAACTAAACGCCTTCATTCGCCCTTGTCCTCTGGTGTCCTACAGGCTTTTTGTTCACTCCGTACATGTAACCCACTATCACCTTTGGACCTCCTATCAAGGATTTAGTCAATATAAACTTTGTTTTGATTCTTGTGTGGTGCAATAAGTGTTCCACCACGTCACACCATTCCACTGTCGGGATCGGGGTGAAAAAAGTTGTACCACTTCCAAACGACTTTCCCCACTCGTGGCATGATATGAATTGAATCTAGGGCTTTCGGTCATTTTGTAAGCTTTCTAACTGTTACAACTTCTTGCAAGTGTCTATAATGCATATTCTACGTCTTTCAAAAAAAAATGCTACGTATTACGTCGCAGGAAAGCTACGTTCAAGTGGCCATTATAAGGAAAAGTTATTTATTCCTTTTACCATCAATAGTGTATTTGCGTAATAACACAACTCTATGTATTATGTTTTTGTACCTTGTGGCCTGCATGCATGTTTTGACGTGCAAAGAAAGCCTAAAAGTTGTCCCATGGGACTTCATCACTCCAATCCTCCTTTCCCACAAGCAAGGTGCGTCCTCAAGATAAGCAATAAAAACGAGAGAAAAATGTTCAAAATGGGAAATCCAGAAAATTGGCAAGTCTTACACAACACAACAGTCACAGCTAGGCACACAAGATGGAAAGAAGTTTCAAGAACAATTTATCCGACAACGAAATATCATGGCAGAGACCAGTGGTAGTTTTGTTGTATAACTGCTTCATTGTTGTTTTTTAGGGAAAACATTTATATTTCAGAAGATGCTATGAAAAAGCATCCATATAGTGTTCTTCTAAAACGAAGACACTTTTATTTCATACATATATAGCAGGAATGAATGATGAATCTAGTTCTGCCTCTGCCCAAGAGAATTTCCGCAAATAGGATTATACAAACGTTTTCATTGTCTGCAACGTTATCTAGAGAAAAAGTAGAGATTTTATGAGGATGCCACAAACAAACATGGATCTTGAGAAAAGCGTCTTTGAGAAGGAACAAGAGGCGACATACATTAGCCGTTTTATATCTCACGCGTTGAATAAATGGGAATTATTTGGGCAATAGCAGCCAGCAGAAGCGCTGGTGGCTTGGTGAAGCAAATAAATAAGGGGGCCAGTCAAAATAGCGTTACTGTCTCAACCATGAAGCGAAGGACAAACGGATGTACATCAATCTGGGCACCTCCACTTAAAATGTCCCTTGGAGCCAATTATTGAGTGCCAGAAAGTGTATTACCATAACTCGTGAGCTCTCTGTAGTGCAGTAGAGAAAAAAGGATGAGGATAAACATTTTCTGGTGATTTTATGTACATTCCTTTTGGCAAAAGTTGGTTTACCGTGAAAGTTGGCATTTTGATGCTAATTAATCTGATTTATTGGCAATACATCAGTACACTTTCTGATACAATTCAGAGGGTGTCGAAAAAATCTGTTGCTTCTGAATTGCTATCCAAAGAACACCCCAGATGAAACGACTGGGAATAAAACTGAGACCTGATCACTGATCAGTAGTGAACACCTTCAAATCTACATCAATGCCAATATACTATACAAGCTCATTCTGTCGTCATTTAAGACACATAAATTTTGTCAGTTTGCAATACATTCCCTACTGCCCCGGTTCCCAAAAATCAGGTCAACATGTACATAAGATTTTTTGTTTGAAAATGATGAATTTTAGTGCATAGCATTACATTGTCATGTTAGAGTTGTGCATCAGTGAATTTTAATCAAAAATGTATACAGCTGCTAAATATACAATTTTATAACGGTCCTCGTATGGTTATGGCGTTGTGCTTGCTGGCTGAAACTTGCAATATTTTGTGGACTTTGGGTTCGTAAATATTTTCCCTGATGTGCGTAAATTGTAAACGCCAACAACCCCATAGCTGTGTAATTGAATTGATCCAAAAATCTCATATTTTCTTTATCGCAAGTTTATGCCTCATATCCAGTTCCTCCGTCAATAAAAAACCTTTCAGCTGATTGTCGTATCACAAATATAGGAGAACCAGTACCATCTCTATACAACTCCGCCTTGGAATTTGGAATCCTTATGGTACGAATGGCAGAGTAAAGAAGAGGCAAAGGGACAAGTGCAATCAGTCAAAAGCATTCCTGTACTGTACCTCCTGAGCTGAATAATTTGTTAACTTTTATCATGTACACAAAATGCTTCTATTTATTTACACCATGCATGGTCGGCTTTAGAACCATCAAACAACTAGATAATAATATCCAACTCAGGAACATCCAACAAAATCCTTTCCTTATAAGGGCAATAACTTCTACCTGGTTTCATTCAGCCAAAAAAGACGAAAGTACAAAAACAAGTAAAATCTCTTGACTTGACAGAAATAATTTTATTAGTCAACTTGGCTCAGAGACTTCATATAATATCACACATCACCTTGCGTTTTGGTAAAATACAACAAGCCAACATATAATCCATATTCATATCCCCCACAATTGTATCACCATTGTGTGTGTTCTACATTGTCGTGACTATCTGCATTTGAAGGAAACTGAAGACGAAGAGTTAGGAAACAGGAATTTGATATGATTAAATACATGTATGCATACTTGTATTTTGCTTTAAATTGTATTTTATACAAACTAATACAATATACCTAATGAACCTAGTTGTAAAGCGAGAACGTATAATAGTTAAAAACAATGTTTGTCAGTCCGTCCAAAACAAACGATGAAAACAATTTGCTTTCCCACACTTCGACCTAAATATTTCTTGCCATCATTACACATTTCTCCGTATAATTTGAAATCTAAAGCCATCGAACTTGTTTTGTCATCTCCAAATTTATGTTTCATCTTTTGGTTTAACACTGCTTTTAGGTTCGTGGAAATAACAATACAGTACTTTGGTCCTTTGTGTCTACAATAATTAATAATATTAATACAACTTTCCCGAGTCTAAGCAAGTGAGTATTAGTTTGGTATATTTTGGCACGTATGATCAAAAACTTTAGGCTAACCGCTGTTGTTTTCCATCTTTTCCCACAACCTGAAGGTGACTTCCGTATCTGCGTCTACAGACAAATTGTCCATATACCAGATAACAGTACCAATCTAACCTCAGCCAAAATACCCATAAAATACGTCTTGCTAAAATAAGGTGCATTCAAATTTCCATCTGTAGTTCCCCAGAAAATCTATCCTCAACCATGATTAGTAGATGGATGGATATAGAAACGTGACCCATCGTTTGTATTATATCCATATGTTCATCATCGATACAAGGCAATCTTATAGCCACATAACAATCTGACGTTTGCTCCTATTGCAAATGTTTTGTTCGCTCGAATATGTTTAGGAAAAGTCCCTTAGTCAAGCAACTCCCTGGATAAAGGTAAACAATTTCGTCTAGAATCATGATGTTCTGAAACCTGCGCCTGAATGTCAGTCATTTCATTCACTTTGTTTTTCTTGTCAAACGCATGCACATATAAATACCTGGTATATACCTACCTAACCGTAATTTAAGCTTTACACGCTATTCCACATAAAGACAACGTTGTTCGTTTACTTTTACCTTTTTCATTACTCAATACACTCACAGTGTCTTGTTTAACTAACACTAAAACCTATCTCGTCCTAATGTGAGTTAAACATTATATTGGATTTTCACGAGCAAGACAAAGACGATGAGAAATTGCGTTGTTGGCAGTGCTTTTGCAGGTCTACAACAAGGTTCTCCGTGTACATCAGTAATAACCGTTAAACAGATAAGAATGACAGTATCATCAACGTAACATAGACATTAGCTAGCCACCGACCTGGAGTCCACAACAAAGCTCCCCAAATGAAAACACATTAACCCTTTCCAGTGAACAGAAAAAGTGCATTGTAGTACAAAGGATCCCATATGAAGAATGATATATGCATTATGTACGTGCAGGGGAAAGGATCGTCATCATCTTGACTTTATATATACTTCCCCATACAAAAGAGTAGGGCAATATGCCATTCTGTCAAAAATCAAGGAGAAATAAAATAGGATTAGAACGAAATAAAAAGTTCATTTCATGTCAGCTTATCATACAACCACGGTACCCACATATACTTTCTTTCATCGTAGGAACTTTCCAGGAAAATGAAACAACTATAGAATAATACTCTTTTGGCTACCACCCGAGACCCGCATTCTCCGTCTTACAAAGCTGGAAGTCAACGAAAGTGGATGAATGTGTTTGTATAGGCAACTATGCATGGTATTCGAAGAAAGATAACATGGGTAATTGGAATGTAGTAGCTCACATGCTAAAGCATAATATTATGTTGGATAAGTCAAGTTTTTATTATGATGTTTTCCAACTGGATTATTGAAGAAAAAAATGTTTGTGGACGTATTGCAATTATTCCATTTTCACCTACGTCCGCTCACAAACAACTTCCTTTCAAACCAATCGTCAGCGGTTATAGTATATACATCAAGCTGGAGTATCTTACCTGTCACTCTTTTACCCCTTTTCAATTTCAGCCAAAGACGTACTTTCTAGTATATAGGCTTTAAACAAGTTGTAAACAGCCTGGTTTATAGGGAGCTTCATAAAAGGCTAAAGCTGCACCATTTTACCAGAGTTGTCAGATAAAATGTAAATTGTGGCTTATGAAGTCAGTCGCCAGCCCAATGTTGTTTTAGTAGTTAAATGGGTAGCCTTTTATCCAAACCTGATGTTGATTCTGATTGCTTTGCATAACTTGCAAAAAACTTGACAAGTCTCATTCGTTTTTAATCAATGAGAAAAGGCAGTATGGAATCGTGTTTAGCCACATTTCCAGATTTCCTACTGGGTGGATCGTTTTACCTAAATGAACTTGCTAACAATCAACTTTTCCATATATTTTCCATGTTATTTATGTACAAACTTCAACTTCGAGCACAAATTATGAATGCTTGAACATACATGCATTGCACTTGATCCACAAAATAGGTAAAGTGTAAGTATGAAAATGCAAAGTAAAACAAGAGGGCTGATGACTTGTTTAAAGGTGACAGCTTAAACACAATAACCATTCATCTTACTCCTTGTTACAACTTTGCTGCTACATTTAGGTTTGTTTGTGTTCATGCTGTTTGGAGAGCCTTGCACTATTATGAGTTGCTTTGTTTATAATGATACTAATGGTTGGGATGGATGATGATGATGATGAAGGACACCCACGCACATTTCCACTTCTTCTACACAACCAATATACTTGCTAGCTAGCTGTTTAATAATAACATTTTGTAATAATTATTGTCTTGTAGTCAGCAGCTCTCTCGACGCTTCGTCACCCCAGCCCGCTGTTAAGTAATATCGTAATGACCATTTTATCAATACATTTTATTAGTTAGAGAGGCCATCAAGATTTGTTTATGCATTTATTTTACGATTTGTAGTTCTTTTACGGGCAAAAATGTTGCTGTTAAATTAAATGGACTGCTCACTCCATTTTCCAATCTTGCCTTGTTCATATATTAGTATCCCGTTACGAATAATGTCGCTATTATTATGATTACCTTCAAACGAGCATCCAAAAATGAATGTTTTTGCCCGCCAACATGGTTGAAAATGAGGTGCTGATAAGGAATTTTTTTATCTAAATGAATGGTGTACGGAGGTGATGGCATGATAATGAAGGAAGTTGTAGAAAGTTTGGAATGGAGGGGTACATTTTGGCGGAATAAGAGAAAAACTAGATTACTATATAACACAAAGGCTATCTGAAAAAGGTAAAGAAGGTCATAAAGAACATGTTATGTTATGATGAAATGGATCGATGAATAGCTGTTAGCACAAAAATAGCAGTGTTTGTTGCCGAGAAATTGGCTGTAAAAGAGATGGGATCATGGTTCACGAAAATTTCGATAACAATGGACGTTTTTAGAATCTTTTGGAAGTTTGTTCTGCGTTGTACATCGAAAAACCTATTGTACAATTTTTTGGCAATAACAGGATTTTATATATAGGCACATGCATGGGCTAAAAACGCATTAGATAAGTATCTAGGGACTGTGGCACACATTATGTACATATGAATGATTCGCGTGAATTTACGCTTTATGGCTCTTAGAGGTCATAAGTGCATAAGGGTCTGGAAAAGTGTTCCAAGAAGCAAATTTTGCAAAGTAGAAGAGTTTAAGATCTCAAAGTGCATGCGGAGAATACGACCACGTAAGCAATTTTTGGGGGGCAGTAGAATGATCCCATCTGCAAGAAAAATATTGCTTTTATGTTATTGTACATACCATGATGATGACAAGTAATGAACATGGCCTAGAACAAGGCCACCACCACCTACGTATGCTTATGGTATGAAGTGAGAAGTAAAAACGTTCGGAAAACAAAAGTTAAGGTTGAAATGAGCTGCGAATCCTCTCTGATTCCCCCAAGTACACGCATCGCATTCCATTTTATTTCATATCCAGCATTAGTTTTAATAAAGCGCTCCTCCAATCCAAATCCAAAATTACCTACAGCAGGGACACATTGTATAGTCCAATACAAAAACACATGAACATATGGAGCACCCGCTAATTTGATACGTTTTTTGAGTCTCCCCTGCTTTTGCACTTGGACTTGGAGGAACAGAGTAAACACAATTACGATGAAATAATTTGAACGTATTATGTGCAAAACATGGCTAATCCGGTGTAATCAAGCTTTGAGTTTTTTATTATGTTGGCTGCTGTACTAACTGTCAACTGTTTTCCTAAAGCTTCGCTAATGGCCCTCTGGAGCCTTTTGATGATCCTTGCATATAATGTATATCGTTTTTGTTTCACCAAATGAAGCTGATTACGCTGCTGCTCAATTCATTCGATTGTGAAAGCTTATTAGGACGCTTCTCAAGAGCTATAACATGTACAACCCACAAACATAAAGGCTTATTACAGATGGTGTATTATTATTATAGTCATTAAAACGATACTCATGGTCCTTGTAAACGAATAGCTTAACAGGCTAGCAGCAGATAAAATTAACAACAATTTGATATTGTTTTTCGTCATATCCGTACTCCTGGCACATAAGCCATTTGGCTTTCACATTCCTTTGACATACCGATACCATATAGCATACCACCTACATTCTTTCTTCCGACATAGGAATAAATTGCAAAATCTAGCTAGTTGCCTCATGTTGCACAATGAAAGACGGACAAATTGAACTTGTGTAAGTCCAATCTTATAAATATAGAACAAAGGTTCTTGTACTTATGACGTTCTGAACCAAACAAAAGGATTAGAGAAGTGCGGTAGTCGACTTGCGCCCGGAACAGTTTTTCATCTAGCAAAGTAGTGACATCGACTGCCACATTTAATACTTAATTCCAAGGTGAAGAGCTCTCGCAAGATGACTATTACGGAATGCACGTGTATAATCTGAGACGGGATTTAAGAAACATGATCCCAATAGTCCTTGTCGCTTTTTGGCGAAATACTAAAAATGTCGAATTGCACTTTACCTCAAGTTACGACTTCTGAAGGCCAAGTGCTCTAATGTGGCTCTGTGGATGGAATTTTCCAGTGATGAAAGTAAAGATAGAACAGGGTAATAGTAACAAGCTTAAACTTCTCCATCATAATGCACAAGCAGTAAAACGAAAACCCATCGCATCCGAAACAAAAATTTGGGGAAAGGGTAAATTTAGCTAACAAGCTGTCAAAAAAAGCATGTTACATTCACCATGTATGAGTGATACAGCCCATTTTGAAAAGGTAGGATGATGTGAGGAGCATGAAGAGATATTCTGGTGGTAGCATCATCATCAAGGGAAAAACAAGAGAAGCATTACGAAAGTGTGAGTGGAACAGAATGTTTGGTTAAAACTCGGCTGCTAATAATATTGTTATGTTGTTCTTGCAATTTGTAAGAAGAGAGATTAAGCCTTATGGTCGTTTCCTCGGGTTGGTGTTGGTAATAAACTTAAATAGCTGACTGATAGGAGCTTCGCTTAAATCCCTTTAGTTTATGCAAACCATGCACCTTGTGCATGAAGGCATGTGTATCTCTTTCGTTACGTTAGATATGCTGTCAACGCCATAACACCGGCCTTCTATGACACGAAATTATAATAGTTACGTGCCGTATCATGGGGTTCTGTTCCTTTGCATCCTAATGTTTATCCAACATTACCTCAAAGTTTTATTATTTATAGAAAGCTTTCCACAGATAGTATGCATATCATTAGAGCTATTATGCAAAATAGCAAGTCACATGTGCGTTAGTAGTTGTGGTGTGGTTTACAGCACCAGGAGTTCATTCAAGATTAGGTTGAGCATTCTGGATAAATCCGGTTCCCTCTGACTTGAACCTGCGATGATCGAAAGTAATGCAATAATACACATGACTCCTCTCTTCCGTACAGAATATCAGATCACTTATGGATGGAAATGGAATCAAGTATTCAATTCAATCAGTCAGTCTCTATCCAATAGTTTTGGCAGGGTGGCTAGCAAATACATTTCACAACGTTTATTTCCCATTTGGCAGTTTTGAGAGCTTTCTGTTTTTATGAATATATGTATGTCTAGATCAAATTACTGTTGCCTAATCCAACCTAAACGCTGCGGCTGTCTGCTCAATTTTTTTTTGTAATTTCAACCATTTTGGTGGAAAGGAAGAAGGAAATTGCATTAATTATTAATGTACATGATTTTAAGTGGTTTTCAGTCTCACTCTTTGATCCTACGCACGTGTATTTGGTTGGTGGTGTGATCGTGATCCTGACCCCGCATCTTTTAACAACGTCATGCCTATGACATGACTGAGTGAGTACCACAAACCACAATGATAACAATCAATCATACTGCGATAATCCGAAACATTAATTGATTAGCACACGGCTCGTGTGGAAAATTTCACTTCAACTTTCAAAATAACCTTGAAAGATTTGGTTTTGGAATGGATTAAATTGGGATTCGATTTCAAGATCCATTAGCATGTTTCATAATAGCTGTCACGTTCACGATATATGAAAATTAACCTACTTTTTAAAGTACGTATCTGATTGTTCTCCATGCATTTATACAACCGACCCGATCCGCCCACACAATCACCTAAATTATGTACATCACAATACAATAACATCAAAAAAGGAAGCATTGAGTGGAGTGTCTCTCTCCAAAGAATTCTGTTGTGTAAAAAATACGTCTCTTAATTTGTAGAAACCTGTTTCAGTTTTTTGGGCTCATGCAGTTGAGGGTGTAATTTGAGGTAGAGGTTGGTTCTGTTTCTTTTGTCATTGAAATCGCAATAAAGGGATCTCGTACTCTTTGCTCGTTTTACAAAGGCATGTGTGGTAGTGATATTAGAATTTAAGAAAGAGTTCAAAAGAGTACAAGATTTACAATATAGGGGCATTGTGTATACAAGAAATCTGGCACTGTTATCAGCATATTACAATCAATTGAATTAATTCAATAATAAAAATGAGAAATAAAAAATATGTGACGATCTTAAGACGGACAAAATGGAATTGAATTGTTGATAGGCTGACGAACCAAACTGATCTGATGTGGTGCACTTACTTAGATGGTGACGAAAATGGGAGCTTTCTCACTTTTATTTCTCTCCTTTTTTGATGACACATAGGTTAGATTTTTGTGCATAATAGTCAAGCCAAACACAAAGTCAAAGAGAGCTAGCGACTCTCTTTTTGTGAAATTGTATGCCTATCTAAGGCACTACCGTGAATTTCCAATCCTAAAATAGTTTTCTTCATGCCTGTTGTGGATGATAGAGGCTGAAAGACGTGGTTTAATTTTATTTAGAAAGTACATCATTTAATTTTACTACATCTCTGGATTTCATGATGTGCTAAGCTTACACAGAGACTACCATTCATCCGCATCCTTACATATTTCCAATTTTCAGCTTTTTGAATGAATGCAACTTTTTTACCTTGAACTTCAACATTCATTCGGGTGTGACGAGCCCATATATTTCTATTTTTAAAAAGAAATTTACTTCATCGACCGAATTATTCTGCTTGTGACGGCATCATTTATACCATATGCAATTTAAAACTGTTTGCGCAGGTTAGTTAAAAAGTACTTTAGATATTTATGTTTTATGGTTGTTTAAATACCAACCGCAACCGCACATGCCTCAACATGGTTCTTTAGTTCTCAATTACTTCAAAAAATATTGACGACTCCAGAAATCACGTTATTCAAACAAGCTGAAACGTGATACATGTATCGTTTGAGCAACTTGTTAGGAATGGTCTTACAAAGACGAAAAGGGCAAGATCATTAATTTTATTGTGAGTAAAACCTCTTTGGAGTTGTGGATATATTTATAAATATATATACATACACTGACAGGCAAAATATTGTTTTACGACATTGTCGTCATCATTATCACTATCACGTCAACTCATCGTTGTCCAACCTGAAAGATATATCTATTGCAGATTAATGTGGGTTTCATGCAACGCTCCAATGTTTGTCATGTTCATTTGCACTCACATAAGATCAGATCAGATCGCCATATTTGCCTACTTCACCAACATTCAAGAAGAGTTGAAGATGAACAATGAGCATCACTCCGTTGAATGTTACAAAAACCAATCATGCAAATATATAGCATTCGTGAATAATTGTTTGGTTTGGTCTGGTCCCTGGAGGAGAAAGTGATATACAGATCAAACAGGTATAAACACATAACTAGTCAGTTGCGGTTTACAGCTAAGTGGTTCACGGTAAAAGCCAATGCATGTTAGATCTGCCTCAGAGGAGCAAGATGTGTGTATGTATGTATCATTTGCTCATTGTGGTGAGTTTGGGACTAATAAAATGTAATTTTCATGCTTCTGTTGTTGAGTGCATTTATTTCATTTCATTATTTACTTGGTTGATCTGAATCCCTCAGTGGTTTTCAAAGTTCATGTAGTGTTTCGTGGAAATCCACTAGAAAAGAGATGAGCAAGTAAGGCTTTTCTCGTACTGTTTGCTTTGCACATATTGTATTGTAAAGTGCATGATTAAAAGGTTTTTTGGGGTAGGAATGGAACTGTGATTTTACGGAACTCGCCGGAAGAGCTTTAATGAAATTTTGAAATGTGATATTATACTTTACCTTACCCCATTGTACAACTGCAGCAATTGTAAATATTTGATGGACGAACTTTGATGAAGTTTGTCCATTTCGTATTCATAATCCTCACCTATGTTATAAATTATAACTTATAATCGTGGTTTTGTAGCGTGTGCCGGTTCAGTCTCAGTTTATTACTTGGCGGGTTGCAGGCTGGATGGAGCAGATGCAAGTAATATGCATACTAATTAATAAAGTTTTGGTTTATTTTGTAAACTTAACTAATAAAGTAACAGCTGTACAGACCTGCTCAACTCTTTGTAAACTATATTTGTAGTTACCAACTCGATTCTAACACGGCGCTTTTGAGAATGGTCATGCTCGGTATTCATTTGATTTGTGTTAAATACATTAAATAACAACAAGATTAGAAGGTAAAGCCGCTTAATTAATTCCAGCAGCAGTTCCCAATTTCAATCTCTAGTTGAAATGTTTGTATATACCAAGTATATATTATGTATGCTTAACAAGCTTTTCCATTTCCATATTATACATTGATGGAGTATTATGCCCAAAATGCTCATTTCTCTATAATACACCTTGACCATACTCATCATCATCATCATGGCGTATGTAAATGGATCTATAAAGTCTTCAGTTTTTCTTGCTCGTGTGTACATAAAAGGAGCTCATTTGTGGAATATGTATGAGAAGAGAAGACGGCGATACGATGTTGATGATTTGTCTAGATTCCTGGATTCGCCATTCCATTTGCTCGTTTTATGCCCTATTGTACAAAACCCAAGGTCAACAGAACTTGACGAACTTTTACTTAATTGTGGAGGGTTTCTTCCACTTCTTTTATTGTCAATATGAGACCATTACTTCAATCATAAGGAAGCGAACAAATTATTCCTGTCCACACATTTTCCAAGAAAATCTTATCCTATTAAGTTAAGTTGCTGCATATTCTCATTCCTAGTAGTACACTTACTTACAGTTTGCTAGTACAATGCGTGAGTTGATAATGTTGTATAAAATGCGATATAAACGAGAAATGAGAAGTGACGGCAGTACGTAACCGAAATGTATCCCTCAATTTAATCTTACGTCAATGGATGTTAGGAGTTCCGTAATGTAATAAAGTAACAATGAATGCATCATCAAAGAGTCTTACATAAGAGTGTTGGGATTTTTCCTTTGCTCTATATACCCCTTTCATTCACTTCTCTATGATGACGACCAACGGAACGTTTTTTGGGTTTATTCTGAATAGCCACAGAGAATTACTTTAATTACGAGGAACACCATCATCACCAGTGGCAAAAAGTTGTATGGGTGACGAGAGGATAAAAGTGGCGGAAATTCATCATTCTGTCATTAATTACGTAAGTAGTGAGAGGACAATATGTCACACTGAATCTAATTAATGGTTTTAATGCACTCAAGAATAATGCCTAAAAACGCGAGTAAGTACGAGCACACACTCAACTTGTTAATGGTCCGCGTAGAGACTTCTTTACTTACCGTAACGAAAATAATTTTCGTTAAGAACCATCTAAAGTGGTCCCCTTCTCCTGGATTACGACAAGTTCATAATACAATTTCTTGCATAGACACAAGGGAGCAGTATTTTGATGCTTATGTACGTATGTTATTGTACTTGCAAGGAAATTAAGAAACTTTGAAGAACACCGCATGTGACGAACCAACAAAGTTCATCTCCTATTCCTATGAGGAAGGTCAGTCAAGGTGATGCTCAAGGTGACAGTTAAGTAAATTAAACAACCATCTTTTTACGGAGTTTTGCAACCTTTCTAAAAGGAAAAGTTAAATCCATAGTGGAAGCAACTATATCTATAGTTGATTCATCGTCATGCTTCATGGTTGACTACTTATATGCTTAATAGGTTTACACAGGTGTGAACACATTATGCAGAAATGGTTGTAAAATGGATGCTTTTATAGTATACAAATTGCTAAACAGTATTTCCAACTAACATCTCAAGTAGGGAAAAGAATGAATAGGATAAAGTATAAATTTCCCAACAGAGTGCTTCATTTTCTCATCATTTTACAACAACATCAGCAATTTTCACCTTTTCACCGCATTTATGAAAACGTGTTCTGTAGTTTTTTCAGTTGGTTGCATTTCGTACGTGATGAGGACGATATCAAAACAATGACGGCTTTAAACATTGTTTATATTTCATGCCAATGATGTACCTTTCGTATTTGGTTTACACCCACTGGTTAACTCTTTTTCAATTGTGCCCACATTTACCCACTTTCTTGCATTTATGACAGAGTAAACAGTAATATGATGCTTGCTCACGTAAATTATACGCACAATTAACATGGCTTAAGGCTGTAGAGTGTTTCTGTTCCCGTAGTACATTTATGAGCGACGAGTGTATACAAACAATATTTCATTTGTTCACGGGATATCAAATTACAAAATAAGATATAAACATGACTCTGATAAACAATAAGTTTTGCCTCGAGCAAAAAAAGTCAACGCAGTAACATTAAATATTGTGATTGTTCAAGGGATTCGGTCCGGCTGATAGATAATGTCAAATGTTGCGTCGCTTATTCATGGCGTGTATTTTGCCTTTTCCTCATTCTGCTAAAGTTACCTCGTGGATGGACTCTATTTTCACTCTCGCATAATATGATCCGTAAGGTTTTCAACAAAATGGAAACGGTGATAGTAAATGACGAGGATAAAAGAAAACTGAATGTACACAATTACAGATCCATCTCTGTCCATTTTCTATCCCTTTCTGGGTTTCATGTGACATTCCACGCACATCAGTATATGCCTACCTATATGTAGTTCCTTTGAAACCTATAATTTACCTGTGTATTCCATCTCTTTCTTGTGAAATATTGACGTCTAGGGTAGATAAGATAGCAAATTCACGTGAGAATATTAATCACACAGCACATTATGTTCGGATCGGGAGAAGCTTTTGAAATATTGCACAAAATGCAGAGATGCGAGGCGAGGCATTGATACAGCCGATACGATGCTGAAAACATTGCTCGGGCTTCAATCTCATTTTCAACCTACTTTGGGACCTTATACAAATTCACTTATCGCATAACATGCTCATGGGTAAATATAATCTGGCTAAATCCAGCAGAGAAGATATAGACTCACGCAAAACGGCATTCTTGAAAGACATGAGATGAGTACACCGGCAGTTTCTTTCCTTTCTGAGCGACGTTTGTTGAATCGATGACGTGAGATGCAATGAAAGGAAAGCTGTTCTACAAACAGACGTAGAAGAAGACTCACTTTTTCTGCATTTCAGCAGCCGAGTGGATGGATAGAAATGCCGGATTCTGGCAATTTTCTTTTGTACACATACAATATAGACATGACGTTTTTTAACCACAGGCTAGCATATGATGCAATCTTTGCAACATTCTAAGCCCCGAGTACAGCGATTATATAGTTAGTGTCGTAGTGTGTACATTGCTGTAGGTTCTCACGAGGAGGATTTCATATTTGAACTTCTTCAGCAGTTTTGTAAACAAGAGAAGTATCAACAGCACTTCAGAATTTGAAGAAAGTGGCAAAGGATTTCGTTCTGCTGTGATAGCATTGAAATCCACACACATGTTTGCGAATAATATGACATCTCCTTGACTTTGAATTTATATAAGAGCAAAGCGAGTATTACACACACCTATGTTTACTGATGTGAATATGATTACAATGAATATTCATATGATAAAAGAAGGCAACTTAGTCTAAAAGAAGGGAAGAGAGAAAGGCGAAAAGCCGTTATCCTCTTGCCAGGAAAGAAACAGGAAAGAAATGTCTGACAGGAGAAAGTTTGAATAAAAGTTATGAATGGGAAAGCATGAATATGAAGGATAAAGTTGGCTTGGCTCCTGTGAAGGTATCATCCCATGGTAGGGCACAATCTAAGCCATGGAGAACCATTTTCTTTCAGAAACATTCACCAACAGACAACCCGCTGTTTCGTAGAATTCTTTTGAGTAGTAGGAGTAGTATGTAGCTTTATAAATTCTTAGATCCCATTCAACTCACCTTACGATCATCAAGATCATCATCATCAACAACAACAACAGCTCCTCTGTGGGCATTTCACCACCATCACAGCTCAGAAAAAGTAGCGTGTAACGTAACGTGTCGGAGTCATTCTTCCATCATACTGACTGGCATGAAACAAGTGAAATAGCAATCATGATTATACCCAACTCACAAAGCTTAACTATAAAATGGGATGCATCCGTCCCTTGTCAAGTTTTGAAAGAGTGGGGTGAGGACGGGGTGTTTGTTTGGTTGAACCACACACAAAAGCAGATACCTATATATGATATCAACATCCTTAAAAAACTTCGCATAACACATGAGTTACAATAATTGAGGCAGTGAATCATTAATAACAAGGCTCATCTGTGAAGAGTAACGATGCGTATGACAAAATGTGACATTTTCCGCTTAGTTCCTTCATGATGCCGTATATTTGTGCCAGAAGCGATACATCTTACCGTGCCATACCTTATTCTTGTGCAACATACCACACCACGCCACACTATATAGCAATGCTTTCTAAACTTTGGCGTTTCAAAAGGTTTGAAATGGCTATATAGTCTACCACCATATGTGTATCTCACCTTAAGTGTGTACAGTGTATTTGGTGTACACATGATTTCGCAATGAAGACAGGTTGACGTGTCACCGCAGAATCTTGCGGAATGCCAAGCCAAAAGTGTTTACTGAAAATGAAATTGGGCCTATTTATTGGTACAATGCGTACTCATTTCCATTCAACCACAATAATACAACAATAAATACAGAACAGATTTTGTTCCATAACAGCAGTCGGTTTGATGTGATGCAAAGCAGTTATGAACAATATGAACGAATTATAAATATTATAAGTCTCAGTTATATCCTAACCATCATCTTTATTCACTCCTCCGAAAACCGTAATTGTCTTCCGTTTGTTAGCAAATAAATTTGAGGTTCACGGTTCATTCATATTTTCATTTATGAAGTCTTTTTGCATGAAAATCAAAGGAAACCACTGACACAACCAGAATGAGGAATGGTTAGCAAAAAAGAGTCAGGGTTAACGAAGCATAAACTCCAACAGTTATTTCAAGAGAGAGAGAGGCTTTTTACCATTGTTTATCCAGCTTGCTTTGTCTTCAGCGTGAAAGAAGTAATTTTGTAAGGACGACAGATAGCAAAGTTCCCACTTCTTCCATATAACTCAACGACTACGTACGTAGCAGCAGCAGCAGTAATTTAAAATATATTATTATGACTTCACCGACATGCACAGCATAAAATATCAACAGGGAGCCTTTTATGTGATGAAAAAAACCGAAGAGTGTGAATCGGGGGCTCCCATGAGGTTTAGTTTTGGCATGACATGACGTAAGTATCGTTGTAGAATCTTGAATTCTCACAGATGATGTGTGTGTATGTGTGTGTGTGTTTGAAAAACGGAAAAAGTTTCCTTTCAAGATTTCCTGGTGTTGAGTTAAAGAGACTCGTGGCGAGGAGAAGATGGAAGAAGCGTTAAGATAATTCGCATGCGTTGCATACTGTCAGTGAGGAATGAAATTATAAAAAATGTTATCTTAAGAGCGTGTGTACCAAACTCGTGTAGTTTAGATTATAAAGCATTTTATATACACTCCACTTATACTTATATAACTGCTGACATGCATTGTATACATACACATATGTGAAGCTATTTTTATTACCAAAGAAAAACAACCTCTTTCATAACTTGAAACTTGGCTACAACAGTTTTCCGTAGCTTTTTTATTATGCTGCATCTAGAGAAATGGTTTAATTTCATCGTGCATTTGAGATAGATAGTTTATGCCGTATTTATTCTGCATGGAAATATTCAGGTGAAAACGGTGCACTGCATGAATACTTATTTATGATAAAATGGAAGTGGATTAAATTATAACTGAAGCAACCTCTTTTCATTTGTCCTTTCTCTAACCAGATTATATGAGACGCAGTTGATTTGATGGTGAAATTATTCGTTCGTGAATTAGACAAACTCTGGAACATTAATGCTTCATGAACCTGCCTCGAGATAACGTTTTAAGTAAAGTAATGCACAGAAATACGCGCCTTTCATTCAACTACGCATTCCCGAGATTTAATTTAAAAGAAAATTGAAGAGAAATTCATTTTATCCCTGTCTGCGATTTGATTTATGCTTCACTAACCCAGTTGAAACAAAGATCTTGATGTAGATTTGTATGCTGCTTGCTCTTTTGTGAAAATACATTTCTCTTGTGAAAGTTCCCAAGTAGATTTATCAATTAATAGAAAGAAAGAGGAACAGGATAAAAAATGGGGAGCGCAAAGTGTATATATACAATAAAGCGTAAATATGGGGAAGACCTTGAATATTTAAAGCCTATACAAAGGGAACGCCATGATTTGACGGTTTTTAGTTCAATCGTAGAGCTTTTCCCATTGACAAGTTTAAGCCCTTGCCCTTTAACGTACGTACTTAACTGTAAAAGTCTGCTCCTGTTTTCCCTTCCACCACCATTTTAGCCAACATTGAGTCATTTCAGTCCTTGCAGCCTATGAATTGTTGTTCTGTCACCAAAGCCTTTTTAGCAACGACGGAGATTGACTTAAGTGAAAATTTTTCCTTTGATATTCAAGTCTGGAATTAAACGCATAAGAAAGTGTTCCTTGAGGTTGCTTTAGTATATCGTAAATGTGGTTGGAAGAAGCATCAAGCGGAAACATATAGTGGTAGTATAGGTTTCGCTTTTCTTGCGGTGTAGGCGGCGAAGCAAACAGACATTGTCTCATTTAATGTTTATATACAAAACGAAGATGAGTATCAAGAGCAAAATCTATTTTTTTTTTCGTTCAGGCCAATATAATCAAAGTTGATGAGGGCTTGCGACGAAAACCTCGTTCTAGACTTGAGAAGGCCACGTTCGTAATAATATTGGTACGATGTGCTGAAGCTTTTTGAAATGAAGAGCGTTGTGTTGTTGTGAATATTTACTTGAGCAACGGAATTGCGTTTCTTTATCTACCACCATTAATCACTGAAAACGAGATAACGAAGAAAAATATAAGATAAGAGAGATTCATGCCATACCAGTTGGGTGGCAGTTGCGTTTATGTCTTGTTATCATACTCGGGTTCCATTTCCATCCCATTTGGTTCGGTTGTGGTTGCTTTTATGCAACCTATCCAAACATTATGATTGTCTTAGGACAGCCATGTTCGCAAAAAATAGAAATTTGCTAATGGACTCATCCCGTTCGTATGCATTGTTTCTTTAATGTAATGATTTGTTTTGTCCCAACAGAAATGGTGTGATAAAGGTCTGGTGGGGTATGGTTACATTTTCTTTTCCTTATTTCACGAATGGAGTCATGTCTGGATAGACGTGCCTATGTATAATCATAGAAGACATTAGAATCCTTCCTAACAGCACAACATCAACAACAAACTTTCTAAGCATTATCATCTTCCAGAGGAGTTTCGACCATTCTATAAAAATATGAGCAAGGTCTCTTCCTTTTTTTGGGTGGACCTAAAGTGGAAATTGTAAACAAGGAATGCATTTATAAAAATGTCCTTTTCTCCATCTTCCACCCTCATGTGTAGTCGTAAAGACAATGGTTTTCTCCTTGAAAGTTCGTTCTATTACCCTGGCTAGGTTGAGAACGACATGTCACAAGCATTGCATGACATCTTGTTTATTTACCCAGTCTGGTTACTGATATCTTATCCCAAAACATTGCGTCGTGGTCGACTAAGCCAAAATGAAACTTTTCCACACGGTAAAAAACAAAAAAAGGCTTCTTGGAAAAAGACCACGTGGCAGTGGCCAGTAGGTCGTATCTGACGCATCAGATCTGGTTAAAAAGGGTACTCGTAAAAAACTAATATATCTCAAATCCGATCTATTTGGGTCAGCGAAAACTCCCAACAAACAGGCATACAGTCTTGTTGGTTCAGCTTTGCAAAGGAATGTACATATCTGTCAGGATTTCACACTGATTTTCATGACACAGTCATGTCAGGGCTTTTTTGCGGATCCAAAATTTCCCTGTCGATTCTATTTTTATGGGTTGTGTATGTACAACACTTGTGTGCTACACAAAAAATGTAAGAATTTGTTGCAGAAAGTCCCAAAACTGGAGTAGCAGCGCAAAATATGGCCCTAGAACATAAAATTCAAGCTGTGAAGTTGTACAGGGTTTGCATGAAGGTCATTGCAGCCATCACATGAATTAGCGACCGACCTGAACTTTTACGTTCCAATTGTTGATGATGCTTCCAACAAATAATACTTTCTGTAATTTTGCTTTTTATGTTGATATATACGAAAGGATTTGGCAAATTTAGAAGAGATTTTATTTGGAAAATGATTACGGTTCAACAGTACGTACAAAATATAAGTTCATAGGGTGCATAACTCATTTCCAACAATTCGTGGGTGAAGTAAAACGTAGAAAATTTAAGCTTGCAATAAACACTTTAGATTGAATTACTTGAGTACAAATAGCAAAAATAGGTCTTGAAATCCAATTAAATTGACTTTCACTAACGTCTGATTTGCAAAACCGACAAAGGGTTTTGACAATTTATTGAAGATTTTTGTTTTCGTCTATAATATGACTATCGCCTCCTTTCTTGTGTCTAAAACCCAATGAAGTCCCATTTGCAAATTTATTCCTTAGAATAAAAGCAATAGTGTTGAACGCATATTAGAGACAGTATATATATCTTGGTTTCAATGAATAAAAAATAACAACAAACCCATCGAAAGAGATTTTCTGTAGATTTTTCCTTCAATATTACTAAATAGCAACAGAGTTGATAGTTGGTCGTTTTATTTTGTCAGTCCGTCTGTCCATCTGGGGTAATGTGATATCTTCTGGGGTCTTGAAAAATCAAAGTCAATTAGTTTGAGCAAAATGCTTAAGAGCAGCTAGACTGGTTGACAAATTTTTATTATAAGACTCGATTTTAATTGTATTATATTAGTTTAGAGCGAATATACAGTCGCCAATTATTCCAAAAGTAATGATTTCATCTGAAAGTGCCATTGCTACTTCACCACATTCTGTTTGTAGATTTATTGAGATTCTTTTTTTGGTTATCTTATTTCATGAGTTCATACAAACGCCGAGATTGCAAAAAAAACATCATGTTTAACTGTCGGTCGTTGTACCATTGTACTCTGGTTGAACGCAACACGTACAGTTACGCTTTTGATGTGAAATCAATACCTACACAACCAATTTCCAAGGAATATAGAACATCAGCCAAGTCTTACTACTCATAGGAGAATCAATCCTGTAATAATAAAGTTTGATAACTTTGAAGCTGAATTCCAATTTCATTCTGACTTTCACTTGAAAGTCCATGAACGAAGCGAACAATATTGCAATCTTGTGCGTGAAGACGATACTCAATTGAATGGGATTATGTATGGCGCTTCCTCATATATGTACACGACTGACTGAGTTTGTTATTCCATAGTAAACCAAAGTCCTTACTGCAAATCGAAACACATTTACACTGCATCTGTGGTTGCCCGCCGCCCTATTGGAAAACACCTTTCGACACTTTATCACAATTTACGATATTCACTGCTGATGCTAATGGTAATGATGATGAAACAACGCTCAGCCATATTTTCACACTTGAATGCGTCCTACATTTTAAAAAACATTGGCTATAGGTTTACAACCGTAATGATTATCATATCATCATCATGTTTTGTTGGAAAGCCCCTCAATCTTGCAACTGCGTTTCTGGCGAGAATCAGGATAATAGCGTAGGTCGTATATAATGGTGGAGTGATTTATAGCTAGATATTTCATAAATAAATATAGTTACGAGTGTGTATATAACACGACATTGTGTATGCCCTATAGCGTAGCTTAGCTTAATTAGAGATTTCATCGCCTGTAGTTTTTGATCGAATTTTTTGGGAAAAGAGGGATTAAGGTTCGGTTCTCAGTATCAGTTGATTATTACCCTACGAAATTGATGTGTACTCAAGACGAGTGTGGGGGAATTCAGAAACCCTGTTATTTTCACTCGGGGCAAAAGGATTAACCTCTTTTTGAAGCATCATGTTTGTCATCAACTGTATCAAGATTATTAAACCTAAACTTGTTCAAACATATTCGACAGTTGACGACGACAGAATATACAGTGCATGAAGTATCGAAGCTGTGCCTGACATTTTGGAGTTTTTCATGTCGACTATATATTAGGAGTTAATGAGGGATGCTAGAGGTGATGAATGAAGGGCCGGAAATAATGTTTCTGCACATGCTTATTCATCCAATTTTATTGAGCACGTTGCCGACAGAATGATAGGCTTGTTATATGAATAGTTATTCTTCCATTGAGCCACTGTTAATACATGTCACAGTTTCTATATAGGATAAAGTATGAAGTAAAATGGTTTTATCATCAGGATAAATTCATTTTCCATCACGCATATAACACATATCACAATTAATTGTACTGCGAAGCTGGCAACTTTCTGTAACGCAATTTTCCCTATGTACCAATTTATTTTGAACATGGAAGTGAAGGGGAAATTCTGTGTCAAGTTTACACAAACATATATATAATGCTGCTTCCCATGTCATGTCATGATACATAGATTTTGTATATGAGAAGTTTCGCAATTTTAACGTTTTACTAACTACATTTCTTTGATCTTTCTTGCAGCTGCTGAAACCTGGTCCTCAACTTTTAATAAGGAAACCTCCCACAGGGGCGAAGGACCCTTTCTCAGTGGGTGGACTACTTCATCCATGTAAGTAAACATGGCTAATTTGATGTATTTAAGCCAAAATCTCTTTAAAAACAACCATATCATCCTCCTTTGAATGAACATGACGATGGAAAGCTGCCGGTTAGGACAACGCATTTTAAAAATGTTATTACAAATCCATGTACGCAGTAAGAGCTACTCGAGGTGAGGGATGATTGTTTACATGTAGTCTGCACTTTGCAGTGTAATATATCTACAATATGAATATACAAGTGAGCTCGTTCATGCATATAAATCATAATAATCATTCAGACCATATAATATGTGGGCTCCTCACATAACTGCAAAACACTTGAGCAATGCTTTGCCTGTAACAAAATATATCCTGTAACAATTTGCATAGAGTTTCCAGCATGGGTTGTAATTTATCTATTTCATAATAAAAGAGGCTTAATTAGGTTTCATCCAAAAACATTAATTACAAATTGCAATCTATGTAGTAAATACATCAAAACCAATAACTTTCTACTCATCATCAGTCGAATGACTCCCATTCATGGAATGTTTTTTAACCTGAAACTCTCATGACCTGAGGAAAATTCGGAAGTGGTGTTTTTATCAGCATATTACTTTTCTGAAAAGTGGAGGCTTGATCTATGCTCACGAAAACTTGTTTTTGAGTTCTGATTCGCCGTAAATCATTTGTTAATGCATCGACTACATTATGATGCCCACACAAAACACAACTTGATGTCGCGTCAATGTCCTGATTATGGATCGGCCAATAACCAAACCAATTTTCACATCTAAATTCACCGGATATTAATTGAAGTTGATTTCGTCATAGGATCCCTCCTGGTTTTATTAATTTGGGTTTCCTTCCGAAACTTTTTAAGTTTGTTTCATAAAGTTCGTCGAACTATCCAACTGTACTTTTCCACAAAGTCGATTTTTGGAACATGGTATGTATGTCGCTGTCGCTGCCGTTAATTTACACGTGAATATTTTAGCCTGCAAGGTTTGGCAAGCTTTCGTGCAACAACGGAGGAAAAGTAAGGTAAATATTGAAAAGAGTTAGTACTTCACAGTCATCTGCACATGATACATGTATCAATATCTGAAAGCAGACAGGATCAAGTATATGAGCTACAGTAGATATAGCTCAAGCTAAATGCTTACCGCAAATACCAATGGCCTTTTTAGCTTTCTCTTACAAAGCCGCTTTCCACGCTTCAGTTCTTCTAACATTGTTGAGAAGTCCCTCGAGATCGGAAAGTTTTTTAGAACACAGGTGGCTAAACTACGTGACAATTTATTTCTCCTGATTTGCTATCCATCACGAGCCTACTTTTTTGCTGAATATTATATTACGTTCCAAAGATGCGTAGGTATAAAAGATTCTGAAATTATTTGGAATCGCCTCAAAACTTCGGACCGTAAAGCTGAACTTGACACTCGACTATAAAAAGCTGAAGAATTATTACTTTGCAAGGAAAAGAATGCACCAGCACAAACATTCGTGGCATTCTTGGCTTTCAGGGAAAGCTGACGCTACTTTTATGTAGGTTTATTCTTCTTCGTGCCTATACATGCTTTCTCTAAAAGTATCTTGAAAATACCATCTGATGAATAAATGCAGGGACAAGAGTAGGTAACATGTAACAATGACAGATTTTTGTGTTCACACGATGGCCAAGGAGTTAAACTTAGTGACCTGCTTCACACTACATTAATGTATCCTAAAACTGTGCAATGGATACATGGAAAGCCAAGAAAGCACAAAATTTATTCAACACTAGTGAATGGAAGGGAGACATTCTTGGAGTTAACAAGTATCAAACTTATGGTTTTCACAACTTTTCTTCAACCACCAATATCAACTATAACTTTTTGAGTTCATACTATTACTCTACCACTTCTGAATTCTTTCAGACATCCATAATTTTTGTAGGCATTGAGCCGCGCAATCATTGTAATAAGATAAATCGAATGAATTTCCTGCTTTCTCCGGCTCACAGAAACGGCGAAGCTTGTCAGCTCAGCAAAATCCTTTGAAAGCAAAACTTCTTTATGGCCGAAAGGGCGAAGCTGAACAATTTTGTGATCTTGTGACTCGTCGGTATTGCTACTGAAAGGAAAAATGTTTATTTTTTTAGAATGTAACATAATAACTTTCATTGTGTACCTATGTATGTACATATGTATCGACGACTTTCCGTGTCTGACCTTAAGAGGAAAAGCTGTAGAATACTTTGCTGCTTTTTTGGAATAAAAAGCGTAATGGGAAAGTGTAAAAAGTCGTTTCAAACTGCTAAATTAAAATTTTTTCTCCTCTCAAATGCATTCATATGAATAATACATGCCATAAATCTCTACAGCAAATTACATTATACAATTTCAATACGCACTTGTAGATGACGTGAACGGCAATGAATGCAAAAGAGCGTGATGATAAATTAGTATATTTTTACCAGCAACATTTAGTAACGCTTTCTTTCCTTTCGCATATTTGTACGTGAGCTTTTCTTTATTTCTCAAAGTAATAAACCTACGTCATTCGCAAATTAGCTTCTCGTGTCGTGCATTAGAATTTTTGACACAGTTCTCGGTCTTCAGGAAGAAGCAACAATAACCATTTCAAATACCTATAGCACACTCAAGGACTACACAAGGAGCATAATGTATACTGCCGTAATAATACAATACAGATACCATTGGATACACAAAAATTCGTCAGTATGGTACATTTGTAAACGGAAACTAACACAAACTGCAAGTTCTTTATCTCTGTCATATTACCAGTACTTATTTCCATATCCGTTGAAAGTTTGGGACTAGGGCTACACATCTACTTTCACCAGAGTAATAGACGATTGTGAATGAGATTTAGGTTTCTTTTCTGTCAATTTGGAGTTGCAACAATCTATTGAACTGTAATGTTAGAAATTCAAAAAAAAACAAGGGTAATCGTAATATCTACTGTTGACTGTATCAGTTTCGATCTTGAATCCAAAGAAAGTTTGATCTTGAACGGTTATCTTAAAAGTAAAAAAGCATAGCCAGTAAACAAAAGTGCTTGGTTTCGTCGTGTTGTAAATAGGCCGTCATTCAAGATGTCATCCAACAAACAACTATCGTCTTATCCGGCTTATTTCAAGGCTCATGCCCTTGTAAACGTTTACCTCTATAGACCTGTACAAAGGACGAACAACTGTGATGTACGTTGTGTGTGAAGTGTGAACATGAACTACTTGAACGCAGTTTTATATTGAGTGACAGCGTTACAGCAAACAACTCAGCTTAAGACATTGCCATTACATGTAAGATCAGTATGATTTATAGGTTTTTGTATACATACACTTATAATAAAAAGGGGCTCTTCACTCACTTCTTCACATGTTCACTCCAGTTATAACATTCTTTGAAATGGGAACATAGCGTCTTTTACAACATTCTTGCACTCAAGATTAAGCGGTCATACATTTGAAAACAAAGGCAGTTCGCATCACTGGAATCAGATCGAAGGAGCACGCACGTGTCGTACGATGTGTAAGTGGCCAAGAGTCCTTTTTACAGCCCTTTTCTTTTGGAAACTCGAACGGAGAGGCTACTATTTCTTAGCTCCATATAATATATCAAATGATTCAGTTCCTAGCTTGGGTATAATTGAGACGACTGTTCGTGCAAAACGAAAATGTAAGATGACCCGTATTCGTTGCGCCAGCCTGTTGGTTTTTTGTCATCGTGATTGAAGCAAGATCTATTTTACTGGCCTGGATATAAAGGAACATCTTATGGATGCAGTCGTACAGGAAATTGCTTGATGTCCATCTGGTAAATTTAATGCTTCAGACGTACATATATAGATCACTCGTCTCATTTTCTGCACTGCATATTCTGGGAAAAGGTCTTTTTGTCTGCATTTTGTTCCGAAAGCGAACAGGGAGATAATACAGTGGTCTGGAGACTTATAGGTTAATACCCCACTATATGTATTAAGTAACCAGACTTCTTCTTTTATGCAGGAAGGTTCATGTCCTAAAATGGATACTTTACGTTCTTTGTAAGGAAACCGAGCTACCTATAGGTAGTATAATGCATAACAAGACTGGAAGATAATATTGTGGACAAAATGCTGACCAAAGATATATGGAAATCGCACACATGAAATTTTATCCTAACAGTGGGATCATCATGTATTTAGTAGTCCTAATGAATTTTTACTGTTGATGACCCAGTATCTCGTTTAGTGTGCGAAATATCCTTATTTGAGAACCTATTGGGAATAAAAGTTTCTTGAATGAAAAAGTCTATATAGCTCAGGGCGTCGTGCCAATATCAAAAAAGTTTTGTGCATTAACTAGCTGAAGCTCAACATGTATGTACGTCCCATTCTTTAGGAATCCGGCATGACACATTATCCAAAACTACACTAATCTTAGGTAAAGGCACTGGCACTTACAAAAGTACAATGAGATACTCACGTTGTAGTTTTAAGTTTTAAGAGCATAACAAAGGCATTACAGACTGGTAAACAAAAAAGTTTTTCTTTCTTTTCAGGACAGCAACTTATTTGCTCATAGTGGCAATCAAGAGATAAACCAAACTGGGAAGTAATTAAAAGGAATAGTAAACAAAAGAAAGGTTGATACACGCTTTATTGGGGACAAACGACAAATTACCAGAATGTATATAGACCATACATGGACGACCAAAAAGATTGAGTGAAAGTGGAAGCCCGTGTTATTTACAATGTACATGAGGGGTGTTTTCAATTAATTGAAATATGCTACTAGAGACTATAGCGAAACAGTATTAGGTGACTACTTATTATATCCACCTAATCGAGTGAAAGCACTTTTTGCTTAAAACTTTAAAGTTATTGGGAACTTTGACGGGTTGTTTTTCTTTCGAAGGTATTAGCTCAATCGTTAGAGTTATTGTCATGTTTTTTCGCTTCGGAATTACTTTTTCCAGGCTGATATTATGAGTTGCAAAGAAAAGTTTGGCAATGAATAAACTGGCTTAAAAACCTGGATGTGACGTTTATACTAATGCCTTAGTATTAGTAATTTTCATTTCATTTTTCACGAAACAATAGATTAATTGATACATCCACTGCTAATTACTGTACACAGAATAAATGATCTTGAGTTACAGTAATAACTAACTGTTTCGTACGATAATGATACGATACACCAATCATGGATCATCACATTAATAATGAAAATGTCAATATACATTCGGGTAGAAAGTGTTAAGGTCTTTTACGTCGCAAACACGAAAATTAAATCGCATATAAATTCTGAAACGCAAAATAATGAGCTTTTAAACCTTTTCTAATTAATCAACTCGATGCTGTAATATTGATATCGAATGATTGGTCACGAACTTGATATTATCCATTATTTATTTATCTTGACTTACACAACGGGTAGGTACTCTTCTAACGCAGATATGTGCCAAGTATCTGTTTAAGGAGCGCAGTACGAAGGAATGACAAAGACAAAAGTGAGATACTACGCGACCATCGTTTTCTGACGCTGACGCCAAGACAGGCAATAAAACAGCGGATGGTGTAAACCCATGCATCTGCCCTCATTCAAACTATGCATATTTTTATTCGCGTCACCACGAATCAAGAAACACGTAATATATTATCCTAACAAATCCTTTGCATATGGAACCATTTTTATGTTGTTAACACATTCGTTTTATATATCATAAAGTACTTTCTATATACATTAGGATGTACTCACTCATTCAATCCTGCATAACTCTATAAGTGTCCCCAGTGCAGCATTATTTCCATTGCTATTATTATTTTACTGCAACTGCCACACATGCAAATTTAGTGGTTGACACATTCGTAATTTATGAACTCTGTCTCAGCACTTTGACATCCATTCGATAAATAAGCACAAATTCTTTTCTTTATATGTTTAAAACACAAACAAAAGTAAACTTTGCTCTTTGGTTAAGGCAGCAGAAGAAGTCATAAACTAATGTTATATATATCCACATTCCACATATAATATGACTGGATATGGGGATTCCTTCTTTATTCTTTTTATCCGGTAGAATATTTAAGAAAGTATTTTCATTTTCTTTGAGCTCTTGAACTCCTCCAGATGGCCATAGGAAGCGTGAATTCCTCATGAGAATTCCTCATGATGACTGTGACCACCTTTCACTTTTGCACATTTATTCTAATAATAGTTTACATACGTTTGCATACATTAGCATCAGCTTTCATTTCCATTCATTGCATTCTTTTCGAAATTGTAATGCCTGCCTCCGCTTACGCTTTAGTAATCTTTCTTGTTGGAACTCACGACAGTGTGGACTGCTCGGGTGGGAGGAAAACTTCCAAAAGTAGGAATTCATTTCCGTTTCGTACTAATTCACACATAATTCATTCAAAACTATGCTTTACGCTACCCAAACTTCATTTCTCAATGCATTCTCATTTATTATTCTCAAGTAAGTGGTTACTTGAAAGTTTTTTTTTGCGTTTGGTCAAGTTGTTAATGTAAATACAACAATTACAACGTAGGTATAATAAAATACGAGTCTTTCTTTCCCCCACATCTTACTAGCACATGAATATTATGCGCAGTGGAACTAATTTAATGAAGGCAGGAATCGCGTTGAAATTCATAGAATAGATCTGAACATGTTTTTGTACCCTGTATGATATTGCTTGGAACTAAATTGTTTCCTAATTGTTGTTTTCGAGATGTTAATAGTAAATTATTTTTCCACAAAATTCTAAATGAATGCACACAACAATCAACAAAGAACATAATAATTGATACTTAGAATACTCGACTTTGAGTAAACAGAAGTTTGACTATGCATGCTTTAATACAGATTTGAGGAAAAATGTTTATTTTTCGATCAGAGCGTATGTAACAATTAATGAGTTGCATGTATTTTCTGCTTCGAAAAATATTAGTTTAAGTCTTGTAATAACACTAGAACTTATTACTACTAACTAAAGTATGATTAAAAGGTGTAGGTTATGGTTTCGTTTCCGATGCATTTCCAGCTAGAGCTTCAATTAAGATGTTTGTGTCACAAACACTTAAACAAGTAAAAGGTCCTTGAAACTGAAGCACTTTCTCTATTTGTGCTCTCGAAGCTCTAGTGCCCTCCTTGACAATTTCCATTTAAAAATGACTCACATCAACGAACATTTTGCCAGGAATACCACGAACACTGTTGATATTTACATGATAAAACTAAAATTGAACGCCGTTCACTCTTGAATGTTTCTTAGAAATAAAGTTTGATAGCATTTGCTGTTTGCAGTCACCACCAAAGTGTTGTTCCAACTGTAGCACGTTGCAGTAATGAGCGAACTTTCTCTTCACGGACTCATATCTGGGTTTTCACTTTTGGCAAGTGGTTTGCTAAAAGAAAACTTTTTAAGGCCTGGAGGGATTTCGTACAATTAAAAATGTCGTTTGTCCAGGTAAACTGTATAGGAAGCTAGTCACTTTGGGTTTGTAACCTGATACAAAGTTTTCTTTCTTCGTTAGTTTCCTGATAAAAACCGTAATCAAGACTTGATATTTGTCTTAATGATAAATAAAATGCAATTTATTTTATTCTATAGTTAGAGTAAGTCAATGACATTTGGAAGTTTGGTTTCCTAATATTAGACTTGACTGCAAAGTGTTGGCTATAAAAATGTTCTGGAAGATTTTTCAATAACCCTGTGATGTGACAAATAGTAGTATTAATAATAGTTAATATAAGTGGGATCGGTTTGTATCAGTGTCGTCGTCGCCTTTGGGAATTTCTTTCCTGTCAAGTGTTACACAATCGTGGTTTCATCGATTACTCATGTAATGCACATAGAGATAGCATCCATTCACATCTTTGCATCACTAAAGTCAGGAAAAAGCTTCTCCAAATTGTGTCTACTAAAGCCTTTGTGGAGTCTTTCCTGACTCTAATGGTAAGAACGATTGTGTTCCTTAGAATTTATTGGAGGTTTTTCGAGACGATATATGCTGCAATATTACTACAGACATTTGGTGTTGTGTTGGTGTGAATCTTGACAATTTAGTAGTGTATTGAAATGTATGTAAAATCCAATATATGAGCAACACATGCGATATTGACTAAGCTTTTGTTGGATTCTGTGACACAACGGCAAAACCAAAGGGGATTGATTCTGCTCATGCATAATGGAATGATCACGTAAAGAAACCGTTGGAAGAAAGACGCAAAAAGACTTAAGCTTTGTACAAATAAGGTATGAGATGCGTTTAATCTATTCTCTTTCATGTTTATCTTGAACGTAGTATTGCGTATCTAAGTCATTCCTCAGCCTTTGCTCAATAGACCGGAAGGATAAGTACATGACCATATTAGATAATAAGGGAATGAAAATTGAATAAAATTAAGAAGCGGAGTAGCAAATAGCAGGGAGATTATTTAAAGAAAATGTTGTCTGTCCGGTCGGACGGTTGTCAGTTCCAGAAAAAAACAAAAAAATACATACTTAATTTTCTCCAGAACGTTCAAATCGAGAAGATGAGAATAAATTGTTTTCATGTTTCCGCTCCATTTATTAGGGTAGGACAATTGGATAAGTAAGGAAAGCTGCTAAATTGTTTGGAAGTCCTTTGCATACTCTGACGGAACAACAAAACGATGCGTTCCACTACTTTGGTACACTCGATTCTTTGAATTCCATTAAGTGAAAGTTGTGTTCATGAAGTCACAAAAACATGTTGATCGCCATATATCATGTTTCACAAAATAGCACAATATTGAAATGAGTTCAGAGACTTGACAATATACGTACGTCATCATCATTATTATGTGTTGTCTTGTCGTGTTGCCAGAAATGAAATGAAACGCAGTTTAAAACCGAAGGTGAGTCCAATATCAACCGCATTTGTTTTTAATAATCGCTCCTTTTACGGTGAATTCTAGTAAACACACGTGAGTTCATTCATCCGTTCATTCATAACGTTTTACGACGCATAATATTGTTAAAAATTAAGTACATCAAGTTTCATAAGATTTGTCCAGGGATAAAAAATTCTTAGATGCCCCAAATTAGTATACAACTAGTGAACTTTAGTCTACAGAGGTAGATGAATGAAATCAAGTTATACCATATCAAACTCAATTTCGATTTCTACCTATGGCATTTTATTCCAAATTTTCCATACGGTTTTTTGTTGATATTTATACATTTTAATTTGTCGATCCACGTCAATCAGAATGAAGTCGCTTTTCATAATCCTCCATCTATTTTTGTTTACCATCATTTCGCTTCTCTACCTTATTCCTTCCAAATCAAATCGATTTCCATGCAGCTGCTAGTCAGTATATACAGGTTGCCCTCCTCCCAGATCGTAATCAGCATTATGTATTTCAGTCACATTTAAAGTAGTTTAATAACGTTGCCAGTTACACTATATAGCGTTCCGCTATATATAAAATTAGAGGATGTACTAACTTTCTCTCTCGGATGCTGAGTTACGTATTACCTATTGACATGTAAGATTCGCTGATTGCGAGTACCAGCCAAATACAATTATCAACCTCTTCTCTGTCGTATTAGCTAGATTTAAAGCCTTGTGAGTTATCTTATCAGCATTCCTTCATTTTGAGCGAGTTGTTCAGGGGTATGTGCGTAACAAAACAACGGAGTATAGAATAAGTACGAACACAAGTTTTATCCTTGAGATGAAAAATCCTGTTGAATGAAAATGAAGTCCTTTTTTTCTCTCTCTGTACATTACAATTTTATGACACTCGAATTCTAGTTTCATGGTGAGCAACCAAACCACGCATGCTAAAATATCATTGTCAATATCATTTGTTGTGAAAAAGTGTTTCAATGTTTGTAGATAATTGTGTAACATTTTTCATTCGTCGGTTATGGAAATCTATATACTCCTACAACAATATGCAACTCTCATATAGATGATGTCTTTCTGTCAGTGTTCATAAAAATATCTAGCATAAAACGTTATGAAAAAGGTCGCTTCAAAGGACCAGGTACAAAGGTACATATAGAATGACAATTTAAAATGACTTGCAAAATCAAAGCTCAAATCGCATGTTACACAGCTCCCGTTCAACACTTGTTTTTGTTACAACGATTGAAAAATGTGAAATAACCGCATCAATAAAACCTTCCAAGTTTGGTCTCTATTGGGTCATTGTCACAAATGTCAGTTTACTCTCTTTGAAACTGCACTTCATATTTTCAAAAAGAAAGGTAGATATGAATACAATAGGGTAGTTTGTGGCCGTATGCACATGAATGATTCTTGTGTCAAAACTGACATCCGCTCCGATCAGATCAGTGTTACGTGCCTTGGGAAAACTACGACGTACTTTGGGGCAACGTTGGACGTGCTATAACGAAAAAGTTGCCACTTGAGCTGAGTAACAAACAAGACATTTTTCATGGGATTTGAGAGAAATACAGAATGTTTTGTTGCACGCGGACACTACCATAAAAATTGATGTGCTCGTTAGCTCTCTCGAGGGTGGTAGTAAAAAACCATGTCAAAGGCGCATTCTGCAATTTCAGCACGTTCGATTCAGAGAGCTAATTTGCATGATTTAAAAATTGAATACTTCAAAATAATCCAGTGCCAACGTGGTTAATACTACTAAAATATAATAATAAAATACAGCCGCATGTCAAAAAGTTGATAGTTTATGGTTTTCTCCAACTTGTCCTATAAAAATCTGTTTCTAATTGTGGCGAATCTATAAACTACGCAGAACATTTTACTGTTACCAAATTAAGAAACAATTTCTAGACTTTAATGTATTCACATATTTCTATGCAAAAGCTGGAAAACTATGCGTACTGGTGCTGGGAGATTAGTGTCAGTCAAAATGGTCAAGATTCCATTGGTTTTTTGCAGCATGGTACTGATAAGGGAATCTTGGTGTGTGATCTATTGATTCAAACTTTTTCTTCGGCAGGTGTTTGACATTGCATAATATGGTAATGAAGAGATCATAAAGTGGCACCTTGACAGTAGTTTTTTTGGCTGGACCCACCTTTTGCAATAAAATTTCATGCGTTTTTGTAAAAGTTAACTTTTACTTTATCACCAATGTGTCGGGATCACTCCGTATTTGGTAGGCATTCTGTTATAAACTACCTTTTTTTCGAAATTTCTGGATCAAGATGTACTGACTCAAGTTACGCATTAAAGGATGTTTGTTGTAGCCCGAGTTTTTATTTCTTTGTATCAACTTTGCGGTTTCAGATTTCCAATGCGATAATTTTCGTAACTTTTTAAGCTTCTCCATATTGCTGTACAGTACATTTGATTTTACTGATTTTTAATAGCAGGGAGGCATCCCATCACCAGCTTATGCTCGCTACTGCTGGCAAGCGTAGGCGTTTATATTGCCTACAGGTTGTTGAATTAGTTATGTACTTTTTATGATGGAAATATAGCCTCGCGTCAAAAATAACGATAACGGTCCCACCTTGATGACAGTAATATCATCTTGAAAATAGTGTTAACGACAGTCGTATCAAAAAGTTTATTGCATTCTCTCTTCCAAAGTTATAAGAAATCTGATTTCTAAAAACATTCAAGGGGATTTCTTTTTCTACGCTGTACCAGCTTCGTAAATATTAACAAACTGACTCGGTTGATGCCAGTGTGCAAAACTGAAGGCATATATCATTTAAGTACTTCAAAGGTACAAAAAAACATAGTTGAATACGCGAGAGGAGGAAATTGCAAAAAGTTGAATTGAGCAACTGACCAAAAAAAACTTTTCGAAAGACCATCACAAGTTATCTATATACTGCTCTTGCGAATTCACTGAGGTGTCAGCACAAAATTGAATTTTAATGAAGACGTTTAGATAGAAGTGCCTCGTTGCCTTTGGAAGGTGCATTTCACCAACATAGAGTAAGTGTTTTTATAAACTGTTTCATATTATGAATAATATGACTGAATACTCAATGTAACCTTATATGGCAATAGGCAAATGGTTATTATTTTACTAATATTGCTTCCCTCCTCGATTTACTTTAAAATTCAAGCTAGCACAACTTTTACGCGTGGGATGATCGACCACCCGACCGTTTTGATACGCTAATTGAATGTAGAAGATCAATTATATGTATCAAAGCTTTTTTTTCAAGGTATGGTTGACTTATAACGCAAAGCTAGCTTTTTTAACTGGAACAAAATTGATTTTTATATGGACAACAATTCGTTTCATCTCAAACTATTCGCGTGCATAAACGTCAGCGGTAGCACAATGGCTTCTTCCTTTCTTCCAGCCATTTTAAATGATCTTTCAAAATCAAAACGCCAAAAATTGAAATTACATTTCGTAGAATATGTATCAGTTGTCGGAAAGATAAAGCGGTAGGTTTTTACGACAGCATGAGGAATATGAGTGCTACTTCAGCTCAACTCACAATCAAAGGTTTAAAATCAACTTTGAACTTTAAATTGAATTTTGCATATCACAATAAATTTCCAGAAAATTGAATCTTCAAGATGCGATCAAAAATGACAGGGAGGAGCAATTTAATACACCCAAAGATTGACTGAGAAAGGGAATTCTGAGAATTGTTTCCATTCGTGGTGTAGCTCCTTTTGAGCGTCAATATGAAACCTATAAATGCCTAAAAAAATGATGAGACTTTTGCAGCTAAAAAATACGAATAAGAAAGTTCCAGGCTAGAACTGCTTGGTTTCCTTCATATAAAATTTAAATACTGCGTTTTAACCAACAATAGAATACCAAGAGTTTCAAAGCCGATATATTTAGCTGCAATGACGTGATTCCTCTTATTGCAAATTGATTCCAGGGACAAAAAGGGTCTTCTCATTTGACAAGATCACAAAAAAGTGTGTGTTTTCTTCCTTTTGTTCTTAACCTAATCAGCCATATTTTCTTTAATGGCTTGATGTTTTCTTATAGTGCAGACAATGTGAAAAACAATTTCCATTTCAGTACATATCACACAAAAACAAATCTACATGTATATTATTTACTTCACGCATTACCAACTCTAGGTGGTCCAGTCACATACATTTTGTCATGTCTATGTATGTACATCAAAGTAGAATAATGTGCCCGGTGGTTTATGTCGATGTCATCTTTTCAAACCCAAACGTGAAAAAAACAGGTCAATCACTACTGGCTTATGAGAATTCTTTCCATGATTTAGACAACGATGATGGGACAAGGAAAAGGGGATAACTTTTAGCGGACCTCCTTGCATGGTAGGCGCCGTTTTGCTGAGATATGCATATCTGTCTATACGTGGGATCGAAGATAAGATAAATTAACCTACGCAGAATAGCAGCGCGTACATTTAGGGTAAAGCGAAGATATCAATGTTTTGAAAAGGGAACTTTATATGCACTACCAAATTTCCGACAGAATTCCTTCTTTATCATCACTTGTTCATCAAATCCAATAAAATGTATCATCATCATCTTTGTGAGTAAACCACCACCAACCACCACTTTGGCTCGTGACAAGCAAGGATAAAGTGTATGTTTACTTTGTGGTTTTCTCCCTTGACATCCCCGGTCACCCAATATTATAGCCATAGCGTGGATATCGGAGAACTGAAAATTGCTACTGTATTTCTTGCATTCTCAATATTACCGACATCCTCCTTCTTTGTATATAACTTGCTTTATTGATAACCAGTTTGAGCAAGTAAGTATTCCCATTACACACATTCAAGTTTAAAACACTCTGTAGGAAAAACTTTTTTGGTACTGGGCCAATCATACCGCACCACACTCCATCAGTCAGTATCCAAACCATGGGAAAATACGCATTCGTACTACTGCACAATTGCATATCCACAACGGTAACATTAGCGGAAAAATATTGAAATGTATGCAGCGATGGGAATTTGCGGAATAAAAAAAATTATTGGGTAGAGGATATCAAGCTTTGTCTTGACTTTTCTCCTCCTTTCATGCAGCATTAGTACAGAACTTTACTCCGTCTTCAGCACGAGCCAACAGTCTGTTCAAATTTTTTATTGAGAAATGAGTTATGAAATGTAAAATAATTTGTGTTAAATTGCATTCAATTATAGGATGCTACACTAAATTTCAAAACATCAGTTGAAACTGAATCAACTACGCTTTTTCATGTTGAGGTGGTAGTCATCAGTGGGAAAAGTACATTTGATGTGATCCAAGTTGTTCACATCTGGGGACACAATTTGGAACAAGCCCGATCTTAACCACAACGTGCATGACTTTCATGCTGCAATTTTAGGTGGCACATTTTCCAAAGTGCACATTTTTTCCCTAACCGCAATCATAACACACACCAGTTGCCACCGCTAATAGCATGACTGCTAGCACTAAAGCCTTTATTTACAATATGGAAAATGACGCATTATCATCATCAGGAGGATGAAACCACGTGGGACATTTTCTTCTTTATAAGAAAATACAGTTATGCCAGGAGAGATAATAAGTTGGCTTCTATTTTTTACCATTTGGTTGGTGGTAATGTAGAAACTGCATCCGAGAAAATTATTAGAAACAACTACCATCCGAGTCGCTACCATACATTCCATGTTCTGCTCTATCCCATTACAATATATCAGAAATTGGAACTTTATGACTTGTTTATGGACCTCATTTCTACTGTTACAGACTCTCTCCGAGAAATTCGCTTCTCTCTATCTTGGACTGAAATAAAAAGTTTAAGAAAGTACGTAATAATGTGCCTATATTTCTGGTGTATTGGACGAGCAAACGAAACAAGAATATATGGATCACATATGAGTTTCATTCATATACATATATGGGTCTTATCTATCATAAGAGAAAAACTCAATGGGGGATTTTTATAACAAATGAGAAAGGGAAGGAAAACGGAAAAAATGAAAACTATAAGTTTTGTGCTTCACCCTTTCCTAGTTTTGTCCTTCGTTTTTATATGTGTGGACTGGTGACTGATGTTCAGACATACATTCTTGTATTCTACGCTACCAGTAACCGTATATTATATTCTTATGTACGAAATTACTATCGCCAATGTACTCAGTAATCTTTGTAATAATCTATTTGACCAACTTTTTCTTTGTGACAAGTTGGTTCTGAGCGGTGTCGTAGAAATAAGGGAGAAAAGCAAGTCGGAAATTATTAGTATTGTCAGAGTCAAGCCTAGCACTTTTTTGCAGAAAACAATTGAGAAAAAGTGGAGCTCGTTTTCAGTGTATATTTTTTCCTTCGGCTTTCCTTCCAAGACAAACACATTTTACTGTGTTATTGAGCTCACCCAAAAACATTACTTGGAATCATGATTGGCGTGAGTAATAAGACCACACTGTGCTTATTTTATGGGTTGGTTTTAGTAGCACCTTATAAATCGGACATGTGGCGGCTGGTGACGATATTGGTGGTAACGATGTGATATGATGATATCATGTCGGAGTCCGTCCTATCATGTATTATCATAAACACATCAAAAGAGAAAGAGAAGAAAACATCACCAACTGCCGACCGAATGACAAATATAATATGCCATTTCTTGATAACCTAATGCTCTCAAAATTGCCTCAAGACCATACCATGTTTTCCTCATGTATTTATTTTCATTATATACCAACTATTGACATCAGTTACCAGCTATTTTATACATTATCTCACCATAACCATTCATTTACACGTTGGAGCAAAACCGTTAAAAACCAAAGGCTAGCAATAAATAAAAAGTAGGGGAAAATTGTTCGTAAACATTTATTTACCACTTTTTTTTATAACGGGCTTACTGTAAAATTCCATCTTGCTTTCTTCCATACAGATTTACTTTTACATTCCTTAGTTTTTGCTGTGGGCCGACATATTTTACCACATATTGCACTAAAATATATTCTCCAATAAATAATCGATGAGGGCATTTATTTAAACGTAAAAATGTCCTATTCCCATTTCTGGCTATAGGGGTTGAACCCAAAATATCTTTTGCTCAAAATTCTGACTATGTTTGCTTTCTTTTTCTAAACTGCATTTTTTCATTCCAAAACTCAACCAAGGGCACCAATAATACATCCTCCCATTTCAAAAAAAAAGTTTGCAACTCAGCCGTAAATCTTATTCCTAATTTCTTCCATTCCCGTCCTATATATTTAATAGTTTATAGATTTTATATGCTCTTTAAAGCTTCCATTCTAACTACTTTGGTTGTGGGCACATATGAAGTATGTAGCACTTAATGATACTCCTCCGGTTTCAAGCAATTTATATATTTTTTTCATGCAGGAAACATTTGTAAAGTGCATTAGTGCATCTTTTTTCAGCAAGCTATTTAAACTGGACAGGCAAAAGATATTTCAGGAGAATTGGGTCACCAGGCCTGCTGCATAAATTGAAGCTGTAGTCAAGTCGTAGAAAATATTTACGCTGGGCTATCAAAATAATATGCCTACTTACTTATTAACATTCATGTTATTTGAGTTTCTCGTAAAAATATACATGAAAAAAATGTAATGGCTAACCCAGATGCGAAATAGAATGCATACAATTGTTTGTGTCGATGAGTTTTCTCATTGTTTTAATTCAAGCTTCACTTCATGAAATACATATATTTACTCGCTATTTTAGTCAAAAGCCCTGAGTTGAAAAATAACATGTCCCTGCGTACTTCCTTGTTATAATGACATTTCTCATTTTTTTAGAACACATCATCATCATCATCATGACCATCATCATAGATGTATATAATTCTGGAGAATGAGCTGCGATTGAAAGCAAACGAAACGTGAAAAAATTCTTATTTCCTAAATTATTCTCTAGAAAAGCAGCACCAGCAGCAATATATCATTTTCCGTTTTATACTTCATAAAACACGGTTATAATATTTATAATAACCCTTTCATGGAATTGGTCTACTTACGTAAAAAAAAGAAAAGTAGTTCTGTCTCCGACTATAATGCAAAATGCAAATCTGCAAATTTTTTGTACCCTCTATACCCTCTGTCTTTCGTAGCCAGATTTGCTTAAAATCTTTACCGTGAGTGAAGACATGAAAGGCATTAGCATTCTTGTATATTGTAATATGCTAATACAAAATGACATCTATTCCTTTTGGAATATTCAATGATATTGAAAGGAAATGAAAACGAGTATGTTTTTGCGATTACCATAATATTATGCCTCAATAGGAGGAAAAACAAAAAATGGATGGGTGAGACTTGCACTTTTTTGCTATAATTTAGTGGTTTCGTTTCCCAGTGTACTGTGACAATATTTCCTGTGTGATTTTACTGTGGCGTAGAAGATATATTGTCCCATTGTGAACAAAATGGTTGCACTTCTCAGCAGGGAAATGAGAGAATCCTGCTAGTTCAAGCACTTTTCACTTCCTCTGCCCATTTGAGCATATTAGGACCTTGAGTCCAAAAGCAATAAATGCCAAAATGCTTTCATTTTCAGCTACAGCTTGACCTGCATTAAGATCATTAAGGTTGAATACAATAAAAGGGTTCTACGACTAATACTTGTTTTAAAATTGAAGCAAGAACAAAAGCACTTGAAACTTTAGACATGCTGGAATGAAAATATGGCGCAGAATTCTAGAGCATGTTGGCACAGTTGAAGTTTTCATAAGGCAGTGCAGAGGAGGTGCTTTGTTTTGATCTATTCATTGTTTTTGGGTTGTATACTCCCGGGTTATAACTTTTTTTGCGTTCCATTCCGTTTAAATCTTGAAACGGAATGAAACGCAGATCCTACCAGTGCTACTAGTGCAGTACACAAAAGTTTGATTGTTGGCATATATGAAATCCGATGGAAAGAAGTGGCATTAGAGGTTGGAAAATATGACGCTGAACGTAGATGATGAACGTAAAGTAAATGTATGAGCGATGCAAGCTTATTTTGGAACTGTATACGCACTCAGATATACCCATATTGGCAAAAACATCACAAAGTTTTTCAAAAGTCGCGGCTAAACTGATGGTAGAAGATTTTGATAAAACGAGTAAAGGAACGTATTTTTGAAAACAGCAAAAAATATAAGAGTAGAGTAGAAAAATGGTTATGTATTTCAGGTGTAAATGGTCAGGTCCCGATTTATCAATTGTACTACAATCTCGTAGCCTCCTCAATCATCGCTTATACTACTCAATTGTCCCTTCACTACCATTGTGGTTTCCCCAAACGATTATGTGTTTTAAGTGCGCGGTTGTAATGGGGAACTGTGAGACTTTGTTACAACATGTAGAGGAATGTACTTAAATACGTACGAATAACGTAAAAGGTTAGTGACAGACAAATGATCTTATAAATGGCTGCACCACTTAAAAAATTGTCCAGCTGGTGGATGGTCATTTTTCACATATGCTTGCACGAATGCATTTATTCACAATCAAGCAGAGATGACCATTTCTTAGTATATGTTACGGTAGAAAATAAACCCCTGCAAAGAAATTGTCAAATAATTTTACGAGCAAGAAATATTATATGCTTTTCTTTATACGGCGGCGGCTCAGCTTTTTTTCTTGTGAAGACACTGGAGATAAAGAACAACACAGCTTTTTCTTATCGTACAAGAATCTCTAACAAGAGTTGTGACCTTGCTTCAACGCTTCCTTATAAGTCGGGAGATTGGTCTTGATAATAGCGTGCGTTACATTTTATTATGCAAATTTAAAGGAATAGCTCATGATTGCTAATGGTATAGCACACGTGAAGTGAACCTATGAAAAGAGTGAACACAAGAAAACAGTTTTTTAAAAAGACGGACAATGAATCTCTGCATACAACAGTTGTTTTTATACTTATTAGCAGACGTTTAGTCGCATGCAAGGCTAATTTTGTGACATGAACAGGAATAGGCATATGAAATATGAGGATGTAAAAAGCGTCTTTTTGGAAAAGACATTCCTTTATTCAAATGGATGAAACCTAATCATACTAGGATGCATGGGCATTTTAATAATGATGATACGATGCCGAATTCAAGAAGGCTGGTAGTAGAAGAATGTCGTCGTCAAAACGAGCCTTGGTAATCTATTTCCTAACCATAGACGGTATTTGTACATATAGCTACGTATAGGTTCAGTGTGCATTGTAGACAAAAATCTTACGGTGTATTTCAATTTCAACGTCTTCCTTTTGACCATCAGTACGTAGAAAATGTTCACATTTAGAGCACTCGTAACACATTTGTATAATCAGAACATAAAGTTGTTGTCAAAAGTTGGTGATCCAACGTTGATCTGGGTTATCTAGAAATCACGTGCATATACCTACGACACTTCCTGGAAAGGAAGCATTTTATACGATGGCCATGCATGACATGACATGACGCACTATAAGAACTGGATAATGAGGATGATGGGACTGCAAAAGTATGTATTTTTGGATCACGTTTCGTGTATTTATATCGTTCCTCGAATATATGCAAGCGTAAGCAAAAGTGTTGTCATTTCCCATCACTTTGAACTGCCAAAAAAGTTTGGGTAAATAACAATTTTGTAAAGTTCTGTGAAATCACAACAAGACATAAAGGAGAAGAAAAAGAATTACGAAAAAACTATGTCTCTTCTTTCTCAAGTGGAATTTTTCCTTATTACTAACAACAAACCGTGATAAATATGCCCAGTGACTGAAAACTACGCAAAAATAATCATGAGCGTCATTTTTATTACTGATGACAGGCGAAAGCCGCACAGTTGCGTCGTCGTTGTCTCGTACGTTCACGTATTATTTATTGAATTCCATGTTCCATCGATTCCTCCATACAATTTCATTATAGCTTTGACGAAAAAAAAGAAGATTTTGCAAGGTCTGCACTCACATTCGTTGGATGAATGAGACTGGGGCACACACAAACAAATAATATAATATTCAAAGGGAGATGACAAAAACGAGCAAAAAGAGGAGACTTGCTGCTCCTTGTTTGTCTTGTAGTTTTGACATTAAGTGTTTCTGCGGGGGCGGTCGCCTAATCTACGAGTATTTCTTTTTAATCGTATGACTGCTTTAAACTTGAACACTTGAGTTTGCATCCAATAATAATATTTTGTCAAATGCACATCCAACATCTCCAAACCCGCAAGTTTTTGTCCCATCATTTTTTACCGATCCATGTTAGAAACAGCAATCAATAAATCTTGACTTTTATATCCTATGACATGGCATCATCATCATCATGGTGGTAGATGTGGATATGTGAGTAACTTCTATTATGTCACGAATTTAATAATAGCGACAAGTGCACAACGAGTTTGGTGGAGACACTGTGCAATTTACGGTAATTTACAGTCTTAAAATTTTAAATTTATGGTGATTTCTTCTTGTGGTGTATGCATTATTTTATGCATTTAGTGGAAGACAGACTTCTCTTTCTCCTTGAAAAATCCAGCCAGTCAGTCTTATATGGAGTCTGGACTAGAAATTTTTGACTAAAACCTTTTTGTTTATCGCACTTGCTCGCTTCCTTGAACTTCAAAAACAAGATGATCCTGACCATACAATGATCTCATGATTTTTTTGAAAATACATAGGCTTCTCCCTTTTTTCTTTTAACTAACGATGAGACTGATAATAAAAAATATTCACGTTGTAGATAAACTATCTCCTTGATATTTTTACGAGCTTTGCCTTGTATCAAATTATTTAGTACTGTGATACGCAACATGGCTACTGTGCTTAGCTTTAGAGATATGGCAATAATACCATGTCGTGGTACATTATAACGCTGTTTCTTGAATGGGATAGGAAGGATTTCTAAACAGCTAGCAATATCCGATACGTAACATAATGGTGTCAACGGAAAACTGTTGAGGATGTGACTTTATAAGATAAGAATGCGTTCATTCAGTTAGAAGCTGCTTTCTTTGAAAGCACAGTGTATCCTCTTTTAGAACGCTGAAAAATGTAATAATAAATCCAGTAGAAATATCATAATTGCATTATATGCTCATGTACATTTTACTGCATATATGTACAAGCAAATTGGGACATTTTTTCACAAACTTGGTTCGGAAGGAAAGTCTTTATACGATTTACATATTGTAGATAACAAGCACGAACGTTCTATCGTCCAGAATCCAGAACGATGTCAATGGCATGATGAATAGACTTTTAGTACAATATCACTAGCAAAGAATCAAAAACGGCAAGCCAAACTCAAGCTTTTACTCTCTGGTTCCAATTCAATAGAAATATCAAACTGGTAAATTTATCGCTGTGTGTTTCGGGTCTCTCCTATTACTTCCGCATTTCTCATGCCAACTTAAGTCTCATATCCAGAGAATCTAGATGGTGTTTTGTTGCGATTGATGAGATAATGGCGTATAAAACAAAACTAGAAAACTTGATGTTCCATGGGAAACAAAGGCATGATGCGTATGATGATTTATGGACTTCTATATTACCATCATTATACTACATTATATTCGTATCAGGGACTGTCACGAACAAAAGCAAAACAAACGACTTTAGAAGATGATAGTCTAGAACTAGCTTTGTTTGTAGCATGTAACGTTTCCGTGAGCCTGGCTAAAAGCTACAAGAGACCGGGATTTCTCATGAGACGCCAAGAAAAGAAAGTGTCATAGCAGAGTATGTTCAGAGTAGTAACTTGGTCCCCAATGCGTATAACACGTCGTGTATGTAAGGGATTGGATGTGGGCTTTACCATCAACCAGTTTTCTAACTTCATTTTTTGGTATTTTACAGAGATTTGCAACAAGGAATGCACCGAGGACAAAAACCAAAAACCTACCTAATCTTTCAAGAAGATTTAGAGACGAGTTAGCCTGAGTGAGCTTGGACGTTATAAACACCCTCTCTTCATCATCGTCGTCATCATCAACTTGAGCTTCCCTTGGAATAGAATACATGTATATGTAGGTACGTGCCACTTTCTCCCGGGGAGGATTTCACAGAGAGAAATACTCGTACAAAACCTCTGTCTGCTACAATCTTCTGGATTAAAAGCAGGAAGGACAAATTCTTCGAACCATATTTTTAGGTTTACGAACATTGGGAAGGACTTTCAGGAAACGTAATTGAATCCTCGTCCATCCCAAAACTACATTGGTAGAGACGGCTATTGCATAATTTCCTCACGAGGCATTACTTTGCTCCCTCCTTCTTCCATTTACTACCAAACCATAAGGACTCCAGTTTGAAGAAATCTCTTTCGTCATCGACATTCTCCTCGTGGAACTCACCACGCCGTGTGTAATCTGAACAACATAAAACTGAGAGAGAAAAAAAAAGTACGTGTGTCCACCAAACTAAGTTTGGCCTTGCTGTCTCCACCAAAATTTTGTCATAAGACAAACCACACAGCGGAAATTTTCAAGACCACCGCAAACTCAATTCAAGTTGCAACCCGATCTTTCAAGAAAGCATATTTCGTACTCCAGCTTTCATAAAAAAAAGTACAAGATATACAGCTACATTTTAGAAATAGAAAATTTTGTCTGTGAAGGCTGAGCTGAATATTGCATTGTGTCTCTCTTACTTTCGAAGAAAAAAAGGAGCTATTTCGTGTCTTCGCTTAGACTGCTGACAAGTAAGAAAATAATGTTTCATTTCATACTCTCCTTTCTTTACTTTTTGTTCTTCTTGGGCGTATTCTGATAATATGAATTTCATGAAGCGTCCATTGTGTAGGGCTTGTCAAAAATAGTTGGGATAGAGAATAGGTTTTATTCCGGCTGTAGATAAGTAGTTTGCTGCGACTCAGTTTTGAAACAGGACCGCATAAAACGTAGTTCCTCCACGGACTCCATAAAGGAACACCCAACAGGCTAATCCAGGAGGCATATGATATTTTTTCATATAAAACCCAAAAACTTTTTCTTCCTCAATGGTTTTGGCTGGTTAGCCGCTAAACAAGAGAGAAAGCAGAGACACAGCTTTTCGCTCAAAGAAATTATTGCTTTTACTCCATAACCATTAAGAGAAATGCCAGTTTTCTCATCCATCATTGTCGAAAGAAAACAAGCTAGACTTTACTATAGGAAATGGAATACGCAAGTATATAGGTTGTTATTGGCTTGAGCATGTGAGCCCAACATGATGTGAATAATGCAATTGCATGGAAACTTGACAACTTCACAACAGCTGCCACAAATCTTACACATGTAATAATGATATGATAGCAAGCTTCTCTTTGCTTTACTGCACTGGTCCCAGTAACGAGGATGATGTGATGACTTGATGACAGCGATTCAACAGTATGTAGACGAGCGCAAGCAAGTTGTAAAACGGAAACGCATGATATGATACATCATCATGATTACGGGCTCTAGTATAATCATCTTTGCTCGCGATTATAATTCATGTTGGACGAGGCTCTGCAATAAAAGCTGCTTTCTGCTTTTCACTTTCACGGTCATTCCCATAAAAGTGCCCTTGAGAATGACATTTGTGTAGGTCACTGCAACAATTGTGAAAACTGCGTACCTGGCCGGATTATAAAATTACGTTAAATGTAACCGAGCAGCAGCAATGATACATTTTTATAAATATCTCATAAGTAAGGCTTATATACTTTTCCTGTGAAGATAAATCCTTGGTATTACATTGATTTTTATCTACTACATCTATCTAACCACACGAAGCAATCTACCCAAGTATTAGCAATCAGTAGGGAGCATGAACATAAAAGAGCGAAAGATATTAAGCATTTTATGCGGTTCAATGCTATTTTGTTCTACTCGTGGCAAATTATTACACGACCACATTTTGTTTCATACTTTTCACAGGGTTCAAGGATGACCTGTGAATAGATCTAAACGGGCTGTAAATACAGGGCAACTGGAGAAGTTGATTTTCCTCTCTTTCACAAATTAGAAGCCTAATTTCAGGATGGGTACGATGCTCGTGCTAGTTTTAACAACTGGGGTTACCTTCCTCGCCACGTTCAGTCCGCCGGGAAGCGTTGCAGCCACAGCTGAAGGCTATCTGTATCCATCATCTTCACCGCTTCCGCCAGGGATACCGACACAGGAGACTGGAGTTGTAACACCAACGCCAGGCTCGGCTGGAGATCCGTATCATTACTCTTCAACATCCGAAGAGCCACTTCCCATTGCTGGAGATGGGTCCATTTCAGCACCTTCCTCCTCCGCTTCGATTGCGTCAGGAGCGATTTCTGGGGATGATAATATGGATGAGATTGACTCAACTTATGGACAGTTTTCGACTGGATTACCTATGAAAAGTGAGTTTTTCCCCTCTTTGCTTTTATGTCTAGTTGTACACTTTATTCTCATGTGTAATTTGAGAGCATCTATAAGGCTATCGAGTTACGTTCTCGTAATTACTTACGTATCTCACTTCGCCGAAGAGAAAATGTCACGGACCATGTCATTTGGTTGGGAAGAAGGGTATCACATAAGCTTTCGTCATCGATCTCTTGTAATTAAAATACACTTAGCGTTTGCCTGAAGTAACCATTTTCCATTATCTGAAAACATATACTCTTATGCATTCATCTCTGTCCAAACATTTTGCCAAGCAGTAATTAATTTATTTTGCTGTAGTTGACTTGTAGCTTGTGGAACTTTGAACTTTTCACAATTGACGAAGTGATTAATTTCTATAGTTTGCCAACTGCGACCTACTAGTACCATGATGAGGATGGTGTAGGTTTTTTTGTTTTATCTACGTTGTCGTTCGATCGAACGTGTTTATTTTATATGTTATCGTTTTTACATGTGTGCACTTTAGTTTTAGTTTTACAAGTAGCATAATATTATTAAAATCAAACTCTACCATGATCCCCCTTTTTAATGGCATTTTCTACGTAGCATATTTGTAGATATTTCTTTCCACCAACTGGGGAACCTTTTTTGTTAAGCAAAAAAGTTTTGCTTTCAAAAGTTATGTATGTATATAAATTTTATTTGTTGCAGATAATTGGACTGTAGAAGAGACTCTTGCACAAGAGTTAGCAGCTATTCCCATCAGAGATCCCCTCTCTGTTGCTGTACCCATGACTGTCGTTTATGTTGTGATTCTTCTCTCTGGTCTTCTGGGGAACATCAGTACCTGCATTGTTATTGCCAAGAATACCTACATGCACACAGCCACTAATTACTACTTGTTTAGGTAAATTAGAGTCTAAACACGTTTGACGTTGTTTTACATGCAACGTTTATAAACCATAACTTTCTCAGAATCGTTAACTTCGGGAAATTGGGTTTTGGATTGAAATTTCATACTCATGGCTTTCCAACTAATTATTTTTTGTTCTTTTATATTTTCAGTTTAGCCATGTCTGACCTCCTTCTACTCATTTGCGGATTACCGCAGGTAATGACATCGAATCGTCTGCGAGAATATATAATTAAATGTATCGATATCATTCACATTGCAGCCTACGCGTGTGACCATCAATGACGTGGCATTTGATACGTCGCCTCCGATAAATAGGAATGATTACGTATTTTTATCAAGAATTGGGCCAAATAAATTCTTCAAGATCAGATATTTTGTCGTATGTGTGAACTAAATTTTTTACATGTGACATCGTTGAAATTACATACATAGAATTCTTCGAACTTTGTTTTCGAACTGTGGAATCCCCAGTTCAAATAACGTTTCCTTTCATTGTAACCTCATATTGATCCGTAATTGTGGTCAAGAACATAATAAATGATAAAGTACCCGATCTCTAAGTAGGAAAAAAGATCCGCGTATTTTTCTCCCATATAATTGTTACACCTTCTGTAGAAATTGTTTTAGGAAAACAAATTTCGGGTTATATTACTAACAATGTGTTTCGTAACCTGTTTTCCAGGAGATTTATCACATATGGAAGAAATATCCATACCTGATGGGAGATACATTCTGTGTTATACGTGGGCTAGCAGCGGAGACATCAGCTAATGCCACGGTTTTAACCATTACAGCTTTTACCGTTGAACGGTGAGCCCTTTATTTATCAACTACGCATTGGTTTGGTCCTATTTGAGCTATGAAAGAAATGCTTTGAATTCGCATAATGTCAATTGTCAATCCTCCACTTGATTACTTTCTACCCAATACTACTCTACTCCCGTTTCGCTTAAAGTGAAAGTGGATTGAGCCGCCTTGCCTCATGTATTTTTATCTGATTTTTTGCCACTGATGAATGACCTTCAGAACTTTGTGGGATATATTCGAGCAAGCAAGAATGGTACAGGCAAAGGAAAACACACAGTTTGCATTCTAATGCAGAAGTAAAAATATCCCACAAGTTGATGCAAGTCTCTCATTATCCAGAGTAATGGCTCATAAATATTTGACTTTTTTAAGTTGTTTTCACTGGAATACATTTATTTGCCTTTCACTCACTGACTCTAAACATTTAAATTGAAGTCAAATAAATTGTTGTTTATCTGATTTTTTCTGTTCTGTTGAGTTTTCCCCAATTTAGAGTATTGCGCAACATGGGAAAATAAATTATGCTGACCTGCGCAACAAATTTGCGATAGTTCTTTGCGAGTAACAGAACAACTTCAAAGCATTTCACAATCGACGCAATAACGTTTCGGTTGTAAGCAACTTTGAAAATCATGTGACGCTTAATTTTGACATTTTGTATGGTTTTACACAGGTTCGTGGCCATTGTGTATCCTCTGAAAAGGTAAATCAATTTTTAACGGGTCAATATGACTTTATACAAATACATTTGTTCAAAATTGCACCTGGTATAACATTCGAGAAACAACAAAATTATATTTGTTTGAAGTAAATTGATTGTCCATTTGATTATTCCAAAGCCAACCATTCATACAAAAATATGGAATGTAATTGGTGACGGCAAATGGAAACGTGATGCATTTGAATATGAAAACAACTTTTGAATAAACTAACTCAAAGCGCATGAACATCAAAATCACAATGATCCATTCTTTTTCTGAATGTTAAATTGAAATTGCAAAATCAAATGAAAATGATTGAGTTATGGATTAACGAGTTCCTGATATCACACACAAATACATTTTTACGGGGGTAAAGCACAAAACCTTCAAAAAGTCACTTGGCATACATATTTTTAAGCGTAAACACACTTTTTTGACTATACTGTTGGCACAAAAGGCCAAAGTAATAGTCCATATAAAACTGCGTCGCTAAAATGTAATTACGGCGAATGTAGAATTGATGCTAATTACACATTAACTTTGTTTTTCTATGTATGTAGCCATAAAATTTCCCAGCTCTCTAGAGTTGTGCGGATGATTGGATTCATTTGGGTCGTTGCTTTCTGCTTGGCCTTGCCACAAGCAGCACAATTTGGAATTGTGGATGAAGTAAGTTCCTTTCCAATGTAATTAATATGATATGTGATGGCGATATTATTGACTGATATATTAACAATCGTAACTGCACCTGTCTATATCATGGAGGTCCTGTATTTTATCACAAACTATTGGATTTCTACTGTTTCACATAACCTATGCATGTATCTAACTGCACTTTTGTCAGCACAAAAAAGTGTTTCGGGGCCGATTGCAATTGACTGGTGAAACAATACGAGAAAGTCATTCAATTGCAAACACACTTCAATATAGTCATGGAATATTCCACCAGCAAAGAAACATACGACAAATACCCAAGGTTGGAACTAACTGGAGCGAATTGAGATTGCTAATTGTAGTCAAACACTTGGGAAAATGGAACGATTCTCTAACTGCTGAAATCAAAACGAAATACGCTTAACACAAAGGGAAAACTCTCGTCCTTCATATTTCCCATTCCCTGCTAATCCCAATATTACATGGTTTATGTCTAAAACACAAAACAGTTTAATTGTATTTCATGGAACCATTTTGTGTCATATTTCCTTGAATTTCCACTACATTGAGTAGCATAATAGGCAATGTTGATAGTACCGCTGTGTTTTGGACAAAAAGTACATAGAAAAGCGGGATAACGACAACCTCATTTCTCTTGGGCTTTATTTAGGGAAAGGATACTATTGAGCCAATGAACTACGGAGAAAACTTGGAAATTACAACTACTCATTGCTTTTAGTAGTTGCATAATGCTTGCTCTTCCAAGAAAATCTTTTATACTGCACGAAAATGATCAACTCAAGTTGTAATCTAAAGTTTTAATGGTGCTGACGATGAAGTAATCATTGACAAAAAAGATTTAAATGGGAAGAATTGCAACATGTGACAAACTAAAGTTGAAGTTTCAATTTAGCAATGACAGTAAAGTAGAATCGAGACAATTTTATTTCACAATTACAGTTCAAATTAATACCTCCGGAAAATCAATCTCATTGCAAAAAAATTTCATCTTTGCTTTTGTCACTTCTTCTGCATAGCAGCCAATTATTCGAGAACTTCGCAGAATCTCATACGAAGGATATAGGAAAGCCCCAACTTTTCTCATTCTCAACTACGGAGAAAAACATTAATATGACCATGTAACCATTCATGTTAAGTAGATGCTTAAACATTACATTTATCGCTTTGAGTTCGGTGCAGTTCATTAGCCTTTCCTAAATTAAACTCTAGCCAACAAGCAAGTGCTGGTGACGTTATAACAAAAGTATGTAAACTGCGCTGGAGTCATGTGTGGGCTTTTATAGTAGAGTAAGTATCCCACATTCCAAAAATTCCTCAATCTTCTTGAACGGTTGTTTAAATATCGTTTATCGAAATTTCTGCACCTACGGCATTTGGATGAAAATTGGTTGGCGGTACAGCTACCAACCTCTTGTTATTGTCCTTTTTAACTGCGAACAGAGATTAGATGGTTTCATCATGATCATTCTATGCCGTAATAATATACCATGTGAAAAATCATTCATCCGTACTAATTAACTTGCGTGCAATGCCCAAAAGCTCACATCATTAACTTCACACAAATGGGCTAGCTCGTATTTTCTCCAATGTAGAAAAGGGAGAAAGAGAGGAGGCAACATGTACATAAGCATAATGCTTAAAACTACTAGTCTTCAATAATGTATGCAATATATATTTCTCCGGCTTCTCTGTACATTCGCTAATGAACTGTTAAACGACTTTTATGGAGCACTGGTAGTTTCCAAGTTTGCATACATGATAAAATATATATACTTGTTTGCCTACACAGTATCGTTATCAAATCTTGCGGTATATAACTATTTCTTGCGGATTAGTATTACAGAGTTGAGAAACTAAACGAAACATTGGCATTGGGTTTTGTAGAAAGTGCAAACAGTAAAATATGATAACAAAGACATGTGTATACTCATCACTCTCGCTTTAATGTCCATCATATCATCACATCATCACACCAAACGACTATTGTCCCTCTTCATCCTTTCTCTTTTATTCCGACGTTCATTCAAAGAGACACAATGACTCTCATCGCATTCCCATCAAGCGGAATTGATTTGGAAATTAGATGACATGAGCGTTTGGCAAAGTTGGAGAAGAAAACGGCTAAAATCAATCCCCTTTCCTTCCCACTAGACAGACGTTATGATTGTAACTAATGTTCGTATTATTCCACAATCAAACACACTAGCGTGGTTCATGACGTCCCCAACAGCTCTTTCTTACCAGAGATCGCATCACGGTGTCGTTACGTGATCATGTCCTGATATTTCATGCGACCTATAAGTGCCCGGTGAAAGTAAACCCTATTATTAAAAGAAAGGTGATGAAAGCACATTCAAACCCACATTTATAGTGCATTTACGTTCTTTCTAGACGGTGGCACATTTACGGGTACTTTCTCCAGCCCATTGCACACTAAAAATGCCGTGTTATACCAGAGGGGGCTGTACACCAACAAACGACATGGGGGAGCCGTTTGTCATGTCAGTTACAGGACCACCTTTGCTTTTCTATTTTTGTTATCCCATTTTCAATTCAATATTCAAATCTACGACACTTTGTGATGTTGGTAATGTAATTAAAATTTCTCGGAATTATGATTACGGCCAAGTTAATAGATTTTGGTGTTTGACCTTCAGTCAACCACTCTCTCGGCATAGTCCATAACTTTCATTCAGGTTACAATAGCATTTGCGTAGACCGAGTAAATCTGTAGGTTGAGTTATTCTTTCATATTTTCATACTTCCAAATGTTGCAATAACCACCCCACGTATGAAAATCGGTGTCAACTAAAGCAGTCAGCAGAGCAAAAATAGAAATTTTTATAGCTAAGAATGTGAGTTACTGAACTATCGTAGATGGGCTGATTGAAATTGAGCAATGGTTGCTGACCGACCCACAGTCGCAATTCGCAAGCCCTTTTCCGACGTTTACATAGATGGTTAATGTCAATGTGTTTATAAATGACATTTTTATGGTTCCGTGTTTGTGTTTTGTAAACAAAGGCTGGAAAATAATTACTTTACATTGTTATCTGTCTCTTTCCCTGGAAATTCATTAAACGTCCAAAGCACAAGGTATAAAACCTATTCGCATGTTGGAAAATGGAGGCGCGCGTGTGTGTAATTGGAATGTGTGAGCTTCACATGTTCATTAAATCATGCATACATTTGTGCACTGATGAAACAAAATATCAGTACACAATGATAGTGTTCGACTCGTACTACGTACATCTGAACTTTCAACACCACCTACTCCTGAACTTCAGCGCTGGTCTTGGAGTTGGGAGTTGGAATGGGATTCCAGATGAGTAAACTGTAGTAATGTGTTACTTGGCGAGGAGTAGGAGTCATATTATACTAGTCTGAGCTTGATTACAATTCACATTTTTTATCTGACTCCAGTTCAAGGAAAAATTGATGGTGTTCTTTACTCAGACTCCAGCACTTTTTGGTTATATGCCTACTTGCCTACTAGTTTTTTCAACACAATGGTGGCAATCAAAATGTCCGTGTACATTGAGTGGCACACATAGTTTATGCTTGCGTATATATACTGGCCTGAAAACAGTGGTGGTAGTTTACGACAAAATTGTCATCGAGGCGATGGTTTTAGAATGGGAATGGGAGAGAATAAGAGCAAATTAGAAATTAATGAGCATCTGTTTTCAGCAGTGGCTCTAAAACGTTGTGTAATGTGCAAAAGAGTGTACCTATCACATCGGTAAGTACATTTCCTTCCTGCGTTGCATCACGTTGGGAATAACTATATAGCCAATGATTTCAAGCGCAGGGAAAAGTGAAAGGAAATAGGATTATAAAAAAACATACTTTCCTTTTCATTCAACTTTTATAACATTTCATAGATGAATTGTTGTGTTGAGAAAGATGATGCTCATACTTCTATCTATACTTATCATTACATTTATTGTAGCAGCTCCAGCATTATAGCATGTAAAATAATTTAAAACATTGAAACTATTGAATTATTACGTACAGAATACATGCAAACTTCACAAAGCAACCATGTATTGAAGTGTTGTTTGCATATTTACTTATATTTGTTCATTTAAGTTAGAGATTGATATTGATATGCATGATGTTCTCTCAACTAGTTGCAAATGCGAAACTAAAAAAGGGAAAAGTTGCGTAATGATTTTCCAGTTTTCTCTGGTTTTGTCTTGTTATTGTGACCGACATACATTTGATTCCAGCCCAGAAAACTGATGTTTGAACGTGCTGAAAATATTCCATGGCTATCTACTATTATATTTTTAGCATTTGTCTCACACGTGAATCTCATAATGAAAATGAATGGATGTACTCATAAAACGTGTTGTCAAATTATGCTAACAATGTGACTTTTAATATTTTCAGGTTTCCCCAAGATATTCTCATGTAGTATTGATAAAAGGAGCTTGGTGTACCATCGCTCGGGAAATATTCCCGTATGCATTTGAGATCTCGAGTTGTGTGTTCTTTGTGATTCCAATGACAATTATCACAGTCTTGTACGTGCTGATTGGGCTGAAACTGAGGCGGCCACGCGGAGGCTCTGGAAGTAACAGTGAAGAGATGAATGTGGAGCATCGAAACATTTCTAATCGACATTCCCAAAGCCATGTCATTCGCATGCTAGGTAATCCTATTTTTATCCTTTTAAAGTCATTTTATGTCAGCATTAAGTTTAATCACTGCAAACATTATGCTAATTTCCTTGTCATTGTCATGTTCCTTGAGTACTGAGATAACTGTCTCAAACAAAGAACGGAACCCAACGCTTTCTGAATCATGTTCGATCTGGCAAATATCCATAATATTCACAGATAAAAAATCTCCATAACTTTGTTTATAGCATTTCATTACTTGAGAATAATTTTAAACAAGGAAGTCTTGTATGAAGTTTTCTTTTTGAAGCCGACACGGTAAAGGTTCACATCACCTTAAGGCATGGCATGGTAGGTAGCGCCATAGCGGGATTCGAAAATTTTCAACGTTCATATTTAAGACCACTTTCCCTACTGCATGCAGACTGGCTTAAATTTCCGGCTTGGCAAATTGCGTACGGCACACATCATTCTTTGAGACTTACTCAAGAGCTTGAGGAAAAATTCTCATCTCTACAGATTTTAAGATAACCACGTAAAGGACGCAATTTTATGCATCTCCACTCACAGCTTTGACTAATGAGATTTTTCGGGCATCACACAAAGGGTAAGTACGGTGATTGGGAATCGTACGTGCCTTAGGTGTAAACAGTTTGGCGTAGGTTACGGTAGTTCTGCTCTGATTCAGGGCTCGGAAGGAATTTACTTTCTAGGTTAAGATTTCATTTGCATATATTACGACTTTATTATTTTTAGTGTGGCACCAAGTTGTTTGCAGCCGTGACCATTTTGCCTTCACTTTGTTAGTCCAACTTAATGAGCTGTCGTGCTAAACAATCATTTCATTTTGTGCAATATTAATAATTTAGAATTCAATCTTCAGGGTGACTTTCATTGAGCTTTTTATGACCGATATTAAGCAAAAGTGCTTACGTTTCGTTTGATGCTCTGATTCTTTTACGCTAACAAGCGTATGCATATTCACATTTTATATGCTCTGGGGAAAGAAAGATTCACTGCAGCGACCTTGAATAAAAATGAGCTCTAATCGAGGACACCCCCTTCTGCACTTAGAATTACAACTATGTAAGAATGTGACTGCTAAAGAAGTTGAGCGGAGGAGTCTTGAATGGGAGTAGACAAGAGATGCCTCGGAATTCTTTATTGAGTCTGTTTCCATTAGGGAGATTAGAATAAGTTGCTGTGTGTATATGCTATACATACTATTGATGCAAAATTTTCAATTGTTACTCACTTCTTACGACTTTGCTTGTACCATTACTTTGTGTGCACGAAACTGATAATGTGAACTTTAAGGAGACACAATAGGAAGTTCTTATTCTTGTAAATATAGCTGCTCTCTTCCGGAACCAAATGATATAATAATGAGTCCGTGGAAAGATCTACGCACTTGTAGCGGAAAACATTTTTTCTCTTGTGGAATTTACTGTAAGTTTTTTTTGCAAGATCGACAAAAATGGCTTGGCCTGAGCTAACTTTGGCCAGACGCTCGTCATAACATAACGGCCTGGAATCAGAATAGAGCATGCTACATGGGAAATCGTTATAAAAGTTTTATTGCTCTCTTGTCACCACACACCATACATACCATCACCACAAAGGTATCCTTGAAAATAATAATAAATTTTTCATTGCGTATCCTCTCCTACAGAGTCGTTACGGAGTGATTTGATATTTCTAATAATATTGTGGCAATAAAATTTTTATCTACGATGACATACATGAGATGTTTTTTGAAGTTTAGGAATTTACACGTCGAATATACATGCATATTTCTAACGAGAAAACAGCTTTTGCAAATTTTAATGAAATGAAACCTGCGAGCGCTGCTGGAAATATTAATAAATAAAATCGTCTTCCCTTCCTTCTTACTAATTTGAATTGTAGACAAAATGAGTTTTGAGTTTTTTGCAGTGGGAACTACATTGACTGATGAATTTTTTTTGCCTTTCTCACTTTATTTTGTGTTAAACTTATGATTAACAACAGAGCAAAACTGTGCTATGATCATAGCTGCAAAAGTAGCATCTCATTTTCGAAGAAGAACGTGTGCAAGCAATGTAGTGAGAACGTTTGAAGTCAACAGAATAGGAAATATATGCTTTCTAATCAATATGATTAACAAAGGAATTTGTTAGAAAGTCGGCGTAATATTATTATACTACGCATGAGTCATTAGTAATAGAAAGTGGGGGATCGACCAAGATAAGTTATTAGTTACTGGAAAATAAGCAGTCGAGTCAGAGGAATCTTCCATAATTTGAAATTGTTGACAAGTTCAATGCGAACTTCCGTGAAAGCTTGGAAAATAACGAGATATAATAAGATTTTAAATATAGAGAATCCAGTCGAGCGGTTTTTTTATCCGGATCCAAAAAAATTAAAAGAAATGCTATAATAAGGAATTATTCCATGCGTTAATGATTTTGGATATTATGATTAGACAAACTTTTAAGTCCATTTATAGAACGTCTGATTGGAATTGGGAACAAGGTCAAAGGGAATACGTTACATCGCACGGCAGTATAGTATTCACACAACCAAACTGTACAAAAACAGTTTTCATCCTACATTTTATTGTAGGAGGATTCTTAATCAAAGAACACAATCAATTTTTAGTCTGTTAACATTTTATCTCTCCTTTTCTAATAAAAACTTTCCACGTATGTACGCCTAGACATTTTTGGATAACATACCAATTCATACCACGCCATAATCAAAGGCAATAACTGAAACGTTGACAAAAAGTTTGACAATCAAATGATTTTTTGATGACTTCCTATATCCCAATAATCACAACACTAATATCAAGCATCAGGTCATTCAAAATAAAAAGCGTGTGCTGGCTTAAAGTTTACACGTAGTTTTTTTAGTCGAATCATATATACCCCGTCTATTTTTGTCCATTATCCTGAGATACGCATCTAGTTGGGAGTCGTTCGCATATCACATTGCTTTCTACATATTCATAACATCCCATCCTACCAAAAAGACCGAGGACAACGACAAGCCAGCCAGAAATAGCCAATGATCCATTCAGTTCAACTGGATGATCTAAGCTTGCAAAAACAAACCATCCTAATTTTTGCTCTGACTTCATAAAAACTACATTTACGATACGATCCCGTCAAACGTGGACTATATAACTCAGATCCCATCACATCAGAGCAGCTCGTTAGCATTCATTTCCCATGATCCCATTACCATGATCTAATCAAATTAACTTTAATCAGGGAAGAACGCTGCTGTATTGCATCGCATGCAAACGGAGATGCAGACAATGTGGAAAAGTTTTTGAGGGACATTTTGTTCTTGTATCCCTAATGAAAATCATTTAATTCGGATTCAAACACATTGTCACTTACATCAAAGCAAAATGCCTGGATTCAACCATATCATCATATGTAATCAGTTGGTTGGATCAAATCTCCTTCATTGCATATCACTTCAATAGTGCATGGCATGGCAAAAGACAACAAAAACAAACAGAGCTAAACATCAGGCCGGATATACTTTAAGGGAAATGGAAGTGTTTTGAGAGGCAATCGAGATGGAATATATACGGTGATTTTTCTTTCTTAAGCTAACCAGACATCAAGAAGACCTTGAGTTTTTTTTTCGAAATCGCAACCGGCTCCACTTGGCGTTGGCACATGAATTCATTGAGTGCGGAGTTATACCGTACTGCCATGCTAATACATTTATTCGATGAAATGATTCGGAATTGATGCTATTTAGAACTCAAAATGAGCTTCTCAAGTTGGAATGAGTTGAGTGCTTAATGCTATTATTGCACATTAAGCGAGATTTACTCACATTGCCATTTGAGCTTGATGACGTGAAAAAAGTTGAAACGAGTGGAGAGTACTAAATACATATTATACAGGATGGGATGGGCATGAAATATTTTGCTTACCACTAACGAAAGCAGAAGGATGAAGGAATAAACTTTTTATCTGAATTTGAGTATGTAAACTTGTTGTCTGACATGAGTAAACTCATCTGAATTTCAAGTATCTCAGCTTTCCCTATCAGATGTTTAATTCTCAGATTCCCTTCAAGTCAAGTCAAGACAGTCCGAAAATAGGAAGACATAAATTACACCAAATCAAAACATACCGTTCACATCCTATAGAAAATTCACTGGCTCCCTAATTCTTGAATACTCATGCGTTTGGATTGGTAACAGTATCTTTGCTCCTTAAGCTAAATATATAAATTTTGTCGTTCACAAAACCAAATGGATTTTGTGGGCTATGTGGACATAAAACCATCAAACTGATCAACGTATCATGTCACCCTTCACGTCAAAAGATTATCTCTACATCTTTCCTTTACAAAAAAAAGTTTTGCGGAGAAAAGTCGCTTGAGACTTGATTTTGGCTTGGTGAGAAGAAAAGTTTGCAGGCAAAGCAAAATGGTTTTAAATGATTGACTCCATATCATATGCAACATTCCGGATCAAAATATGATCCCATTTATTGAAATATTTGGAGGAAAGCTTGTTTTGAAAGTTACATAAATCCATTTAGGTATTGAGCTTATAGCAAATCATGATGACACTGATGACTGGCGACATGTGACCTGTGGTGACCTAACGGGGCTTGACTCATCAGTCAAAACTAGTTTCACCCAGTTTAAAGTGTGAACAGCAAGTAGTTTCCACATTTTTTCACTGAAATCAAAAGTGGTGGTGCAAAAAAGAAAGTTGAAGGCGGTGTACGTACTCTCCGATCTGTCACAACAGTGAAGACATCACAACACCACCAAACTCTTTGAATCTAAAAGCTCATTAATAATCTAAACTTCTTTTTAGCCTCAGTGTGCCAAGAATGGATGTGTGATGTTGATGCACTCATTTGGGTTTTTTGAATCCTATAGTAAATCCTTTGTGGGTTTCAAATGTGCTTCCCGTAGAGAAATAGGTATTTAGTAAATCCACACGTACTTTTGGGTGTATGAAGTTTAATATCCTCCAAATAGGTTCTTTGGCACTACATAGAAAAAATCTCATCCAACTGTCAAAATGCGAAGGCAGGAACCTAAAAAGAATCCTGCAATAATGACATGAATATATTTGTCAACTTCTACTACGAAAAGGAGTTGTAAAGTTTTCATGAATAAATTTTGAAAAAAAGTAGCTTACACAACCTTTAATGGCAATGAATGAGCAAGAAGTTTACACGTGGAGAAACGACATCCTTGATATACTTATTTCATTTGTATTCTGTACGGATGATATGCTTTTGGAAATGAGAATTCAGACTTTGAACAGGACTCATTTTTCATTAATTCTTACATAAAATATAGGTATTATATAGTTGCAATACTTTATTAGGTCACGCTACACCGCTGCTGACATGATTTCATGACGTCAGTCCTTAAATCATATTACTCATACGCTAATATTTACTCATACCTCTAGGCACAGTGCCCTTGAACCCAGTAGTGAGGTTTAAAATGACTGACTTACTGCATCTTACTTCATAAGAATAACAAAAATCGTTAATATTATTAAGGTGGAAAATTTGCTTTTTGCTTCCTTTACAATACGTGCATGCCAAAAAGTTAGATAAAAACGTGCTTTCACCAGTCCCCTCAAGCATATTCCTCCTTCTTTTCAATTGTACATGACTGAAAAAGCATTTACACTTCTAGGATTTGTAAAAAAAAAATTATAATAGAGTTTGGATTCAGAGAAAGTAGAACTGAGCCAGTAGATAAGTAGTGGCATCCTGTCTAATGCGAAAATTTTCGAATCATATAACTTCATACGCCAACGGAGAAGAATGTAAATTGGGATTTTTTTACGAAGGTTCAGATGAAAGCGTTGAAGGTGAAGGAGACATTAATGGAATTTATCCCCGTTTTCTTTTCTCTTTTGTGAACAGTGGCTGTAGTCGTAGCATTCTTTATATGTTGGGCACCATTCCACGCTCAGCGTTTCATGGCTCTCTATGGAAGAGCTTATGAGTTGGAGAGACATGATCTCTACCAGTCTATCTACCAAGGGGTCCACTATATTTCTGGGGTTCTCTACTATATTTCCACATGTATCAACCCGATTCTCTACCACATCATGAGTAACAAATTCCGTCAGGCATTTAAGGTGAGAAAAAGGGATTTTTACGAGTATTACCTTCACATCTCTATTATTTCACCGAATTCCTTGGATAACTTCAAGCATGTGCGCACATTTTGAAAATTGTCACAGTCGGCAAGAACAATCGTAAAAAAATCTATCCCTTTTTTATTATTATCTTTTTCTCAAGGACACACTGAGTCGTCTTTGTGGAAAGCCCAACTCTCGACTCCAACATCGGACATACTCAGCCATTTCTCATAGATCAAGCAGGATGGGGGTTCGCAATCATCACCAGTTTAGCAGTGTGCGAAAGCCACCGGAAACCGACACATGTTTCAAGTGTCGACGCGCCTCATCCATTTGCATTTGTAAGGGAATCAGTAACAACACTGGCAACCATCTCCACCACCATCATCACAAGAACAAACTGAATCATCTCAAAAGTTTTCAAATGGACCAATCTGGAAGTGAGTCCACCTCCCTCACGCTTCTCAACTCCAGTCCGTCCGAAAAAGATGTGGTTATTGCCATGACCGCGGTGGACAAAAGGTCTGTGACCAAAAAACTGACAGTGGCAAAGGCAAACTCTTCTCCGCTATGCCCTTTTGCCTGATATTGGATATGTACTCTCCTTGCTTTTTTTTCTTCTCCTGATCGGTTTTTCTTTTAATGATCAAAACAAAAATATTTTTCTGCAAAAACGCATTTTCTTTTTGTCACACGTACACAACCAACCATTTTATTGATAGAAAGGTCCTCACTCAAGTGAGATCTCACCTTTCACTTGTTTGGAAACTCTGTGCATGACATATGTTATTGTTTTCTTGCCAAATCTTTTTGTACTTTTTTGAGCTTCAATATATATGATTATGATGATCAATAGCTCAAAAAGCTCAATATTTTTACCTGTTTTTTTTGTGCCTTGCACTACTACTGCTATATTTCCTGTTTACAACATTTTTGTTTGTGTACGTTCATGAATGCAATATGATGACTTTTTGATGACAAGTTCCCTGTTGCCTCCAATTAGGATATTGACCCTTTTCTTTGTTTTTCCTGGGATTATGAAAAACTTCATGTCCCATGTTTTCTTGTTTTCTGCACGCTTATATATATGCATGACGAACAACGCAATTGAACGTTTCGTATAGAATAATCCACTTTCACCTTGCAATAAGCACACGCTCACGCTCCCCCTTTCCCAATTAATTAGTAGACATTGTTTTGTGCATGTTTTTATTGTTTTGTAATTAAACTAAACCTAGCTCTCACAATCACCTTCCTTTGCCATAATGGAGGAGGGCATATCTACGAAAACAACATGTGTCAGTAATCAGTAATAAGGCAGAAATCTAACTTTCTCTCTCTCTGTCTCTCTGTTTTTCCTGTCTGCTAGTGACAGTAACAATGCATTGTTGAGTAAAGTACAATGCAGCCGGAGAGTCTTTGTATACTAATCCACTTCAAGTGAATACACTTGATTTAATAGTTCGTCTGTAAGCACTATCTAAATAACTATATATTTGTAATTTTGTACTAACAAACAACTGTTGATTGTATATAACCCAACAGCAAAAAGCAAAACCCTTCTTTTTCCGCACGGACTTTCTTACTTGTGGTGTCGGAAAAGCTACTTCGCAATCGCAATTCGCATGGCATGATGATATACAATGATAACACAAAATGTTTCATTACATTATTAATACAAATTACAACTCACCCTATTCTGCATTCACATCATGCACATATAATAGATCGCTCAATTTGCACCTAAAACACTTTACTCTGAACGAAAGCCCCGAGTGTTTCAACAATGCAAACATTAATTAAATCCTTAATCTTTAACTGTGAAGTTGCAACTTTGAAATATTAATTAAAGTAACACAATATAAAATAATGAAACAGGATGAATACTTATTGAGCTTGAGCCAAAACTATTAAATCTTTTTACTAATTCATGACATTTATAGACGAACAATTGACAGAACATGACACAATTCCAAATATGATTCATCAATAATGAGATTAGACTTTAAAAATTTCCTGTCAATGAAAACAATATCACACTCATGCAAATGAGTTTCAATATGCAAGGTCAAGTTAGCGTGCCTTTGAACTTTGTACTTCATTATTTGATGAATATGAATAGTACCTTTCTCCATCAAGGTCAGGTAACAAACACACCCCTACCTGTGCCCAGTGGTAGATCTCGGATGGGCTTTAGTAATAATTACACTCAAATTAATTAATATTTATTTAGTAGTCTGCACACAAACACACATTTTAATCATCACACTTGAAATAGAAACACATTACACACATTGTATGTATGAAATGAAATCTCTTATTACCTCTTTTCAAATGTGATAGACTGATTGTTATGTTGACGCTAAATCTGTAAACTTTTCTGAAGCCAGGGACCACTATGCCAGAGCCCAAGGTCACGCCACCAACCATCACCACCACCTCTTGCACCACCATCTGCACACCCAACTTCGGGTTTGAGAGCATTCCTCACTCGTTCGAAGAAGAGCCAAGCCGCGGCCAACAACAACTCTGGCGACTTCCGTGGCTCTTCTCCCCTAGCAAACGGACTGAGAAGCGAAAAACGGTCTTGGGGACTGAACAACAAAAATAATAACAAAATGAATCTTGGCTCGATACGACCTCCCAGTGATCCGGCTCTCCAGTCAACATTCGCTGTCACACTTCTTGACGGAAAAGGTAAAAGTAAAACGGCTGTCCTTCGACCCCGAACGGGCTCCAGTGGAAATGCTGCTGCTGCTGCTGTCATCTTGGCCACGTACAACAAGACAGCAGCTCGTGCAACAAGTTATAGTTCAGTTGACTCAGGCAAGTCCAACAATACTATAAGTAATAGTAGTCTGCAGGACATGGATGAAAGTGAATATACTGGGGAGGAGTTGGCTGGCTACATGGCAGAACTGAATCATAGCTTGGACTCACCAAAGAAATAAAATGTCACAATTTGGACAAATGTGTAAATCTTGTTACCTTTTCCGAAGAAAAAATTCAGGAAGAATCACTCACAACGTGCGAAAAACTTGAGGTCTGTAACATATACTCTTGCATAACAGCTTCCAAATTGTGAACCTTACCTGATTTTCGCATCTCACAAGAATCATATTTGGAAGCTAACATGCATTTGACTTGAAAATGTGCAGGCTGATTTATACAATGACAATGTGTCGCGCGTCAGGTCAGAAACGTAACTGCAAAAGTACACCACTCTCAATGTACTCAAACTAGTCTCAAAACAAATTGTAGTTTTCAACCTCATTAAGTATGCCATAAATACAACTACATATATACATATTATAGCTCTGTACATAGCTCTACGGTTTTATGTGTACTGAACGTTAATTATTGATATAATTTTTTATACAACTTGCTTTTCTATTAATGTTAACTTTAACATTTTTTATTGTCAAGAGTAAATCATTCTCAGCACATTGAATGTGTATATTATTGTTCATGATATATAGAATATACGCTACATTTTGTTTATTTAACAAGGCTGCACGTACATTTATATGCAATATATGAGTTCGCTTCATTCATGTAAATCTCAATATACGTTTAATTGTTCATGTTCAGCAGGATTTTAATGTGCTTCATTCATTGTCAGTCACGCGTTAGTAACGATACTACTCTCTAGTCGTTTACGTCGATGTTGATGTGTTAACATGTAACAAAATAAGATACCTTTTAAAATGTTGTTGTAATTACTCATTATGTATTACCAACTATATTAAATAACTCACGTTATATATATGTATTATGGATCATTATCATGTTACGTAATCCAGAACTATGTATTCCACAGAACAGTTTGTAGAGCTAGAATCGGAACCTTGAAACGTGAACTGTCATCGAGCTGTATTAGTACTGATACTGATAGACTTATACTAAGGTGTTGTTCGTCTTTAACTTGGATTTTTAAAAATAATTAAGAATGGGACGGAGATTAATTAATGTGAAAGCTTGTGGAAAGGTGGGAGAGCAGCTGAAGCTACCTTGTCAAAAATTAATGAGCTTCCCAACGGCATTCGTTCAGAACAACGATTTTACTTAGTCAAAAATAATGTTGAGGAAATGGCCAAGTCGATCCCCAATTTTAAGCTGCTTTCACGTCTTTCCCTTTTAATAGAGAAACTAGTTGGTACTATGTAGGTTATCTGAATAATTAATTGTAAAGGATATACATGTTTTGATGTGATGATGAATACTTTTTAATGAAACAATGGGAGATGAACGTTATCTGCCAAATGGAAATTATAATTGGACGAGTGAATTCTAAGTCGTCTCATGTTACTTTCTGAATATATATGCGTCTGTTTAATACTTCATGATAAGAGTAGGTCATAGTCGTACTTCAAATTAGGTGTTTATTGATACTTATGCATTTTTTCGTGTTGCATTTAATTACCAGAGAAGATCTGAAGTAAGTATAAATAAGATAGGCTTGTGAAATGAAATATTCTGATTTACCAATACGGGTGAGCCAATATAAGATGCTGTGCGAACGACTTAATTATTAACAAATAAAATTACAAGAGCGGTCAAATATTATTATTCAGTGGATGATGTGATATATGTCGAAGCAGTTTTACATTTCGAAGTGGGAATCAAAAGAAACAAGGGTGCTTTTCACAATTTCTGCTGCTGATTATGATCTGAACTCTCCGTCTAACGAAGTGGAATGAAGAGTGTAAGGTTTATACCTGAGGGCAAGTACCTACAGAAACTCATAATGTACCAAATTATAATATTTTAGAGAGCAGGAAACATTAATATTATTACCTCAATCAATGAGCATAGGCTATTTTCACGATGACAGATTTCAAGGTAAGGTATGGAAAAGAAATTTAGTGGCAAAAAGTTTAGATTGATAGTAAATAGGCCAGGCCAGTTAGTTCTAATTATTTTCTTCTTCTCGTTAGTATAGCACGATAATTATTGCAAATGAATTATAATAGTGTGTAGTCAAACTCAAAAAGCTGTGTATTTTGTGAAGTAAAACGGTAAGCATTCTTCTGTATTGTGGTCGTACACGCGTAACTTCTGCATTTAAAGATTTTTCTTTGCTCTTCTCAACCGGTGGCGCATATATTTCTTAACAAATCGAATCTCTCTCGAAAGATTTATTTTTCAAAAAAATGCATGCTTTCTTTTGTTTACATCATAGTTGTGCAGGCTATGATATGTCTTCTTTTCCCTTTTGCAGTGTCGAATACTAAAGTTTTTATAATCGCAAGTTAAATTCACAACATTAAACTAAAAATCAGTCATTCTCACGTTGCCCCATTTGAGTTTGCTTCGCGAAACTTAGGGAAGAATGTTCATGTTTGGAAACTACTAGAACAAATCAATACTGTTACAATTTGGAAAAATATATTGTCTATTGGCTAATAATTTGTATCAGGTCTGGTTACGTCCACTAAATTTTAACAATAAAAACACACGTTCAATATTCTATTTTTCGGGAACTAAATCAAAAATTGGTAGTGTGCAGAGAAAAACAAAACTGAATTTACAATATGTAAACGTGCGACTTTAATATTGAATACGTTGATATATACATTGAATTTCACCAGTATCAGTATATATGTGTCCCCTGTTCAAGATATTTTGTACTTAACCGTTCGTTGTTGTTATCAAGTACTGAACATTTAATTGTTGAATCTACGAGTTACGTTTGTTCTTCTCGTACCTACCGCATATATTAAATATGTAGGAACTAGCCAAAATGTTTGTGTTTAACTTGTTGTAATTTTTTGTTACAAAATCAAATTTCTGTACGATTACATTATTTGTAAATTATAAGTTACATGCATGGAAAATAAATGATATTGATGGTATTTTGTATGAAAAGTATGTTCAAAAATACGAACTGTCTTTGGAAACTGAAATTATTCATATCGAGAGCAGTCTTTCTTTGGGAAACTTTTCCCACAATTCATCAAGCACACTAAACTTTCACTTGTCATTTTAGTCATCTACATAAATGTACATCATTCATTGGATTTTCTTGGGTTGTTCATTGGGTTTATTCGTTGCAGCTTCACCAAACTTCCGGACAACTTTGCTTAGATAAAACTCCCTATCTAGGGTACCTACTGGGTGACGATGATGAATTGGGTATGTGGTCAATAGCAACTTTCATACCAATGTGAATGTGTAATCGATAAGTAGGTCTCCTTTGGTCGTAGTTCCATATGTACCGAACCGAATCAATGGATGCATGCATATACTTAACCGAAATATTTAGACATCCAGTAAAATTCTTTTACTCAGCAGCATCGTTGTAGAGCTTCGTTTTAATATTTCACATTTTTTCAAACTTTGATGTGATTTAAAAGCGACAGTGCAATGGCAAGTTGGGATCAAGATATTCATCGAATTCAGGAAATACAGCAACTGTTGGAAAATCGCCAGCGCTACTTTTGCGGCCAACTAAATAACTCTTGTTATAAAGTTGACAGGGTGGGGAATCCCCTATTTTTTCCCTCGCTACATTCTGGAAATGGTGAAAACTTAGTAGAAGCCTCTTTAGGTCGTTCTATGGAAGCCCATTTTGGTAGCTCTGAAAGCAAGGAAGATCCTACACCATCGGAAGAAAGCAAAAATGTAAGCGAAGCAGGGCATGATGCTGATGCTTCCTCCGACATAAGTGATCTCAGTGACAGCTCTGACGAATTTGTTGAGAAAAGGCAGGTTAGAAATAAGAACAAAATGAGGCGGAGGTCAAATGCAAGGCTGATGCGGAAGTGGATAAATCAAAACCTGGAGAAAGCCGCCGTTACTGAGTTGGATAGGTTTGGCAATCAAGCTGAAGAAGGACCACTGGGTTTTCGCAGACATTCCACAGTGTTTCCTCAAAAATATGTCTCTTTTCACGATAACCTTCCTTCAAAAAATGATACTAATGTAACTTCAGTACGGCGAATCTCTAAGAAAGTAGCTGATCCAATTCAACTCCTACAGAACCGAAGCTGGAAACTTCGAGGTGAACTTGCGTCCAGAATGGGTGACGAAGAGATGGATGTTAGCGTTTTAAATAGTGTTACAAAGAGTTCCATAGTTTATGCCAGGGAAAGGCTGAAAAGGGCAGAAAAATCTCTTACAGCTGCAGTCATATCGGAACAAAAAACTCCAGTTAGAAAAACTGAATCTAAAAGCTTGCAAAAAGGAGAAATTAAAAAGCCTCCGATCCAAAGAAGAAGTGATGCGGTGAAGAAAGCAGTATCAAGGTTGTCTGAGCGGCAGGCTGAAGAATCCTTGAAAAGTGACTTGAATCTCCGTGAAGCATTTGCTTTAATTAAGATAAATCCAGACCCCATACTTCGTTTGAAATCTGTAGATAAAGACAAGGCTACCAACGGGCATGATTACGAATTTAATCAGAACATCTTCGGTACCTTTGAAGACCCGGAGGCAACCGAGTCCTTGAAACATCTTACGAAATTAAGTTTGGAACATAAACAGAAACAACGAACCCTAATTCCTGAGAGTACGCTTAGCGAATTAAATGTCCACATTTTCCCTCATAAATATTTGATATGCGCATAATATCTAAATATACTTTATAGATAAAACTCGACGAAAAAGTAGTACTGCCAGCACCAGTCTTCGCCACACCACACAGAGGAGGCAGTCAATGGATTTTCGTGGTGTTTACAGGTATTTATTGTGTACAAGCTTAAATTAGAATGACCACCAAAGTATTCAATTAAAGCGTTCAAACGTATACTTTGTTTCAGTATTGACACGATCCCACTACGAGATGAGAAAGCGAACCAAAAGCAAAAGACTAGTGTTCACAGAAAAGAGCAAGGGCCAGGCTTTTATGCCATCGACAAGCTGACTGGAACTGTAATTTAGTTAAAGTTTTGATAGTGTACATATAATGTAGCCAACAACTTTCAATCTAAAACTCTAAAAATATTATCAAAGTACGACACCATTTAATGTATGATACGTTGGATTAAACTACATTCAACTGCATATTTGGCACAAACTATTTTAATATGTGATACACGAAAACATTCTATTACTTTCTCACCGTCATTCCAATTAAACGATTGTATAAGTTCATATAATATACATACCGTCACATTTTTGTACAAAATTATCTCTTGCGTAGGCTCCCAAATTAACTTGTGAAACATCTCTATAAACTGAATTAACAGACATAAGCATTCCTGAATGAGTAATACAGGCATTTGAATGAACATGAAAAATCAATATCGTATTATCATTTAGGAGCTGCGGATGATAAGCGAAGGCTCATAGTATTGAGATTGCATGAGACAAAAAGATGTTATCTAATCAAATGAACAGTATTGATTGGAACTTATTATGATCTCCGATTTTGTCATTTACTTATAATACCATGTAATAATTTACTATCAGTAAACTGATTCAGCAGGACAAGCGTCATGCACAGTGAATTTACTTATCAGCAAAAACATGCTTCATTACATTTTCGTCGCTTCGTCAGCGTCAGGGTTGTGCTTCACAGGGTGTCATATTTACGGGTATAACGTTCAAGTTAGAAACGAGAAACCAAAAAAGTAGCTGCGCACCTTAACCTTGTAAATCAATGTAGATCTCATTTTGAATTTGAAACGTGTCTCATGTCTTCGAAGTTGAAGTAAAACTGACAGTACTACAAAAATGACACATTACCCCTCAAAATCACGACACATTAAATGGAGTTTGTGGAAGTCCTGCCTGTTTTGTTGGTGCTTTTCAGTAATTTTCATAAACAACGCGAACGGTAATAGGAGAGATTTTTACTTTTTCTTAGAAGTTCTCGGAGAGGTTCTCCAATCTCCGGAACTGTTCTTCAATCACAAATACTTGTATGAAGATTTTTCCAGGCCTTTATGAATATACGCTTGACTCTTTGATTAGGTGAATTTGCCGAACCCATGTTTGTGGAGGCCGATGAGCCTTTAGATGGAGTTTTGGTTGAAGATGATGGAGTCACAGTTCGTGTTAACGAAAATGTTGGACTTGGAACTAGTGACGGATTCATCATAGCGAATATAATGTTGGATGGTTAGGCCAAATTTGATAACAAATCAACTCAATTTATGAAACCATTTATTGAACTTTAGTGTTTCTGGATAATCGACCATTTTAATTGTTGTTTTTACAGGCCCAGGTAATGTGACAACAGGTGGATCTGTATATTTTTCAGCTAAAAAAAGCGAGGACCCCAGTGTTTGGCATCTGTATCAAAGCATTCCTTTCGATTTTGAAGCTTTGAGCTCCCCAGTTTTCGATTTTATACTGGCATCTGGGAGTGATGTGCAAAGTGCCACTATTTTCATTGTCGATGTCAACGATAATGTGTAAGCTCGAGCTAGTGGTCATCAATTTTGATTTGAATAGAATACAAACCACATTTTAGTGAACTATCATTTAACTTTTATGAATATTATGTAGACCTAGATTTGTTCGAACGGAACCCGATCCAATACTACCTGTGAAGGAATTGGTGGTAAGGTTGTTTTTAACAGATCGCGTCATATTATATTTAATTTCTTATTTAAATACCAAAGACTAACCCTGATGTATTACGAACATTTCAGTGTAATCCAGATGTAGAACTTTTTAAGGTTCTCGCAGTTGATGATGATGTTGCTGATAACAGTACTTTGATATATGACGTGACGGTGCGATACATACCAAATTAAGTATTTGACAGTTAAAAGAAAAACGAGTAATGTAGGAGCAATTTAACATATTTGAGATTATAATTTGTAGGAAGGCGGAGGCGCTTCTCCCTTCCGAATCAACAGTCAAGGTAGCGTATTTTGTAGAGAAGCATTGGATTATTTAAAACAAACCAGTCATCGACTCGATTTCACATTTAAGGTTCGTATAATTTGGTAACTAATATCCTATATATTTAGGCTATACTATTGCTATACATATATATGCGAATGTTATTATAGGACCAGCGTGTAGGCGAAGAACCCAATGTAGGGACCCATAGTTTGACGATAATGGTTGATGACGTTCCAAACAGACCCCCAGAATTCACTAGACCTCCAAACATTCGTTCCGTTGAAGAGGGGTCTCAAATTGTACGAAAAGCAAAATCAAGCAAAAATCCTATAACTATTTTTTTTAAACCCAAATTTAGTTTTTGCCATTGCTTAATAAATTGTGCCGTTTTTTTTTCTTTTTGAAGGGCACAACTCTTTTCAGTGTACAAGCACGGGACGGCGATTATCAATTGAATTGGCCAATTAAATACGAGATATTTGGTATGTTTTGTTTTGTAAATGCAGAAGTTACTGAAAATTTGATACCCCGAAATTTAATTACCATCTTTTGATTACTCGTGGGATATTTTCAGATGAACATAATCTCAATCTTTTTGAAATAACGGATGAAGGAGACGTCAAAGTTTTAAACGAAATCGATGCTGAGAACGAAGATTTATTGGGCATGGAATTGCTGTATACATTTACAATAGTAGCCAAAGAAGATTATAACGAAGATGAATTCGACCTCGAACCTGAACTAACCGAGACGAGACAAAGTGTTACGATTTCTATTGAGGACATAAATGTATTTATACTAATATTTTACCTTACATTTACAAAAATTATGGTACTCACTTCCGCTTGCCTACATGATGAAAGTCAATATCTCAATCTGATTGTACAAATTATAACCTACAGGATAATCCACCTAGGTTATGCAATGCAGACGGGGCAAACTGCGAAACTACAAAAACTTATGCTTTCAGCATTCGTGAAGATCACACAGGCCAAGCTCTTGAAGAGCCATTGACTGTTAAGGATATCGACTATGTATGTGAAGAAATTAGATTTCAATACATTATATACAACAATATATAGGGCCTAACCCTAACTTTTTTATAAAATATTATAGACAACCAAGAACATTCGTTTTCGTGCTGCCTTTGCGGAAAACACGCCATCGGAAATAACAAATGCATTTTCAATCAGTCCTGAAACAGGAATTGGGGAGGAAGCCTTCCAAATAGTTGTTAAAGATGTTACAGCCATAGACTTTGAGAACGAGTTTTGGCATAATGAAAACAATGAAGCAAAGCCAGCCACTTTCACTGTACGTCCACACAGTACAACTTAATCGGAAGTACTAGAGAAATCCTGTATTGATTATTTTAATATAAATTCTTGCAAAAATGTAGGTTGAGTTTACAGCATCAGATGCAGATTATCCAGAGCACAAGGCGACTGCAGTAATAACGGCAACAATTACCGACTTAAACGATAACCCGTAAGAATGCGTACAAGCCTCAACATACTTTCTCCTTCATGTTTAGCTTCGCTCTAAAATGAGTAAAATATGTTACAGACCAAGATTTCAGCTCCCGGAAGGTCAAACTCAGTTTCAATTTGCGATTTGTGAAAATACGCCTGCAGGAACCAAACTAAAAAACAAAATTCCTAACCCGATTGACTCAAAAGATTGTAAAAACTCGGTTGACGGAGAAGATGTAAAAGTTTTTGCAGAAGATTTTGATGCAACCCCGTCTTTTGGACAGCCAAGTGTAATGTACGTACATATCATAAGGGTTTCATTGTAATCTAATGAAAATGGCTCCTTCTGTAATGTTTAGTTTCTTTACTGCAGCTATCGTTGGAGTAGATCATCGCGAACTCCGCCAATTGATGTAAACCCTAAAACAGGCGAAATGACAATGAATGATCAAGGAACTTTTGACTACGAGCGACTAACAGAGGAAACCTTCGTACTTGAAGCTGCTGACAGCGATGGGGAAGTTAACGGTTTAGTCAGCTCTGTTGAAATTAGATTTCAAATTTTGGACGTGAATGATGTACCAGTGGATCTGAGAGTTCAGGTAGAGCACATAGGAGCAGTAACGTTAAAAGTCCTACTTTTCTTTGTACAACAAAATATATCTCTTAAAATTTTTTTTAGACCAATCGTGTAGAGATTCCTGAAAACACATCGATGTCTGAACCGGTCATACAAGGAATCATTGCTAGTGATGTTGATGTCACAGCAAATATTAAGCTGACTATGGAGGTAGCGAATACTTTCGCAAGGGTGGCCGACTCATCAAACAAAAGTAACCTTCGATGGCAAGAACTCCATGGACTCGAAGATGATATTAAGAAGTGGTTCAAGTTAGAAATTGATGAAGAACAGAGTACTGATAAAAGAAAAGTTGCAACCATTATTTTGGGAGAGTTGCTTCCAGACAGGGAAGGTAACGGTGAGCAGGATGTAGATCGAGTTGACCTGGTAATCACTGCAACAGATGAAAACACTGAAACCAACGACAGAACTGTATCCCAAGTGGTCACGATTACACTCAAAGATATTAATGATAATCCACCGACATGGCCACCCGGCGAGGATTCCAGCAATCTCGTAGTTACCTACCTGGAAGACGAAGAATGGGGTGATGAGGGAGATCAGAGTTCAGATTCGGATAGGGAGATTCACAGGTTTCGTGTAGTAGACCCAGACACAGATACCAACTTTATTTTTGTTAAAAGGTGCATACGATAATTTATTTTACTTACTACTAAATGTTTTAATTTTATTATTATAGGTTAAAAATTAACCTTAATGTATGATTTATTATGTATCTAGTAACCCCGAATGTCGGACAAAGTTAAACGAATCCATGTGTAATGAAATTCTTGAGTTGATAGAACTTGTTGCACCCAACGTTAAAATTGGTAGCGCAGACTTACGTCGGGTTAAGGGGAAGCTGATAGATCGTGAAAAAAGGGAATATTTTGATGGAGACAGTGACACTCTTGAGTACACTATTACTATATCTGATGGAGAAAATTCATTGGAATCAAAGGTGTGACTAATTTTCTAATCACATTGCAGTTGTAAAATATAATCTCATCTGTGTAATAATAAATTCACATGTCATTGCTTTCTCAACAGTTCAGTATCAGCGTTGGAGATAGAAACGTAAGGATGTTTAATTATTGTAAAAAATTAAGAATTATATGTATTATTGATTTGTAAATGGCCTTGGATTATGACATGTAGGATAACAATCCAATATTCAATGATACGTACGGAGAAGTTTTATATGTTGATGAGTTGGTGTCCACAGAAGAGGATATTTTAACACTCGGAGCCACAGACAAAGATCATCCCGGTATGCCATATATTATTCATGTACACTTTAATTTGTTAAATTGATTAGTTGAAGCGTTTGAGTTGAAATGAACGTAACTAAAGCTTCCCTTTTTCTGCTTCCGTAGAAAAGTACGGTAATGTGAGTTATCTCATCGTTGATGATGGTGCAGAAGGAGATAGCAACAATGGCATGGACCAATTTAATATTACCCTAAAAACTGGGATACTTAAAGCTGTTCCTGGTGCATATAATTGGACCCTAACAAAGGAGTACCGAGTCCAAATTAGAGCTACAGATTACTACAGACCCTCACAGTCAAGTAGGTTGCATTGATGACATTTTTTAGTAAAACCAAAGTAATTAGTGACACATCCGAATCATCTCTCTGCTAATTTTAACTCTTGCCTTCTTTTAAGGTGGTTCCAACTCCAATGATTTACCATTGTATCTTACCATACGAGTGAATGGTAATACTGAAGCCAAACGTATTCAACTCATATATAATTATTCTAAACGCCTCAGTATGAAAATATTTCATTTCTTTCTAGATAAGAACAATCACGACCCTGAATTTTTAACGAAGCAGGAAGGAGTCGAAAATCCACTTATAGAAATAAAAGAAAGGGAGCCAGTACCAAACGAGCCGTTTGCTCAAACAGTTATACTCCGGGACTTGGATAACTCTGACCTGGACAATGGGAAACTTTCTGTCGAGATCATAAAAGTTGTTTTAGATAAAGATGGAGACGTGGTGGAAAATCCCGAACTAATGGAGCTGTTCAGGCTAGGTAGTATAACTGAAAACAAAGTGGAAAACAAGTGGGAACTACCTATTATCCCAACACAAAATTTTACTGGACTTTGGGGCACATACACACTCACTCTAAATGTAATAATAGGATCCTCATTCATAATATCAGGTTCACATTGAAATTTCTTACGCCAAGTCCTCATCTTATTTTGCTTACACTACGCAGGCTTCTGATGGAGTGGAAAGTCAACCTAGTCAGAGAGCAAAAGATGCAGTGTATGTCATCAGAATTTTAAATGAAAACTTAAATGCTCCAGGTGAGAATCCCGGGCAAGACTTTGGAATTATTTTTAACGTACATATAAGGCATGCAATTCATTTGTTCACAATGCAACTACTTTCTCTCTTCAGCATTCATATATCCAGAGGACAACACCACTTCCATTTACATATCGATTACCGTAAGGAATTTTTTAACCTGATGAATACATGTTACTTGAATGCTGACTACATGATTTACTTTTACCTTAATCAATCCCGTATCAAGGATTCTGGTGTAAGCCAAAGGTTGGTTGATTTGAAAAATAACGAAACTCTTCCCGATGTGCTCGCAACTGACCCAGGTAATAAGTTTTCATACTGTTCTAGCCTAAGAAATTTTAGGTTTAACATTTCCATTGATTTTTAGATGAAAAGGAAAATGGAGTTGTACGGTACGGGTTGGAACTACATGACAATGAAGAAAAAACTGGTAACATTTTAAACGGTTTAATATTATTTTCATCTGAATGATTATCGTTGTAAGTGTACAGCAATTTATTTTTTCTTGAAAGAATGTCGAGACAATTTCCAAATTGATGGAAATTCTGGGCGGATAACGTTAAAAGAGCGCTTCTTACCTGAATTTGCTGGCAATCATTGCATTGTATGAATACCAATTTTACTCCTAGATTTGGCATTTTCTAGCTATTTTCAGTTTTGTAATGCTTTCTCACACTTTGAATGTTGTAGCTTCTCATTAAGGCATATGATATGGGAGATGAGCCTCAATCTTCATACAGAACAATGGATTTTTTACAACTGACAGAGCTTAACATACCACCCATGTTCAACGTTACTGAGCAAAAAGTCATGATTAGCGAGAATAACACTTTAGCTTACGCAAACCTCTCACTGGCATATGATTTAGATATCGAGAATGAGAATCCCCTCTATCCTAATGATCAAGTATATTACTTCATTAAAGGTATTTCGTAGACTTTTGATAACTGATAATACGAAGAATTCATAAAATATATGCAGTTGTCAAACCCTTTATTTTTATTTGTTTGTTGAAGGTGGTGCAATCGACGTGTTTGATCTGAGAGAAAGGGAGTTTGAAAATGAAAACGGAGAAGCAGTACAACTTCCAATACTTGCACCAAAGGAAATATTGGATCGCGAGGAAATTGATGAATATAGGCTTACAATTTATGCTACAAACAACCCCACTGGTGATGAAGTTGGCATCGTGGAACCCGAAGATGTGGACACCAATAATAAGCAGTTTTTAGTAGTTAATGTGGAAGTTTTAGATGTGAAAGATACAGACCCGAAATTTGCTACTGAGGGTAATATAACCGGAGGATTTTCGACGACTTCAAAGACAGACGATGTGATCAGTATTGTTACCGTCATAGACCCTGATTTAGAGGATCCTGTATCATTTGAAATAACATCCGGGTTTACAGCTTCAGATCCCAGCTTAGCCCCAAATGTACCGAGACCGTTTGAATTGGTAAGCGGCTCGGAAAAAAACACAGTGGCAATCGTAATCAAATTTGATCCCCAACCAAATTACAAGGGTTATTACAGATTTCAAATTACAGCCACGGATACAGGTAAGGAACGGTAAATTTTCATAAAATATCTCCACCTATTATTAAATGCTTATAATTTATGCGCATTTTTGTTATTTTCAGTTGGATTCAGCGTGTCCACTATATGCCAAATGTATATGGTGACTGATGCTAATAAATTAAATTTATATTTTATTAACGACCTGGAATTTTTTACACAAGATCGGCAAGATGAAGTAAGATTTTCGTTCTACATACTCATTGGTAAGCATGAGAAATGTGAATATTTCTACACATTAAAAAAATTGATCTTTTCAGTTATCGAGAATTCTCAGCGAAGCTTTCTCCATGCGATGTAACATAGACAGAGTTATCGTTGATACTACAGGGCTGATTAGCCTGAGCAGAACTATCGTGGAGACGCATTTCATTGATCTTGAGAAAAACGAACCGGTACAAACTTTTTGTCTCCTTACTCTTTTCATAATTTTTGTTAGAGACAATGCTTCTGAATTTAACCAACGTTTGCTTTAATGCTTCCAACAGGTCCTCGCTCGCTTCATTATAAAGTAAAATACAGTTTTGATATTTCATATTTATTCAGAGCAACTTTTGTTAAACTATCGCAGTACAAGTACTATAAAATGTGCACTTTGTTCCGCATTTAGTATGCAATATAGACCCGATGTATTCACTAACTATACAACTCAGTTAGTTGAGCAAGGCTTGAATCTAGCACCTAATGGAATTGGTGGGCCTCAGGAGGATCCAGTAAAGAATACGGACGAAATTATCATTTATATATTAATTGCCGGAGTAGCTGTACTTGTTATCGCTCTTCTTATCATATCTGCCTCGTGCTTCTATAATAATCGAGGGTCTGTTAAAAACGGTTTCAATTCTATCTTACTCCATCATTGGGATATTATTGTTTATTAATATTAGTTATGAATTTTATAATCTATCAATAGGTTGAGCCGTCGTGTACGAGCTTTGACTGCCACCGCATTTGGCTCTCAAAAGTCTGATTTGAATCGTCTGGGAGTGACAATGGATGCTCCAAATACTAATGAATTTGCTATTGAAGGATCAAACCCTGTTTGGACGATAGATACTGAGCCGAAACGGTTTCCAGATTTTGATGCAGAAAGGTACATGAATTTTGCACATTAATAAACCGGCTAAAGTGTAAATCCCACTGTTTCCTTAACTTGATGTAACTTTCCCTGCAGTGTTGGTAGTGGCGGTAGTGTTCTCATCGGGGCAGAGGACGAAGAATATTTTAAATCATCCTCCAAGAATCCAATGTTCCAAGCTGAAGATGTTGTTGCAAATTATGACTCTGACGTTGAGTTAAGTGACAGAAAAAGTTATGGACAATATGATTATGAGCCGAGTCATCATAATCAAAAGATTGATCTAGAAGACGGAAACGCTCCTTTTGCTGCAAGAACCACAAGGAATCCTTTGATGGATTTGGGAAAAAGTATAGATGTAGATGAACCAGACCCATATGAACAAGACGCAGACTTTTTTCAGATTGACGGAAACGCAGATGACGCAGCAATGTTTTGATCTATTGTTTAAGAGCTAGAATATGGAAGAAAGACAAATTTAAACTTGTGATATTTCAATAAAGTTAAGAATTGATTAAATATTTGGACAATCTTGTACTGCTTTACATAGTTTCAAAATATTTTTTGAGCTTATCGAAAAGTTGTTTGGAATCAGCGTGGTCTGGGTAGTTTTCTAAAGCACGTTGAACAATCAGATAAGAATTTTGTAGATCTCCAATCTAAAAATAACATTGAAAAGAAGTATTTTCCATTGAAATTATTTTTGTAGCTGCAAAAGCCCAAAATCAAGTGCAGTTCATTTTCTAAACTTACACTGTCGGCAATTTTTGCTTGATTGTACAACGGCTCAAAGAGATGTGGAGCTAGTGTCATAGAAGTTTGAAAGAAAGCTACAGACTGATCATTTCTTCCTTTTCGAGCCTCCAGAACACCTAGATTGTTGTATGCCTCTGCATGATTGTTATCACAAGAAATTGCAAGTCTGAAGCACTGGCTTGCCCATGTTGTATCACTTAGCCCCTGGAATGAGATCAGACTTAGCATGTAAAAACAAGCAGATTCCTCAACTCAAGTGAAAGTCCAATGGAAAGACTTTTACCATTGCAATTTGCCCCAAATTGTACCATACATCTGCAATGCAATCATTGCCTGCAATTTGAAGAGCTCTTTGGAAGCAGTTGAGGGTCATATCATATTGCTGAGAATAAAAGCAGCAAAGGCCCAGATTTACAAAAAGTTCTGCTGTGTAAACGCCCATTTGAAGAAGTCTCCTAAAATGATTAATTTTAAAAGTTTATATATGATGCAGGTTAATTTTCTTATAAAGGCATATTAGGAATACAGGCAAGGTATATGCAAGGTATGCTAGGTAGTAACAGAAAACCGAACCTGTAGAATCTTAAGGCAACTTCCGGTTGGTCTGTATAAAAGTGATGCATTCCAATACAAGCAATGGCTTCAATATTGGATGAGTCCTGACTTAAAATATCCCTGTACAGCTTAACACTAATACTCATATTCTGCAGTCCTTCCTGAATTCTTTAGAAATTAATAGCAAAAGAAATATAACAACTCACGATCAGCGTAATGGTGAATGGTTAGTAGATACACAAGAAAAACTAATCGTTAACATACCTGGCCATTTCGGTTAACAATGAGACGTCCAAGGGAAACTTTTCCAGGCCCTTTTCGCATACCTCGATGGCAGCCAAGGGTTGGTCCATTTTTACATAGACTTTTGCAAGTCCAACATACGTAATTAGCATAGGCTCAATCAGTAGCGCCATTCGAAAGTGCTTCTCTGCGTTTCGAGGTTGACCCAAACGAAGCCAGCAAAGGGCTAGCTGGACTTGCCACCACCAGTCACGAGGTGAACAGTTTTTTGATGCCAATGTAGCAAGTTCTAAGGACTGCATGTAAACATTTTCATATAAAAGACAACTTTTAAATACGCTTGGGAATTTGTAAATTGCTGATTTTATCAATTACATGTTTTGTATCATTTTCTACGTAGAACAGGTACTCAAATAACGGCTTTGCTAAGCCATCATGCGTTGCATATTTTTGCATATTTAATCGGGATACATTAATAAAAGGTCCCTCTCCGCCAGTGACCATTGATGCAGTTCCCAATCGAACATGCCTTTAAAAGTTACAACGACGAAAAAACTTGGAATAGCAGGAAATTCTTTTGATATGCTTATAGACATAAGTTATAGTAGAAATTTACTACCTTCCTGCCGATGCCGATATCGGGCGAGCAGTAGTTGCTCTAGCTCTCAAAGCTTGGTCTAACGACGTTCCTGGACGAGCAGACGCTGAAGACCCTGGTCGCATAACTCCACTCAAAGGTCTTCCACTCTGTGTCACAGGTCTAAATGACAACGCGAATATTCAGTTAAATTAATTCTTCCTTACATCGTATGACAACTTTCTTTCGGTACCTTATTGCAGGGGATGGACCATCTCTTGAAGCAGTGCGCCTTGCAGTACCTGTTCTTAAAGAAGTCCCTGGTCTAGCCGCAGTGGCTATTGTGTCTTCATTGAAAACTGCTTCAGCGATTCCATCCTCGAAAATTTCTAGATAATCAACTCGAACTTGTTCAGTTAGAGCTCGAGTTTTTAAACTCCAAGCAGCCTTGATTTTGATCGGACCAGTAAGATATTTTTAAGGTCATTATTGCACACATATTTCTTAGTTTGTGTCAAGCATTTATTTTTTGCAACTGCAGTAAACTTAATGTGACCTAACCTGATCCAAGGGATTTTTCCGCAATACATCCGTACACAATGCTATGCACTCATCAAACTGACGTTGTCTATACCTAAGTATAGCCAAATAGAATGGATCCATCCTAGAAACTGTTGAGAGTTAATGATTTTCTATGTTCTAGATACAAGACAACTTTTAAGGATGTCAGATAATTTTGTGAAATTAAAATGGCATAATCGGTAGTATAAAATTAGTAAACTACTCAACTTAAAAGTAATGTTTTAAAATCAGTATAATGAAACTTGCTAGATATCTGCCTTGTATTACACTACAATACATTATACATACTACGGAATATACAACATGTAGTGGCAACCAGTTGTATAGCTCGTCTACATTAGATCGCCAACTGGTTGCCACTTTCCATTCGTAACCACAACACATGGAGAAAGCAAACAGTTAGAGCTGACGACTCGAAGGTTTGCACTCGGCACTTTACATACTTGTTTCAGGGTATCATCTATATGCATTTTCAGTAGAACAATGAGAGATGAATTATGCTCATGGGTGTACATAGGTTTCCCAAAGAAAAATTGAAACGATTGATAGGATTGAATCGACTTTATTTTATTTTCATACAAAACAGTTAGTATCTTTTATGGTACATTAAAATTGCTACATTTTATTAGTAAACGAAGTATCAGTCTCAGCAACACAACTACTATACTCTTGAATCCAGCAAGAATCAATGTTACAATTGCTACTAGTACTAGTCTTCCATTTCTGTGTTCTTCCACTTTCTTTCTCTTTTTTAAGAGTAGATCTTAACTGCGGCAATTTTTGTATAAGTTGAACTTCTTTTTCGACCTTATCCCGAATCCAAACATTTGAATCTGAATTCAGAGCTGACACCATTAAACTACTCATTCCGCGTTGTTTATCTTTCTGCATTTCCTTCCGTAGATAACTTTTGAACTGACTAAAAATAAGTTGCATTTGTTCAGTTGTCCTGCGTTAATTTAGACAGAACATGTACATTTAGAACCTTAGTACGTATTACAAAAAGTATTATTTAAAAAATAACTATGCTATTATTACATTACCTGGTAGATATTTGACACCGAATAGAATTAGGTTTTCTCGAACTTTTTTCCAATTTAAAGCAAGTACCCCAAAGCAATGACGGCTGGTTTATTGCGTAAATTTCAACAGAAGTATCGATTCCTGTTTTATCTGTTTACAGTTTTGAATAATGAATTAGCACAATATAAGGTTAATTATCTGGTAACTAAAACTTTAATTACGTACAGGATGAGATATTTTCGTAGCCCATCGGAAGCAAAAATCTTTCCATGGAACGTTGAGGAGATTTATCATTTTCTACTGCGAGCCTTTCAAGTTTGAAACCTTCACGGTGTACTCCAATAGAGCTGAATATACTTACATGATGCTTTTTAAACGTGCAATCTATATTTAAAGTATTAAGAATTAAACAGAAAACCCCCACTATATGTGCTTTCATACAAGCCATGTATCTGCCTCTTATCCATCATGACATTAGGTTACTTACCAATACTTGCAGCATTAAAATGCTGTTCAGTTATAGGAATTTCTTTCGTCCATAGCTCTTCACCGTCCAGAGTTATCGAAGCCAGAAGACTAAAGTCATTTCTATCTTCTAGTAAGTTTGCTGGATACGAGAAATTTGCTATAAATTTAACAAGCGAATAATATTGTAAATACATGGCATAGTGTTCCAATCACGATGTCAAATTTCATTAGGAACTTAAGCTTTTACCTGTCAGTAGAATCTCGCCCCCAGGCATCACCAACTCTGACTGATCCAAGTTACTCCATAGTGTGTCTTGATATGGAACTGTCGATGAAGCAATCGAACTGCTTATCTTGTCCGGATTTTGATCTTTTAAAGTGGTCTGAACACTGTAGTGAAAACTTCGCATATTCATATTTCGTTTTTCTTGACCAGCAGGAAGTAAAATACTCAAAGTCATAGACGGTCTTTGAAGTTTCCTGCAACATCAATAATGAATTATTTGTTACGTACTTACACTAAACAACTTCAGTTCTTGATTCAAAAATTACAAAATAAACTTTGGATGTAAACAACACGTACCTACCAGCAGCATTTAAGAGTGTCATCCCAAAGACACACCTTTCCAACACTGGAGTGAAAAACACTGAATCCTCCAAAATACGATACTTGGTCATAGTATCCTTGATGCACATCTCAATTATATCAAAGTCGGAGAGTTCTTTATCAGTCTTTGAAACATTTGATCCCTTCATAGTATCTTCTGGAAACGCTTTTCCTCTTCGTTGTCTTTTCGGGTCCTCAGGACCATGCCACTGCATTCTAACCTCTGGGTTTTCACCTTGGTTTAATGATTTTGACTCTGGCAATGACAATTTCGGTATCCTTTCCTACGGATAACATTAAAAAAGTTCAACTTAAGATGTTTTAATACCTTTGCATAGGTTGGCATAATGTTTAATAATTAATACTAACGATGCTCTCTGTAGATTGCATAGTTTTCAGGAGACCCTGTATCTGGGACTCTAGCTGCTTAATATCTTCCAAGTTTCTCAACACAACAGCATCCAAGTCCGTTTTATCAGTGTTCTTTGACTTTGCAGTCATCTTATCAAGTCACAGGTTGAATGTGCTGGATTATCTAAACAAATTGGCAACTTTCTCTCTGCGAGCAGACAATACGTAATTCGAGCCAAGTTATTGATCCCCCCACGATACACATCTGGTTACTTCAACTAAACAATCCAAAAAGAAACAAAGCCGATCTGTCATTAAATGTCATTTCATCGATCATCATCAACAATGCCACAATTAGAAAAAATCAGAGCAAAATTACTATCAACTTACTACTCCAAAGTGTTCCCTTTGCACCGGACTGACAACATTCGCTTCTCTTTTTTCACTGATTCTGACTACTGATGAATGATTAAAGAGAAAACTGAAGTATTCGAATTGCGTCAAAATGCACTTCAAATCCGCAATCAAACCTTGGCTGCTGTCAAAGAAAGGTGCACACATGCGGCTGATGCGACCGACAAAACACTTCTTCAGGAGACCCCAAACAATTCCCGCAACACATTCATGGTCTGCTGAAGAATCCTGATACATTTCCCTTTTCTATATAAGCTATACATAACAATCGTGGATTTGTACATATTGCCAGAGTGCATTCACAATGCTCATCTGTATTGTTTTATAAACAACACCAGTAGTTCTCTCTCACCAGTCAACATCCTTCAGTTAGTGACACTTTAAAACGGAAACCACTATTTTCTTTGAAGACGGCGTCATTAAATACACCATATTTAAACCTCGAAACCATTAAAGCGAAATACAAAGGATACCCCAAGGTCTTTGCTTACCGGAATTCCGATTTTGAGCTGGAACATTGAAAGCATCGGTACTATAATTATAATAGGAACATTATTAGATTTCTGGCTTAATTTCATTATGCATTTTCATGCTCTTCATTTGTATTGCAGTTTCAATCAACAAAAGGACGATCCGTAATGGCGTCATTGGGTTCGGGAGCCGCTGCAGGTGGGTCATCAGCACCGGAAGTCACTCAAGTGACTCAAATGCCTCTACCTCCGCAGTTTTATTATTCAAACTACACAGACGAAAATATTCGTCGAGGGCGAGCACCGAAGCCACCACCTCCTCCACAAACTAGTGATACTTACCAAATGTTTGGGGTTACTTTTCATGCTGATGATGCTATAATTAGACCTCTGGAAAGCCAAGGAATACGAAGACTTTACCCTCAAAATTTTGACCATCGAAGGGAGCTGAAAAAGTTAAACCATTCTGTTCTAACAAACTTTTTGGATCTTTTGGACATCCTGATACAAAGCCCAGAATCTCAAAAGCGACAAGAAAAGATTGATGATATTAGTTTGTTGTTTATCCACATGCATCATCTTATCAATGAGTTTAGACCTCATCAAGCAAGAGAAACGCTGCGTGTAATGATGGAGGTTCAAAAGAGACAAACATTGGAAACTTGTGACAGATTTCAGAAGCATTTGGAAAAGTGCGTGGATGTTATCAAACAAGCTTTGAATAACCTTCCAGAGCAGTGTGACTCGGACAGTAAATTGTTGGCTTCTACTGAAATGTACTTGACGAAGAATAAAGAGGAGACGTCGACGGAACCCGCAGTTAGCAGTGAGGATAAGATGATGTGTGATATTGTCGACTCAATGTAACTACAAATTGTAAATAAAAATATGCACCTTAGTATTATTTGTACAGGTTCGGTAATCGATTCAAACATATTTGTACAGAGTATGGTATATATGTAAGATATGGCAATTGCAGCGATAAGCTATTTTTACATGATACAATAATTTATTAATTACAATGTTATTGATGTTCAATTAAAATTTAGCTGAAGAAGTTTAAGAAGATTTTATTGGTCTATAGTTGTATTGATTGTTAGTTAGTTAAATAAATACGTATTGGCATATCGTAGTGTAACCATAAATGCCTTTTGTATGTTAGTTGACGTTCTTTGTACAAATTACTGTAAAATAGAAATAAGCCACTATGCTAGCAGTGGGGGTTGAAATGATTTCCAAGCATATATTACATTATGTGAGCCCCTGTTTGATTGAGATTGGAAAATGGAAGATCGGAAGTAGACTTTCTTCTGACTTCGGTCAATTACATATTATACGTATCCTTTGTTAAAATCACAAGGTCATTTGGGTCATTGTTGCATGTCCTTAAAAATGAGTGTCGCAGGCTTGCAGTATATTAACGCAGCATCCTTCCGGTAGCGTTAACTTTTTCAATGTTTTCGAAATGCTTTCTTGCATTTCTAATATTCAATAACATTGCAGCAGAAGCTGTAAATAAAACAAACAAAATCATTATCTCTTTTTTAAAAGAAAGGTTAGTATTATTTATGATGATAAGTTTTAGTAGGAATTGTAAGCGCTTACGTAAAGTGTGATCAGATATTATGACCATGACGTAAGTATTAGGAGTAAACACGTCGATGAATGCTGCAAACTGGGAGTTTCGGACTTCCATACTTTGGAACTGAGCGGCTAATTTGCTGCAAATTCATATATACACATTTTATAACCTACTCTTTAAAATACATCAATAATTTTTGCTCAGTAAATTTTAAGTTCGAACCTGCACGACAATTTGAATTGTTTGATTATGTTGGATACTTTCTCAAACCGATGAGGATCTTTATGGGCTTTTCTTTGAGCATGCGATACAACAAGGAATGTTGCTCTTTCAAATAACAGGACCTCATCAGCATCAATAATATTGGCGAATTCGGAAAGGCTTTGTTCAAGTTGTCTTACGTTGGGAATGAGCGAGTACACAATGGAACTCCACGCCTATGGTTTTTATTAAAATATTTTTAATTTCATTCCATTTGCTGTCGTAGTTTAGTGAAAATAAATTTATTTGATATACCTTGTACAAAGTCTCATCCCAAATAGAGGTTCTGAAACACGTGCATTCTAAAGGTTTAGACAGTCTCTTGAGGTCGTCACGCCGAGTCTGATAAATCTGCAAACATAATCAAGGAGTACAATAACCATAAAATGTGAATTTTTGAACAATCGGTTGCAGCTAATTTCTTAAAAATTATGTTACGTTACCAGATCTCTTTGTTCTTCCTGGACCAAGTCCATTTTATGTATAAGGCAAAATATTTTGGCTTGCGGAGAATTCTGAAGAATTGCTTCCAGACATGACTGATAATAGTGCATATCTTTCTCAAGCTCATGGGACTCTACATCAAAAACGTAGATCAGCACTTCGACATTGGAAAATATGGTATCTCGTTGAGATGCAAAGTAGTTTTCCATAAAAGCTTCTTGACCACCGCAGTCCCACAGGTTCAAAACTAAGTTACTCAGGAATCTAACATGGGAATGCTCCACGTCAACTGCAAGTATCAAACATAATACGTCAATAATGAATATATACATAAATATACGATTAGCTATAATAATTAAAGTGGTGCATACTTGTAGCTCCCAGACGTCTGGTGTCTCGTGCAATGTAATTGGCAAATATAATGGAACGCATACTGGTTTTTCCGGAACCGGATTTACCCATCAATAACACCTGAAAATTTGTTCAATCAAAAAGTTACTCCATCCACCTCCTGTACAAAAGTTACAAGTGACAGTTACTTTACTTTGCATAATTCTCTAAATTACCTTCTTCCTCATTTTGACGATGATTAAAAACCAACTTAAACTACGAAAAGATCGATTCTGACAAAGTGTCGCTCCTCCTCAAGATCTGGCAGCCTTTCTCTCGTCGTCTTTCGATTATAAAACTTAAAATGCAGTTGACTCTGTTCGTCACGAAAACGGTATCAGTTCTACACAACTGGCAATATCCTCAAAACGCCTGCAAACAAATCAAATACATCCTTATCTTAAAGTTCCAAAAAATACAACTTTCTTAATCCAAGACTTATCGATACATACATACTATTCTCAATTCTTGGGCGAAACCAGTTCTCATTTTTCACTCATTCATCATCATCCATTAAAATACACTTATAAATGACTTACTTTACTTATGATTAGCGACGATACTTATCCATCACGTTTCTCTATTCCATCAATGTTGCAGACAAGACAAGACATGTTAATACAAACTGTTACAAACTATTAATGTATGATTGACTGAAACTCACAACAAAATGACAAAAAAACACCCATCCATAAGCTATAAAATATTGTTTTGCAACCACATAACATATCGCATCCTTTTGCTGCTGCTGGTCACATGCACCTTCAACTCAAAACAATCCTTTTGAGTCAACTCAAATATACATAAGAAACAGATATACATAATATTATGGTTTATACCAGATGCAGATACATTTCCACTTCTCATTTCTCAGTCATCAAGAGCTCCACAATACAACACAAAGTACAAAATTGGAAGGAAGGCGAAGAAGATCAAGTGAACACTGTGTGGCTTACTGACATACACGTGCTTTTATCCGGATGTTCAAAAACATCTTTATTTTCATGCTATCAAAGAAAGTGATTTTTGGTTTTGACAAGTTTGAATTTTATTGGTTTTTTTGAGAGTTTAAGATATAAGGTTATCAAGTATGGGGTCATCATCAGATATTAGTGTTTGGGACCTGTGGGCTGAAACAGCGAAGGAGTCGGAAAGTCTTGGAGATCCCGTGTTTTTGGAGTGCTTGGAAGCTGTCACGAATAGTCGCATTTTTGTTGATTTGGTAAAAACTGATTATATGAACAATAATCGCATAATATGCGAATACGTGGTGAATTCATAATGTCTACTTTGTATTTTTAGCCGGATGACAAATTGAAAAACAGTTTGAGTATCATTAATACTCTCCTCAATGACCCGAAGACGAGATCCAAAGGACTGACACTTTTGAGTGAATTTTTAGCACAGAGCAATCCGTCTAGATTAATTGCATTTCAAGATTCAGTTGTGTCAGCACTGCATTTGGTAGTGAAAGGGCTTGAATCTCCGTTAGCCAGCAATGTGTTAGGTAGTTTGATGAAAGCTACAGCTTTGTTCGTGATTTTTAAATATAATATCTTGTGTACATGGAAAATAATTGTCTTTACAGTGAGCTTCATTCCGAAATGCCATTCTATGACAGAAGTCAACCAGTCTATGACATCATCTATTATTCCCAAGATACTTGCTCATTTTTGTGAAAACTCTCAAGATTCTAATACTCAGAAGTCGGTTGAAGAACTTGCGCTTTTAAGAGTATGTTTGGAAGAATATCATGGCCCTTGTGGTCAGTTTCGAGACAAGTTGGAGAAGGTTCTCGTACCACTGTTGGATTCCGAAAATGGGAACTTGGTGGATTTTTTGGGAGATGTAATGCCGTTGCTGTCGTATGCTGGTGGAGGAGGTGGTGGGGGAGAAAAGCATACTAAAGATTGGAGTGATATGCTTACGAAAATTCTGAAAACTACCTACTCAACTGTGTATACGCTGTATGGAAGTAGTTGCCCATTGCTGGAGGTATACTTGAAAGCTACAAACTTACAAATCACAAATTTAGTTGAAGTATTTACATATTATTTTCGTGTCGTGTTGCAGCCTGAAAATCCTTTTGATGGGGAAGAGCTATCTGGACTCAAAAGAATTACTGAACCGCAAGTTTTACTACGTATGTCCCTTATCAAGCGTAGGTTGCACAGACTATTGGTAGTAATTTCTTCTTACTTGAGGTATATATTTGAGTTTTTATTGAACGTTTGTTTGAACTCGCATTCTAATTTTATTTTTTAACCATAAACTTTAAGGGAAATTAATATTATTTTGGTGATTTCAGAATGCCTTTTCCAGCTCCTAAATTAGTTCCTCAAAAAGGAATTTTGAAGCTGATCACAATTCTTACTGCCTTGAATCCCATAGCCACTCAGAATATTCGAAGAAAAGAAGATGTTTTTCTGACTGCTGCTATTCCTGCAATTCACAGTGCCTCGATGGACATGTTGAAGAGTCTTCTGCTTTGGTAAGGTTAAAGAAAGTTTGCTCCACTACATTCTTTTATATATAAATTGTATATTTGTAATAATAATTGTATTTCGGGCTTGTCACTTGTGCGATAGTGTCGGGACAAACATATTTATTGATGCCGTCAGCGTGGAGCATTTGCTTACCAGTGAGTTCAAGTGGATGCAGGAGAGACCAGCCGCATTTGTGTAAGTTAACAAAGTTGAAGCAATTTAACAAATAGTTAAAAAAAAATCAGACGGCCAGTTCTATTAAAATGGTTTTATTGCCTGTTTCTGTACAGAGATTTTAAGTTACAATTATATCGTACCTTGATATCATGGCTGGTTACAACGGGCGGAGTTGTTACAAACTTGAAGACCATGTCTGCATGGGTGGATGTAATGGGCAACGACACTCGCGTTGAGAAAGATGTTGTGGAATTGAAAATTTTATCAAAATCAAAGGCAGGAAAATCTGTGAAGCTAAAGCTAATGAGTTCCAGCTCTTTACCACTGGGAGCTACAACCACACTAACGTTTGTTCAAAAGAACGCAAATGTTTGTAAGCTTGCTCTGGTTTCGTTGGCACGAATCATTCCATCCTTAGATGGTCCAAATCATCGGGTAAAGTTGGTCAACAGTTAGCATTTCATATTAGGTTGTTCAGTTTAATTGATTTTTAATTGAACATTTTATGGTTTTCAGAAAGTGTACGAGCATCTTATTAAAACTGCTGCGGTCATCAATCAGTTTCAAACTCCTCCCTCACCATACGATAATGCCTATTGCCGAAAACTCATATACGAAAACTTAAGTTGTCTGCTACAGAATCCTCACCCCCGATCTCCTGTAACTGTGTCATTGATTGCAAGTTTGTTTCGAAAGGGAATGCAAGATCCTACAACGTTAGTATCGTCGTTTTGTTTAACCCAAATATCTACTATAGAAAGGCTGATGCATCCCATATCGGCCCCACTCAGCCTAGCAGGTCCTTCTGCTGTCCCAGTTGCTTTGGATAATAGTAATCACAACAGCGTCAATGCTAGAATTGCCAATTCAGTAGCCAGCGCGAGCGAGGATTCTGAGATGGAAGAAGAAAATATTCAAATTGATACCAATACAGACACACAATTAGACAAGGAACTGAACACTAATCAGAGTCAAGTAGACAGCTCTAACAAGACTACTACTGGAGGTCCCGTGTTAGTGGATCCTCATCAATTGAAACAAATTGTCAAAGATGTTTTTCTAGAATCTTTCAGGAATGGTACATCAACAAATGTTTCTCAAGCTCAACAACTAGCAAAGCCTTCATATTTTGAGAACATGAATCGAAAAATCAATGAGGTACTGCCAGCATCTCAAAAGAATTCGCAAATTGCACCTCCTTCACGTAATAATGAGAGTGAAGTTGTTGAATTGGATGATGATAGCTCAGTAGAAGAGATTGAACTGGACCAAATCCAAACAAATGGAATCGGACATCATGAGAATGAATCTATGATTCCAAGTGAGACTGAGATAGAAGGTAATAGTAAGCGCAAGGTATCTGAGTCTGAAAACGAAGAAATGCAAAATATTGACATTCAGGTAAAGAAAGTCAAAACCAGTACTCCTATTAAAACAACGGAGCAGGACGGACCATCGGTCGAAGAAATGTTAACGTCTTTTATCGATTTGGAGCCCACAGCGTAGGTGTGACACGTTACTACTTTTAATGCATTAAATATAATCTGGTAATATTATACATTTCTTAAGTTTAAGATTAGTGATAATGGTGAATTACATGTTAATTTTGGATTGTATAGTTGATTTTTCAGTAAATGTTCGACTAAAAGACAAATTTCAAGATCAAACTACAGCGTAGTAGTAGTATATTCCGAACGAACATAACAGTGTTTTTATTTGCAACATTTCATTTATCTCGTATTTTATGCAGGGTAATGCATTCATTTATTACAAAAGATTTGTAAATGACACATTTGTTGTATGAATGTAATGTAAACTTCGGAAATGGTGTCGGTGCCCGATATCATATGTATAATATCATATAGTCATTTATGATTACAATGTCATTCGGTATCTCTCATGCAAAACCTCAAAAGGAGGAGTGACTAATAAATTCCATGTTCCACGAGCATCCTGTAAATGCATTCATGCATTCATTGTACAATACTGAATTTTATTCAAGGAAGAATGGGGAAAACCAAAGGCTTACATTATAAGCTTCCATTCACCTCATTAGTGCTTATACTACACAGTGAAACAATGCAATGGAGAATGCTGCAAATAGACAAAAACTGACATTCATTCATTTCATTTACACGGAAGATCTAAAATAAAGGGAATGATAGGACTAACAAAGGCCACCAGAAACACTTGTGCAAAGTCAATAGAATGTCATTTCATTTGTATATTTGCTCCATAACAAGACATTCTCTTAGCTTTTGTTAGTCATTCCTACTCATTCTCTTTGCAACTCTTTGGATTAAATACAACTCCCTTTTCAATTTGATTGTTATCTCTTTCGCTCTCTCTTTCACTTATGTTTGATTGCAAGCAAATGAATATGAGAGTCCCTGAAAACAGAAGATTGTCAATAATCTACCATTCTTCCACACAATATTGATGACTGCATGTTATATTCAACCAGAAACGAAATGAGTGTCTATCAGATAATTAATGGATGGAAGCGTCTGTGTTTGCATTGAAAATAATAATTCACACCCGAAACATTTTTTGAGACAAAGTACATAATGTAATTCATTGATTGTCTCTCATCCCAATCCAGGTGATAAATGATGCATGTACGAATATTTCCAGCATTGTTTTACCACTGTGCATACAATACAGTAGATCCTCCACTAATTCTGTTTTAATACTGGGCAAATATTATCTGTACCTCATTTCGGCATTATTATCCTTTTATCATTGACATCATATCAACTCCACGAGGCTCACAGAGGGGCAATACCACTAACCATGGACTCCACAATCCACATTATGTTTATATTTTATCGTCATGCTTGTCTTAGATAATGAGCCGCCTATTGTTTTCTAATTTTTCCCCAATGAATGACAGCAAAAGAGACCCTTTTCCCCTTTCTTACATGATTTGATTATGTAGTTATGAATTATGGACAGGCTTCCTATGTCTACTTGTGTATATCTGTGTCTGTTCATGTATTTTAGGCTGAATGATGATTGTGCGGTGTGGCGTGTGGATGTAAAATTATTGTGGAGTTGTGTTATTCGAAAAGGCTGATGGCGATAACAAAATGGGAGAACAAAAGCTGATAATTATTATTAACTATGTCATTCACGCATAACACAATTCATGATAACATGAAAATTTTACACTTGGCTTATTACAAATCATTGTGAATAGGGGTGAAGGGGTGTTGGTAGTAATGTAATATTATTTGTCGCTAGATTTCATGGTTAAATTCCCTGTTCAATGCTCACCTTAGTCATTTATACTGTGTTGTATACGGTATACCTTAGATCCAAGGCAAAAGCAAGTCTATTTATTTCTTGTATATATTTGATTAATTTAAATATTTAGTATAATATAAGTCCTGTAAGAGACTATCAATAATATGATGCAATACATTTAATATGCAACCCGATGAAGAATTCTGTATTTAAATATGGGATCATGTGCGCACCAATACGAAAGGTATTTAAGAGCATCGCCATTGCTTTTTATACCTACTACCTGAAATGCCTAGCTGTAGTGAACCTTGAAGACTTCTCGCTCGCAGAGTCACATCACATCATCATCACCCGAAGAACAAAAGGGAAAAGGGGTCGAGTCAGTAAGAAAATGCAGCCTTTGTTTCGGCAAGGAAGCTCCTTCCTTCGTCATCTCTCTAACGTGTTTGTATACAAAAGCAGTATTCACAAAGCTATCATTTCCATTCTATGTGAAATTCACGGGAACTCTTTTCTCTTTGAGTATGAGCTTGGCAGGGGTGGGTGCAGTTCTCACCAAAGTCGAAAAGACAAACCAATGAGCAGTTGCGGAGATGTTGTGGGCGATCAAGGCTCTTTGTTTGGCTGCTTATGCGCTCAGCCAACAATCCCACAATCGAAAGAACGAAAAAAGAACTTGAGTTCTCGGATCTACTGAAGAAAAATGCTGGTATAAAATGAATTTTGCTTTTGCTACCAGTAAAGTATAGAGAATGACATAATGCAATGAGTGGTGGTGGCACACTAATTATACTTTTCCTACTACTTGCATCATATCTTGTATATAAATTTTTAAAGTTTTACTGGTGTAGTAGTTCAATGTTCATTTCCTGAGTCAGACCAATTTTTGCATGCTTACTTATTTAACGCTTAAAACGGTGTATAATTATAAAGGTTGGCTTAATTATTGACAAGATCTGTCTGACTTATGGGAAAGACAAGGATTCTTACAGTGCCCCAAAACTTTAAAATCAATCGATAATATCATGGGTTTGTTGTAAAAACACGATTAGCTTGTTATTTATCTTGTCAACTATTCTTTGTTTATCATTCATGATTATCTGAGTATTAAAGTGCATACTAAATAAAAATCAATAATAATGTTTAAAACATTATATGAAGAAATCTTTCTGCATGTATGTTAATATTGAATATTATAATGATTTCTGTGAACTTGTTATAAAGCACCAGTCCATTGTGTATACTGCATCTCGTTTTTAACTTTAGAATGATTTGTCTTGAAATACACAAGTATATTTGAGTACATTATGCGTTTATGAGCATCAAAACTCTACTAAACAACCGTGAAAGTTGGTCCACAACAACAACTGAATTTGCTGCACAGAATAACGTAGAACACGACATGACTTCAATGTGATATTATGTACCCCTAAAAATAATGTAAAATGAAAGCATTACACTTTTTGTAAAGCAACTACCCTTGCACCATCAGGATCTCCCTCTCGCAGATTGAGTTGAGACTCCCTTGTCGAAGCATCAAAAAATTAGGACGGTCCTCCTTGCATTTAGCTTGACTGTGACTGTTTCTCATGCTGGACATTTATGAATTTCCAACACACACTGGAGTTCATATTGATGCATTAATATACTATTCAGGTTAACAATTTACTTTACTAGTTTGGCCCTTCCGAGTGTCAATTTTGTCTCGGGTGAAAATGAGACATGCTTGATAAGGGAAATCTATAAGAAACAGGATTTGTAATATCCTGTTAAATATAAAAGGGAACATTGGAAATTGATTTCGTATCAAAAAATATCTTTTTTGTTACAAGATAACACTTTACAATGGCTGTATGCACACTCCACAAGAATTAGTTCCACTACTTTTAACAAACAAAGTAATCTCATTGACGTGGTAAAATGTGAAGTGAAATTTGAAAAACTAATATTTACTCACGATTGACGATATCATCATCATTGTGAAGTTGAACTTATTCTAAAGAGCAGACTTTGTTGAAGGGATCAACCGAAATTTGTTGTCTTTTATGTGTACTTCAGACTTTTTTGTGCATGAACAATAAAAACAGTTTTGTGATTTGATTTGCTATTAATGAACTTCACACCAGCACGGAAAAGGCTGTAAAAATAATTTCCATCACGGGATCACCTTATGAGCAGTGCAAAGGATGAATTTATGCCAACAATCTTTACAAAAATTAACCTTTACAAAAGTGATTACACAAAATTAGCAGACTCAACCGGTCAAAATTAACTGGAAACACCGCTTCAAACTTGGTCAAACAAAGCACCTCCTTTTTTCTCATGGAAAAGAACTCGCGAGAATCTTTCATTGATCTACAGAAAACAGTCAATATTTGACTTGGTAGGTATGTCCTTTATTTATGTACACATTTATATTTACAACTTCTTGCTTTATAGGGAAATAGACGATAGTATATACATATCTTCACAAATGACAAATTAAGACACAAGACATGGCATATAAAAGATTTTGAAGTTATGATAATTTTTATGACGCTTTTGAACAAAAAAAGTGTTCATTTACGATAGGCAAGTACAAAGAAAGGAACTAAGAAAAAAGTAATTAAAACCGCTTTCAGCTCGATCCACTCCCGTCCATATATCCTTATTTTTTTGTCCATCACAATTTTTCTTCCTTTTCATGCATATAACAATACCTCTATAGTTTTCTTGTCATCTTTTTTATCGGTTGACGCAGACTTGTATGGCCATAAAAATACTGCCCTTTCATGAACACATGCATACAAACAATGGAAATAAGTGTGCTTAATATGTGTTCACAAAAATAGAATATCATATTGCACCAACCAAGATTATATGACTATTTATTTAGCAAGTTAAGTACGAACGTGATAAGAAATATGAGATTGCCTGCTAACACATCAATATGAAATCTTTTATATGCCTAAAATCTTAAGAGCGGATACAAGAAAAATAACTTATCTAAACTTGTAGAATAGTCAAAATTGATAAGAAAAAATGTGTTCTCTCTTATTTTTAAGATGTGTACAACACCACACCATTCCAAAACCTCATTCATCCTTATAAGCAAGAGAGTAGCTGACTCAGAAAGCATTGTCTCCTTTTACAACTTCAGTCGCCAGAAGGAACATTAACTGGAACATACTAAGTCGGAAGATATTTAACGTAGACTTTTTTTTTAAATTTACAAGTTCGTCAAAACAAAAACAATTGTGCTCGTGGTTGAGAAAAAGTATTTTAAAAGTAATTGCTTCCTAACCACAGCCAGCCGGCATCTCTGAGTAAACAAGAGAAACCTAGTGAATTAAAGAAAATTTTTGGCAGCTACAATTCGGTAGCAAGTCAAAATGATCATATCGAATGTCAGCAAGCTGCATGGCGCTGGTCATGGAGCAGGACCAGCTTCAAATCAAGATCACATCAAGAGACCAATGAATGCTTTTATGGTCTGGTCACGGGGTCAAAGAAGGAAAATGGCTCAAGAAAATCCAAAAATGCATAACTCTGAGATCAGCAAGCGGCTAGGCGCCGAGTGGAAACTATTAACAGAAGCTGAAAAGAGACCATTCATTGATGAAGCAAAGCGTCTAAGGTATAGTGAAACTAACAAATCATATTGTATTACTTCTAATAATTGCACGTGTACATACTTGCATGCGAACTAACGAACATATTCAAAGCATATATATATTCAAAGAGTTTTGAACACGCTGTTTTTGCTCGCAATTTTGATTGCAACATATCATGACATCATAAAAGTTACTGCTATCAAGCAAATTACTATAACGCTGTTTTTCTTATTGCTTTGAAATTAGGGCATTGCATATGAAAGAGCATCCCGACTACAAGTATCGGCCCCGTCGCAAACCAAAACCTGCAATGGTTCACCCAAACAACAAATCAAAATCTGACAATCCGAAATTTCCATACAACTCATTACCGAGCTCTGTAATTCGTGCAATGGACTCAATAGCTGCACGTGCTGGAGCTCCTTTTTTCGCGCATCATCCTCATCATCCACATCACCATCCTCATCATCATGGTGGAAATGCACATTTACCATCTGTTCCTTCCTTACCTGTTCCTTTGACTTCCGGTGGAGGAGCTCAAGCTAATAGCACCAGTCCAGCGGCCGGAGGGCTACCCAACTTTGCTGCAGATTTCTCCAGACTTTTTCCTCCGTTCATTCCTACATCTCTCTCAGAAGCCTTATTTTCTCGTCTAGCAACAGCCAGACTAGCAAATGGAGGTACTTTATCTTCAGCTTTTGAAGAAGAACAGATTCTGAATGCCACAAAGCATCAACAACTTGTCGAGCAGCAGCGAGGATCAAGTATGAGCCCACCTTCTGTGTCAGCAAACGGTCACCCCATGAGAAACTCATCATCATCATCCTCTGCGTATGGAGGCAATGGGATGCCGCTGACAATTCACGGTTTATCATCTTCCTCACCGAAAATTAAATCATCACGTAGCCCATCTCCATCGCCAATGTCAAATCCATTGACACCAAATCATCTTGAGAGTGGCAGCAGCCCATTCGCTCATTACCCCAATGGAAGTTACACTGCCGCTGCAGCTCTATATTCTGGTTTATATCCTTCACCTTATCTTTCCTACTCATCTTTGACACCATTTCTAGGTCACCCTGGCCATGATGCACCTGCACATGGACACCATCCCGATTTGGCTGCACTCTTTGATCCCAGAGTAGCCAACATTCCTAAAAAATCTCCAGTTTTTGTCGTACATAAATCGGATCGGAGAACGCCCTCACCTGTTGTCTCAGTTGTGTAACAATTTTTGACATTTTTGTTGCACTTTTGCAAAAGATTATTGATTCTTCGAATGCTTTAACTCAATTTACTAATTATTGTTATTATTACATTCTGGAAATAAGTATCTCAATCATTTAAATTGTACTAATATAAAAGTTAGAGGTCTAGTTTTTTTATAGATTTTATTTTAAAAAGTAGTCAGCAGGGTTTTTACGCGTTGTTTTATTTTTCACGTTTATCTTGAGAATTTTATCTTTACCAATTTTTGTTTCATAAGACAAGTATATTATAATACAACGTAGCACTAGTTTAGTACACTATTAATGATGTATATATGAACAGTAATGAATTGATTAGTCTACAAAATAAGTTTACAATTATGAATGCAGTTGGTTCGATGAGCATACTTTTCATATTATGTAATCTCGTTAATTTAGTTTGATGAAGACACTCACATACACAATTTTTTGCTCCTATATATACAATCATTGTAATATTGAATATCCATAAATATGTCGCATGTACAGTAAAATGGACTTTTAATTTAAAGAATTATTACGAAGGAGTTTTCTAGTTCATATTTCAGATTAAATGTAAGTAATTTAAATTTTTAGCTATGCCGTTATTGAGAAATCCAGGTATGGAGTACTATAGTCTAAATTAAAATTCGCAATAAAAGTGCACCTAATAAATGAAATTTGCAAGTAATTTTTGATGATTTATTGCTTCAAGCTAAAAAAAAACAAATTAGCACCTCATCTGCGTTTAATATAATTCTTTAGTGCACATGCATATTGGTATTTACTTTCACCCTGAACCCTTTTGTTTTGTTTCAAGAGCGATTTTTTTTGCAAACAAGTACGTGTTTACAAGTTAACACTTTGCATAATCTCCGGCGCCTGTAATTGTTCATATCATACAAAGGACTTTTGTTCGCACGTCCACATACTCAAAGCATACGAGCTGATATTGCCATCGCCAGACAGGTCAATTGATAAGACCTTGTTATTCAGAAGGAGTCACCAAAGACGTAGAACAAAGCATTTAAAAACGAATGCTCGTGCACTCACAAATTGTTTCGTTGTTTTTCAAGAACTTAACTTTTACTAGGGGTATTAACAACATGGAATTTTCAGACATTTGGAGTGCTGGAACTGTATATGAAACGGATGGAACGGAAAGAGATGGAGGTGTGCCTACCCTTCCCAAAGATAGACAGACAAGCAGAATAATTCCATGAAAAACAGGAACAGGAACCGAAAAATCCCTAACTGAAACTGGTAATCATCATATCATGGTTCATTTTCATGAGTATTTGTTCAGCATTTATCGGATTATTTGGTGGAGTCACTGACAATGAGTAAAACTTTTGTTTGTTTGAATGATGATGGAGTTTATTGTAATTGAAAATCTTTTCACACCTGCGTGTATGATACTGTTTCCTTTGTTTGAATTGGGTGATATCGTATGATAATTTCAAGCATGACTAAGTATTTACATGCATGTCAAAACCACATAAATTATCAGTAATGCATATTATAATGTATTATCTTGAATTCATTTAAACAAAAATGAAATAATAAAATCTTTTATCTTAACATTTTAAGGTTACTGAATGATACAAAACAAAAGCAATAAACTTTCGAGTTCAATTTTTTTGACAGCTCAGCACCAACTTATTATAGCATTTCACCGAATGTGGAGTCAAAAGTGGAGGTGTACGCTCAAGCCGCCTTGGAAAATCAATCATCATGCTGCTCTTTAATGAAATGATATACAAATAATGAATAATTAATTCTATGAAATTCATTCATTTTCGTCATCTTTTGCTAATTTATTTTAGAATGCTTATGCATTGTGCCCTTCTTAGTTAAAAAAACAAATATTTTTGTCATTACAATAAATATTACGGGAAATGAAAGCAACTAGCTTGACATTAACTACCAAAATAATGAAGCACAAGTCCAAATATATTGAAGGGCTCTTTGTTTACAATAACGTCATTCATATTCACAAAGTCTATAGTCTCTTACTTGACAGAAAATAGTGATGAGTGAGACAATTTTATGACTCCATTTCTCTCTTTCTTCGATATGACACGCTTCACTAAAAACGAATAGAATAAGATGAACAAATGATATAAAAATCCATACAGTACCTTTATTATAAAAAAAGGATGAAAAACAGAGCAACTTGAGAAAATGATTTTTGTGAGAGCTGTTGTTGCATTATTTTTCTGACATGATTATAATATAGAGCCTAGTGTGAATGCTGACTGGGCTCTTATCTCACACTGACACATCAAATGGGTCTCCGCCAACAACACCCGAAAAGCACCCACAGCAGCAGCCAACAGTTCCCTTTTTCTCTGAATTATTATTACCAGTATATCATACATACCCTCTCTGATGGAACAACAAAACACAATAACAACACCATACACCATCGTAATAATAACAAGAGAAAACCCGACGAGACTGAATTTTTTTGGGGAAAATACTTCATAGCCTTAGACATTCATACACTATACAACATTACATTATATACACAACAACACCTTTTCTTTTGGATGTCGTTTCGAGGGCTCTTTCTCTTTCAAGAAGCATCACCGAAGAGAAAAGAAAAGCGAAGGACAACACAAGACGGAAATGGGAAGAGGAGACTTGAGAAAAAAGACAACTCCTTGCAGCCTTTTCTTTCTATTTTTCGGAACGATTTGAGCAACCATACATAATATACATAGTCACCCAAGTTTCATGACTACTTTTCTCCTTTCAAGAAATGTATCTTTTTTAACAATTCTCAAGAAGGTATAAATCAAAAAGCAAGCTCTAAAAACAGCACAAAAAAAGTAAAAACGAACAAGTCAGAGGCATCACAAAGCTTAGGGCGAAAGGACTCTGTTTTATGGAGCCATGAACTTTTTCTCCATTGTGCTTTTTTCTGAAAAAAGGTTTCCTCGTAAAGTATATAATATGGTAGAGTCACTACCAGTTCACATACGCAACGCATGAAGACTTATTATTTACTATTATATATCATATCATCATCATCATCAACAACAAAAACTCAAATATACATGTTCACGTTTGGTATTCTTTCCACCCGTTTACAGCCGCTTCTAGTAAAGATGAAAATATACAAGAAAAAATGCCTTCAACTGGGTTGGTGTTGCTGTAACCGCAGATTCTCGGTAATGATGTAGCATCTTCTTTTTATATTTTAGGTTTAGAACTGCGATGCACGAAAGGAGAGCTACTAAATGGCCATAATAAGTGAGCATAATAGTCTCTTATTCTTTTCTTTGAGATTGGTAAGAAAGAGAAAAAGGGAGACAAACACATGGCAGACGGAGTGAGACAGAGAGAAGGGAACGTCCTATAATGTTCTAAAAACGATGAGGCTTTTTAACAACAAGAGAAAAGAGAAGAGAGTGAAAGCCGGGACTTTCTCTTATCACCAAGCACCTTGGGGCCATTATGTCGAAATATATTGCCACTATATCCGCCCTTCATTACCCCAAACCAAAAACCAACATCATCATCATCACCACCAACATACACACACACGCGAGAAAATGAGAAAAGACATTTCCATATCAAGTTATATACTAGGAGAAGCAGGGTGACAACGAAGAAGTGTAAAAATAGAAGCATCTAGGCATAGTAAGTGTCACCGTTTTATTTCGTTCTACCTAAATCAAGACACAAGGCACAAGAAGTCATCATCATTTTCTTCGCGTTTTCACACAAACCCCCGACAACAACATCATCATCGTCATTATCATGAGAAACAGAGAATAGGTATCCGCAACGCGAACATAACATTTATCTCGGGAGAGAGAAAAAAGAGGAATTCTCAACTGGAGAAATATGTGGTAATAATAGAGTTTAAATCTCTCTCTTTAATTCTATTTTATTTTCTCATATAGTCCCGCAAAAGAGGAAATGTGCTGCTAGGACAGAGTGAATAGTAAATAAGCCGCGTATAGTATAGTCTACAGTTTAAATGAGAAAATGTGAATTATAATTTTTTTACCACGAGTTTTGGCTCCATTTTGCGAGTCCTTTTTGTTTGTTGCCTACTTTAACTGTTTTCTTGTATAGTTTTGAACTTATCTTTACTCACAAAAGAGGAAGAAGAAAGCATGCCTTGTGTTCCATTGTGAAGATGTGGCCTTAAAAGATGGGAGAAAGAACATGCTGGATACTTCCACTTCCACCCCATTCCAGCTCACGCCTTCAACCCAGTCTTTTCTTGTTAGAGATGAGGAAGAGTCAGAAAGCAAAATCTCGTTTGAGCAGTTTCAGAATAGAAACCACTGGCCCTATCTCTAATGTCATTATTTATCCATTAAAACTTCTTGCCTTTCGTCTTTCACTAACGTGCATACGGCTCAGGAGAAAGGGGTACTTCCTCCCTTTTATTTATTGCACAGATGATAATGCGTTCTATGTAACTCACTTTTATTTTCCAGATATAGACTTCACAAAACCACAGCGAGTGAGCTTGGATTGGGTGGGTTCATTATGTGAAATTTGAGGCGTTATAGAAAACCTTCTCTCATCTCTACAAATTTATCTTTTTCTTTTGAAAACCTTCTCCGCAACAGTAAAATGTCCAGGTTTTAAATACAATGATTATCAATTCGTTTCATTGTGACTGTTGTAATTTCTCAAATTTTCAAGAAAATCCTATTGCTAAAAACTTTGCAATTTTGCTTTATAAACAGTTAAAAACATAATAAATGAAGGTTTCCAGTCATGAAATAACATCAGTCGCTCTCTGGCATGTCTGTTAATGTCAATAATAGCCTTTTCCGGAGTGATGATAGAGAAACAGACAAAGCCAAACAATAGTCCATTTTCTGCCTCTTTTCATACAGTACAATTGATAGCACTGCTCACACTCACAGACTTATATAGAGATACGTTTGTATATAACAGAATAGAAACAAACATGCCATCATATATCTCTCTCTTGATCTTGACTTGTATCATTTCACACATGGTTCTTTTCTGTGTTTTCACTGAAAGGTAGTTGTTATTATGCCCTTCTTCTCTTCTCTCATTTCATCTCTCTTTTGCTGGTTTGGTTGATTTTGAGTGCGATGGTGTGTACTCAATTGATTGTGAGCATCCTTTCACACCATCCATCCATCCTCTCTTGTTCGGAATCAATAGCTGCTCTCATTATTATTGTATTTGTCCATTCACCAATATACGCTCATCTTTTACTTGATTTTCAAGTGCTGCCAGCTCTTTCTTCTGTAAATAGAAGACGAAAAAGCTGAAACGAAATTGCAGCGTGTTCTTTATATCGACCAAATTCCAACAAAAAGAGTCAACAAACGCCAATGCTACCATCAACATCAACCTTTTCACCAGTTCCTTTCTTTTATTTGCTCACAAAGTGTATATCAAACATCAAATACAAAATGAGATGGAATGAAATGGTCAGTCATTGGTCGTGGTAGTAGTAATAGTGAGGATAGAATCCAAAACTATGAAAGGCGAAGAAGATGCAATAATATCGTATTTTCATTTAACAATGAAACATTTCTCACTTTTCTATTCAGAGGAAGGAACGAGATAGAGATAGAAGGACACATGAATAAGAGAGATGATACGTAATACAGAATAGAACAAAATGGCTTGAAGCAAACCAACAAAGGAAAAACCAGTATCAAGAGATAAAAAGTAGAAAAGAGAGGAAATTGTTGTGTAGCTCTTTTCACTGGTTATCTCCAGGAATGCGTTTGCTTTCATTACATTCTTTCAGAAAGAGAATTTTCTTTGCAAGAAAAACAAACTGAACTGAGAAAAAATTGAAACTGTTTTTTGTTCTTTCTTGGACCTGATACTTGAGAAGAAACATGGAGTGATCTAAAACAAGATACATTCATTCTGAGGTAAAGATCGGGTAACGGAAATGTAGGAAATTTGTAACATATATATAGTAATCTTTATTCGTACATTGGTCTTATAGGTGGAAAATTGAAACGTGGAAGGTTTGTGAACTTTCAAGTCATCAATTTTAAACATTGAGCCGAGGGATACTTCAATAAGGCATTCTTCAAATACAATTTCAACGATGGCTTGAACGTAAACGAGCAACCAAAGTGATTTCATGGTCAATTAGCCAATGAAAAATCCCTGGTAGTTGGTGGTGGTGATGCATATCTAAATGCTCAATGTACACTTAATGTATTCCCCACAAAACGAAATAATAACCGAGTAGTAAGTATATCTTTATCTTTATCCATTGCTCATATCCATATCTCATACAGTCAGTCAAAGAGCATTATTTATTTGTATCTAAAAATTGCGGCATTCACACTTATTTGTACAAAGTGAATCCCGACATTTTATTCCATTTTTGGTCGGATGAAGTCCTTTGGGGTTGATGGTGACGATTTTCATTACGAGATTATATGGCTCACATCCCGTTCAGTTAGTGTTGACGGTGCCCTCGCTCAATTCATGCGGAGAGCCAAGAGCCAGAGGCCCTACCCAAGTCAAGTGGCTGGAAAAATGTGAGTAAAAGCGACTTGAAATGAAATGCATGATAATAAATAATCATAATAACAACCAAAACCCTATCTCACGCCATAATACTGTTGACTTTGTGTAGCATACAAAAAGGAGACTCTTAGATGTCATTTCGCTTTAGTTCATGTTGTTCTTTCCGAGGTTCCGTGGTTGAAAAAGGGTGCTTTGTATACACTCCCAATGTATTTTATCTCTTCAGAGTTAAAATACAATCTCATCTCATCATCACCCTTCGTTTCCTACTGTAATGCAAAATAAACCATGTCACATGCTCCGTTACCCCAAACCAAGGACTTTCCATAGAATCCTACAGAGAAAAGGGAGTAGCGAATAAAAAAGGAATGGAAATCTTGGGTTTCCGTTTTCACAGAAAATCCCGTCATCTATATGGACTCGGCTTCCAATATAAATGGTTTAAATTTTTAGAGTCATTTGCTCAAAAGTTATTTGATTATATCTTAATTTCTCGGGAACACTTCTTGAAGAAAAGTTTAATAGTAAAATGGTCGACACTTTCCTACCTTCATCGACAAGAAAGACTCTTGAACTTGTTTCAATTATTGTTGCTGACAATGAATCATTGTAAGTGTACACAAAATCTCGAATGAGAAGTGGTTTTGTCTAAAGCTCATGAAGATCTTTACACGCTGGATGGATTACTTGCATTTGCATGTTAGATTGTGGGATCTCAGAGTGCCCCAATGAGCTCTGCCGTTCTTTGTAGATCACATCTAAAAGTTCATGGTGAGAAACAGTTCATGTTTTACGTATTCAGCACCTGTTCCATTGCTTCATTGTTGAATAAAAATAAAAACGAAAGGTATTCAGTCATGTGGAACAATTCCTTATTATTCCCAATTCTAACACATTCTCTTCTTCTACGGAAGAATGACTGGAATATCCCAAAATTCAAATGGCTACTTGAATACTATTTCCTTCAGCCAACTCGGCATTTTTTTTACCGTTTCTATTATAAAACTCCTCTGTCTGAAGGAACAGCTCCCGCAATTTTTATGAGAATCGGAGCGAGTCAAAACGGACGGACGGAGAAGTATAGCGAGAAAATAACAAACAAACCTTTTTGTGTCAAACAAATTGATATTCACCACCTCAATCCTCCTTTATTTTCCATGAATGATGTAAGACTACAAAGAGCACAACGAGCTCCGGGATGAATATACGTGCCATCAACGTGCATGTGCATGCATATACGTACTACATCTGTATCTATCTATAATTTTTATCTTCATTTTCTTCCTGGCAAAAAAATCGAGACTTGCTTGGCTTTAGCTGCCGGTTGTGAATGTATTTTATTTGTTGTTGACGAAAAAGAAGAGGTAAACTAAATAGCTACTTTAACTTTTATGCACAGCACAAAAGGAGCCAGCCTGTTGTACTTGAGTAGAATTAGGGAGACCTTTTCCCATTGTGCCGATTGAATCAGAGCTTGTGAATTGAATTGAATGGGAGGACTATACAGGCAACAATAAATGCGAATCGATCATCATCATCACCATCACCATGCATGTACACGAGTCCAAATATCCGTTTTAAGTATATATGGAAAGTGTTCGCGAAAGGAACATACATTATTCATCTAATTTATAATCAAACCATGTCGCATCAAGAAGAAACTGAGAATTTCATCCATGAAGAGATATACATATATAGCTCAGTAAATAATACGTAAGAGCAAGGCCGTGTATATATCATCACATTGCTATTTCAAATAGTCAAAATAAAGTGGACTCAAGTTAACTGTTGAAACATGGATCGAATAGTGATTTCTGGAACGGAGAAAGGGAAAATATCATGAAAATTCACAAAGTGGCAAGTCGACGTATACACACCGGCACAATGGATGCTACATAAAAGGCCTTTTATGATTCCATGTATGTGTGAATAAAAAGGAGCTTATCAAAATGCTCCTATTGCAAAGTCAATGTAGCTTTGAACAATTTTGTGCATTGTATTGTGTGGTGAGAAAAGAATGCCAAGTGAAAGAGAGGAATGATTGTGTCAAGCACGCTATATCCAATACACACTATAAAATCTGCAGTTTTGACATTATAGAAGTGTTACAGTATAGAAAACAAGAGGAAGAGCAGTGACAACGCGACAATGAATGACAACGACAGCTGTATGGTATAACAAAACGGTGAAAACGACAAAAGGCGTAGGAAGAGAAAAGGATTTTTATAAATCCTTCTTTTGACCACAACCACAAAAAGCATTATTCTCAGCACTATACAGCACACATTCCGATTCCGACTATTTCCAAGACAGGAATTCTTAAGAAAGAGAAGGGACAAGGAAAAGAGAAAACAGTCTTACAGGAAGAGCTGACAATGCAGAAAAACTATTATTATTTTGTATGACATGACGGCAAAAGTTACATCAAACTTTGTATTCTTGGATCGCAATGGAGTATAATAAAAATTTGACCATGAATCAAAAATTTTAAATTGTTAAAAATAAAAATCCAAATTGAAAAATGTTTCATTCTATTTAACTTTATGTGTGATGTATATACAATAGCACATATTATTGAATAAAAATTTATCTACCAAAAACCTTTTTATGGAAGCAGCAGAAAGGATGTGAATGTCGACACAATTACAACTCATTAGAAGACTTATTCCTTCCTCACCAGTTTAAAAAATGATATATTTCTATTATCTTGTCCCTGTCATTGTCATACCTGTTCAGTTACGTGTGATGATAAGTGATGTTCCCGAAAAAGTGAGACAATGCAAGATCAAAGGTGACATATTTGGTTCCCTTTATATAGGAACCTAATGTTCATTTTATTTTCTGAGCGGTAAAAATCATTAGGATCAGGATCCTCTCCAACCTTGGAATGCGTGAGAGAACCAAGATTTACTGAGGTATGGAGGGTCGTGCTCCGTGCTGAAGAGTGACAGACATGAAATGTGTCAGCCAAGGTGACAATGAGATGTAAACCAGTCATAATTGTGATTAATGACTTTTATATATACCTCTCGTTCAGTCTCGTTCAACCGGCTGCATTACATTGAGATCATTAAAAAACCATTGTGTATCTATCTTGTTGCTGTATTGGCACATTATCGGTAAAACTGCTGACTTCTTTGTCACTTTATTGGTAGGAATATAGGATTAATTATTTTATTAGCTGCTATCGTCAATGCCTCTTTATGGTGGAGAATGAAGGCTTGTTTTATCATATCGTTCATGTACAGCACATTAAAACTTAAATGCAGACTAACAATGTTTCCCAGAATGAGTACGAATATTAGTACTATTTCTGTACAAAATGAATGGCAAACTGATAATAAGCAGTTCCAGCAAAAATCTGAAGGGAATTCATTGTAATGAACGAATGGCTTAAAATACAGTGGAAAAGGTTCCAAATGAAAATCTGATCAACAATAAAACGCTTAATTTATTTCCATATCTTTTCTAAACAGACATAAACTTTGGCCTTTAATGAAAAATGCAAATCCAGAGGATTTTTCAATACGCCCCAATAATCCCATTTGATTTGCATGATAATATTCAATGAGCAATAAACTTGTCAATATAAAGATACAACGGATGCTGTGATGTTGAAGGCTGATGGGCTGTAATGTAACTTATTTTTATTTAAATAAAGGGGGAAAAGCAATCTCACTGAATAACTCAACTATTTAGACAAAAAAGTTTTATCCTTAAGTTGCTCTTTTCTCTCATCCCTTTATACTTCTTTTGGACGTGTCTTCCGGTTGCGCATAAGAAACAGCCAAAGTTCTTCGGCTCCGTGAATAAACACACACTTTTCCAAAGAAAGCATACAATTGGGATCAAGGAAAGTAAGAAATCGACAGTTCAATAAATCCTTGTTTGTTGGCAGCAAAGGACAAACTAAAGAGTAACAAAAACTCACAACAATCCAAACTCTTAATAGCAATATGAGTTTAGGAATTTTTAGCCATTAATTTGCATATGAAACTGCTCATTGTCATGCATAGTTTGTTATATAATAGTACAAAATACACCAACGCATATAATATACATCATGCATCATGCACAATGTATATGTATGAAAGTCTAAGTTTTTAAACTGAATTTAAATTTTAAGAGTGTGTCTTCTAGTGGAATCTTTTCCAACAGGGCTTCATTACCAACTTGAAATGTCCAATGGGAATAAAACAGATGAAATTTACAATTAGAAACTAGTCCTGAGCAATAAAATAGCTCGTCATCACTTCAACTTTACAAATTACAACGTAAGTGTATCCCACAAAATGGATTCAATATTCATGGATTTTGGCATGTGCACTCATTCATTGCATTGCCATCTCATTTATTTACCTGAGGATACACAGCTGCCGTTGTTCTACATGAGCGGCTCCATTCTTTTCTCTATTTCATAATAATACATGGTGGAAAGCAATTATAAGCATTCTTTGATCCAATTTTTATGTATTCGGAGCAACAGAGTAACCCTCATTTTATAACATTCATTAATAGGGATACTTGAAATTCTCAATTTTCCTTCTTCCATAATAGAAAGTAGATGAACTAAACAGAGCCACCTTGTTTATTGTTCTCCTCTAATAATTTTTACCATTAAATGAGATTATGAACTGGGGGAAGGCAAGAGTAAGAGTACTTGAGTCTTTTAGAAACATGGAACATCCGAGCATGCACGCGTTTTTAGAACTTTGTGCTCGATGAGTTCTTCACATTTAACCCTGCGCTGATTATTATAACCTCCTCACAAATTACATTTCATGAGATTAGCAATTAACTTGTATTTAAAGTTCCCCTTGAAAAAATTGCAACATGAAATGCAAAAGCATTTGTCAGTGAAATTCATGAAGGTGCAATTTTTATGCATTTAATCTTGAAATATTCTATAAAAAGTGTATAAATCTTTTACAACCTAAAGTTCAGGTACAGTAATAACAATAAACGGGTCACAACAGAAATATTAAAGTTAATTGCATTTTATCAATATCTTGCAATATGGAAAACCACGTAAATTTCAATTTTCAACCTGCCCAAAGAAATAAATTTTTGTATACAAAATTAGGTTTTCACTTGTAATTGATGAGTTCCACAAGTGTTTTTCCCCTCACCAAGATTTTTCATGCAACAACAAAATAAAGTATTGATGATACTCAACCCAGCTCAATTCAATTCTGATAAGGAATATGCACCGGTGAATTAAACATTGTGTGATTCAATGCATTTTTCTCATTCTTTCCATCTTTCGTTCCCTTCATTCTGTGTTTATTGTTACACGTTGTTTGGAACACAATATGCAAACCTACATTTCAAAAATTGTATTCATCTTTATCATGTCATATCATAAAAAATTGTCTGATAATAGACAAGCCCATATACACAAGGGTTTAATTGTGTGCACAATGAGTTTTCAATGGATCTTTGATTTCGGAGGGTAAATAATGAAACTATGAAGTGGAGTAAGTTCATACGTTATGCACAAACACAGTATTAAAAACCTTGAATTATACGAGGTGGCATATCAGAAAAATGAGATATGAGCTTGTTGGGAGATATATACATTGTATGTAGTTTAGCGAGAGGATACGATACGATGTACCCAACTAACTTCCATCTCCATCTACTACTACAACTGCTTCAAGTCACATTGTCAGCTTGTCATAAAGCGTTTATATGAGCCCAAACAATAGGAACAATCACAACTATTTTTTGTACTTCTATTCTTTCCTAACTCACCCTGTATGAAAAAGACCAACAATGCAATGCCGAATTGAGCAACCCTCTCACATCCAAGACTTTATAGGTATACATGTATGACAATCGACAACGCTGATTCCGGATTCTTCAAAGGTGTAAAGCAAATGGTGAGTGATACATATAATTTTTATGATAATAAATGTTAATAGTCATATATTATTACCTATGAAGTGGATGCATCTACAATCTACCTCTACAATCAAGTATAAAAAATCGGGTTCGGTATAAATTTTTTTGCGCTCCTGACTCTGATGCTATCATTTACAAGCCCGAAAGCCCATCATCTATAAAGAACGAAGCGGACTATTATTTTCATTATGATTATTTAAAGTGTGCATGAATGCATGCGTTATTGCACCATCCATCCACATCTTTTTCAAGCACCAACTTCATTTTTTAAGGCTTCGCCTTTATTAAAGGTGCGTACCCCTACCTTAACAACACACATTTTTCTGCTTCTTTTCTTCTCTTCTGTTGTTGGACAGCAAGTGTGAGTGGAGTATAAATACACACAAAATAATAACAATAATCAGAATAATGGTGATAAATAGAAATATGTAATAAGTCATTGTCATTTTTGCATTGTGGCAGTCACTACACATACTTTTTTATTAGTTATAATATGATGCATAAAAAAGCATTGGCTCACTGACTCCACTTTTCTTCAGTTCACCATCATCATCAACAACCAAACTATCATGATCAAAATAAAAATGCTAGCCCATCTACAGCCGTCCGTCCGCCTACTTCATTAAGATACTATTCATGAAAGTCAGGCCTCCGTTTTCATTCTCTCTCTCTCTTGGCGGAACAATACCGAATATCATTATTGTGAGCACAATGATAATTTCTCACCCTTTTTTGCTCCCTTTTTCAATTGCCAGGCCCATCTCCAGATTATTATTACTATTACATTGTGGAATTTCCCTTTCATGAAAATAGGCTGTATCAAAAAAGCACACAACGAACATTGTTTTCTTTATTTGAGATCCGATGAAAATACAGTTTCTTTTGGAAGAAGAAGAGAAGACTGAACTGTATCGTTTCGTCTGTCACTGTTGCTTATGTTTGTCACAAAAAATTCTTAAACATGCAGAAGGAAATGCTGATGGTTATGTTATGATCCGCGACTTGGATGCAGCTTATAAAGCTAAAAAAGAGATTCGTTTGTGCACTCCACAGTTCTTATCAGCAACCTGTATAGTATGTACCGGGCCTAATTTCAGGCTTATATGGACATTTTTATCAAGCCTTTTAAGCAGGTTGCAGTCCATTATAATTCTGATACACTTATGCATACGAAAGCAAAAGAGATTTTTTATGACTAGCAGAATTAGGCACACAATACACAAAGCACTTACAAAAAATCCACTGCAATTTATGCACGCACTCAACAATAGCTGTTTGGAGTTACGGATCATGTTGATTTTGTGCTTTGTAATCGTTTAAACACAACACAAATGGAAATGTTATCATACATGTCACAAGTAAATTATGACCTTTAATAATTGGCCATTTTAATCTGGAGAGATGTCGGGTAAACATTTATTATTACGTATTCAAAGCATGATAAAAATGGTAATAAGACGCACGCGAGAAATCCGCCTATTTTAAGGTATTTACTTGTATTCAATAATTTCAAGGGCTGGGTTAACTTTGCTTATCTCTCTTACGTATTCTGAGACGGCAGTTTGGACTTCAGATTTAGTCAATTTAGTGTTCAACAGTAATTTTGATTATGTGTAATGTATTCAATGTTTTGTGAGCAAAACGCAAAGTAAAAACATCCATGACTTTTTAGTTTAATTAACTAGCTTATCAACAAAGATAAGCGTAGGTACTGACATTAGAAAAATACTTAAAAAAATATTTGTGTAAGATGCACTTCAAACAACGCATTATTTTCATGCACTTGAAAACAATTCATGCATACAGGGGTCAATTGATACTGTCAACTATAACTTGATAGGATAACGAACGTTACCTGAATTTCGTATATTACAAAAACCCCAAAAATTACAGTACATTTAATGACTATTGCCTTTTAACAGAAAAATAACCGAACTGAGCTTCAAAACCTGGAGAAAGTTCAGAAATATTTCTTTTACATGTACATGTATTGTACCTTTCACCTTTCTTGATTTCTGAAAGTCTGTAATAATATATTAAACCTCGGATGTAATTGTGAGACGTAACACAAATGCTTGGAACTCTTGAAGTAACCATTTAGGAATTCATGCGAACAATTGAGGCTTGAGTATCCATACAACAAATTGTGGTTCTATAGATTTCGGTACAAAATCGCTGCCAGACTTCCCCTACACATCCTTACTAAATCTGATTTCCTCTCGCCGTATTTCATTATAATCTTTCATTTGTTCAATGACAACTTCATTGGTTTTAATATTATTTATCCTAAAGGCACCTCTTGATGGCACGTGTTCTCTGTCAGCGATTGCAAACAAGTTCTCTAGAATTCTTTTCATGAAATTGCATTCATTTTGAGTTCTTGGTTGGGCATGTATGTATGAACGTTTGCAGCCCTTTTATGATCAACATTTTTATTGCAATTGTTACATAAAAACGTGCAAATGCGCTTTGAAATTGTCTTAATACTGACAGTAGAAAATAGTACTGCTGTAGGGCAGAGAAAATTATAATGCCATGAATAGAAGAGACACAGGGACTGACAGGGTCTCTCAAGGAATAGATAGGGTCGCACAAACACCACCGCTTATAAACCCGACTTTGTACTTATGCCATCTGTATACTTCTCATTGAAGTCACATCAAATCCCATACCAAGAGAACAAAGACAAACCCTATATGATACGGGAGTCTTTTGATATGGCTTATGGCTTAAGACGACTCTCACGATACCCCTATCCTAAGCTTTTTGGTTATAAGCGTTTTGCATGCCACATTTATGAATAACGATGCGTTGCCTTACTGTATATTGTTTGATCACGCAACACTGCAATTTTAGTGTAAATCTGCTTTTATTGCTGTTAACAGTTTATGTACAACAAATATATCCTGAAAGTTAAGCTAACGTAGCTCTCTTTCCTGGCTCAATCTTCCAAGATGAAGTATCATTTTCAACCACATTCTTTCCAATGTCATCAACAGTTGACTTGTTGGATTCTCCACTTTTTGACATTGAAAATCCTTGGTATCTGCAATAAGTATTGATCAATTGATACAGTTTTGATAAAATGAGCAAATATCTCTAATAATCAAAGATTGGTAAAACTGCATGTGAACTTACATTGACTGAAATTTCTTGAATTCTGAGCCTTGTACAGAAGGCTTGAATTCCTTTAGGGATGATAATAGGTTTTGTTTGGTGACCTTTATATCCTGAAAAGAATTCAAGAAATATGTTACAGTTGCTTATTGTGTATTATAATTTTTAACGTCAGTCTGTAGCAATTAATTATTATTACCTCAATGCTAGCATCAACTTTTGTTTCTTCTATTGCCTTGGAAGAAGATGCAGCATCAGATATACTACTCCGCTTGTCTAGTGCCCAAACAATGCAAATTGTAATATACGTAAGTTCACGGACATGTAATGGAGAAAGTCACGAATTCTGAACTTTGGTTCAGAAGCAAATCTTTAGCTGCAACGTTAACTTACCCATATATTCTTTCACTACTGCCAACTGAGCTGAGCATAGTAGTGCATTTAGATCTGCTCCTGTGAATCCTTTGGTTAATTCAGATATTTCATCCATATCAGATTCATTCGTCAAGTCCAGTCCTACTAGTGGGCCCATTTTTGTTAAGATCTCATTCCTTTCACTCTGTAGATGAATTAATTATAGCACCAAAGGTGGAAGTGATAATTTCGAAAGTGATTATAACAATATTGTTATAAAGCGTTACCTTTGATGGTAAATCAAAAAACAAGTGTTTGTCTAATCTGCCTGGACGCAGAACAGCGGGATCTATCAAATCTGGACGGGATGTAGCTGCAATTAGATAAACACCTTCACCTAGACCTCCATCAATACCATCCATTTCCGATAAAAACTGGTTAACCACACGATCTGTGACACCACTGGAATCGTGTCCACGTCTATTGATATATACAGTCCAAAAGTATTATACGATCATGTTGTGTGCTTTTGTAATGCTGCATTACTAATGCATAAATGTAGAAAAAACTGATCACATCGGAAAGGACAGTCATTAGTTTCTATTTTACCTTGGCACGAGACTGTCAAATTCATCAAAAAAGAGTATACATGGACGAGACTCTCTTGCCCTGAATTAATGAATGAAACAGTGGTCAATATCTCAGCACGTGAACCCGAACCGTAATACGTATTATATGTAATGCTTTCTCCAATAACATTTTGGTTCATACTTTGCAAAAACATCCTGGACAGCTTGCTCACTTGCTCCAATATATTTTGACAGCAACTCTGGCCCTTTCACATGAATAAATTTAACATTGACAATGCTCTGTATAGAGAGCCCTACGAGGGTCTTGCCCGTACCTGAGAAAGGGATACAGTTGAGTAATGGTGAAAAATTGATGTATGTACGAAACAGCAAATCTTTCCATTACCTGGATATCCATAGAAAAGGATACCACACGGGAGTCTCACTGGTGCATTTTTGAAAAACTGCGGAAACTAAAACAAAAAGGTATTCATTTTTAGAATCATGTATAGTAAGCTAAAATAAGAAATCTCCAAATGTACCTTCAACGGCCATTCCAGAATTTTCTTTAATTCTTGTTTCACATCCGTCAAGCCCCCAACAGTTTCCCAAGAAATAGTTTTAACACCACGGTGTCCCCTCGCTTCATCCGAATTTCCCGAAAACTTTAGCTCCTCTTTTAGTATGGTATTGAAACTTTCCATTAAATGCATACTAGCACTCTCCAAATCTTGATGAAGGTCATGGGACTGTAAATAGGATCCCCATCGTTTGCTGACATTAACAAGAAACTGTGGGGTTGCATCGTGCTCATGTATGGCGCCTAATGCTGTAGTTATCTTCTCCATAAGATCAGAATGTTCTATGCCTCCATCGGTTGTTCCCAAGCGTGAGAGGCTTCCATTTATTTCAGGAACCGGCTTACTTATAAGATTGGCTACTCTTCCAAAACTACTTTGCTTGAGACAAGCTTCGAAAATTTCCAACCTCTCAGACTGAAAATGATCACAAGTTTAGTCAAAAATCCAGCTAGCTTCATACTTTAAGTATGCTGAAGAAGCGAAAAAGATACCTTGGTTGGCGACATCAGTTTTACATACTTTTGAAAAAAGTGAAAGCCAGAACGGGACTTCCAGTAGGCATTTAAAGACGTTTTACTAACAGCCGTAGATATCACAGCTAGTCGGCATGTTTTATATTTTGTGATAGTTTCCAAAACAGTTTCGCTTAATCTACAGAAAATAATTTGAAACATTGGTCGTTATCCATAGTTTTAAAACCCGAGCTATTCCTATTATTCATATGCTAGTGAAAGCGTACTTTGAGTATACGAAATTCTCTTGTGCGCCTTGTTCGTCAGGTTTTGATGCAGGTGTGAGAACGTCCAAATCGTCAAGAATGAGGATTGACGGCTGCTTGGATTCTAGAGTTTTTAGAACGCTAAGTAATTCCTTTTCAACATTTTCAGCCTTTTTACCTCGCAGTTTGGCACAGCTAATGACTTCCCAATGAATGTAGTAAGGCGCTGATGATAAATTTTCAGCTACTTCATAAACTAAAGATGTCTTTCCTGATCCTGCGACTCCTACAGTTTAGGGAAAAAAGTTACGTTTAAGGTTAATTTTTACTTTAACACAACGATCTATTAACCAAGAATCTTAATTGAGAAACAATCAACAATTACTTACCATGAATCAACAAGCTCCCACTTCCATCGAGGAAACTGTTTTGATATTGAGAGTCATGACTTTGGGTTAAAGAAAGAGATGCTGTGATGAAATTAACGCATTCCTTAATGGTGTCCTTAAACCCACTGAAATAATGGTGAAATTGTTACTTAATCTTCAAACCACTCTTTCAAAAGTCAGTAATTGATAGTTGGCCGGAAATAAAATATACTTACCAAAATGCTGGTCTATCCACAACAGAATCGCTTATTGAAGAGGCAGACACAGAACCCACGGACTTCATTTGAACTTGCTGACTTTCATGAAGCGCAGATAACCACACCCAAGCTTTACTTGTCAGTTTGTTCATTTTTAAAAATTCCGGATGAAGGTAAATGCATGGTACGTTGGCAAATGGAAGAAAGTCCTTGGCTATCTTACTGTTTATAGAATCTAACATTAGCAACCTAAATTCTATTGGTTTATGGGGTTCCTCACTGTATCCCATAATTTGAACATCAAGGCTATCAAGTTTATTTGCAGTTTCGTTCAATCTTAAATGAGATTTGTAGGTAAATCCATGATATACGTTGGAAAACAAAAGGGCATCAGTAGGGAGTAAATTTGTGGATGACGGTATGGAAAAAGGATGAATACGCAGTTTACTATGCTGTCGTAACTTCAAAGGGAACGAGCAATTTGGTGAAGAAAGTGATGGTATGATAATATCAGTGTTTGAAGCAATAAGGCCAAATTCTGCTGCTGGAGAAAGTTCATCTAAAAAGTAAAATAGAAATTTCAAATGAAGATTTGAGAGTTTTCTACCTTACAGTTCTAAGTAGGAGTGCGTAACGTACCTATTTTCAAGTGTATGACCATAGATTTTGATAACCAGAATGGAAATTCTAGTCCAGGATACACAACACGGATTTGATTCAATAGTTGATTTGCAACTATCTCTGCATTTGTTTCCTATAGTATAAGGCATACATGCACATTATAAATCTTATTCGTATTCATATTTTCCGTTCGTATTGTAGACTTTTAACGAAAGCACATACAAGAATTTCCCAGTCATCAGCCGAACAGCAAGAAACTTTAGATGAGGTCACCGTCATCGGAACATGTTCGACTACCGAGAAATGGACGAGGCATCCATCCTTCAACTTTAAAGCTTTAGCAAACTTGCCATTTAATTTTATTGCGTTATGACTGCCACTGTTTCGCGATGTGTTTGCCCCGGATCCGGAAACAGATACATAATGCCTTTCTCCACTTTCACTTTCAAGCTTTAAGATCTATGCACACGATGAAATGTTTAAATTATTATTATTGTAAAGATTGAATTACAATGCATTAGTGATTAAACACAGGATTTCATTTCATCACCTTGATCGTCCCTGCACTTGAGCTTACTGGCCATGAAACAACAGCAAAGCATGAATTTTGCAAGTTGGCATACTCTATTTTAGCTGTTCCTTTCATTGTAAAGGTGAGGTAGTCCGATACAAAGTTCTTCCTTTCCTGGATTCTTAATTGTAAAGTTGCAATACTGTTATAAAAGCGTAAAAGAAGTATGAACATTTCAGAATGAGACTCCTACTAAATTAATTTCTGAATGTGGATGATTTTGATATTCATACTTCCATATAGACTAATATTGTGCAAACTGCGTCTCCATTTATCAGACGGATTTCATTTTCAACCTTTGTCTTATGCATTTGTCCCTAAGCATACTCCATACGCATTTCTAGTAAATCCGATCATGAAAAGATGGCATAACATGGGTAAAACATCCTTGGCAAAATCTTAGTAGACTCCATTCAGCTATAAAATTATGCAGTAATTGTAAATGCAAACCCCGATTGATACAAGACTGTGTCCGGAGCAACACTGTTAGCGATGTTAGAACCCAGAGTATTCACAAACTTCGTCCCCCGACGAGATGTACGAGTTTAACTCGGTGATTGTGTGTTGACGAAGTGTCGGAATTGAGGGTGAAGTGGGAAAGAAAAACACGTGGAAATCACGTGGTTTACTGGATGAAACGAAACGCTTTTAACCTCAAAAATACACCAATATAGACGACTACTGGATGCTTATCCTATGCCATTTGAATTCTAATTTCAGTATGCATTTATGAATATAGTTCGTACTACAAGTAAACAACTATGGATAAGTGTAAATATGCTTAAGTTTAAAAATTACAGTTTATTCAGACATGAGATATTATACTGACACGTATTAATTTTAAAAATAACGGCAACATATCCATCCATTTAGAGAGAATAGTTTCTTACTACTTCGTTCTTCGTCCTCTCTGAGTTAACTGTTAAAAAAAGTAATTATACACAAATTAATTATTAACAATCAACAATAAAAACCGATGAAAAAAAGTGATGCTTTAATGGTCTTACAATTTGGCTAAAGACTGCGACCGTATATCAGCAAGGACGTGTTTTAATAGCGCGCAATGTAGACGAACCTAAAAATGAAAAAAATAATTAATATATACACAATTAGCAATCACAGTCAAGCAAACCTCAAAAATAATTAGATGTTTATAATATTTTAACAACTTACCAGAATTTGCACACCTCGGTTTCTGAAGGCTTCTCCATAGTCAGAAACAAAATTAACAACAGTTAATTTTTATTAGAATGATACTGGCTGTTGTTTACTAGTCTTCAAGTCAAAAAAGAGATCCAGAATGGATGTGTCCGGTACTTTTATGCTACACACATCTGAAATACTAACTGACTGATGGCTAGAATGCTCCTCATGTAAAACAAAAATCATAAACAGTGCCAGAAGTACCGCTCAAATATCGTGTAGTATGCCACGTATTCAGCCACGAGTGTAACACGAGAAATATTCACATGCGAATACAGCGTGTATAACTCGTTGGAGATGCTCCCGAACCCCCAAAGTCTGGGAAAACTGGTATCGAGTTTAACACGTCGTATACTCGACCCGACATTTCCGGCAGGACAAAACAATCGCACGAGTTCTCCAAATTTCCGATGGACAGCGTATAAACTCCAGATGTACGGTATCCAGGTTGACTAGGAGCGGGGTAGTCACTTCTACTCTATACACTGGTGCAGAAATAATTCCGATTAGCAATGGATGTTTAGACGGCTTGCATTGGATGATATCAGTTTGCGAGTGCACAAAGTATTGCCTTCTCTGATCAAATTCTTAGGTATGGAATAGCATTTTCTTTCTTTTCCTATGTCTCAAAAGAGAACTTGATCGGATAGGTCTTCATCTATCGCCTCTGTAATCTCTAAACTAATTCTAGTGAACAAGAAGGCAGAGACGAAATACGATCGACTTGTTTTACACACAAGCGTACTTCATACTTATATTTCCTCCTTGTGTGTTGTATACCAGAGACCAGACCAGGATATTACATTTGGGGTTCAAGCCGTAAAAAAGAACTGACTGGCGTAACCACGGGGACTATACCAGCAGAATCATAACACCTATCATAGACTAATAGCATAATTTCATTTTGTGGCTGGTACTACATATGATATAACTCAACACTTTTAATGCCATATTGGAAAATATACATAAGAAGGTCTTGGAGGGGGACCAGAGATGGGACAGAGGAACCCTGCCCACTGCATGGCCCACCTGGACCCTCAACCAATGCCCAACATTGGACCCTCGGCCACTGGACCCTCTCAATTCCATCTGGCCACTTGGACCCTGGCCCACGACGCACAACAATTCAATGGCCCCACTTGGACGCCCTGGCCCACTGGACCCTCTCACTTCCATTGGCCCCACTTGGACCCTGCCCACCGACCTCACTTTCATATGGCCCACTTGGACCACGCCACTGGACCCATCAAATCAAATGGCCCACTTGGACCCATGGCCCACTGACGTCCTTCATTGCCCCTTGACCCTGGCGCCACTGGAGCCCTCAAACTCAAATGGGCCACGTTGGACCGCTGGCCACTGGCCCTCAATTCAATGGCCCACTTGGACGCCTGGCCCACTGGACCTTCACTTCCATTGGCCACTTGGCCATGGCCCCACTGGACCTTCAACTTCCATTGGCCCACTGGACCCTGGCTAACTGGACCCTGGGTCCCAAGTGGCCAGGGCCAAAAATGGACGCCTGGACCTCAATGGGCCCCAAGGTGGGCCATCAACTTGCCACTTGGACGCCCGACCCCAAGCTTTGTTGCCCACTTGGCACTGGCTCACGACCCTTCACTTTTCATTGGCCACTTGCACCTGGCCCACTGACCGCCCTCCTTTCATTGCCCACTTTGACCGCCACTGGAACCTCAAACTCAATGCCCACTTGGACCTGGCGCCACTGGACCTCACTTTTCATTGCCCACGTTGGACCCTGGCCCACATGGACCCTCAACTTCAGATGGCCCACACTGACCCCTGGCCCACCTGGACCTCAATTCCATTGGCCACTTGGAACCTGGCCAACTGACCCCCCTCCACTTTCCTTGGCCCACTTGGACCTGGCCCAACTGGACCTTCAATTCATGCCCAACTTCGACCCTGCCCACCTGACTCTGGTCCAAGTGGGCCAGTGCCAGTGGGCATAAATTGGACCTGCCTCACGGGTTCCCTGCCCATCTCTGAGGGCCACAACCCAACCAAATGCATCATAGACAGCCAATGCGAAAGGTTCCTAAAACTCTACTAAAATACGTACGTTCTCTTCAGCTCTTGTATTGCACAAGAGCTCGTGAACAAGAACAAGGCAAAAGGAAGAAGAAGAAGCACCATTTCAACAGAGAATCTCTCTCCTCTCTAGTCCCACACACAACTTTACTTACAGTGTGAAAAAAAGGAGAAAACTATCCAAAGATATTCATCTTGAAATCGGGAATTTTCAACTATTTTAATCACAACACTTTTAACTATTCGATTGGCCTACTCAAAGTTAAGGCAGTTTGGAAATTTTCCGAAATTTCAAAGAAACTTTTTGCTCTATATATAGAAAAGTCCTTGGAACTAATTTTTATATCGAATATCCACTATATACATCACTCGGATAACATTGAGTGGATAGGAGTTGAGAATACATAATATTTTATACATAGCCATATATATAACGCTGTGTGTGGTCCTTGTGTATAGTGCTGGATAAAAAATAGTACGGCCTAGCCCAGTTTCAACCCGACGGAGAGATAAATGAAGAGCCGAGAAGTCATATAGGCAACATCCAGCGGGAATTTTAAATCGAACCTTTTTCATTGTTGCCATCTCCTATAATTTTGTCGCAGTTGCGTAAAGAACAGTATCTACGGGTTTTGTGTATGTTTCTTTTTGTGGATGAGTAAAAGCGTCTACTAGTTTGTTGTTTGTTTTTCTGGAAAACAGCAAAATATTTTGATTGAGTCGGTTTCCATTTTAGTTTGACAAGTGGAATAATAATATGTGAAAATTGTTACTGTGTACGTGCTTCGGTTGTATTTCTGGCGTAAACAAAACTGATTAAAATAATTGAGTAATATGGGTCGAAAGAGGAGTCGTTCTAAATCAATATCGAGGTCATCTAGATCTCCCTCACGTACTAGTAGAAGACATGGTAGTCATCATAGCAAGTCAAAGAAGAGTAGAAGTAGCAAAAGATCCCGATCCCGTGAAAGATTAGGACGGGATAGGGACAGGAAGTCGAGGAGGAACAATAAAGACAGGCGTACTAGATCTCCTTCATCGTAAGTATATGAAATTTTTGTCTTTAAGTTTTTAATTACTGTGTGTTGGGTTGAGAGGTATATGAGGGATATTAATACTTACTAGGTCTAGCAGTAGCAGTGCAAGCTCAAGTTCCAGGAGTAGAAGTCGCAGTAGCCGACCTGCCAAAGAGCTGGAACGGGTTGCAGAGCTGGAACGTCAAAGGTATGTGAATACTAATTCAAGAGAATTTTTTGGATATTTATATAATATTTGGATAGTGTAATTAATAATGCATTGTTTTTTTGCAGGCGTCAAAAAGAATTAGAAGCTAAACTTGTGGAAGAAGAGACTGCTAAAAGAATAGAGGAGCTAGTCGCCAAGCGAGTTGCTGAAGAACTGGAGAGAAGAAAGGACGAGATCGAAGCCGAGGTGCTGCGTCGCGTGCAGGAAGCCAAAGAGAAAATGGAAAAGGAGATGATGGAAGAGCTTCAACGCCAAAAAATGGCTCAACTGGAAGAAGAAAGAAAAAGAGAGGTAGCTATATCTTCCTCTAAAGCTCTAACGTTACTTAATGATGATCTGTTTTACAATGCTAATGAATTTGATGACAATGATGATCACCTCTCATTCCTGAAATTCGAAGAGGATGAGACATTTTTCCTTTTTCAAAAGAATAGTAGCAGCTTTTCGTTCACAGTTGATCTCGATCATTACGCTCTGCTCCATGACTCTGTGGCAAGTACAAATACTTATCAGATTTTATATAGCCTTCTTCTGGCGTGTCTGAAAAGTTATAGAAGATAATATTTTTTTAAATACGCACCAGTTCATGTTAGTTTTTGTCTGTACTAACTATTCAAAGTCAAACATATATATACATATTTATTTTTATATATCGCATTGCTGAAACGATAAAATTCAGAAGCGTCGCAAGTTTTATGTGCCGTGTCAAACGTGTAGTTAAAGATTTTGTGTTGTGTATGGCAGGACACGTGAAACCATGATAATTATTTATCAATCTATCTGTACCTGTTATATTTGTGAATCAGAAAGCACTGTCGATATTATTGTATCATGAAGTTTAAGAACTAATGTAAGGAGAAGTCAATAATAATATCGGAGTTTGGGATAAAATATAATGGGAACTTTATGAACTTCTAGAGAGTGGGCTGGACGTAGTAGATTAGGGTAGGTGTAGGGCATTTAATTTAAAATATGTTTGCAATACCATCAATACACTATACGTTTGTTTGGATGGAAATTTTTCATTAATTGCAAATGATGCAATTGGATTCAGTATAATGGAGCAGAGCAAGTCGAACATTGAAAATAGGTTTTATGTTATTTGTAGAATGTGGCCTTACTGCACCAACTGGTCTACTACGGTGCCAGTACACTCGTGGAAGGCATAACTTAATTTTACCTGTCGTAGACCTATACGCGACTTTTTTGATTGATTGTCATTTAGAGGTCATTTGTTAATACAAGTACAACAACACGGGAAGCTTCATAGCTCGAGTTTTTGCATTTTCGCAAACTGAAAATGTTTCCGTGTATAGTTCATATAAAATACTACTAACCTTGGCTTTAAAAGTCTGTTTGTCTTTTCAAAATATTTAATTTCTCCTTCCAGTAGCCCTATTTCTTTTTAGATAGCAATAAGAAATTGTGCATTTCCCAACTTAACCTTGTCGCTTACGTGTCATCTTGTCCCATATTGCGATGCGATCCATAATGTTGTTATCGTACCTTTGTCATTGGCATATATTCAAACGTGAAGCATTGATAAGTGGGAAAATGGATATCTCAGACGTTAATATAGTTCAGAACTTTTAAAAGTTCTTTGTGTGTAATAGTATTTTGGTAAGTAACGAATTCATGAGAGTGGGTGATGATGATTTGTAAGACCCTTCGTGGTGAAAGAAGGAATGTGAACAGCGGAAGAAGTGAACGGCAGAAACTCTCTGAACTGAGACTGAGACTCACAGGTAGTTTTTCATTGTATTAAACTCATATTTTCCTCATTTCTACTCTTTAGTCAAGCAGTTTTCCTTAAGGCATCCGGTGGACATCAGCAGCGCAGCGTAATGGTTCCTTTCTGGAATCTGTCGTCAACCACCGCCTTTTACCTTTGTCCTGAACACTGTGCAGAACTAATTATTATTTGTTTTTATGATTATAATGTGTAATATAATAACCTTGATTGCTGTTTATACGTTACTGGCGATTTTTCGTCAGTTAAATCCCACTTTATCAGCCATGTGAAATAGTTTTTATAGTGGCAAGCAGATGTAAAATTCTTAATGTCTTATTTTGCTCACTATTTAATGCCCATCCTTCCGTTTTTGTAGGAGGAGGAGCGTCGTAAACGCGAGGAGTTGGAGAGGATTCTGGAGGAAAACAATAGGAAAATTGAAGAAGCTCAAAGAAAATTGGTAAGGAAAATAATTACTTTATGTATAAGTAGCATTTGTTGTCATTGTTGTAAATATAGCGTCTGATTAATTATTATTAGTTTATTAACTAACACTTTTTTATTCTTTACAGGCTGAAGAGCGTTTGGCAATGGTGGAAGAACAAAGGAGAATGGATGAGGAAAGACAAAAACTTCAACGTCAGCACGAGCTGAGAATCAAAGAGGAACAGAAGCTAATTTTAGGGAAAAATAATTCTCGTCCGCGACTTTCCTTTGCTCTGAAACCAGCCAGTGATTAATTAGTCCAACCAACCCCATTTCACAAGTGATTTGCTCCTTCGGAGTCACAACGTTTTCTGCATTTATATATTAATCTATATATAACATCCCTCCCTCCTTTTTGCATAAATTATCGTTAAAAGTTAGTAGAAATAGAAACGTTGGAAGGAGAGCCGCTTCGAATGACCTTCATCATTTGTGATTTTCTTAAGTATTTTTAAGAAGTGGCTCAAGTGTTTACGTTGATGCAAAATAGTAATTAGTGATGAAAGTGATGACGAAATGAAATGAAGCTTAAATGAACTCGGACGTGATTCAGTTTCTCTTGGATGCACTCATCCAGGTTTATTTCCTTTTGGTATATATGGTAAGTTACATCAGTATCAGTAATGTCCGTGCGTGGATGCATGCGTTTTCTTTCTTTCTTTCTTTCATTAGTAGGCTAGGACAGAAGTATTTTAAGTTTAGTTAGGATTATTTTTCGAGGGAAACTGTTAAGTAGTCATAAGCGAATCGTCACACTTTTATAGCTATTAACGTTTAGGAAGTCTACTTAAAGTGATGCGTGACATTCAGAAGATTTATTGATCGATCGATCACACGCAGTTCGCAGTAAGTAAGGCATTATTACATGCATAACCACGTAATTAAATAGTGCTACTCAGTAAATTTATCAATAATATCATACCTTTTCGTTTCTGTAAAGGTTTCATTAACCTAAAAACAGCACCGTCAATTATTACATTACAGCTAAATAAAAGTCTGATTTATTATTGAGTATACATACGTCTGATGAGAATACTTGAGATTTATTGGCAATGGAATACATCTTCCAAGCATATTATTTTTTACGTAACGTTTCGTTTTACTAATCTGCTACACTATGCGGAAATCTAATTTAAATATTATTACATGAACATGATTGGAGACTATCACAGACTGTAAGAAGCAGCCAGCCAAAGGGTAATTACTGCGCATAATCACTCATACTAGATTAAATATTTTAAGAATACAACAGCAAAAAAAAGTAAATGTGTACTAACTGAAATCCAAATTAAGAACATCATATGGCTATGGCTGAGGTTACATTCACAAACAATTTTTTATTGACGTTAGAAAGAAATCAGATAGATTTTGAAAGGACTCCACCATTCACAGCGACAGAATAATTTGTTTTACGTTAATAAAAGTTACAATTTTTTGGTAGCAGTAAATTTATTGTTTTCATTGGCAGTGTTGGAGCTGCCTTTTTCTTTGCTAGTGAATGATTTTGCGGTTCCAGAACAACTCTATAGCAAGGGTAACGACGTGAGCACCTTCGACTACTTGGAACTGTGTTTCTCCTCTGATAAAAGCGTGGTTGATGAGATTTTGTTTTTGAAACAACGTGTCGACCATTTTGATGATTAGCATTTAGAGCAGCAGGTTGTTGATGTCTAAAAGTACATGTTGAAGGAATGAAATGTGTTGCGAGGTTTATTTCATTATTGTTATCATCATTAAAGTCACTGTCACTGTCGCTTGATGAAGGTAGTATAGATTGGAATAATTTACCATTGATGTCATCTTCACTGATTGCGTTTGATTGACTTCCTCTAGCTCTTTTTAAGTTCTCATGTATCTTGCTATCACTGCATATAAGATCTATTAATGGAACATCCACCAACTCTGATTGTGGTTGGCTTTTGATTTCGTTGTTTGGACTATTGTCTGGGTCATTAGTAGTAGCCTCATCCTCTCTTGCATGCTCCACTTCATCAATAAGTGAATCTACCAAGTTATTAATATCCGAGAACTCATCGTCAACATCTGCATCCCTTGTAGAAGTCACAGACTGGCATGATAGTGTCTTGTCATCGATATCACAAGGCAAATTGTCATGAGAAGGATAGGCTGACGTAGGGTAGAACATGTATGGTGGGTTGATTACACTTGGTTTTTGTAAATATTTTGACAGTTTTGATTTGGTTTCCGAAAGTAGAGTTTGAGAAGTGAGAGAAAGACTCCTAGTTCTTCGCAGAACTGTGTCACTTATGGTAGTAGTAGTAGTAGTGTCTTCGTTATCTGTGTATGTAATTACTCCTGAATCGGTATCTAAACTTCCAGTTACTGAGCCACCAGACAGCGATTGTCTTATCTGGTCCTGGCACCCGCTGTTTCCGTTGGTGATGACGGATCCTTCAGAGTCGTTGTTGCCACTACTGTCGCCTGTCGGTTCTTTGTCGCTAGGACCAAAAGTAGATGAAGTGAGGGTGCTTAAACTTTTACTAGATGTGCATAATTTCTCCCCCTTTTCTTCTCCCATATTACTTTCACCACCACTACTATTATTATTATTATGCAAAATGTCTGAAAGAAATGTAATATGGGCTTCGTTCTGGGTCTTACCATACTTTTCACTATTTTGTCGGCTAGTTGCTTCCACCATTGCTTTCACTTCTTCCAACGTTTTTGGAACTTGTTTTGATTGGAGCTCATCTTGGCGTTTATCGTCAGGACGCTTTGTCCTACTACTACTAATGACATCATTAGCTGCTTCTTTGCTTATTCGCACTAGGTCTCCAATGGTGGCGCTAGTATTGTGTGTGTTCCTCATTAGATACGCTAGTGAGTTTACATCAGCGAATTTTGTCGAAATTGTTGGATCTTCCCCTCTTCCTGGTTGTATTGCCCTTGTCGTTGCTTCTGTTAGCAAAAGTGCATTTTTCTCGGTCGGAGAAGTAGATCCTCCTGTGTTTCGTTTTGAACTTTGTTTAGGATCTGGCGTAGGATAAACCTTTTTCATTCCACTAATAAGATCTTGCTCTTGTGTCTGAATTCGAAGCGATCTCATTTTGTTCAAAAGAACTCCGGCGTTGTCCGGATTTGTTGCAGCTCCTTCTGCGACAATGACTTCAGCCGTTGTTGCTTGCTGATTTACAATCGCCCCTTGAAACATTTGTTGATTTCGGACACGCAATTTTTGTAGAAGGTCGGAGAAAGTTAGGTTGTCCTTGTTGTTGTTACTCTGTGTTTGTGAGAGCACGGTGGATCCATTTTGAGAAACTTTCTTGGGATTTGTGTTTATGACGGATTTCGACATTGTCATAGGCCAGTCAATATCCCGAGTCAGTTTTTTTCCAACAATAGTTAGGTCGTGTCCACTAAATTGCTGGACAACCACAGAACCAGCGTTTTGTCTGTAAATCATCTCAAACATTCCCGTGTCTGTATTTCTGTTTGTTCTCCGGTCAACCACAACTATTTAGAAGGGAAAAAATAATTGTTAGTCCTTCAATTTAGGAGCACTCAACCAGTAAATTGTTCATACTTTCCTGTACTCACCTTTAACAGCGTCCTCCAAGCATTGTGTACACATTCGTGCAGTTACACTGGTACTAGCAGCCATGCAAGGACACGAGTTAATTTCAATCAGCCAAGGTCTAAAATCCTCTGTAAGCATGAAATCGGCTCCATAAAGTTCATAACAGCCCTTTTTACTTTCCACCGTCTCTTGGGATGCCAGCAACACCCCAACAATTGCTTGCTTCATTCCCGAGTAAATTATAGGCCAAGCCTACAAGCATAAATGTTACTCTTTGTTATCGTATTGTTATGCAATTTGACAATGGATGATTCAATCAAAAATGCTAAATTACATCTAGTCTGCCTATAGTTTTCAAATAGGCTTGGAAAGTGTCACTGGACCACATATTTTCATCAGGTAGGTTACTGTCCCGTTGTTCAGCGTTCTGGTATCGACACTGAATGGCATTGTTGCATAAGTGAATACTCTCATGAAAATCTTCAAGAACGAATGGCTTCGTGCAAAAACGAACGTAACTTTCTCTGCAAACGTGTTAAATAATTAATTACTTTTTGTATCTTTCTTTCTTGTTTAGAGCTTTTTTTTAAAAAATGTGATTGTTATTACTTGTAAAACCAGACAGTTAAAGGGGTCCAGTCAGTTATAAGAAACCATTGACGAATATCAAACTTGGTCTTATAGATCAGCATAGGTCTTTCAATATACTTTTGCACGACCCAGTTCAATTCGCGAAAGTTATTTTGACTCATCAGGTCCATGATTTTTTCCAGCGTGTTCATAATTACGATTCCTTTCCCTCTTGATCGTGCTCCAGGCTTGCATATCCACATGTTGTATACCCCATCAAGCTGAATTTGTGGCCAGTATGGAGATACTTTCTGTAGAGTCTTTTTCGCTATCTCGTACTTCCCCTGGGAAAGTTAGAGTGATATTGTAAAACGGAATCACACTACGTTATTCATGTTCATGATAATATTATGTAAGGGAATGCACAGAGAGAGAACGTTGTTGTGCAGTAGTAGCTTACTTGTACAGCCTCCGTACTATCAAACCGCAGTCGTTTCTTCTCATGAACTACAGCATAATATTGATGAATAAAAGCATCCCAGTGTTGAGTCATAAAGTTAGGCGGAAGAAGCCAATCAATATCTTCATGTCTTCGCATCCGAATGTAGTTTCCAAGCTGTCTGGAAGCGAAATCAACAGACAGCGGAGTGATCTTGCTGTGCATGTCTGAAAGCGCTTGCTGCCCTTTAGTCTCATAAGTATCAACAAAATATCTCAGGTAACTCATGCAAGCTGTGAGCCGGTAGTCATCCTGAAATGCTTGCCTTTCCTCTTCTAAGCAGAGTCGGTAGCATCTTGGGAAGAAGGTGTCTGCTACTCCAGCTTCACTAAACCAATGCATATGTTGAAGGCATGCCGCCAGTCCAACCTGATACATTTTTAAAGAGACCATAACGTTGAGGTTTAGGTAGCCTCATAATTTATGCAAAACAACACACTATTTCATATCCCATGTGCTTGCTATATATGTAACTACTTCACCTTAGTTGTAAACCACGCTTTGGGAAATCTGTTTATCAACTGCTCCTTGGTCAAATTTTTCCAGTCGATATTATCGCGTCGTATTACCCAAATGAAATCTGGTGGATAGTCTTTTAACACTCTTGTCATCCACGCCACGTCTGACTCATCTTCCCTGTCTGTGGGAAATAAAAAATTCATTCAAGATTTCTATATTAATTTATTATTGATGCTTGCTTTTAGACCTAATTTTCATGTTCGAAGAAGGTCAGACATTAAGTTTTATCTTTCACCTCCTTCTCACAAGTCACATCAATCAACAGGTTTAGTAGAGCAAATAGTACGTGTATAGAAAAAAAAGGTGTAACTAACAACTAATACCACTAGGTCACATCAATGGCCTATTGTCGTCATAAATTACCATTGACTTTCCAGGGCATTGATTAACTGATAAGACTAATACTACAAAGGAATGCATAAATGATTATAGCTCTACACAATTTATTGCGGTAAAATGTCGGATGGCAAAATACATTTGTCACCTACCAGGAAGATATATTATATGAGATGGGCTAACAGATAAAAAAGTTCATACGTGGTGAAAGTGTGTTGTCGATGACGATCTGACAGATAAATAACAGTGTCCTACTTTCACCCACCTGAATATGAAGGTCTTACAGCAAAACATTGAAGTTGTTCCATCCAACTTTCTCGCGATTATGGAAATTCATTGCGGTGCTTGTACCAGTCACAGCAGATAATAGTATATCTAAGAATAGTGTCTGCCGTAAATCTACCTATAGCACCAAACGACATTGGACAGCAGTCGTCACCTGGATAAGCTAGCTTGCGTGTGACCCCCTTTTCCGGTTGTATGGCTTTGTGATAATATGATACCCTATCTGAACACACTTTTTCACCTTTAGAGAATGGGTTTTCGTGTACTTGGAATTACACATGGCTTTTCTCTTTTGCTTGGAAAGCCAAAATATGGGCTTTGCGTCAACAAACCATTATTATTAGCGTTCTCAGTCATCCTTCGACATATGTATATTTGTCTCTAGCAAGCATAATGTGTGATATTTTTACAAGTCTCTTAAACATGTAGGACATTTTCACAAACTCACTGCAACTTTCATTACCCATTTAGCCACGATGTAATGGCCTAACAAAAAAACACGCATCGTGCGCATACCATAACTCTGTAATTTGTTTTCAGCAACCCAGTACCTTTCTCCGTTTCTCCTAAATAGTTCCAGTAGTAATGCAATAGTAATATCCTACCACTTTATAAAATATGTATGTGGTTGTCTTTTTTCTTTGGTTGGTCAAGCAAGCTGCATGCTACATACATGAAAACATGCCGATAGATTTATTGTGATTCTTCCGTCACAAAAAACATTATAAAACCATGTTTCTGCTGAGTAACTCAAATATCATCCTTTTTCCTACAAGCCACTTTTCTGGATGTAATGAAAAGGTACACGATTTAGCCATGCAATCGCCAAGAAATCGCGTTGAATTTGCATATTAATAACGAAGACATGATCAATTTCCTAAATTCCTGATTGACTTGACCTAGAAAAGCGGAAATGTTCATGGTGGGAATGATAAGCTAAGGTATCAAGGAATCATAATAATTATGTAGATGAAGTATGAAATGGGTGTGTTCAAATCAAGCTAACTAGGTCACTGACTATATATCCAATTCATGTTTACCGTAAGAATTAGGCGTGGACATGTCTGGACAAGAACATCGAGTTGTTTTGGAATAGTAAGCATGTAAAACAAGAATCATAAAATAGTACCATTAAATATGGTGCCTTGTAAATATCATGAATTCAGTCAAAATGGGAGCTATCATATAGTTTTAAGATGCATGCACTATGTAGCTTTCACCCGTACCAGCAAGTAAATATTAGCTATTTTTATCCCACAGTTAGTAGAAAATAGAAAATGGAATGAAAATGGGATAACTTACTTTGCGACATTGTACCATTAGCAGAGCGGGAGTAGGCCAAAGGCCCTGGCTTCTCCACCCAGCCACGTTTTTTCAACGCGTTTCGGACAGCAGGGTACACTCCACAGCAGGCAAATATCTTGTGGTCCTGTTTAAAAAAAATTGATAAACATCGAATAAAATGACTTGGAAGAAAACAGGAAGTGAAAGCTTTTCATAAGGTTTTTTGATGCAAATCTCACATTCATTGCTTTTTCTATGAAAGCTCTAAAGTTTCGGCTTCGCTCAAGAGACACCATAGACCTGGAGATGTTACTGGGGTATCTATGTTGTGAAATCGGAGTAGGGAATGTTCTTGCTGATTGTCTTGAGACGATCGCTGTCGAAGTCCCCCCTGGTTTGGCTTCTTGTTGTTTGTTGTTAGCTCCATTATTGTTGTTTGCAACTGTGCTGCCGCTGATTTGGACTTGTTTTTGTGGCTGGCTTGCTCCAACGGCTTTGGATCGAGCGCTGGAATTAGATTTAACGGAAGTATTCGAAGATGTAGGTGGAAGACCAGCAAATGTTGTAGTCTTTGGAGCTACAACACGCTCCTGATTATTTTGCTGTGGTTGTTGGGGTGCTTGTTTCTGAGGTTGTTGAGGGTTATTAATTGCTGCCGGATTAATTATTGTAGAATGATGGACAGGCTCCGGCGATTGAGCTTGAAGTTGTTTCTGCTGAGGTGATAACTGCGAATTCATTTGCTGTTGCTTTTGTTGAGGGGACGACTGTAATACATTTGTCGGTCCTGAAGAATTTGAAGCTTGCTTTTGTTGAAATGGCTGGGATGTGTAAGCGCTATATAATCCCGATGACGTGCTTTTGCCTTGAGTTGGTGTAGAAGGTCGCTTTTGCTGCTGCTGCGTGTTGTTTGTGGAGGATCTTCCTTTTTGAGAACCCGCAGAGCCTGGTCTTTCTCCGCTATTGTTTCCTGTTGATCCTTTACCGTTTGGGTCCATTATGTTGTTGTTGAAATAATTGCTGGTTGTGTTAATGGGCTTAGAGGATGTTGTAGCCTTTGGGGGAACTGGAGAATTTTGAGTGACTGACGAATTAGAATTAGATTGGAAACGATTTTGCACCGATGCTTTGTTGCTTGCCGTTGTTGCGGAAGCAGTGGTTATCTTGGGCTTGTTCATGTCGTGAGTTTGTGATGTGGGCTAAGGGTTCTCTCAAAGGACCATCCGACCTCAATGTAAACCACTATTATGAGTCAGGGGAAGCCGCTGGCGTCCTTTTGTCAAATCCAGTTCATACTGAGAATTTAGATATCTGTTGGATTATTTGTACCAGGACAAAACAAAAATTAATTGCGAAAAGTCGAATTGCAAATTTTGAAGGGATATTCTTGAAATCACGGGGGTCCTATTCTATGACTCTCAATAATTTTGAAGAATGAAAAATCAAGTGTTGCAGTGCTTTAATGGATAAGGGTATGATACGGTAGTATGCATAATGTGACTATGGAGATCATTGGTTACTTTCTATTAACCCTTGCTGGAAAGAATTTATGGGACCCGATGCACCTTCACGTCCCACTTGTCGATGTCCACATTTCGACGCAAGCATGTTATTCTTAGCACTCCATACGTTTAATGTGAAATGAAATTTTCACACGTGCAAACACCGGACGGGTTCGACGGGTTGGTTGGTTTCATTTATAACTTGAGTTGTGTGAAAGAAAGCATGGGAACGTAACTCCTTTCACCATCTGCTTGCTCAATAAACTTTGTCACATAAGCTATCTGAATTGAATTAAATTAAATGAATGAAATCGTTTGACCATTACCAATAATAATACATGCTGCATGATGGCTTATAACAATTTTCTTTGTTGAAGATAATTTTTGTTAGCTTTGTATGAAATATGAATACGGAATAATTATGTATGCATAATGAGTGAAAGTTGCAAAGGTAATAATCTTTCTGCATCTATATTGTAGCAATATAATATGGATATTATACATCGATTGTCGTAATATATTTCAGAGATTGTGATTGTAATACGTTTTTACCGAAATCCAGGATCAGTCAATCAGATCTCATGAAAATCATTAGAATTTGTAAATTGGCTTCAGATATCAATCCCAATGTTATCACAGTTTGGAGTTGATGCTTCTTCAAGATTGGTGTAAAATCAAGCACTTTTTTGGAACACGATTCACTGTTTGAAGCAATATTTTATTGAATGCTAAAAAGTGGTCTCGTACATAAGCGTGTTTCAAATGCGAAATGTTCGCATATCTTGAAGACTGCTATTTTATTACAAAATATAATTTGCCTAATGAAAGCATTCAACAACGCACATTGCTGAACACACTGAACACATTGTGAAACAACGAACAAAGAGCGTTGGCGTGTATGAAACCTGCAGCTACTCAGTTTTGTCTATCTGAGTGAGCAATAACTCACCCCGTTCCAACCGACCAGGAGGAGGAATACTGTCTTCTGGAGTAGCAGCAGCCAACTAACAGGAAACCATGAAGAGTGAAGTACTTTTGTATGCTAGAATTTGGTACAAAAGTATTTTATGTATTTTGTTTCTTTATACATTGGTTTAGTTGGCAAATTAAAACCCCGAGGATGATAACATTCTATGTACCTTTAAGAACGTGCTATATTCTGTGTTGACTCTTGGAAGCGTCATGATAATGATATTCTCTAACCCAAAAAAGTTAATATATCTAAAGTTGACTTTGGTATACTTTTTTTGTTGTGTGCAATGAAAAAAGTGAAAGTCGAGAAACAAAGAAATTGAAACTTACTTGAAAATTAGTTGGGAAGCCTGATATAATAGAAAAAGGTAAATTTCAACAATGTATTTTTTATTCCAAAAAGTGAGCTATTACATATTACATCACATGAGCATAGAAAGTATGTCTCTATTTCATATATTCCGAATTGTCCTATTTGATAAAAGGATGTTGGTTGTGACTTACGACTTACTGACAACTGATGAATACATTTGCTGGAAAATCTAATCTAACTAATGCCTGTTTCACTAATTTATTTTTTAGACATTTAAAAAATTAATATAATTTTTATTCCTTTCGCAATAAAGCTGCTAGAAACGCGAGCGCTCGGGAAATAATGTCATATCCATCAAAAGCAATACTTTGGTAAGCATGTCGATTTAGATGAACTGCTATTGATAGTAAGCATAATATCCATGATTGACGCCAAAAGCATATATTATAAAACTATGTAGGTAGAAGGTAGAATGGTATGCAGTATTCAGGGACTGAAAAGCTTTATAGCATCTCGTACAAAGTTTCAATACCAAGCATTCCTTCATTTGTTGATATCACTTCACGCAAATTAAATCGTCGCAAATTAAGGCATTAGGCAGCGTCATTTCCGCGTATATATATTCGGATTTAGCAGAAATGCAATAAAAATCTTCGATGAAAAATTAAAAGATGGGCTCCAGGTCTAATTGAATGTTCAATGCATACGTAACCTCTGCATACATGATCATCAAGTTTCGTTTCATCCATATATCATAAACATATAAAACGTGTAGTCCGCTGATTAATTCAATTAATATTGTGTATACGCTGACTTATTTTCTCCTTTCCTGCCGAGTGCCCTTCAAATTGACATTTTTATAGATTCTAACCATGTAAAATTTGTGCAGCTGTAATGAAGTTGTGTGCAGACAGATAGAGGTATACAATTTAGTCATTTCTTTGTATTTGAATCATACTGACTGCTGTATTATTACTATTACCACTACTACTACTGTACTTTTACGACTAAGGTTCATGGTTATATACTATTATATAATACATGCATACATGGGCTATGTTTTGGATGAATCTTGTTACTACTGTTCTGTTATTCCCACAACTGATGTCATGCATCATATGTAAATGAAACATATGACAATGAAAATAAACGATATCCATGTAATGTGGTATACCGTAATAAAATTTCATGTTTCATTTGACTTTGGTATGTTATAGGTTCAGTTGGCTGTATGAAAAATAAAGTCATGTGAACTGTTTGCACTGAACACTTCATTCATATTTGTAATACAACCCTACTGATGCATCATATACATATGAAGCTTCTTGAAGATATCTTACGCTCACTCAATAATAGAGCAAATATTTCCCTATTAGTAATAATTTATCATGCCAATACTTATCATTTGAGCATTATTATATTGAGAGTCTCTCTAGGAGGCGTGTCACAATTGAATGTTTACTCAAGAGACAGAAATGGGTCTATAACCTGATAACATAACATTGTTTTTATATTGTATGAAATGAATGAAACAGCAATTTGTAAAATGCATACTACAAGTGTCCAATAAGCTTGCATATTATGATAAGTTGGCTACTACTGCGAAATCACAGCTGCAAATATTCCTTGTGCCATTTCGTAGTAAATTCGTGAAACAAAAACAGAATCTAATCACAGCAGCAACATAACAAAGTATTTGATGACACCATTTAATAGTGCTTAATTCAATAATTGAATCAAATAAGATATGCAAACAGCACAGAGGATTATACAATTCGTTTGCTAATAACCCCATATATGTATACTGCAACATCTTGTTACCAATCCTGAATATGCTAAAAATGATAAGTTCTTGACGTTTGGTTGTTTAAACTTAACTTTTCACACTTTTATGTTTAGCTGCGTTGCATGTACATCGGTGCTGTGTCCGATTAGCGAATTAATCCTGTGCAACATATTTGCCCAACCCACAAAACGAATGGTAAACATCACAAGAGAAAATGTTTGGAATGCTCTTCTTCTCTACTCTACTTAAAGGTATCAGCTTATATATATATATGCAAATTGACCAAACCCTGTATTTCTCTATGAGTACTGTTGTACTGTATGTCTATTAAAATGTTAGTTATTTGAAGAAGTGGGTGTATATTTCAGTTTTAATTTTGTCCATCCATCCCTAGCATATTTTGCAAAAATGGCCAATGACCAATTTCACCCACCTTTCACAAAAACAGAATGTCAAACAAGCCAACAATAGGCTAACAGTGTGCTAGTAACAAGTGCTTAAAATGACCTCATATGAAAATATTCCTTCTGCAGGTAATCTCCATTCTGGTCACAGTCACAACAATTTTGTCTATTGTGTTGTTGTGTGTGATACAGAAAACTATTGTCTCCCTTTCATTTTTTTCCTAAAAGCCAATCCATACTATTATACCCATCAAAATAACACAGCAACCAGGTTTTCAACAGGCACTATTTGTTGTATTTGTAGGGAATTCGCCTGCACACCTATCGGTAAAACGATAATGAAATGAAGAAAAGTGTAATAAATATGTATGTGTAAAGTAGTATCCCACTACTACTACTACTCGTATATTTTTCCGCTTGTGAGTGAAATACCGCACTGAGCCGAGCATTCTGCTGTGCTTTTGTGTATAGTAACTCTGTTCTTTTCACAAGTTTCACGTTTTCAGAGCCTGAAATATAGATTCCTTTAGATTAGCACTTAACCAGAACCAGACCAAAGCAACGGCGAGGTTTGTGTAGTGCTAAAAGGAAGGGGATTTGAAGAATACAGCAGCCGTGAGGCAGAGAGAATGATGATGATAATATGCTTTCCACACCAAGTATGTATTCCGAACCTTGGGTTTTATTCTCTCTCTAAAAAACGATACAAACAAAATCATGTCTTGATACACAACAAGTCTTCTGAAGAACTTAACAGCGAGTGTGAGTTGGTTGGATGGAGTGTGGCACACAAATATACACATGCTTGATTTTCTTTTTCCTTTCAATGTGCTTCTTCTCTCTATACTGCAAAAAAAATCAACAATGGTTGGTTATCCAACGAATCAGACAGGATATCCGACCATAACGACTTGACTTGAGTCTTCGCTATAATGCTACATTTTATAACGTTGTATTACACCGCATACCTTTCTCTTGAATTGAATGTGCTCATATAATACGCATCAAAAACCTGAAAATGCATGGTGTGGCATGTGGAGATATCCTATTCATTGTGGATTGTTGAGTGTTTAGCAGTTAAGATACTTACCTTGGCTGTGGCATCTCACAGCTCACATATATACACACACAAAAGTCTTCATATAATATATGAATTTCATACCACCATCTCATTCAATGCAGTTTGTCTTCTTATAAGGTGCTTACTTTGCGTACAACGTAAAAGTTGCATGATGCTAACATAACATGCTGCTGCATACATACAAATCTATCTCCGCTTCTCTTTTTTGATCCTATCGTGCTAAAGATATACTTTTGTGGCTATATATACGTAAGTAAAGTACAAAAACTGAAAGGGTCACAGGGTGTTAGTGGGATGGGAACATAACTGACCAATCCTGATACAGGGACTAGTCGAAATTCATACTTGCACATATTACTAAATGCCAAAATACACCAAGTCCCCGAAAAACCAGTCACCGCTCTCATATGCTATTTTGTTATTATAATGGAGTTATGTTATGTTATGCCTCTCTTTTTTACTTTGTCTTTTTCTCTCTGTGTGTGTGTTCTCGTTGCCTCTGACTCTGCTGACTGATCTGATTCTGCCCAGTGTATGTAGCCTTTTCAGATTTCAGTCAGAGTCTGACTCTCACTCATCATGATCTTCACGACATGGGCCTGTTACATCGTCGTGTCCTAGGATTGCTTTTGCTATATAGAATAGCCAAAAGTCTCTGTCAAGTTGATTTCTTGCAGTTTGTAAGATTTCATAGAAAAATGTGACGTATTATTGATCAAACTCTGTGCATATATTTAAAGCAATGTTCAATAATTAAAACCAGTGGAAGAAAGTGGAAGGGATCATACTACCAAAGCAGAATGGCACATCCCTCATCATGACTCATGTCATCATGAGCCCAACAAAATTATAGGGCAGAACAACATGATTTGTTGCAAGTAACAAACTGATTTTGGAAGTGGAGATGACGATGATGATGTAATGCGAGTGGAGTGGAGACGTAGACAACGGGAAAAATGTGGTTTCCGAAGAAAAAGAGCAGCAGCTCCAACAAACATGAGGATCATAAGTACTGCCGGAATAAAAGCATCTGTAGCAGCAGCGCCTGCGTTTTCCTTCAGGACTTGAGGAGCGGAATTTCACGTTCACTCCTTGTGCATCTATACATCTTTTCCATATTACATCTTCAACTCCTCGGATCATCATGACCAACACACACATAATATGCACACACTCTGGCAAGCTCTACATGAATATCTCGCAACACCACGAAAAAAATAAATAAATCTTCAAAGTTACGGTCTCTCCATGTATCATACAAAAACTATAATGCTACGATGCACACCATATAATAATCCTTATTCAATTTCATACTACTACATCGTCGCATATCCCATGCGATGTAGTCATCTTACTTACTTACTTACTATGAATGCTCACTCCAACAAAATAATATCTGATCATATCATCATGATCATCATTCCAAGCAAATCTTCCTGCTGACATGAGAGCGTGTATGTAAGATAATATTATGCATATGCATATATAACAACTCTTTGCATTCGGCATTCATTTAGATTGCAAACAACCTTATGAGTGTTGAGTAGGTAGCTCTTAGGTATGGTATGCCCAGCCTGTTACGTTATGTTACTTATGGCAAACACAATTTCCCTTCCCAAAGAACATTGTATTAGTGGCAATGAAGCACAAGAACACACACACATGATTCAGAAGCGGAGGAGAGAAGAAGAGACATCAAGAAATATTTTCATCTGGATAATACTCCCATGTAAGCTTCACAAAAAGGAACGCTCACTCTTTTCAAGCTGCCTATATATATGCATGCATGCATTATTGCCACAAAAGCATTTTCTCAAAATGCACAACAAGAGTAGGAGTGTAAGAATGTGGAATACCTTACCACGCTTTCTTTTTCCAACATACAAATTTTAGGGATATGCATCATGTGTATTACTCTGTACATTTTCATGACATGACTTTCATACAACATGCATAAAATATCCATACTCATATGCACAAGTATGGTGGTGGTGGTGTTCGTCATGTGCATTTAAACTGTACCTAACTTAATGCACATATCGGATATACCTATAATGCAAGAATGAAATCGGTTTGCCAGCTATTTATTACAAAAGTGAGCCACAGCCACACACACACATATTTCCATTCAGGTTAGAATACAATGTTATACACATTTCCAAAACTGCAGTATACCACTACTACTACAACTATTATAAAGAAGCTTGCAGGTTTTGAGTGAGGATATATGCCTATAAAAAATGTATGTATCTATGCGTGTGTATGTGCACTTCTGTGAGCTGTTTGAGCACACAGCATCATATCATAATCATCATGATCGTCAGCCTTGTTCGTTCGTTTCCTTGCTGGCAGTTGTAGTGCCAGCCGAGCTGCTGAATCTGAAAGAGCTGTTGCTGTTTTTATATGAACAAAGTATATATTTTGATATCCAACAGAGGAGAATCATAATATTTAGTTTAATTTGAGTGGCTTTAACTTAACAAATCTCTCCAGACCATTTCATGTTGATGCAGAAATTTCCAATTTCATATGCATACTACTAAAAATATCAACAAAGAAGAAGAAAGAACGAACCAAAGAAGAAATTTAAGAAGCTGATGAAAGTTTGTGGATGTGGATATGTGACCAAATCAAACTGATCTGATCATATTCCAGAGAGAAGAGAAGCGAGATTTTTGTGTAATTTGTTTTCCAAGGCCCTCGTCCAAGATAATCTGGATAAATGTGTCGGAGCGAGACGGAGAAACTTGGTATTCTGGGAAAAATTCAAATCAACCTTGCATCCAAAAGGATGCAATATTAAGCACAACAGTCGTCAATATATCCGTTCGCCATTCTTCACCATAAATTTGTGTTGTGAACATATTATTCAGAGTGAGGCAGACGAAATTTTGGAAATATATTTTTTAGTAACAATCATCTCATCATCCAGAAACGAAATTATTAGTGTCAAGAGAGTTCTTGAGCGAACAGAGTGCTTTCAAAATTCCTCAGTAACTATTGAACAATTTTCCTTGCGTGATAGTAAAGAAGTAGTAGTATTGAATGAATTTGAACAAGATTTGACTATTTTTGGTTACTAAATTGACAAGAGAAGTTCTCGAAAATTTGTGAATTGACTTTGGCAAGAATGTGCACGTCGTGGAATTTTAGTTGGTATGTTGGTTGAGATTTTGAGCAGAGGTTTAATGAGTGTTCATGTTTATAAGGATAATTTAACAGACGATTGGATGGTTGTTTACAAATTTACAGTTGAGCACGGGGTTCCAACCAAAGGCTAAATTCTCACGAATGTCTGGAAAACATTCCCGATATGGGATCTATCAAAGAGAGAGCTGGAGGATCGATTACAACCCGCAAGGTTTTACTTGAATCGTGGAAGTCTCATGGATTCTTGACAAGTGTGCGAAGACGGTAGAGAGAAAGAAATCAGCAGTGAAATTTGCAATTAGTTGCAGCCATATTTTTGTCATCAGCAAGTGACCAGCAATGAAGCTTGCGACCTGACTCAACCATTTTGTTTAGTATCAATCAAGTTCAGTCAGTTGGGGATTTAACTCTTGAAATAGTATCGATATCAATATTCTTTAAATGAGCTTGATCATCATTATCATCAATCGGCTCACGGATGTGTTGTTAAAAGAACTACAGGAGAGAAATAATAATAGGATTTATTTTGTTGGCTGATCATCACATCACCATAAAAATCAAAAGGACAGCAGCAGGCAAGCTGAAAAAACCAAACCACGACGATCATTTTTTAAAGAAAAGGATACACATACAGACAACAAAAACGAAGATACGACGATAAACACAAGGATAGCGTATGAGAAAAAGAGTGAATGTGAGTAAAGTGAATTTCTAAAACAGCAGCGAGCGAGCGAGAGAGCATACATATACATGCGTGTATGTGTTGTAGTATCTCCAACATATTGGACTAGGTTGGCTGTATACATACATTGGAAGGAACGTTAATACGCTACGACTCTCCGTGTTGTTTTTGTTATTATGCTGCTCTTGATCTTACGTTATAAAAGAGGATAGTATTGTAAAGGTAGCTTAGTAGAGAAGAGTCAGTAAGCTTATAAGCATAAAATATTGGGAAAGGTGGTGCGGAGCAGGCCGCCCCCTTGGGAAGCCATTCTCACTCAAGTAAATTTGAGGTCTCAGAATCGGGATCTGGTAATACATTAGTTATACATACTGTATGTATCTGCACACTGATATTATTTATACACATATAAAAGTACTTTACCAAAACCAAAGCAAGCTGACGAAGGAACCGAGCTACCTCTTCAATCGATATAGCAGCGCGAACCATCAGCATCAGCAGAGCAGACGAAAGTCAAAAAAAAGTTGGATGTGTTGTGTTCTCTCTCCGATGAATCAAATGGATGGACCTGTATAGAAATTTTAGAGCTGCAGGAGGGATTTCGAAGAGTTTAACACAATTTTATTATGATGTGATCCTTTCTCGACATCGAATTTTATTGTTAGATGAGGTGAAGAACGATATAGAAGAAGAAGGTAGTTAAGAATTTGTTAGTTTCCACTCAGAGACGAAGCGTAGACGAGTAGAGAAAGAATATAGACCGGTGTTTTGATTTGTGTTGTCTTGGACTGGAGTGAAAAAGGACACGGGAGAAAAGTACAAAATTGTAGTTAAACTTGTGTTGAGTGTTCGGAATGTCCACTCAGTGTACGGGAGGTTCTGCTACACTCGAGAAGGCTGAAGTCCATACAGAATCCATCCAACAGGTACAACCGATAGACTTAGCCTCTCGAAGTGCTGGTGGTCAGGTTGTACAGCTTCGTCCAGTAAGAGCCTTCAGCACACATGTTACTGCCAAAGCTGGCGGAGGACCGACAGTCGTAAATGCACCCATTATCAGTGTGAATAGACCAGGAAACTTGACGCTACTACCCGCAAGAGGTGCTCCTGGACAGCCAGCCGGAGTTCAAGCTACTCAGGCGATTTCTACTTACCAAATTGCAAGAGTAGGAAATATGAGATCTGCCACTTTGACCACTGGTCAACAGCCTGCGTCCATTACTGTGACACCTATTTCCGCATCTAAGTAAGTGAAATGTTGATGAAGTACAAGTTCAAAGTTAACGATGCTATGATGTGAAACAATGCTAGATTTTCACTAATATAAAGCGCCGTTTCTTTTGGCAGCTTTGGTGCAAATATTCGGTTGACCGGAGCCACTGTAAACACCGTAAACAACGGCTCTTGGATTCAAGCCGGAGCCCAAACTTTCAGCTCTCCAATTAGGGCAGCCACAATTACTGTGGGGGGTAGAGCTGTCAGGCCAGAAACGAAGATGATCCATATCCCACCGCAGGGTTCTGTTCAGCATGTAACTCAGGTGAAATATGCAATACTGTCATACTGTTTGCTGAAAAATATCATGTGCATGATGATAATATTATGAATGGTATTATAATATAAATACGATTGTTTCGTTTAGTTGCAAATGGTGGACACCAAAGGATCTATTTTGAAGCCATCAATAACAACGACCCCAATCGTAAATATACGAGGAGCACTTCAGGGTGGTGCCAGCACGTGTCCTTCCGTAACTATTCCAATTGCTCCTTTCACCATCAGAACGGCAAATATGGCAAATATTCCTACTATACAACAAAGACCACAAACATCAACCCCAAATGCTGCAAACCAGTAAGTTATATTGTAACATCATATTATGCCATACTGTTTTAAATTACCTATACTCATACTCGTCGTACTCGTACTCATGATGCTTTATCCACTTTCAGCATTGCTTTACATAATTTATAATAATAATTTTTTTAGGGTGCAAAAAGTAATAGCTCAGCCTGCTCATGGAGCGCCCATCCAGTTCGTGAATGCAAATGTGAATAAAAATGTCATCCAAGCTATTACAACTCCCCTTCCGCGACTGAACGTAAATGCAGTGTGTTTAACCTTGTCCACAAACGGTATGCCAAAAAAAATTGCAATTGCTTTCGTCAAATCATAACAATAATATAATTTTACAAGCAAGCAATGATGATGATATGTATGTTTTTCTTTATATAGCTAATTTAGCTCCTAACACTAGTTCCCCGGTAGTTGCCGTCGCGTCAAAGCATGGACCTACTGGCTTAATAATGACACCTTCACTGGCACCGGCTTCGGGGCCCGGTGGCATGCCTTTAGCCAAGGTAATCCCTGTCGGTAGAGATGGCTCAACTTCCATAGTCGACTCTTTCTTCGCTCAACCAAACTCCAGTACCTCTAATGCTGTGACAGTGAGTGCTGTTAGTGCGAGTGGGACGCAAGTTAGTAATAGTGGTCTTATCACTTCCACAAACGTTGTCCTAGCTTCGCCAAATACAAACCAAGGAATTTCAAACAGCGTTGGGCAAGGGCAACCCCACCATGTCGTCCATGTTCAGGGGCCAATAAATGCAGTTGGTTTACCACCTCCAAACATTGCTTCCGGAAGCATCGCACCTGGCTATTACGTGGAAAAGAATGGTAATCTCAGTCTTCTTCAGACACATCCCCAACAAAATAGGCCGATTGCGTTAGAAAAGAGAGTTGACGGCAAAGGCATTGCTGCGGGCTCCATGATTTTAACAACTCAACATCCGCATTTGCCACCAGGCAGTGGTGGCCAAGGCACAACAGTAACAATCCCTATTGCAGCGCACGGAACAACCCAGCATGTTAGTTTTGCGCACCCGATTTCCGTTTCACATCAAGGTGGTCAACATCAGTTACAAGGTTCAGCTCAAATCCTCACCCCTATATCTGCCCAAGCACATCATTTATCAAATACAGTCCTGAGTACAATGTCACCGACGATAAGTGTACCTACGCCTTCGTCCCAGTCACACATTGGCCACCTCTCTATGCCAAGTGGCTATCCTCATGCAATCCCAACTCATGTCATATCTCAGCCACCAGGCACTGTTTCATCTTCCAGTGCATCCAGCACTCCTGCAAACGTGATTACTGTGACGACAACTGTTGCTAATACAAGTAGTGTATCAGTGACTAATTCAAACACAATGTCGAATAGTGCAACTAGTGTTAGTGTGTCTACGTCAAATTCGACCAGTACAATGCCATCGTCCACTTCCTCGTCTTGTAGTTCTATGAACAATACAAACTCGTTATCAACCGCAGCACCTGCCCAGTCTCCGAATACGAAGTCTACCACTCACAGTCCAAGGCCGTCTATTTTAAGAAAACAACGAGAATTGGGTGATAATCATATTCCAGCTAGAGCACAAAGGAATCTCACGTTGCAATTAAATTTTGCTGGAAGCAATTCAACCAGCTCTTCGAATCCAATCGCCGTAACACCTTCCTCCGCTTCTGCTGCAGCCGTTGCGGCGGCGTCAGCAAACAAAGAGAACGCTGGAGCGATGGAGAGGGGTCCTCCTCCCAACAAACAACAATATTAATAATAGCAGCAACAACAATAACAGCAGTAACAGCTCGTCTGGAGGACTCAGCATATTAAGAAAGGAATTCCAACCACCTAATGAAGAGTCATCGTGGCAGTCCTGTAGTTCACACACTTCAGGCTCTACAACGATTTCGGCTACCTCTGAAACGGCTGAATACCAGCTCAACCAAATTCCAAGTTCAAATTCAACTATTGGTTTAGACATTAGCCTATCAATGAACAACTGTGAGAGTGTTCCAACGACTTCTAGTTTAGGTTCGACAGCAGCGCCCATCTCCCAAAATGGAGTTGTGCGTTCGATATCATCAGGTACTCAGGGAAAAGGGGTTCATAGGAATTCTTCGAAACTGCAACACAAGGATATAGAAAGGTTGAAGAGAGACAAAGAAGATAGTGTAAGCCCACGTAAAAAACCTCGGAAGCAACAGCTGTAAGTTTTTTCTATATTAATAATTAAAGTTTATTTGAATTTGAAAGAAATGTGTTTCCTTGAGATTATCAATAATTGTTTTTATTATGAATTTTAGGACGACTAGTGACTTGTTAGAATCAGCATCCCCAGAAATCTCATTTTATCACGCCAGGGGGAAGAAATTCCGTCGAAGTAAGATTTTGTGTTTGAATGTGGTCTAACTTTATTTTCTAAACTTTTGGACACTCTAACCAATGTTTGCTCTGTAATTTTCAGTGGAGAACAACATTTTTGATGGGTATAACAATGCCAAACCCGGAGCGGAAGCTCAAGTAGAAGAACCTTCGCCGCCGAAAGTAGTTTGTGTCATCAAGAAGCCGCGAGTATCGTTACTATCATCAAATCATATCACGATGGGAAAAACAAGACTTAATCACTTTGAACATCACTCCGAGGTCAAAGCCAAAGAAGAAAGACGGCCAACAATAGCAGAATTAGCTAATCAGAAAAACATTATGCACAAAGTTAGTGGTTGGAAGATTCAGCATATGACAAATCAAATGGAGCAAGTGGTAAGAACCTTGACTATATTTTATTATATAAGTACAGTGATTATAATTACGAGTTCTATATCGCTATATTAAAAATTTATTAACTGCAGGTTGATCTGGAAGCAAGTGTAGTCAACAGCTTTAAAACCTTACTTACGAGATTAGAGGGTAAAGTTGGACCTAATTGTGCAGACCGTGATATTAATCGTATACTGGAGCTGCTGAAGGTATTTACAAACAGTATTTTATTTGAACATTTGCACAACATTTCAGTATATAATTATTATTATTATATGGGACCATGTTATATAATACATGTTTGTAATTTAATTATTTCCACAGGGGAACATTCAAAGATGTAAAGTGATCCATGATCAAATGACGGAATCTCGTTTACAAGCTTTGAGGATCTTAGACCATAAGCCACGTATTGTAGACGTAATAGGTAAACATATGACGAAGAAACCTGTGAAGAAGCGAGACCGTCTGTAGCAGTGAATGCAGAAAATAACGTATAAGTAGTTTGTAGATGTTTAATCTTAATCATAAAATAGTATCCTTCTTGGCTATGTTCCTCACAAAGAAGATTGACTCTGTCATCTGTGATTTTGAAAAGAGTAATATGTATTTGCAAGGATTTTATTATTTTGTAGGGTTTCAACTTTCTACACAAGGCCTGTTGATCACCGATTTTAAGGAAGCTTTAGTAAAATATGCATAATTATGATTGATTTTGCTGAAATGAAATAGAAGGCATAATTACAATAAAAACAGAGATGTTCCGAAACACAGTGAACAACGATTCCCTATATTTCGTTGACTCTGAACAATAATCGTAATAGTAATAAATCAATAAAATCACTTATTTCAACCTAATGCAGGACAAACATACTATGCATTTCACAAGACATCAACAATATTATTATGAAATATTATATAAATTAAGGTAATCCAGTAATTTTTAAGCGTTTTTATGAATAAAAGTTACAGCTGTTGACTGATACTAGTTCTCTAGGTCGTTCTGGTCTCCGAGATTCTTACTGTAATACATAGATAGTCTTCTTTTACAGATTTGCATTATTAAATTGTATGTATTATTAATGTTAATAATAATTAGCGCCGAAAAATATATATATGTATTTCTGTATTTGCATTTATTCCTGATACGTATTGATACAAACACTCAAAATGTACTAGTATAGTGATTGTTTTTGTTAAGCTCACAAGCTCTACTCTGCTCTGCTACATTAAGTAATTATGTCAGCAGTGCAGTGTAAACTCCGAGCACAAGTCATTTGTTACGTAATTTGACCTTATTGAAAAATAATACAATATAATATGCAATATCCTTCACACAAGAAAAAGCAAGATCGTTTTTCATACAAGTGGTCTCGTCTGTCCTCTTCATTTATCTCAGCAGCAGCAGCAGCATTACAATAATTATATTTATTATTAATTATTATATGATTGACGTACCTTTTTGCATTGATAATTATAATTGTTATTAAAAACTAACCGATATCAAGCCATCTGGTACGGTTTAGACATAATAACTCTTGTAAAACGCTATATTATTATACACTTTTTTAAAGCATGAAGAAAATATTTTATCAACGGTTATAACGTCTCCGGCTACTTCTATATACTTTACAGTATATAACTTACAATAATTATTATTGTTGTAATAATACCTTAATGCATTTTTAGGCTCTTTTGATGATAATTTAACTACAGAGTCAAAGCGTTTTTTTAAAAAACAAAGCTGTTATTTTTCTCGGTCAGACAGAGACTTTAAAAGTAATTATATTTACACAGGTATGAAAACCTGTGTATTCACTAATTTTAAGATGATTACTACTGCAATACCATGTAATACTGATATATGAAACGTCTGTGCAAATTTGTTAAAAGTATATTGACAAAATGGACAAAAGAATTTTTATTTTTTGAAGTAAACCATGAACTAAACTTTTTTGGTGCTGTCTTGAGCGTTTTTTCTTCACCTTCAATGATTCTTATCAGCATAAGCATATTGATAAGCATTGAAAATATTGAAATGATCCAGAATCCAGATCTTTAAAAAGTCTTCAGCAACAACGACTCGGTCTAAAAGAAAAATGATTTTATCATCCAAAAAATGCTTCATTTCTTTGTTCATCTGTATATTTGTCTCAAGTGGCCCCAAAAAAGACCTTCGTGAAGCGGTGTTGACATGTGTCGATGCTCTAAAAGCACATGCATTCATCTCTATACGGCTGATTGGAGTGTTTGCAAACATATCGATTTTATTACAAGTTTATAAAATCTTTATTTGATAACTAAAGTATCAGTGATTAGTGGAACATGAAACCCAAAGCCAAAAAGGGTTCGAAAAAGAGTGGAGGTGGAGGTGCTCCAAAGAAAACGGCTCCTGGAGCGAACAGAGGAAATCAGGGGAAGCAGAAGAGCAGATCGAAAAAGGGGGAATGGAACTTGGTTCCTGTTGGGGATGAGTTTTTTTCGGATAAAGAATTTGAAAATTTGGTGTCCTTTGAAGAGCTCGTGGATTATAATGTTGTTTCAAAAGCGGATGGGACAAAAGGTACGTAAACATTGTAATTGTTTTTACCATTTTGTTTGGATGCTGATGACAAAAATGTTAATTTAGAAAATTTGTTTGTCACTAGAAATTCTTACTGGAGGAGAAACTGAAGAGCAAGAACCAGTAAAGGGGATGAAACGAAAAGCTGAGGAACTGGAGGAGGAGGAGGAAGAGGCTGATGAACAGGATGATATTGAAATTCAGCAAAAGTTAGGAAAGAAGAAACAAAAGAAAAAGAATGTTGGAGTTGACGACGCATCGGAAGTTATTAACACTTCGGCAGGACTTGTCATTGTAGAAGAAGTTGAGGCTGATGTCGAAAGCGTCGAAAGCAACTCTAAACCAGAAGAGGCCAAGGTCACAAAAACTTCTACTAAGAATACGGTAAAAGAAAGTAGCGTGAAAAAAGCAAAGAAAAAGAACAAGAAGAATGGAGCTGCCGTTAAAAGCGTCGAGGAACCAGAGAAAGAAGAAACACAAGAAAATGAAACTGCCGAGGAAAATGATTTTGAAGAACAAGAATGGATGAAACTGGGCGTACCTGAAGTTATATTGAGATCACTTAAGGAGAAGAAATTTAATAAGCCTACCAACATACAGGTAACGTATGATGCTTAGTAAATGTTAATTATTATTAGTACAAGTGGTAATGTGTAATATGTTAAATATCAATTTATTTAGACTCTGACTCTACCAGCAGCCATTCTGGGGAAAAAAGATGTCGTAGGAGCAGCCGAAACTGGAAGTGGGAAAACATTAGCGTTTGCAATACCAATCATTGATGGAATCATTAAAAGAAGAAGTTTGGCCAAAGTAAATAATTCGACTGATGATGATGATGATGAGGAAGTGGACGGATTGCAAGCTCTCATCCTAACTCCAACTAGAGAGTTGGCCGTCCAAATAAAGAATCATTTTGATGTTGCTGCTAAATATGCTAATGTTAAGACTGTGGTTATTGTTGGAGGACTGGCTTCTCAAAAGCAAGAAAGGTTACTTCGTGGTCGGCCTGATGTTGTAATTGCCACCCCAGGTCGTTTGTGGGAATTGGTTCATGAAGGAGATCCACATTTATCTACTATTAATCAAATCAAGTAAGTTTTGCTCTTACAGAATCGTCGATATTAGTGTGAGAAATCGTTTCTATATTTTGGTAAATAATTGTTTTCCCAGGTATCTGGCAATAGATGAAACGGACAGGATGGTAGAAAAAGGACACTTTAAAGAGCTTCAATCCATTTTACAAGTCCTGAATAAAGAAGAAATGCATAAGCAATCACGTCAAAACTTTGTCTTCTCTGCTACTCTTGCATTCACACATGAGCCTCCACAACGTATGAAAACGATTGGTAACAGGAGAGTAAAACAGCAGCCAAAGAAGGTTTCAGCAAAGGTCAAACTTAAGCAAATCATGGAGATGGTTGGGCTACGTGCCAATCCAAAAATAGTTGATATTACAACGTCCAAGGGAACTTGTGAAACTCTCACAGAAATGCAAATTAACTGCTCGCAAGATTACAAAGACTATTACTTGTACTACTTTCTCCTGTGCCATCCAGGCCGTGCCATTGTCTTTTGCAACAGTATTAACTGTGTGAGACGATTGACTAATATTTTCTTCTTCTTGCAATGTGGAGAAGTTCTTCCTCTTCACTCAGAAATGCATCAGAAGCAAAGACTGCGCAACTTGGAGAAGTTTACAGCAAATGAAAAAGGAATTCTTATTGCAACTGACGTAGCTGCAAGAGGACTAGATATTCAGAACATTCAGCATGTGATTCATTATCAAGTTCCCAAAACAGCCGAGGTATATCATGGTTCACTACTAGTTATAAAATAAATATCTAAAAAGAAACCTATTGCGCAAGATGAAATAAATGGAAATCTTTTGTATGTAGAGTTACATACACAGAAGTGGGAGAACTGCCCGAGCATTTAAAGGAGGCATTGCCATCTTGATGGTTGAGCCTGGTGAAACAACGACTGTCAAAAATATTTTCCGCTCACTTGGAAGAGGTAAAGCTAGGAGAAGATATTTGATTATTGGTGATTTTGTCAACGGTCTGTTTAATGCGGTGTGTAATCCTATTCACAGAGGAAATGCTTCCAATCTTCGATGTAGACGGTAAGGTGTTCCGTGAAATCAAAAGTAGGATTGAAATGGCAGTTAAGGTGGAAAAGTTTGAACACACTGTAAGAAAAAAATTGGCTGACCATAACTGGATGGAAAAGTCCAAGAAAGAAATGGAGCTTGCAACGTCCGAAGAAGACAGTGACGAGGACAGGTACAAACAATCATTATTTTTTAAGGAATAACTATTCCAAGTAATGTTAAGTTATCTATAGTGTGATTAATTTTTACTTGCAGTGGAAAGGCAGGACAGAAGAAAAATTTGATGCAAGCAAAAAAGAAACTCGAGAATTATAAGAACCAGTTAGCGCAGATGTTATCTAATAATACATTTGTAATCAATAATATTTTAAGTAAATAAATTTATGAACCATTTTAGTAGAATATCTATGTATGCGAGTGTGACTGATTTGTTTAAAAATAAAAATTCTCTATTCACTACACAATGTTCTTTCGTTTCTGATTTTCATACAAATATTGGTTCTCTGAAATAATCATCTTCATCCTGCTCAAGATACAATACAACATTAGAAGTAAAGGAAGTGGGGCGATGTGAGACATGGCTGTCTGTAATTATTACGGTTGACTCCGGAAGTTGTTCATTATCATCGTCCATGTCATCGCTTATCGAAGAACAACGATCCGGACTCTCTATTGAGTTGTAGTTACTCCAAGACGCTAAAATACAGGAAAAAAACTGTTTATATCTAATCAACGAGAAGAAAAACATTAACGATGTAGTTTCATACTTGAATCTTTTTCCGAATGTTTATTAATTCCCCCAGTCTCATAATTACTTTCCAGTCTGTTCAATGCATCCATGATGTTAGTCAAAATGCCCGAGTAAGCCCTCGCTAGTCTGATAATCGTTTCATGAATTTCATCTGTTTCCGTTTGAGATATTTCGGCCATAATTATGTACACAACACCTGCCTATATCAGCGGACGATGAACAATATAGAGTACATTACATGCTAGGTTAAACTTTTGTATATTATAATATACAAGCCATTATGCACATTATTCATTCGACACACCTGCTTTGCCGTGTCTACGATTTCTCCCTGATTGTACATTTTGTTGAAGAAGTTTCGAAGCTCCTGTAAAAATTCCTTTGGACTAAATAGACTCTCTGCTTCCAGTAACTTGTTGAAAGCAACTTGCATTTTCGATAGCCAGCTTTGCGCTTTATTTCTCCAGGTCAGGTATTCTCTTCTTTTAGAACGCAAAATTCTATTTTCGTCCTCTTCGGAAAGGTGTATTGTGTTGGGTTGTGTGCACAAAGTCAGCTAATGATTGAATAAAATACAAACCTGCATGCAAATGTGAATGTAAAATGATTTAGCATATTTGGTTTCCAAACTTTATACCAAATCTGGATCAAGCAGATCTAAGGTGTCAACTGCTGTAGCATAGCTTGAAGCTTCGGTGACATTATTGTTCGTTTCTTTTTCTGGAGTTTTGGGTTTGTGCAATTTAAATTTCTGTAAAAATAAAATAAATATACGTTGATAAGATCATAAAATGATTCATAAGAGTTACATTCTGCAGGTCAGTTTCCAACCTGCTTTCCTTTCTTAGAAGTTGGGCTTCCAATATGCTCGACTGAACTTTCTCCATACCCATTCTTAAAATTTTCAGGACTCTTCCGATTCTGATGTTGTGGCGAAAGGAGCAAGTCGATATGCCTTCTGTCCTTGTTTTCTTCTAATCCATCAAAACGAAAAATGAAACATATTTATTATGCAAGGCGTAACATGAAAGTATGGCAGATAGATCAGACTCTGACTGATCTAATTGACTCACTTTGTTGAAGTACGAGAGCATGAATTACTTCCAAAAGCTTCCTCTTGAGCATAGCATTTTCCTGGAGTATGATTGCACTTCTGTGTAAAAAATTAACGAGCTTTAACATTCTTGGGGTATTCTGAGAATGGAAAGAATATCATATATGCAGAAATGAAAGATGACGTAGTTTTACTTTTCAGAGATCTTATGTTCAAATGGTTCTTCATTTCCTTCTGGGTACAACGGCAGCAAACAGTAGTCGGCCTTGGTTGATGTCGGATCAATGCAAAGAGACTTTTGGCAGGTTGGACACGAGGAGGAGCTGTGTAATGATAAAAACTTATCATGATAATTGCGTTTTACTTTTCGAAATATGGAATATTTGTGCAATTTGCAAATTCATGCAATATAATCTTATCTTGATTACGTTTCAAACAAATATTTGTTTAGGCACTTTTGATGAAATATGTGTCCACAAAAGGTTCCAAAAATGTCTTGATTTCTTTGTAAACTTTCGTTACACAATTTGCAGATAAACATTTTAGCTACTTTTTCGGAAAAATCTATTTGAGACCATTTAACTTCAAGAAATTTTTACAAATGCTTATATAGTTAGAAACTTGTAAAATTTATACTTTCAAAAAGGTCTTTGCGGAATATAGAATTTGGCAATACACATGTTTACAATCTACTTCTTAAACTATTACTCTCCTACAAATAACATGATTTCAGAAATATATGGGTGTCCATGTGTATGATAACGGAGTACATCCCTTCCAGAACCAAGAGATAAAGTTAAAAGTTGACCTTCATCAGATGATCGATGTTATCAGGGAAATAATTCCTCATTAGTTAATGCGAGCAATGTAAAAAGCATTGGATGCCCAGCTATATATTAAATGCGCTTCATCATGTTGTAAATACCAACAAGCGTTAAATCAAACGCAAACCTATAGGCAACTACATATATTCATCCTGTTCATATCGTACGGTTATATCAGATCTGCTTAAGGTTACGATTGCATGAAATGGATTTTGTTGTGCATGAATGAAATCACAGTCCTTTGTTGCCGTTACAGGTTGCCCCGTAATATACAGATAGTACTTACATCTGTATATTTCATTGGATGCATATAGCCAATATTTTGCTCAATACTACGCAGATTTTGATAACAATCAGTAAACTAATCAACGTCGGTGCTTTGGGTGTTAATAAAATACTCAAAAAAACCTGTAAATTAATAATAATTATCATGGTTTGACAAAACAACACAGCCAAAAGAAAAAATATGCTTACATAAATCCATCATTTTATGGTGCTTTATTGGAGGTTAAGTTTTTATTAAACAACAACAAGGAATAACACGAAAAATTCCTTTGATAACAAAAACACTTATGATATATTACGCTTAAATCATTTGCAACATAACTAACAATAACTGAGATTGATGTGCATTAGACGGTTTTTCTGCTTCTGGCCCGATATACTTTCTCCACCAACACTTTCCACTGGTCTTGTAAAACCTGTAATTAAGGTAAAGTAAATAGTTTTTTTTAGCAAGCCACTTCAGAATTGGAATTACAGCTTATTATTGCGTAGATTAACTTACCTCAATCTTTTGATCCACAGCCGAATGATCAAAAATACTCGCTCTTAGACTTCTAGCGGATGACAAAATTTCGATAAACTCAGCTCTTTTCTCCTCCCTTTCGGTAACAAGGGAGGGATATTGTACATCAAAGTCTTGTCCAGTCGCCTTCGTTTCACCCAGTCTTTTCATATAGTCAAAGTACCAACTATGAAATTTTGAATATCTGGCCATAAAATTATTATAAGATACTCTAGCTTCCGTAAGCAACGCCCTTTTAGTTCGCACATCTTGTAACAAATAGTTTTCTGCTAAAATGAGATCCTGTGTTTGGGACAGCATCCTGCTAATGTCCATATAATCATAAAGTCGCACTATTGAAAGAAGTCGGCTCAGTTCTGAATTTTCACTGCTGTCATGATCTCTCTCTAAAACGGAGAGGATGCTTTGTATTCCTTTGATTCTCAAACTTAATGCACTTTCATCTTTGACTAGATTCTTTTCCACTTGCACCAATCGAGTTTTTATCACTGTAAATCTGGCATATCTCTCTTGGAGAAAATCTTGGAGATTTTGATAAGCTACACTGAAATTTTCTAGTCCTTCGATTTCGTTGCACATTTCCTGGTCAAAGTTGGAGAAAGATTGTTCCACTTCTTGGATTTCTTGACTCATTTTTCGCTCCTCGGAGGGAAGCAATATTTCTGGGAACCTCATTACAGTTTCCATTTCCTACGTAAAATAAATTTATCATGTAAATCGGCATTTGAATACATATACAGAAAATATGTTGCATTTCTCACTTACCAATTTACACCTATCCAACTGGCCCAATATGTTCTCCTCCACTTCACTTTTAAATCCCTTAACCTTTTCTAAGTTCACGTTTAGCACAGCACAGTCCTCAAATCTGCAATGAATAGGTAGCTCCTCATACTTAACACGCAGCTCTTTGATGAGCCTCTTGGCTTGCGTGCAACACTTATAAAAGAATGTCAACTTTTCATGAAACTCTGTTAGCTCCATGGTCTCCTCGTCACCATTTCTGTTTACTGGTGACAATCCTGCTGCAGTTAACACAAACTGTGAATCATCATCACTGATACTGCTACTGATGCTGATATCAGTTTGACTTTTGTGATGTCGATGATTCATATTGCCATTCCCTTTAACAACGCCACCACCAGCAGCAGCAACCTCATCACTCAAACACAAGAATGATGCAGGTCGAAGCAAATAATGATTCTCATCCTGTTGCTGCAGCTTTTTCTTCTGCTCCATAATTTGAACTCCAGTTCTTTTCACATCCTCTGGAAAAACAAGTCTGCTATGTGAAACCGAGCAAGGGAACGGTGCAGCTCCGCTTGTCTCTGGAAACTGGTTCCCTACTGCTCTCTCCTTTATCGGTAGCATGACATAAAAACAAAGCGAAAAATAAAACACTCTGCGTTTTCAAAGATATCGTTATTTGTACTCGCTGAGGACAGCAGGTGGAAGTTTATGCATGCGTGCATTTAAACATGAGCGTATGCATAATAAAAATCCTCTTTGTTGTGTCTTGTTACAGATTGAAAAAAATGTGTATTATATTGTGCATTGTACTTTTTTACGCCTTTTCTTCTCATCGCACAGCAGAACAGAGTGGCTACAAACTAAATGTGTAATGTAATATTTTTGACTATTATTATGTTCTTTTGCACTCACAAACTCAATCCCAATGTACATGGTTCCTTTGATCGTTCCAATCCATTTTACAGTTCCTTGCTCGAGCTGATTATTGACGATGGCACTCACTCGAAACCCTTTCCTGAGTCCGTCCAATTCCTCTGCAAAAATGAAGTTGCACACGTAGAAGAACAACCAAAAAAATGATGTTATATTAGTTAAGATCTCTCGATGATCGAGGTTCAAACGGAACGGACTTGTGATGCAAAACAGGATCTTTACAAAAATGGGTTGTGCTCTTTGTGTTTGAGTTGAAGCTGTTGCGGAATCAAGACGATGATGGAGATAGGATGGGATAAGTAGTATAGGAAGAAAAAAAATGGTTTAACGATGATTATCATGAGGATGATGATGATGATGATTGTACATGATGGCATGACATTCCTTTCACTACCTTACCTTCCCTATACCTTTTGGCTAAATATACTTAAAATTATCGTTTTTTCTGTCAGAGCAATGAGCAAGAAATATGAAGAATGAAGGCATAATAATATAATGCGTACAAATGTACACTGCATATCATTATCAGATCCTAGGTACTTTTTTTTGTTACTTACTGTACTCGATCACTTGTTTTCTTAGGAAGTTCCTCTGACTCATCCTTCACCAGATGTAAAGAGGAGTGAACCTGTCGAATACCTTTTTCTTTGTATTGAATGGTTGAGTGCTTATGTAACAATTACATATTTGCTATTTATATGAGGACCAGATCATTGTAGGCGAGGCTCTGCGGCTACCCTTTTTGTGGTACGTATGGTACGTGAAGTGAACGCTCACAATACCAAAAAATCAAATGAACATGGAGCAAAAGGAAACAAGAGATCGTCAGCTTGTCTGCTTCTCCTTGACTGCAGTCCGTTCCTTTGGTTGTGTTTGTATGCAAAATATTATCCATAAACTGAGTCTGAAATCTGACTCACGTAGCGAAACCAATCGAGGTACTAAAACATCTCTCTCTCCCTTTTACGATTGTTTCAAATGTGTTAAGAATAATTTTTTCACTTTTGCATATAGGCATATAAGCAGACATTCTGATAATGACGACAGTGATCGTCGCTGAGAGTTCTGTTTCTACATGAGAGACGACGTATTTAATTTTGGATGATCGCTTTGCTTGCATTCCTAAAGGATTTAGTGCAAGTGATAAAAACCAACCCAAGTTTCTGACGCCATGCATTATGTATGTATTTAGGTTCATTATGCATTTGTGCAGATGACCAGTGTATAATGTAATTTGGGCCTGCACATCATGTATGTAATATAATGCACGTTTTCAAACAAATATTATTGCTGAGAAGGGAATGGAATGGGATTAAAGACTAGCCCTCGTATCTTCACATCCAGTTCACATTTTCAAGTGTTCCATATTAGTTTAGCTTTTGCTGGAATTAATTGGGATTTGTATGGCTTAAGCATTTTATATTAATCTCCTCGTGTGCTGTCAGTAATTATACGGATTCAAGTAATACTTTGCTGAGAAAAAGCATAACAATAAAATGCAGGACTTGGTCCGTTTTTGTACGGATTTTACTTCAGGGGTAAAATGCAGCATTATGTAATCTAATCTTTAATATTATTTGTAAAATGTCTTAATCCAATATCCAATTGCATAATGTGTTGCAATGTTTTTGGAAAATGGGAGGAGAGGCGAGTTTACTTTAGCTGCACAAATAAACGGAGGTGAGAACGAAAGTGACTCAGTCTCCTCTTGGATAATATACCTTAGAGAGAGAGAGATTAATGAAACCAAGCCCATAATATCCATATCGATCCCAATGAATGTTCTTCAAGTTCAGTTTAGTTACATATGCCGCTAGCTTCTAATCTTCAGCTTAGTCACTTCTTCTCATTTATCGTAGCGAGCCGTTCTTTGAACCTTTAGGTTGAAAATATGCAAGTGAACAATATATAAACACGCAACGAACATAATCGGTAACATTGTACAGAAGCCTTTTGTAGTTTATGTCCAAAAAATATCCATAATATTATTTAGCAGATGGTATAGCCAGTCACTTTTATTGGGCAATAATCTAGTCTTAAACTCAAAGCAGTACTTATTATATTTCGACTTGTTTGGTCAAAACTAGAGGCAATTTATTTGTGCCCGTGTATTTTCTTTCTACACAAAGCCGCCTGCGTGAGTTGCTGCGCCTCCATGTCAAATGTCAAGAATGATCGTTACATAAGCAAATTCATTTAAAAAAATACCTTCCACACTGCAATTATGTACAAAAGCCAAGAGTCGTTTACTTTTATGCCCAATTTTATCTGTTGTGCATTACATCGTTAAATATTTACAGGAGCTCCAGTAAATTGTCCCAACTTCCTAAGTCATGACAGAAGGGAGATCACAAAATTCAAGGAAAACTGTGTGGTGCGTAGGTGTAGGAAGGAGGATGTTGGTTGTATGCATAACGATAATCGTGAGTGCAAATAAGGACAAATGTAAATCAAGTATGCAGAGTGAGTAACTTTGCTTAATAGCTCTAGTTCACCACTACACGGAAGAACATAATGTGCGTGATTATGTGGGATATAATGCAAGGCTTATTAGAATGCAATATGCAATGCCATTTCATCATCATCATCATCATCTCAATTCGTAAAACATACGCAACTCACATAACTTCCCTGCAGATTTTTCCATTGACTCATTTCAATATAAATCTTTTGGATTTTTTGATACGATGTCAGACGTGTAACACAGAATCGTGATATGCTGCGAGTAAAAATTATGTCAAAATATGTACCGAACGTCCTATGCCAAGGGCAACTTTTTGTGGTTTGGGTTGGCTTTGTTGTGTTCACTCATTCATTTCAGAAATGAGATATGCGTAAAATCTCAATAACCTTTGCTGAAACCACCAGAGGCTTTTGGCTGGACAAGAATAGTGTCAAGTGTCAAAAACGTTTGGTGCCGAATTGTAGACAAATAATTACTCATCTGAAACAATAACGAGAGCACATTTCATGCGCAACATGACATCCAAAACCAAACTGTGAATGTCACATTTGTAAATTTGATAGTGTTGAAATAAATCCTGCAAACCAAAATAATCCAAACCACCGTGTCATATTGTATCATGTTGGTGGGATGGGAGATGAAAACTGAATACATTTAAAGGCCTTTGAGAAGCAATAGAATTGAAACGAGGTCGTTTACTACGTAAACACTTATTTTTGTGTAGCCTCGTTGAGTATCAAGTTGTACGGTCAACTATAGACAGTAAGCGGTTGGTTATGCTAATATATTTTTTGGCAATGTGATGATTATGCTGGAAGATAAAAGATAAAATATGCATTATCTTCAATGTTAAATCTGCTTCATATGATACTGGGGTACATTCATCAATACTTGCGGCGTCAGCAACAGCTAGCCAGTCAATGCAAATACTAACGATCTGTTTAGAGTGAGTGATGCGATGATTTGACTGGATAATGCTCATCTAGTGGGCTTGGGTTGGTGAGATAAAAGACATACACAGATATGCTGATGATGGTCACTAATTGCAAATATATTTCATTTGCACTAGGGGTATCCTGATACGTACCTACTTACGCATATTATTTGCTTGATGCTAACTTTGATGATGATGATATTTGGACTTGACCACCATGAACCTTCTTCTTTCCATCAAAAGGTTGGTATCTCCTTGCCAAGAGATGGTTTCAACCAGATTTCTTTCCTTGATAAAGTAGATTCTTTGGTTTGGTTGGGTATTGTGTGAAGAAAAGTAGTCGCGGTTCCCAACAACTCGTTTAATGTCAATTGCTAACACTCCTATTGACTTTGGTTGCTTTCCGAGTCAGTGTGTGTTCCGTTCTGCAAATGTCCACATACAGTGAACCAAAGTGCGTTAATGGATTGGATACCAAATCTATTATTACCGGAACCTAATGATTTATTGCATAAAAAGTGCCTGCAGTATTAAAACATTTGAATATTACAAGGACTTAATGAAGTTCAACACATGGAGCTTTCCGATTTAGTCCACCTGGTAAACTAGAATTTATTATCTGCTCATTCCTTCCTTGCACATTTATTAAAGTTGACAAAAAGAAGATTTAAAAAGTAGCCACTTGAAAAACCGTGCATTGTTTTTATTTCGCTACAGATAAGGCAATTTGCCATATTTGGTCTAACTCTGGGTTTGGCACTGGGATTCCTTATATTCACTGTCATTGTCATTTTGTATGCAACGAGTTGGGTTGTCATTGCCGGCTATTGTCTCACCACAGTGCTGATTAGTGATGGCAGTATAGCCAGCAGAATGGCTGCGAATCAAGGAGCTCAGAAACTGAACAAAGCCGTTGAAGGAAAGTCGAGGACCATGCTGTCTCCACGATTGTAAAATGGATTTAAAAATGTGGAGGAATTTGGTGTGATGCAATGCTACAAGATGTACCTGTTTCAGTTTTAAGCGTTTCCCTTTTATTATATAATTTTACGTATAGTTGTATGTATGTATGTATGTAGGTAACAAAAAGGTTGCAGTTTTGCTCATCATCACATTGGTCATGTCAAGTTAAACTGAGACACTAAAAGTCATTACTTTTTTTTTATACTTAAGAATTAAAATAAATGTTTCAAACTGTTATAATAATTATTCTCCACAAAACATTTGCATTATAATTTCAATCAGTGCAACATGAAATTTTGAACATCTGTATGGTTCAGTCAATAATTAGTAATGAAGAAGCTGTCCGTTCCATTAATTCGTCTTAAGTCGAGTTGGCATTTATACTTAAGCCCTACATGTTCTGTTGTTGCTGACGCCGACGACGAGACATGCCCAACTTGCGTTCCTTCTTTCGACGCGGACTTCCACTACCAGGTGGGTTACCACTCTCTGGGTCATTGACTACCACATCACCAATATCATCGAATGAGCCAGAGCCTGCAGTATCAGGGAAACTGGTTGGACTGCCACTTGTATCCTGAGCCACGAAAACTTCCTGTCTTCCCAAGTTTCCAGCTCCTACCGTCATATCATCCCCAGTTGAGGCTTCCGACCCACCTCCAATATATTGTTGGATTCCGGCAAAGACCGTGTTCGCCTTGTTGATTTTGGTAATTGAGGGTTTGACCTTTACAACTTTGTGACCGTGGACCCCAACCTCGTTTTCCGCTTTGGGAGGAATCGGAGCTGCTTGAGCGAGGAGTTTCGGGTCAACCGCTTTGCTTGCAGGCACGAACGAATCTACTGATACAATGGGATTCACTCCATCCACGGAATCAATGGGAGTAACAAGTTGATTACTGGAAGTCATGTTGATGTTCTGCTTTTGGTTACTCCCCATGTCTAAATCAGGGAGATATGTGATGCTTGCCGTTATAGCTTTCCCCCTCGGTCTTGAGCTGGAGCTGGAGCCCTTTGTTGGACCGGAAAGGTATCGCTTGACATACAAGAGTAAATATGAGAGGAATCCAACTCCTAACAAGACTGCCATAAATATGGAGGTATAGAAACATTCTTCCATATGCCGTTCTGTTGCTTGATTTATTTCAGCCATGCACCCTCTCTCAACTTTGAAATACTGGGACGGAGTGTGAGGAAACGGGACTTGGGTTAAGTCCATTGGGCAGACGTCCAGCGAATTGCTTGGAACTCGGCAACAAGATCGAGGCAGTGATGTTGGGGCCGCTGACCACAATTCATTGTAGTCACGGTACGTACGAACTCCGCAGCAAAATTTGCTCTATATAGTGTAACAGTTTTCCAGGAATTCTTTAAAAGATTTGATAGACATGACAAAATATCCTGAACTTAAAACACACCTGCTTCTGAATATTGTCAAGCCACTCTGGAATCCAGAATTCGTTTTGGTGGCTCTCCTTAATCTCCTTCAGAGTGCGTTGGAACAAGTCTTCTGCGCTCACTTCCTCCATCTCAAGTTGTTGACCAAACATTACTGAAAAGTATATGGCTGTGCAAAAGTTGATTGAATATAAAGCAAGTACCTGTTAATTAATCCCACAAAAGCATATAAAGGACCATCAATAAGCAATGCTGATCTCATGCTATTTTTTCATGTAAAAATTTTAAAATTCTATTATAATGTGTACCCCTGAGGTCAACCAAAGTTGTCTCCTCATCATGCTGACCCATAGTCCTGCTAAACATCCGAAAAAAGCTATTGCTGCAAAAATTGCTAATACTGACACAAGGTTAATCCACTCTTCATTGGGTTTAGTGGGAGCATTTGTGCCTTTATCGGAGTACAGGTGAAATGCAGATAGGCAAAGCACTGTTGACGCAAGCATCTAAATTACGATTTCAATTAAACTTGAGTAGACTAGCTATGGATAAAATGTCATCGTCACAATGCTAATACATGCTCGCTTACGCTGTTTAGACTGCATGTTACAATCGCTGGTACCGCGTACCACTTCATTGTGGATAAAGTAAGGACAAGTTGTAAGGTAAAAAGTATCCGTAGTCTCCTAATTATACTCAGAAGCCATTTGCTATTTGCGATAAAAATAATAATTTGTACCTGTCATCATAACTAATAGAATTTTGCATTGCTGGGAAACTTGTATCAATTTAGTAAATGAATATCCTGTACAACCAGTGGAACAAAATATTGATGAGATTGACATCGGAAGGAGGGAATAGATAAGCATAATGTAACCATGGGCTCGATTACCAATTAGCGTCATAGTCATAACGAGCCACCCAACATATCAGATAACCACTCTTTGGAAGCAGTAGATCATCTAAAGCTCATCCTTGAGAACTACCACTAGCATAGCTATCAATGCCAGCACAATAATTCTTTTGTGTTTTATGTTGTGTTGTGTTTGTGACCAGCCCAAATATGAGATCGATTTTTTACTAATTAGATTGGGTTGCATGTCAATACAGGCATTTTTTTGACTAAGGTGGTCTCGAAATATCATGGATCACTTCATCGTTTGGGAACCCACTGAATAATATGTAACATACAAAAACCAAGCTATATTTTGTGAACTTCAGCTAATATGCAAAAAAATCGAATATCGCTTGTAAAATTTGCTCGTGAGTTGAAGATTGCTTGATCATATGAAATGTGCCAAAATAGACACCCTTATTCGTCTCTAGTTGCATTCTTCAATTTCTACTCATACCTGTTCTTTGTTCCAATAAAAATTAGCTGGGATAATCGAAGTAGATCATATACTTTTTACAAATGCAGTTTGTCAAAAAGAGTAATTTCATATTTTAAACTTTCTTTCATTATACAAGCAGTTGCGATTTACATAAGATAATAACAGTTTTATACTTTCTTAAGATTATCTGCAGCATCATTCAGTCCATTGCACTTCTTTACGGATTTATCAACTTTTACCAGCCCATACTTTACTCACTCCAACATCCAACCGATATCAATGCCGTCTTCGAAGCTACCAGTAATACCTTGTACTCAGGAGGTCTGGTGGTATTCATTGTTCAATCATGGAGTTGCCAGTCATCTCTGGAAGAAATGTTCCGACTTTTCAAGCCCAATTTGGGGCCTAAAAACACTAAATTTTACTACATTAGTTGGATGGTATTGAATAAACCGTACCAGAAAACCCATCTTTATAATGTTGCACTGATTTAAAATTGGAATAAAATATAAATCTATTTTGTTGTAGGACTCCTTAGCAAGTAAGCACAATGTGATCCCAACACTTTGTTTCACGTTCCAATTTTGTCTAAGCATTTGCTACCTGTTTCCAACATCTGAGGATGGAGATGTCAAAAGGTTTTCTTCGACTTGTTCCAAAATCATCTATTGGTGCGTTGCAAAGTTCACTAGCAATATCGGGGATTCAAACACATTCAACTATATCCTTCATTACAGCTTAAATGCTGTGGGATTGTATTGCGGCTGTTGCATGAGTGCAATAGAATGCACCCTGTTTTGTACAGTTTTTGTCGCACGTGCATTAGATAAAGAGTTTCAAACAATGATGGATGATTCTGACGGAGTTTTGGATGGGGTAATGATTGAACAAATAATCATTATTATTATCTTTTGCATAGATATTTAACTTTTAGATCTCCTATTTATTTTAGTTGATTAACGCCTACCACCTTTTGAAGAGGAGAGTTACTTCATTGAATGGGTTCATGGGGAACATGATTTTGGTCAACTATAGTTCATTCATAGCGTTTTACGCAACACTACCCACCCTCTTGAAATTGATGCCGCATGGTATCTCTAAATTGAGCTTCCTGATTTATTTGATTTTTAATATATTTGTTTGGGTATCTGCTGGCGAGTTTCATCACTCCGTAAGTAAACTGTAGCTTTAAGATTAACGAATGAACGAACGGCTATGTTTATAAATTGGTGGTGCTAACTTTTCAGGTCAGACGCAAAATCGCCAATCATGTCAGTAGACTTCAAATGAGTAGCCAAGATATGAAGTTAAAAGACAGATTTCGATTAATTATGTTGTTACATAACCAGGAGACCTTTCCGATTGCAATCAACTGCAGATTTTTTAGCGTGACTAATTCCCTTCTTTGTTCGATGGCAGGCCTATTCATAACATATTGCATCATTGTGTTTCAAATGGGTGCTCTTCGTGATCAGTAATTTGATAGTGCAGCTTTGCAAAATTATTTCCAATCTTCATTCGCACATTGCCCCACTGACAAACCCAACCGCAGCCCTTCACTATGCAAAAGGTTGCTAACGTAACTTATCAACCTACGTGCTCCGCGGAAATGCATCGCTTTCCGAAATGTTTTTATCGACATTCGACCATTTTCTCGAATTTTAATCCAATAATACAACTTCCTGCCTACGATTTCTATTCGCAATCCTACAAGCATTCATCACCTTCCGCTTGGAAATCCACATTCCCTATTCACCGGAATAACACTAACGCACCTTGTTCTCACGATCAAAATGGGTATTGTTGCACACGCATTTCAGTTGTTTTAAACACGCTATTCTTGTAAGATTACCAAGAAGTATATACTTAAGAAGCCTTATGTATTCCTCACAGGTAAATGCGCTCCTTCCGGAGGTGGCAGCAGTGACGGCAGCAAAAGCAGTGGTGGCAGCAAAGGTGGTGCCGGAGGCGGTGGTGGAAAGAAGGTGAAGCGCAGGGGACATCCCGCTAACATGTTCATTCTCTACTTCCTCGCGTACTGGAGGGTGAGTAAAAGCATTTTCTATTCTACATGCTTTCACTTTCATTCATTACAAGGAAAGTGCTTTTAGCTTTACGTGACTAATTCTCACCTTTCTTTATCCTTTTATGACAGCACTGTGGTGGCAACATCTACCAAGTGGCTAAATGCTGTGGACAAAAATGGAGGGCTATGCCGCAGTCCGAGAAGGAAAAGTACAGGCGAATGTACTGTGCCAAGGCCAAGAACAGTAGGACCTGCAAGCGTGCCGGTAAATAATGTGGCAGCGGTTGAAAGAAACGACAAGTTTGAAATCTTCATACAAGTACCTAAAATGTAATACATTCACGAATATGACCACGCGCTGATTGGCTTGATTCTTCCAAAATAATACAAATTCTTTAGTAACTTTGCTCTGAATGTCTGACTTCAAATGAACTGACGATCGAATGTTTATACATGAGACATGTTAACTGTAAAATAAAATCAGCGATTTTATCACATCGCTATAAATATCTAACCAAATGACCTCTTCAATGTTATTCATCAATTCAATTTTAAGTTTAGTATTAAATAAGCATTACGATATTTGATATTTTTATACGACTAAAGATTCTTGAATGCTTAAGCTTAGGATAAGCAAAAAAATAGAAAATAGATTAACTCATAGATTAACTACACCTACTAGAAAACCGAAACAAATTAAAATTCACAACTTGCCATCGCCTGTTGCATTGATTAATCATAATCATTTATTGGTATCTACATAAATGTTTAATTTTCAACTTCTCCCATTCCATTGTTCTCGCATTTAACAAGCAAATATTCACACAATTTTCATTATTGCAAGTTTCTCAGAAAAATCGATGTCGCTTATCTGATGGAAGTATGGTCGCTTATATTAAAATAAAAAAGGACCATTGTTTATACAAAATATATTTATTATTTATACTTATAGTTCTGTAAGTTGCATTTCGATTCCTAATATCGATGAAAAAGCACTTTTCTGGTGTAGCGAGTATAAACAAACGGTGAGTCTAAATGGAAATGAATTTTAAATGGTTTTCGTTAAACAGTCGTTTAAAAATTGATCTTTATGCGTGATTAAAATTATTAAATAGTAAACTAAAAGCTTCACTCATTTCATAAATCATTTATGCAAGTTCAAAGTCCTAACACATAGGATGAAGCTGTCAAACGATCCTCCAGCATATTATACTGCATTTATCAACTTTTACTCGTTAATTTTTATATTTCCAATCAGGTTTGAGTATGATAAGCGGTCATGTATGTACTACGCTGTTCGGACAAATATTTTACACAGGGTAAAATACAAATAAAAATGTATCTTCAAAAACTTTTTTTAATGGCAAAATTAACCTGATCCTTTCACCTTTTGTGTACTCCGTAGGTACTGTGCGTCATATTTCAAGCTACCTCGATTTTCGTTGGAGTTGCCAACATTCAAGGCTGCATTGAGGGGTTGGGAAATGGGGTGGATTTGGATGATTTGCTTCTCATATTCGAGATAATCAACAATATAGTTTATTTGATTGCAATTTTAAGCATCATAAAACTCGTTTGGACAAAATCATCCGTAATTGTGGCCTTAGTTAATTTCATTAGCTCGCCGGAACACATTCAGAATAGGTTGGGTCGCAGTGATATCAAGGTTATTAAGATCGTTCCTAGATCCATTGTTTGAATGATTGTATAAAATGTGCATCATTTTTAAGCAATTCCAATTTCTCTTGCAGCCCCAGCTTCTATTTAATGTTCCTGGCCTTTGCTGCCTTTTCCATTATTGTATAAGCTTCTACTATCTGGTTACAACCACAAACCAATACGGAGCAGTTGGAAGGAATTCTGATATGCTGCTAAATTTAACGACGAGTTTAATCTTCAAAATATTAACCCCTTCGCCCGAAACATATTACTCTCCTGCTTTCCCGAAAATTGGGAAGGCATTGGTGGTTTCAATAATTATACAAGGCGGTGCTTTATTTGCAACAGTAGACTACATTGCGTTTTGTACGATGATTACATCAAGGCGGTTAGGAAAGCAGTTTATAAAAGTTGTACAAGGATCTTCAAGCTATAACCAGGTAAAAAACAAACCAGTGTATGTTTCACGTTCGAAATTAACCCAACTAAACTATTTAATTGAATGAAGGTCATAGAAGCATACGGAGATTTGAGGGCAGCAACACTTCAAATGAACGATTTTATACGCAGCTACATCTTCTTAAACTACTTTACTTTCCTCACCTACTACCCCGAGATCCCTATTGTGCTTCGTTCTGGTGGTAGCTTGGCGGAAATAACAAGCATATTGCTGTATACCGTTGTAACCGTTTGGTTTTGGATGACAGCTTGCGAGTTTCATAGAACGGTTAAAAGGACAATGACAGAATGGCTGTTTGAAAAGCAAACTCAAGAGTCTTTGAAGCCAAAACAGCGAATCAGACTGCTTATGCTTTCTAATGAGTTGGAGACGAAGCCTATTGCAATTAGCTGTCGATTTTTTCACGTCAGCTATGACTTAATTTCTTCTGTAAGTCAAGCGTGTTAATTAATTTGTTTACAGTTTTTATTGGTGTTAATAATTATAGTAATTATGATGGATTTACAGATGTTTGGATTGATAATTACGTATTCGTTAATTATGTTTCAAACACGGGCCTCATCATTAATCGATACTTAGCAATTCAATCAAGTGACAAGCATTTTTGTTCCATTAAAGTTTCTAGTGAAATTATTGACAGAAACAACAAAAATATTATGTAAACATCAAGAAGAATGGGCATTGGTGTGGGGGTATATGGTTTAATACATTTAGACGCTTCGTTTGCTAGTTTCAAAGCGTTCACACAGACCCATTGTACTTTGAGTAAAAAGCATTCTGCACAAATTCTCTGTTTTACCTTGGCTTTTAGTCCAGAATATCTTCCTTTTTCATTTGACTTATTGTAAAAGTTTCCATTATTTTTCAATAGTAAAATGCATTCTCTAAATCATAAAAAGGAAAATTGCGCAATTTACCTCGTAACATTCATAAAAATATACTCATTTATTGGGTTGGTGCCATTTCAAATTGTTGAAAATAAGAAAACTGGTGAGTTCAGTTCAAAGCGAAATAAGGGGAAACAGGTAAATCATCGGTTATTCGATTGTTTAATACATATTTGTGCAGCATATTTTGCTTAACATAAATTGTTTATCCAGATTTTTTGTGGACTCGTACACTTCGCATCCCTTACCTTCGTAGCGCTGTATATGCTCAGTGGATACACATCTATGAAAACTACCCAGAAAATAGAAATCTCCACTGTTGCCACTATTTTCAACTACTTAATTGCAATTATTGCTACTCTAAATATATTGAAAACGCTATGGTTAGATGATTTGAAAATTGTCGCTCTTCTAAACGCACTAACATCGTATTCGCCGGAACATGCGGCTTTGTCGGTGAATCCAGACATTGATCTTAGTATTGGGAAAATAGGAAGAAATGGTTTACTCAAAAACTTGAGAGATATTTCAAGATGGTTTAATGATAAAATACCTTCACTTCCAGTCTTAATTTATTGCACCCTATCAATGTATTTTTCTTTCGTTATACTATTATCAACTACCGAAGCCACTGGTTCTAATAGTACCCTTGAAAATATGTCAAAGGAACCACTTTATGACCAAATTTCAAATACAGAAACTTTCCTTGGCACCATTTTTTGGTTTATCCAAGGAACGTGGAAGGTTCATTTAACTCGATTCATTCACTACTTCTCCCTCATATTGACAGTTTTATGTGCTGTTCTTTTTGACATAATTGATGAGCTCTTGATAATCATATCGATGACTGCAATGTCCGTGATAACCTGTTTTGAAACCAAAATTATGCGCCAGGAGTCTGTCTCAAAGGTGTATTTTACTTATTTCTATTTGATAGTATTTCATTAAATGTTTAATAATTATGTATGATTCTTATGATCAAAGGCAGTATTAACTTATCGACAAGTTGGAGCCCTTTGCGACAAAATTAATTCAATGTTCAGCTTTCATCTTCTGGCATTATACATTGCAAGCCTCACATTCTACTCCCACTCTTTGGTGCAGACCCTGACTTCTTTGAAAAACGTTAATGGGAGCTCGCATTGGTTTCTTTATCTGTTTTTCAATTTTTATTTTTGGAATGTTGCCTGTAAAGTTCATTCTAAGGTAAACATTTTTCCATATTATTTTAGACTCATATCATTAACTCAGAAACATTTATCAATGTTGCAATCGCAACATTTTTTAAACTTTCATACAGGCATTAGCTGCTTCCCGTGGCTGGATTAAACAGATTCAAACTTGTAGCACTCTTGGGATGGAAGAAAAACTTGATTTAATTCTGTTTTCCAATGAAGTGGAAACCAACTCCGTTGGGCTGCATTGCAAGCTTTTTATGTTGACGTATCGGCTAATGACTTCGGTACTTTATTTTTACTAATATGAACATAGATAATTCGAAATTCTTTTGGAATGTACATGGTTGAAAGAGTCCATTAACTGATATTATGATTTACTTTGCAGATGTGTGGGTCGATTTTAACGTATGCTGTTATTGTGCATCAATCAATTCGTTAATGTGGAAATAATCAAAAGAGTAAATATAATTGATGTAAAAGCTCACATTTATTCCACAGACATGTATTGATTGCATAAGGTGAAAAGTTGTTTTCTCCATCGGGCTGACAATGTGCATTGCGCTCGATAAACTCAGCACTAAAATAGAGTTGTCAGTAGGCAGATATAATTTGATGATTGCATTAAAGAGATTGGTTGTTTACAAGTCTAGATGAAAATGAATGATGAGCGGCTTCACCTAGTTTTAATGTTTATTAACCCAACTCTGCCCTAGATCTAGAAAGTTATTGTTAATAGACACAAAGTAAATCGCTGAATGGGCATTTGTATAACCTTGAATGAAAGTAAAGACTGAAAACTTTTCAGTGAAAAGTCAGCAATAAGGTAATAATGTTATTTATTTATTTTCTTGCTCAATTTTAAAAGATTTCAGCTTTAAAATTACAACTCCATTGCTTCTCAGACTTTGTAGCTTTAACTGCTACACCTCATACTGCTAAAGATATAATAGGATAGAAAAGGTATATCATGGCTGTAGCTGTTGGTCAAAGAAGGTGTTTATTACAAATCAGTGAAGGGTACTTGCGTAAAATGTGGAGTCGTCTTCAAGAGCATATTTATGGTTTAAACTTACCGTACATTGCTTCATTTTGCAACTACTTTTCCGTCATTGCATTGACCTCATTCGTAATCAAATGGGATCCTCAAAAGTTTCAATTTGTTTATGTAACAAGCACCCTAAGAAAGGTGATTGCAAAAGATAAAAAGGTATATCAAATTATAATACTAATAATTCTCTAACTGCATTAATTTTGCATACTTTTTATCGAAAAGTTTTGCAGTCTATTGTTTGCCACTGGACAAGTTATGGTCTTCTTCAATTGGACAGCATTCTGTATTAAAGAGCTGGAAGATGTTTTGAATAACATGATAAGCATATTTGATATTGTATCAGTGATGACGGTTAACGTTGTCTTGTGTGGCAGTATATACATCTTGTGGTTTCAAAAGAAAAGGTTACTACTGCTCGTAAATGAAATACATCGGCTCTCATCTCCAATGTCATCAACAGTCGTAATTTTAACAACAAATAAGGTTTCTAAAGTCTAATAATTTCTAATTTAATTTTAAATTAATATTCAGGGTTATGTATCATACTTTGCCTGCCATTGCATCGTGTTCTACGATGCTATTACAACACATTGGAACAGGTGGATGATGGAGAAAGTATCAGACCAGATAGCGAGCGTCGTTTTGTTTCCCATTACTTGTCTAACTTCTGGAAATTCTTTGGAGCAATCAGCTTCCCCAATAGCTTCCTTTGTTAAACAATGCTCATGGTTCGTATCATTTATACTGGAAACTACTTATGGATTTCCGGAAATGATTTCTTTGGCCCTCGTATTTACAATGTGGAATGCAACTAAACATTTTCGGGAAAGAATGAAGCCAGAGATTTCACTTAAAGAGGTACGTGAGAATAATTACGAAAACTTTTTGCATATCCATATCCCAAAATTATAATCATTCACAACTTTCAACAGGGTTTAAAAGTTTATAGAGAACTGAGAAATTTGTGGACGTGTATGAATGATTTGTTTGGCATTCTATTCCTGTGTATGTACATTGCTACCGTCTCCTATTATTCCCAACTGCGAGAAAAGTTTTTGAGATGGAATAAAATTAATGGCAGCTTGTTTCTGTTGGAAAGTGTATTGATATTTGGAATTGGGAGTCACATTCACTATGTGGTTTGCTTGCTAAATAATAATATCCAAAATGCCAATTCAATTTCCAAATTTTTAAATTAATTAAATTTATTTTCCTTTTAAAATTAAAGTCTGCGAAGGTGTTGAGATGTTGGATAGTGAGTAAACAGGAGGAACCCTCTTTATCAACAAATGATCAATTGAGACTTTTGGCTATATCTAATGAGATCGAGGTGGAGCCCATTGGATTCTCTTGTTATTTCTTTACTCTTTCATATCGATTTCTTGGATCAGTGAGTCTAACTATATTTTTTTTAAATCTTAACTCGAAATATTACATGCTAAATGTTTAAATCTTGATTGAAAGATGTTGGGGCTACTGATTACTTACATAATCATAATTTACCAAATGAATCCTAAAAGTGATTACACCGCCATACTGATTTAGACTTACGAAGGTTCTACGATAAAATACGTCTGAGACTTGGAAGGGGCAATGTGATAGTTTGTTAATGTTTGCCTTGATGTGCAAATAAAGAAAGTTGAACAGTTAAATAAAAAATGTCAAAAGTCGTAAATTCTTCAAAATGCGTAAAGTCTGTTATAAGAGCGTATTACATGGCAGCATCTCTAAATTATTTCTCCTACTTTCTCCTCACCCCCTTTTCTATTTTGTGGGATCCACTAACACTCCAATATAAACTGCATTCCAACTTGTTGAGAAAGGTATTTGAGTTCAAATATTATGGTAAAAAATCATAAGTTAATTTAATTTAAAACTTAATTTTCGTTCTAAATGTTTGCAGACATTATACATATTGTGTAATCTTGGGTTTCTCCTACTTGCAATTGTCTGGTTATCAAACATGGGTCGCAGCGTGAACAATAACCCTCAGGACCTAATCAGAATTTTCGGCTTAATAATGCTATTATCTGTAGTATTTGCCCACATCTTTTCTTTCAAAGTCTTTTTATTCCATCAAGACAAGCTTACCCTCATTCTGACAGACATTAGAAAACTCACCAAACCAGTATCAGAAAAGAAGGTAAAATATCAATGAAACAAAAAAGTTATTTGTCAAATCACAACTACTCATACTAGTCATACTCGTCATATAATATTATGCTTTTTGCAGACGTTTGGCACATGCATTATCTTCAGTAGCGTAATTGTGGCATTTTATATTTCAAATATGAATGGAGGAGACGTCTACAGAACCCTTACAACCTTTGTCAGAGCAGTTTACAAAATGGTTCGACCATGTTCATTATCCGATTTCCAGACTTCAAATTCAACAGTCACATTGGAAAATGTTATCAACTATGTATATTACTTATCTTGGCCAACTATGGGGTGCTTTTGTATGCCCGAGTTTGTTGCAGTTTCGATCGTACTAAGCTTATGGGAAGCAGCCAAATGCTTTCGAGCAGAGCTCAACAAAATAACTTCGTTCGACAAAGTAAAGATTTAAATTGCTTCAAAATAATTATTTTTAAATAAAACTTTCTATTGATTACCTGCAAATTTACAGGGATATTTGTTGTATAAAACCTATCGGAAACTCTTCAATGACATTAATGAATTGTGGTCACCTATCTTCCTCATCCTGTACATTGGTTCAGTTGCATATTACGGAAAAGCGCCCTATGTTGTTCTGACCCAATATCCGGATATTGGATTCATTGTTTTCTTTGCTGAAAATCTGCTTATTTGGGGATTAGGAAGTCATGTTCACAAAATGGTGTTCAAAATATACTAAACAGCAAGCCATTTCAAAGACCAAAGAATGTCGATGACTGTTTTTGTCTTGCGTGTATTTACAGATGACTTTCACCGTCAAACAATGGGCAAGAAACATGCAAGAAGAAAACGTGCTTTCACTGGAAGATCGCCTGCGTCTCATTTCTTTGTCTCATGAAGTTGATACGGAACCTGTGGGTATCACTTGCAGCTTCTTCACTCTCACATATTCCTTTCTTGGGTCGGTAAGTAAAATTGGGATTTTAACTAACATATATAGCTAGGAGTTAATTGGTTGAGCATTTAATACTGTCTTATCGGTTTCAGATGATTGGTTTGTTAGTAACGTATGCTTCAATCATTCACCAAAATATCAATTAGAATGTGTACACGTTTCCAACCTTTCTTCCCGATGAGTGATGATGATAAGGACGATTTTCATTTGTGCAAAGGTTAACAACCTTTCAACGTAAAAGATTGTGTATTTCGATTTTGTCGTCATCTGGCTCGTCTTTCAAATTAACATATCAACGTTTTTTATTTGTTTTTAGTGAATTTACGTCTTTCTTATCTTATAGCTTATGGCATGCATATGTTCTCCTATTCCAATTCACAAAAAAATTGATAAGACATTTTAGTGTACCTTGTCCATTTAAAGTGCTGAAATTATTAGTAAAGTTTCTGGTATTTGTAATATTCATCGGATAAGTAGTTAAATGTAGTGACTCATTTGTGGCATCAAAGTATCTAAAGTGAGAAGGAGTATTATAGTTGTTAAAATTAAATTAGTAATTTCCATACTTTCAAAATGAATCGTGTTCATCCCAAAGAGCTACTTGAAATTTCGCCCGAGGACCTAAGCAAGTTGAAGGAGCCTGGCCAAGAAGACGAGGATTTGTCTACCATCTCCGAATTCTCATGGAAAATCGCTGTCAAATATTTGGACAAACGTTTGGTAGATCAACTGGGACGATCTGATATGTATTTTTTGGATGGACGCCCGATCAATGATGATTCCTTTTTGGAAAGCATTACAATGGAAATCTGTCAAGAATACGGGTACTAAAACCACAAAGCTGATTTGGTTTGCTGAAAGTAAAATTGATGTACATATTATAATAACTGCTTTTGCATAACTGTATTGGTTATTTGTTTATCATAAAGTTTGCAGTTGTTGGACATAATTGCTGACCTGATTTTACCCGTTGGGTTCAAGTATCCGACATTGTTAACGTAAGGAGAATTTTAAGAACTCGTTACTTTGTGTGTTAATTGTTATATTGTTTGTCGTTTACTTGAAGGTCATTGCATGAGCTGGTCGAGGATGGATTAAAACCGGTTTCTACAATTACTCTTCCCAAAACTATTGTTTGGGTAGATGATATCCATTGGAACAATCCCAAGAGCTCCATTGTCGAAAAATTCATGGTAAAGCGAATTTCTGATAAGTATGATAACTTGAACTACTTATAAAGACATTAGACATGTATGTTTTACTCTTTCGTGTACTTTTTCTGGCAGTGCGAGTTACTGATGAGAAATGTAGAACCATTTCTGGTTGCCCCAAAATATTTTGATCAAGAAGCGTTATCCATGCTGTCCGGAAAACTCGTTACTGGACAACTCCAAACCGGCAGTGGAGATGCCAGTGAAACGAAGAGAAAGAGCTGGGATGCTTTCTCCATTCTTCTCAAGTTTGGCTTCATTTTGCTTCTCAGAGCCTCCAATTGCCCACTCATCGTATTTCATGTCAGCCAAAAGACAGCGGAAATCATTGATGCGTATGCGTTGTTGGATCGTGCTGAAGCAGAAGGCCATACTGTAAGCTATAAGTAAAGTAAATGTTTGAGCAGTTATCATCTTTTAATTAGACACTGAAAATGTTTTTCAGCTTAATTTTTTGTTTTATGTAGGTCATGAATTTGAAAAACACTGCGTCCACTACAGAGGAGCGGAACGAAATTGTTATGAGCTTTGTGGATAAAGTTGTCAATATACCTGCTGTTAAAACTCAAAAGTCGACATTACCTAGCAGACTACCAACAACAGCAGAAAGCACTTCAAGCTCAAGTGAACTCTCGTCACTGTCCTCTACTCGGGATATCAGTGAAGACATGGATGTTGGTCATGACCGCATGCTGGAGGAAATGACAACAGACGATAATATGCTATCGGATTTTGAGGACGATGATCCATTTGAAAATGATAGTTTTGCTGCTGTTTAGTCAGCGCTTATCATGAGGATGTAATAATGGGATGCTCCTAAATGCGTTTAATAGTTACTACTATTTACTTTATATATAGTTTTGAGCATAGGGCTCAATGTTATTGCAATTTTCACAATAAATGTTTTGACATACAAAGCGGGTTCACGTTGGAGTGCGTGAGTTTATTAGATTGAGGCTTTCGTGTGCAGACTTGAGAAATTTTGTGCTGATATTAAAAGTATCAGTTTACGTAAACATTCAATTTCGTTTTCAATTCCCCCTTTTTAAGCGTAGTACGGACAGAAAAAAAAATTATTACTCATTGGTATCAAGTCGTTACTGCCTCTCGTCTGAACCCAAATTTTCACTGGAATTTTCTGCAGTTTTATCAATCTCCTTTTTGTCTGAGGTAAAGAGGCTGATAACACTTTTAACAACGTCAAAGCTTCCACTGATTACTGCATCATTGACGGCTGATATCGCCTCAGACATCCCATTCAAACTTTTGACAGTAAGCAGATCCCCAACTTCTTCCATTACTGGCATATCGTCATCAACAGCATTTTGTTTCCCTTCCTTTGACAGTTTCTCAAGAGCCTGCAAAAGTCATGAAATTACGCAAAGTTTTCACAACCGAATCTTTCCCTTGTATATTTAACTAACCTGCTTCAATTGGTCAAACTCATTTACAACGCTTGAAGCTGGAGCTGGTGGTGTTTTGTCTTCATCTTCTGCCCACGTAGCAGAGGAAAGCATATGCTTCGAAGCTTTCATAGCCATTGCTGTTAGCCTACTTGGGGATGAATGAAGATTAGCTTGGGATTTCGAAGGACCTTTACACCTCGAAAAAAGGGGGTCAGTTCCATCGTTAATACAGCAGATAACATCTTGACTCAGTCGCACTCTGTTTTTTGTTACTGAACGGGAACGTTTTGCTATTTAGTTGGAAACAGAATAAATTGGTACTTTCTCCCAGTATAAAGACAGAGTTTCAGTTCCATGATAGCTGAAGGAAACTTACTTTTGTCCTTGTTTGCGTCAGTAATCAAATCACTGTTATGTTCGCTAATTGGAACAGAAGGGGCAGATGCAGATTCCTCCTTTGCCAGGCTCAGATTGTGGACAGATGCAGCTGAGCGGCTTAGTCCAGAGCTACCTGCGGATAGTTCCGGTAAATCTTCATAATTACTCTCATCTACCGGTTTCTCCTTGGTCGGAGAACTTTCACTTGTCAGAGAGCCTGCTTCAGAAGCGTTAGTTTCTTCTTCTACAACGTTATTGTTTTCATCTAAGGCTACTTTTGCGTCATTCCATCAGATTTCTTGTCCTCTTTAGTTTTACTTTGTCTTGCTATTGAAGCCCATAAAAATACACAAGGTAAACTTTTTTCCTCTCTACCGACTTGACTGTTAAATATTTATACATTATTATATGTATGCATACATGTACTTTGAGTTTCATTTCCATCGGTTCTATTGTTATTCAAATTATCCGATTCATATTCCGATTCTTCATCCCTAATTGTGGATGCCCTTGTTGATGTTTCCATTTCACTGGTGGCTCCGGATTCTGTTTCAAAATCTTCAGCTTCACTAATATAAATGGCTGGGTCGTTCCTTGGCAATGACACTGTGGTATCATCACCGTCGCTGTCTTCATCAGGCGAAACAGAGGTTTTCTTGTTGGCAAACAATTCTGTTTTCGACACGAGTTCTCCTTTTCCTAAAATATAAGTTGTAAAGATTCATATAGTTTCTTACAAAACAATTACGTTAAGAATGTATAAATACCAGTCTTACTGGAGACAAGAATCCATGATATAGGGAGACAGAATGAGCTAGTAGTATCAGATGGAACTGCATCCACCTTGGAAATTTTGATATGATAAGACAGTTTGTCATGCGACTTGAAGCACTTTACTGTTCTTTCCGTTGCAATTAGAGCCGTTCCCTTTTGTTTGACTTGCGTAAAGTTAGTTCTAATTGACTGGACAGGACCTTGGAAAGCAATCGTTTTGGACTGCTTCTTGATGAGGAGCTCATAACGGTATTTGGAATGGTTATGGGAAATGATGTAAAACAGCCAACTTCCATCAGTGTCTCTTACGACGATGGGGTAAAATGGAATCTTGTCAATCGTTATGATGTTAGGAATTGTACAAATCGGCATTGTTGGTGCATTCCGTGGGACTACAATTTCAGTTTTGAGTTCTTTACTGATAACAGCAATCTGATGAGTTTGCAAATGATCAAAGAGCTCCTCTGCGCATAGCATTGCTCGGCAAACGTTGAAAGGACATTCGAAAGGGGCAAACTCGCAAATAGCCTCATGAGATCTCATATGCGCTGAAGGAAGACACACTTTACAACCATGTTTGGAATAGGGACATCGTTGAAAAGTTTTATAGAGCAGTTCCTCCGCAAAGAAATTACGACATTCACCAATGGGCGCCCGACACAAGGCACAATCTTGTCTAGTAGTTTTACACTTGTGACATACGTTATGTCCTAAAGTGTAAGTAAAAGGGATAATTATTATGGGGCTAGTTGAGAATATCATATTGTGGATTGTATTTTTATATACACTCATACCAATTAGGCACTGGTAAACTGGAGGTGTAATCACTTCGTTACAGCCTGGACATCTCAATGTGTCCCTGACCTTTTGAACAAATGTATTTTCATCCTCCGAAATGGTGTTTCGGTTGGTGGTAGACACATTGGACGCAGTTCTTTTCGATTTTGTTAACTTGTTTCTGCTGGAACCACTCCCGCTTCCAAGTACAGCGCTAATGCTACTTTGTTCCTTCTTCAGCAAGTCCATCGCGCTAGCTTTAATGTTGTTATGCAAAACCCGGGACCTGCTCGTCTTTGGCGTACTTAACAAGGACGGCATTGGGGAGGATGAGGAAGTGGATGGACAGGTGTAAGTGACTGAGGTTGGAATCAATACTTTGTTTTTCCCTTTGGTGATCGGATGTTTCTTTAGATTCTTCAAAGCTTGCTTAGATTTTCCTTTTCCAGCCACCAAATTACTTCGTACCTGATCCCAATTTTTTCCGTGAATGAAATACACTTGGCATTTTATCCGACCATTTTTTCGGATGGACTTAATCATATTGTCGGTTGTAATGAGACATGATCCATTTTTCATTATATCTTCCGGAGCATTCCTAAGTGATTGTACGGCACCACGGTACATGACTTGTTTCTCGTCAGAGTACAGGACAACTTCGTACGAGAACTTTTTCATGTCTTTTTGTAACCCTAGTCCATAAGCCCAAAAATACCAGAGACCATCACGGCTCCGTGTTGAAACGGTATAGAATTCCGCACCAAATGCTGTGATACGCCATGGATTGTATTCTGTTTTGCGGTCAAAGTGGTCATCCAAAATCTCTACAGACGCCTGATGAACGTCACCTGTCATGATCTGAGACACAAATGCATTTTGAGGGTTTAACATGTTTTATATGCAAGCAAGGATAAACGCACATGAATTCTGCGTAAGACCTTAAATCCATGTTTATCTAAATGCTTTCCCATTTGATGGATCCCAACAACTTCTTGGCATGCGAGCTCGGGACACCTGTAAGGTTGACATTCACAGTTCTCCTGGTGTTCTTTCAGTTCACTTCCCAAGAAACTGAAAGCATTATTTCGATTAATTGAAACATTATACCAGAACTCAAAACTATTGCTTCTGAAACATGAAATGTGGAAAACATGTACGTTTGATGGCATCCATATTCTTCATATTTGCATGGAAAAGTCATGGAGTTGACGAGCTCCTCTGCAAAGTAATTCCTCGTGTCACCGTAGTCAGATTTGCAAAGTGGACACTCACTGACTTCATCAACGCAAAGGTAACAGATATTATGTCCAGCTGCAACAACATAGCAGTTTAATCAAATTGCCTGAATAAAGATTGTGGAGATTTGCATTTTCATGAAAATGAAGAATTTACTTTCGCATTGATATATCGGAGGAAGCAGAACTTCCAGACAAACTGGACATTTCATATTTTCTCTGATGAGTTTGGAAGCATCCTCGGTGTTTCCTGAATTGCGGTGTTTATTCCGACGGGAAGACATGACTGTGGCCATTCAAAATCAGCAAATTCCGTACTTTTCAAGAATTTTGGGGATTTGAGCTAGCAGTAATTATTGCATAATCATAGTTTGACTGAATCCTATAAGAATTCATTCTTCGTATGTATGAAAAATTATTACTACGAAACGTCTTTATCTGGAGCATAATCAAAGGTTCATCAGTCCAAGGAATTTCCATGACGCTTCATTTCCACCCATGAAATCGCGACGAACTGTGGGTCATGGGTGGTAGCTAGGTGGTAGTCCATCATGTGAATGATAAAGCCGATATATGAGAATGGAATGCATTCTGGATCTGCAGGAAACGACAGCAAATGCAAAACAAACGTTGTACAGGTAGCACACCGTCAGTAGATTATACGAGCATGTAATATTTTTAAACAAGCATGCTTTGGACGACGAGACCGATGCTGCAGATCCCGATACAACGCAAATACGTGCTTGCTTGCTTGGTTTCCTCAAATCCACAAGAATTTGAGATTTGGGTATCAACATCCGATTTCGTTATCCGTCATCCTTTTCTATGCATATTTTCGGATTGTGCAACATTGAAAATTTGCATGAGTTGTCAACAAAATTCCTTGTTGTTTTCGACTCAAATTTTAGTCGTCCGTTTGTTTGTCTTGTTGTTGCAAAAGTGCTTTTCAAGTGCATTTGTGCGTTAAAATATCTATTAATTTAGTTACGTTGCTGGAAACATTTCGGGTTCGAGGTGGAACGATAATTCGGATTTTGAAAATTAATTGGCGTCAGCGAGTTTGAAGAAAATGGTACTTTAAAATTTTCGTATAACATCAGACCTTGTTGTACAATAGTGTAAAATATTCTAAAAATGATTAATCATTGTCTTTTACTGTTTTTCTGTTTGAAGGAGTTTGATTCTTATGTGAATGCCACTGTGATGGAGGTGAAGGAGCAGATCAAGGCTCTGAAGTTGAGCTCTCAGAAGGTTTATGATCCTGATAAGAACCGATTTGGCAGAATTGAACGCTATGACCCAGTTGAGCATGAAAATTGTGACGTGGAGCTCCTTGGTTCGGATGTAATATTAGGGGATGTGCCACTCATGGAATTATTCCCTCATCGTGCCTTTGTATGTTACAAATTACAACTGTTAATTATTGTCAGTCATGTTTATGTTTATTTATGGGGAAATCTTTAGATTTTATCTTTAGTATTCATATTCGTATTGTTTGTTTTTATTTCAGCGGTTCAGAGCAGGTCAGCGTATTGTGTTGGAAGGCTATGTTGGGATGATCTCGAAAGTTAAGAGAAAGGTGAAAATTATACGCGGCAATGGAAGCAAACTGAAATTTCATACTGAGGAGGAATCATCGGGAACCTATGACAGTTACTTGTCAAATGGGAAACTTCCAACGTGGTGGGACCGAATTAGCCCAGATAATCAAGATATGTATTCAACTATAGAGGAGATTGGCTATCCTGGTAGCCCTGTAGTGGTTACGCCGGGAATGGAGTTGTCTAACGAAAGCAGAAACTTCTTGTGGAACCTAAAGGACGGGTTAAAACGATTGAAGGATCTCATACTTCGTACTGAGTCTAGGAGCTATCAGGTAGTTGAGGACCCTGACATTGTAAAGAAAGTGAAGGTACGGAGAATTTATATTTGGCAAGATTTTGATATTTTAGCATTTTGAATTTGGGATTTTATATAAGTTTCATGGTATTTTCACAGATTCAGAAGGTCAAAGTTGTGTGGGAGAGTCAAATTGATAACATTTCATCTGAAACGCCTACAGGGAATAAATACATTGCCACGTTTGCCGAGGTTAGCTATGGCTAAAAACCATATTAAAACTGTCTGCTGGGAAAAGTCAATGTTTAAATTAAACTATTTCTTAAAATTTTCAGGTCTTGGCTCCGTTAAGCCAAATTATGCGAAGTAGGATCTCATCGGATGTACAAGCTGAAAGGGGCAGCCTGTCAAATCTAAAGCTGTGTGGTTGAACGAGAAAATTATGGCTGACGGAGCTCCACGAAGTATTACCGTCGACGAAGTCGATAATCTTACTGTCAACAGTGAATGGCTTAAGCAGAATAAATGCAGTATTGGAGATGATTTAGCTGTGAAGGTGATCATTCGAAAACGACACGTTGAAGTTCGATGGGAGGTAATTTTAGTCTATACCATAGTACTTTAAGCGTTAGAACAACATGCAACTTGTAAATTCCTTCTTGTTTTAATTAGGATGACAGTTTGGAAGTTCTGCCAGTATCCCAAGTTGTGAAAATGATTGGCACTGACAATAATGCTGATGGATCATTGTACGAAATTAATATCGAAACTGACAATGAAAGTGTGGAAAATGGTCCTGCTGATGGAATTAAGCAGTCAGGAAATGAAATGGTGGAAGAATACAATATTCCCTGGATGCGAAACGTGCCACGATTCCAAAAGTACGATTTTGTTGTGGATGTGCTTAGAAAATTCCCATCTACGAATACAGTTTATGGTGTACTAAGGGCAATCAATGCCAAAGGTGTTAATAATTACATTGAAAGCACTTTTAATTCTTGTGTTATTTGAGTGCCCGAATTTGTTTAATTGTTTGTTATCGTGTTTTAGAATTCACAGCGGTTGTTGATTGGTACAGCGTGGATGAGCAACTTAATACAAATTTGTGGGAAGATCAAGCAGTTGTATCCATTTTTGATCTTGAACATATGGATGATCTAAACGATCCATTGTTTAAAATTGTTTGGAAACAAAAGAAGACTTTGTATGGCTCAGAGATCGTTTGCAGCCGCTTTGGATTAACTGAATTGGGGTTTGCAGCCGGTTATGTGCGGGAAATTAACCAACATGGACAGGTACAGTTTTAAAAAAATAATTGACTGATAACACTTGTGCTTAAAAACTAATGAGTAACGTAATACGTTTGGACGCTGTTTTTCCAAGATTGTTGTCACTGCTGACTCTTCGGTCTGGGATTTGTGGCCATGTCAAGTAAAAAGACTCGATTATGTTGCCTACCAAAAGGATGATGGAAATTGGGCAGAGTATTTTAATGCGTTTCGTACGGATGAAGCGGCAATGAAGGACTCGTTACCAGATTTTCGCTGGCAGCAGTTTAAGAAGACAACGTTTCCACGTATTGATATGGCTCTCGCAAATGGATGTGAACTTCTCTCCGAGTACCCAAGGCTCATGAAACTAAAAAACGCTCCTTCAAACCACTGGTATTTGGGCTATGAACCTGATTCCGAGTCAACAACGGGTTCAATGGATGAGCTGAACGATTCGGCAATAATGAGTGTTTTGGTAAATCAAGAGCTTAAGAAGACGTTGATCCAAATTGAAGGAGTTGAACTCTTTTTTTGCACTTATGAAAATCAGCCGGTAATAACACGTTTATTAATGGTAGTAGTATAACATTCGTTTGAACTTGTCACCATTTAAGTATCATTTATTGAATTTTTTTAGAAACTTGCTTCTGCTCTCGTTGTGGGTAAAAAAGGTAGTATATACGAGGACGGGTTGTTTATGTTTGACATTTACTTTCCAAAAGAGTTTCCCAACGATTTCCCATTACTTCACTACGTGTGCTATGCCACTAATTTAAATCCAATATTGGAGGACGCCTATTCATGTGGCCCAATAAAGCCTCTGAAGTTTCTCAACATGACACTGGAAGAAATATCAGTTAGCTTAGGCAAACAGCATGCTAGTAATCTAGCACTCAGGGACAGCAGCAATTCATCCCTGGACGAGAATGATGGCGCGAAAGAAGATGAGAATAGTTCGGAAGCGACGAACCGAGGAAATCAGAAACGGACGTATAATTTGACTAATTTTATTTGGTATATTCAGGGTTAGTTTGAGATATTAGTTTTTATAAACAAACTTTTGTTGTTGTCTTTGTAATTTTGTAATATGAATATTTTATGTTGCACTATTGTAGAAACCCTCTTTGAAATTAGTCCGGAAGACGTAATGGGAGAACTCTTTACTGGGAGTCTTCTAAAAAGTCACGTCTCAATCTACTATGAGTTTCTCTTGGGAAAGAAACTGGAGGCTTTAGCTAATATGCTGTCAAGCCCTTATGAACCGTGGTCTAAATTCTTGCAACTCTATCGTGATCGCATACAAATGTACGTCATTTCTGATATCTTAAAATTTATTGTCAATGTTGGAATTTTTTTACAACTATTGTATTTTTACTTTGCATTTTCCAGATTATTGGAGGTATCCGAGAGTATTGTAGAAGATCGGTGTAATAGTACACTGCAGCATGATGGCAGTGGTGATGCTACGCTTGTAGACAATAGCAAGGGCTCCGTATTATTCTTGCAGAGGAGGATCGAGTTTCTTCGGAAAGCTTTACAAGCGCACGCGGAAGCAATGGAAGTTCAACAACAATGCTCTGAATCAGAAGGTGTTACTGATCCTGAAGTTCAATCTGTGAACAGTGATGCAATTACAACTGAAGAAAAGACATCGATGGGAAAGAGTAACTACTACTCTAGTAGTAGTAGTAGCTCCGATTCCGAATTGTCAAACAAAGGCAGTAGTGTCGATGGAATGGTGATACCTGAAGTTTGCGCTTATGGCCATGATAGCAATCCTGAGGAGGACGACCCTGAATCTGGCTCACAGGAATTTAACTCATCTTTAGTTACAGCATTTGAAGAAAAGTTTGCCGACTTGCAGCTTGATGAATCAACTGTCAGCTATGATTGTCAGCAACCAGAGGAACGTGGTGTGGTAGAAACAGACGTTTAAAGCCATGTATCAAGCCAAGAATATCATGTGTAGTATTTTTATATTAATATCTTTTTATACGATTAAATATTATTGCTTTGACCAACTTTTTAGTGTATCATTTATTTAGTAAACTTTGTTTAAAATATTTAAATATTTATTAATAAAAATGTGTATAAAACAGAAAAATCTTGTATCATTAGTGTTAGTTATTTATATCACATCTGTATAATAGCGTGCGTTCCTCCCAAATACAGTAAACTGCAACTTGAATTGAAGTAGAGGTGATTCTTCGTCATATGCCTCTTGTAGCTGTGGTATAAGTAGTAAGGGATCAATCGTTATTCTGTCTTGAACAAAATTGTTGATAGGAGTTCCTAATAATGGAGAAAATTAATGCATAGTTTACATTTGCCATGCCGAGGAAATTTTGCAATTATGCAGTTGCCAAAACGTACCTTGTGCTTGAAGTAGCTTTTTGTCTTGAAGTTCCCAAACTTCCACACGAAATGATGAGTACAACTGGGACCAACCGCAATGCTCGAGTATAACGTGTAACGAAATAGCATTGTCATCTCCTTTGTGGAGCTCAGCAGCCCAGTGAGTTGTGAGGAACCATAAATCATGCTTCAGTATAAACCGTGTAAAGGCAAAGGGCTTGTCATCACGATTACTAGAATTAGTGTTCCTTGTAGAATTCTGTTGCTCTTGCATTTTGGAGAATATGTCTTCAACATCAAATACTACAGTTTGAACATCTTTCGGTGAAGGTTCTGACGGTATTACTGTCTTCAATAAAATATGTTAAACATTGTGAATATGATGTAGATTTGTTCGTGTGATATTAGAATTATTAGCTTATCCATCCTTGATCAGTATTAACTAACCACCCCAGAATATAGTTTTTGACCAACGCCAAGCAGCTCTAGGCGAAATCTGATTCTGAAGACGCCTCCTTCCAACAGTCCATTGCTTGAATTACGAATTTCACCCAGAGATATTATGTTAGGTAGGTGCAGAGTTCGACCACTTCCATCTAAAAAGTTTACTGGTGCTGCAAACGCTACAAATGAAAGTGATATGATCTAAAATTTCTGCTTGTTTTATAATTATTAAGATGTTTTTGATTGCAATTAACCTTCCGAATACACATTTCCAGTGTCGTCCAGAACAAAGGCTGTAAAACCTGCAAACAGAGCTCCTCTATTGTATCTCTCTTCAAAAAGAACCAGGTTTGCAGCAACAGCTTCATTCTCACTACCCAGGGAAAATTCCCAACTGGATACTGCTCCAATAGAATACCCAGCTTGGAATGGAATCGCAACATTCCGCAGACCACTCTCCAATGCGTCTTCCCACTGAACTACTTGCATGTCCACGAATTGGATTTCTTTTGTCGGCTGTTCTGAATACATGATATAAAATGTATCAATGAAGGAGATTATGAAATGCTTTCAGTTTACTATAAAATTTTGCATAAACTAATTGCCATACGTGGTGGAAATTCACGTCATGGTTCACCGTTACCAGCAATCCTTCTAATGCTCGTAGCTGTGTTAAATTTTCAAAAATGTCAGAACTGCAAAATTATTACGAAAAGCATCAATTTTGAAGTAGTATTAGTATACCCTGTTTTCCAGAATCGCTATCCTGGATGCCAGTGCGACATTAGCAGCAACAAGATGAGATATATCTTCATTTGGAGGTTCTATGTCAAAGGTTTCCTCTTGTGGTGCAGGAGTACTTGATTCCGAAATGTTAGTGTTTGTAACATTTGATTCTAAATTCCCTTTACTGGAATTATTAGAACTGTTACTATTAATAAATGCCTTACTCTCTGAAATCTCTGCGTGAGTAACGGTACACAGAAACCCAATCAGACCAATAAAGCCAAATATGATGAACCCAGATAATATTTTCATGATTGGATATTTCTTTTGAATTTTTTCCAGGTTCAAGCAGCAATGTCCACGAAAATAGTCGACCATGTATTCTAAATCTAATGCTGAGAGCGTCAGTTATGTAAATAATAATTTAAATGAAATGAGACATAATAGCTTTGCTTGGCGGGTGTAGTTAACGTGTAAGTAAGCATAATATGAACCTTATATGGATAATCCATAGGTTAGCATAACGAAGCAAGTAAACATCATCTTGTTCACGTAATAGTAATAAGAAAAATGATTCATTATAACCACTGATGTGAGTCACCTTATCTTTGCTTTTGACCGAACGAAGACTATCCAAAACTTGCTTGAGATCACCCATCCGTCCATGCTATACTGTCTTTCTGAAATATTTTTAATACAACGACTGTGTATTATGCGTATCGTACAAAGTACTCTGTCACCCGTGTAGCTCACACTCCAGACACTGCATAAAAATTAAAGTTTGTATAGTTTCTTCCAGCTCTACGGTCACTAAACCCAACTTTGTCCTTTTTATGTATTATCAATAAAGTGTAAATACCAGCATATATTATGGTAAATGAGTTGAGAATCTCAACTTGTGATCATATCAAACAGGCCATTTATCCCTATTCATTTCTGGGGCACATTAAGACATGAAATCTTACCAACTGTCAACTGCTATGTTAACTTGATAACACAACTGTCGATTACTGTATGAGATGAACACAAATAACAGTTCCCGATTTTTAGCTTTAGTTAATGTATATTTAAAATATTATAAAATAAATTTACAAAGTAATAAGTTTTCTTTTTTATCATCATTTATTGACATTGTTTGCAAAGACATTTCACAAAAATAAAAATACTTGCAACATCGCCTCTCGATTATAATTCAAATATAGTAAAACACCACACTGACTGAAAAGCATGAACGAAGCGAAGGATTCTTGTTTCAAATCCTGTTCATGACTGAAGAGTAACTAAAGAATATCACATTTTGTACTTACAACATAATTTTCAAAATTGGTTGAGTGAGTGAAATATTATTGACAATTCACATTCATTCTATTAAAAATATGACAAGGGATCAGGTCCAAATAAACATAAAACACATTACATACACACACGGTAAATACACAGTAATACTAAAAATTAAAAATGTATTACGTAGATCAGGAAGGTCTGGAAGGTATACTACTGCGGACGAGACTCGGAATATCCAACCGTTGAATATGTGCACGATAATATTAACTTTTGTTTGATAGTCCATGATCTTAAAGATCCCCTGGGAATTGACTACGATCAACAAATTCAAGTAGCTTTGATTCCCAAAGTTTACGATCAGTTCCGTAAATCTTCATCGTTTCCCTTGCCTGGCTACTCAATACGCCTCTAATAAGGCTCAAAACTACTTCAAACACTGTTGGAGCTGTTAAGAGAATTTGGGTGAAATTGCATTATTATACAGTACCTAAATCTTTGTAGTACAATAGAAAGTAGTTGTTGGTTATCTGAATTCATAGCAAGAAGCATTGTTAGTCTTACAGTTCACAAAAATGACTTTCTCAGCCGTTCCAGGGTATCGTGCCTCTAGAGTCGTTGACAAAGTCGTGTAAAATGGCAAACATGGTAGACATGCGTGTTGGGCCAAGTTGTATCCATCCATGTTCATTATCATGTTAAATTGTGTAATCTGAAAATCATTATGCTAATAATCAGTACCTTCTCCAAAACAATGGACGATGAATTGTAAAAAGTTAACTCACGTTGCTGCCTTTTGCTCTCATGGCACGAACTTTCATATCGGCTTCCTCAAACATTTTAGAGAAATAGCGACCGAGTTTTGGAAGCATTCCAGCAATGGCCAATTTCCTTATAGAATAGAACAGATTCTTTATTGGCACGTCTAGCATTTTCAATACAATTTACTGTTCTTCTCTCAATCTTACCTTATGTCCCAATCACCATATGAAAAGTACAGAACTAAACGGGATTAGATAATATTAGCCAGTTTAAAAGAGTAAAAATGAAGATATAACGTTTGGCAAGATTTATAAAATATTCATACGGGGTCTCCCTTGCTTATCATAGTTAGATAAGTAATACGGAAAGTCAGCGTCCATTTGTGACCAATCTTCTTGCATAATTGTGTCGATCCGATTTTCACGCCTCCATTTCAAGTTCTACATTGAGATTTAGATTTTCCAACGTCAGTTGAGTAGGTTTTTTTCCCCCACAATATTCAAGTGTTTTAACAACCGGTATAATGCAACATGTTATGCATCACAAATGTAAAAAGTCTTACCTCTCTCAAAAGCTTCTCTGCTTGATTGACATCAAAGTTTTTAGCTACAAGAATAAAAACAAACATTTTTATAATTATTTTGATTCCGCTTATATGAGAATTATTCCGTCTTAATGATTTAAATTTGATTTAAATATATAAAACCTGAAAGCCATCGCAGCAAATATATGTCTTCCTTCATGTACGCGTGGGGGAGATCATCTGCAACCTTATCTCTAAGTTCCTCAATTGTAAACCTTTGAGACTTTGTTAAACCTGTAAGGGTGATAGGCCACGCTTGCACTACCACCGCAACACTAACAACAGCGGCAAGAATGCTGGAAACTCGACTTAGACTCATCTTGAAATAAATATAGATTTCTGAAAAACTTTACTAAAACTCGCCCCAACCAATTATTCCACATGAAAGTGATTATTGCATAACTCTATTGCACACCGTAAACCAAACTACACACGTCACTGATGGGTCCTTGATATCTTTCTATTTTTTAAACACAACCCTAAAAAGCAATTATGTCTTCATTTATGATGCTTGTTGGCCGCTAGCCAGTTGAGATGTGACTGACAACTATTTAAAAATCATCCTCAGTTTAGAGTACAGTTTCTTCTATTGTGCATGCATATTCAGGTGGCTAAGCGTTTGGTAACTTTAACCAGTGTGCTTACTAACAACAAGGTATCACTCATCAGAGTAGTTGAAAGGCAGTCATCAACAATGATCTTATGTCGCTTCTAATGTAGCCCATGTATATGCACTAGTGGTTTACCAGATCTATTCACAGTTTATCAGATAATACATAACAGATTATGGTATACGTGTGCTCTGAACAGTATATCATATATAGTACAATCATCATCATCATCATCATTAGTTCACCAGAGTCCATTATCATGCAAAACGAGAGGTAGACTGCAACTGCAATTTGTCGCAGTCCTACTTGGATAGATTTGAATAAAGTCTAGGAGTTTCATTGCATCTTTACTTTTTCCATTCATTTTATAAAATGTTATTGACAGTCGCAATAAAATTCCTACCTTCACATTGATTGAGAAGCTATGAATACATTAGAGTTGAGTTGATGCGTGCATTTCAAAAGTGTGTCGGGATACAGGTTTCCTTTTATTGCTCAAACAAAGCAAGAGCAATGGCAGTGGGGCAGTTGTGCATCATCTCTCAAATTGAAGAGATTATGAGATGCACAGCGATTTGATGTGATATTGTAAACATAAAAGTTGTTGAGTTGGCCCATAGTACTTTTACATTTGGGTAACATTTGACAAGAAGCCACGCATATTGCTTCTTTGTCCACAAAAAATCCCTAGAGGATTACTATATATCTGTGACCTTAAGCGTGATTACGGGAAGGACAAAGGGACGACAACCAAAAGGACCTTGTTTTTGGTTGGAATGGGATGCAGTTCTCAAAACAGAAGTTAAGATGATAATGTGTAGAGGTGTCATTTATAATAAGTAGGTTTAGAAATGTACTTAATAAAACGCTTTTGAAACACATGCTTTTCCATATTATTAAGTTCTCGGTGAATTAGCCCAATATGAGATTGTCCCCGTTTAACACTTGACAAAGCATGGCTTGAAACTTCATTAGCACCCATTATGGTTGTGATATTTTTATATAAAATGTTATGGATCATGTTTTGTTATGTAACGTGTTAAATTAAGCGGATGAATTTTAGTGTAAGGTACTTGGCACTCAAGGTTAAGGTACAGGGTTGTTCATTTGGTTTGATCATTTAATTTAATTGTGAACTCCTCAAGGGTAAACAAAGAACAACTGATGATGATGGTTATGATTATCATTAGAAGAGTGTTGTGAAACAAAATACACTCGGTATATTCACGAACAGGATTGTTATAATGCGATAACATCATGTTCACTTGTTTACTCGTTAGAGATGCTGCTGCTATGTAGTTGAAGGATCATTACTTGATAGGTGACGAGAGCGCTAACAATCTGTAGAGAACATGAATTTGATCAACTCAATTCAAGCATTCATAGAAGTGCACCCGTCTACATCTACATAATTTCAATACGGTAATGCTTATTTGCTCTCCCTTACCGTTGCTACAAATGATTGATCCACCACAAAATAGCCACTTCCGGAGATACCTACTTGAGCAGAAGATATTTGGTTGCGGAAGCGCTCCAGCTATTAAATCAATTAAATATTTTTGTTGCATCTTGTAAACACGGCATGTTACTCATGTTTTAAAGAAATGAACTTGGATGAAGGTTACCAAATGGAAGAAAGTCTCATTCCTCAAAACATCCAATCTTGCCCTTGACAAATAGAGGATCCCATCGGTTGTCACATTATGAAATGCAGCAGCCAAACAGCTTGTTAGCATTATCCTCACAATTAAATATAGAAACTCAAAGGTTGCTTGAAGGACGATGATGGGCTTGGGACTGGAGAAGTCTTCAGAGAGCCCCAGATGAACTCGTGTGAAGAGGTAGATTATATTGCAAACGAAAACTATTATGGTGATGGAATTCAACACGTGTTTCGTGTCCTGCAAAAGAAACGTAAACTGTTTCCAGCTCATAAAAATGACCTTAATAACTTTAGCTAAAGCCCAGTGAAGAATCCTTAAATGTTCTAAAGATGTAACATTTAAGCTGCTTGCATGCTCCGTACAAGCAAGGTGAAGAACCTTATTGAAGCGCTTGAACTGGTAGTGCAGACCAAACGCTGTGACACCTATGAGAATGTCTCCATAAGCCCAAAGTATTTCTAAAACATGACCTATTATTGAACATGACCACACATTCAATTAAATTATTTCTGAAAAGCTACATGCGAAATTACTACAGAAAGTAGATCTAATAATTATTATTGCTACCAAACAGTAGTATGTATAATCCGGTCCAGACACTCTCAAACTCTTTCACTGTATAAATGCCCGCGACGAGATACAGATAAGTCTTGAAACTGGAAGGCTCATTCTTCTCATACTCATATAGAAAGTATAGGGTTCCTCCGCACAAGCTAATGACAACGTAAGAAACAGCTAAAATATGAGATTTGCGAATGAATCGGTTGTGTCTTCTGCTAATTTCGCTTGTGAAAATCATTTCCTTTGCAAATATTGAATTTTCCCATTTCTTGTTTATCGTGTTCTTTGTTGCTTTAAAATATGGATAAACAGAAAGCATTGATGATCGATATAAGTAATGCATAAATATGAAATGTTAAGATTACAACTTTAGTCAAGTCCATTGTTTTACCGTAAAAATGTTCATAATACATAAGATGGGCTTCCATAACTTTCCACGAATGATAAATTTTGGGGAGCTCCTTACATTTAAATGCACCAAACGCAATGGTCCCAAAAATATGTAGGTGGTAAGTTAAATCTTGTATCAGTTGAACAAATGCTTCCCTGTATTCATTGGCAGAAACACTTGCATCCTGTACTTTCTCTCGTATAAATGAAATCACTGTAAAAACTAGAATACAACCATTGACTAACATGGTGTAAAAGACATATACCACTTGCCAATGCTGTTTTAGAGACGCTAATGGAATCCACTTTCTTGACGACACGACGCCATTCTGGAGTACATTTAAAGGACTGATCACAACAATGCCAAAAACTTTCCCAACTGTGATTACAGGGGCAATCCCATGATGAAATATGGAGTTTGATGCGATTTTCATATGCGTCATTTGAAAAACAGATAGAGCACACAGAATTCGTTCGTATTTTCGCTTTATTGAACTCACTTGAGAAATATATGGTTACTGTAATTAGTTACACAGATACAGACCCCCTTGAACAGTTGTAATAGGGAATCTGGCTGAGATGCGCTTGAAATGTAGAGAACCCAAATATCCACTCCCCATAAAAAAGAACAAACCCATAAAGAACCAGAACGCAAACAATGTTCAGAATAACACCGTTCACCATCATTTCTTTAACCTTCAGTTCCCCTGTCGCAAACACGATCGCATTAGCTGGAGATGAAATTGGAAGCATGAAACCGTACGACGCTGTTACAGCGGCTGGCATTGTGAGGAAAATTGGATGGAGTTGCAATTTGCAAGACTGTAAAGAAAGTTATAAACTCACAATAGTCATGTCTAAATTATTCAGGTTTGATTGACAAGAGGGGTATATAATGTCAAGTTTTGTATCCCTTTTCTTACCACGCTGAAGAGGATCGGTAAAATTAAATTGGCTGCCGCAGTACCTGGAATATAAAATGAAATTTTTGTTGACATTGATACATGATGTTCTGTATGTACCACTGGAGTAATTGGTTGCCTTACTTGAAACGACTTCTGTTATAAGAGATGTGAAAATCAATACGACCAGTAGTAGAACAGGTTTCGGGAAAAACTTCAAGTCGTCCAAGACATCTCCTATGTCATCAGATAACCCTGAATAATCAGCTGCATCTGCAATGGCGTAACCACTTCCAATATGGAGAAGGTAGCCCCCTGTAGTTAAAACATGCTATTTGAAATACCATGGATTTATACACCTTAGCATTGTTCTTTGTCCATAAATGAGATTTACATGGGGCATTAGCAGACACAAACTTCCAGTTTAAGAGTGCTTCATACTTTTCTGATGGTTCATATTCTCCAGCTGCAAAATATTGATTTTTTTATTATAGAGTAATGTGTTTAGCGTTCCTTGAAAAATATTTTATAGATGAGTCTCTTACATTTCTTTGTTAAAAATGACCAATCTAAAGTAAATTAAATTAAAGATCAAGTATGCAGTTGGTAGAAGTTATTCTATGAACCAGATTGTAATACGTTTTTTGTTCACTACCTTTGGGGATAATGAAAAGGAGTATAACCCCGACCATCGCTGCTGTAGAGTCGCCATTACTGACTGTCTTATCAATGGCGTCCCATCCAGGGAAGAATTGGGGATCTTTAAATTCGCGAATTCGAAATGTTCAATCGAAAGTTGTTGCCATTAAAAGAAGTACATTTTTAAAAGTTACTACTTTACCACGCAAGAGCCAAAGCACGACTACTAAAATGAAGACTATAAGCACTCCAATTTCATGGGATGTTATTGGTCCCAACTTGGCGTACTCTTCGTGGATGTACTCCTTTGCCTTTTGTCTTTCTTTGCCCCCACTCCATTTTTTGAACTGGCTTATGCTGAAATACCTCGACAGTAAGAAAATCCAAATCAGAACGACGTTGACCAAGACATGGGGTAAGTTGAATCCGATCCATGTGAAAAACGTTGGTCCAACAAGATTCGGGTTTTTGTCCAGCTTATACCTTGTAAAAATAAAGGTCAGCTTATAACTATAATTTTTCTTTCATAAGCGTTGATGCTACGAACTACGAACCCACATACTTTTTGGCAAGCTCTTTGAAGACCTTAATAGGACCGGTGCCAACGAGTGAAGCAGTCCCTCCAACATTGGCAGAGATGGCAACAGCTACCAACAACATTTTCTTTATACTCGTACGCAGCATAAAATCTTCATCCTCTACCTCTCTAACGAATACATACAGATTCTACAATATTTTAGCGCGACTAATAGTTAATTCATATAATATTTCAGCAATAAACTCACTCGACTTTAATTACTATTTCACCAGCTCCGCCCTCATCCATGTGAACGTGATGCTTCGAATGCTCCTTTTCAGGTGTTACTATACCTTCTTGAATGATACTCATATTTGAATGTGTATGAACACTTAAACTTGAACCTGATGCAGGCATTGCTGCTGCAGCATGATCTGTAGAATTCCTTCTCGAATGCATTCCACCGATACCACTTTCTGTTGAACCTCCCACTGTGTCCTCCCAGTGCACCCCTGATTCCCTCCGTATGGAGTGGGTTGAGAGTCTGCTAGCTCTCCTACTTCTCCTAGTAAAATTGTCTACACTGCCTCTGTTCAGAGCAGAATTTGCAAACACATGAGAAGCTCGACGATTTCTCAGTTGACTGGATCTTCTACCGTGTGGGGGAAACAACCCTGCGGAATCTACATTATTTGCAAAGGGATCATCTTCTTCTTCGGGTTGTTCTTCCTATAAAACGCAACAGGAATTAGTCAAGGGGATCATTGCATGAATGAAGAGTTTTATATTATAACTTACGCGAAACATTGCGGCAGTAATGGCACAAACGATAGGGATTAGCATGGTGGTGCATGAAGAGTCGGAAATCCACATGGATAACATTGCGGTGATAAAAACCGTGCCAAAAAGAACACTGTAATCAAGCAGGTGGAACATTAGTTTAAGTTTTGGTTCTTTAGGTTGCACTGATAAATAGAAAAGGATGTATTATTTTATACAATGCAGGATTCGTTCCACAAATGCTGATGACGCGAAGGGCACCACGAATATGAAGACCACTATACTCAATTCCCAGTGCCAAAATAATGGAACCCAAAAATATCATGTTTGATTCTCTCATATAATTTTTTGATACATCGGCTGCAATCAAAGAAATTGCAAGAATTTCATAAAAGTTTGGAACATCATAAATTATAAAGTGAATGTATTTTATTTTATTTTAACCTGCATCTTGAACTCCTAAAATTAAAATAAATATTACCCATGAAAATAATGTTTAATGTAGTTAAAATGTCATTCATGTTGTTTCAAATAAAGTACACACCTAACATGGGAAAAAATACAACTGGAAAAAGGGAGGTTATAGCCAAAGGTATAACTTCGAAAATCCAAAATATTCCCATTATAAGTATCACATAAGCAGTCTTAAGTTCCTGAAATAGAACAAGACCAATCAGACATTCATTCATTACCTGCCTTTCCTTTGAAATATTGGACATTCTTAAGGAATCTCTTACAGTTGCATGGTTGTCAAAAGCCCATACTAACGGAGAGAAAACTACCAGCACCAAAATCGCTACAACCAGCCTCCAATTGTGCTTTAGCCTTAGCTTCCCCTCTTCGATGAACTTTCGCGAAAACATTTTTCCAGGTAGGAAATCCTAAATAGTAATTTCGATCCACCAAAAAATATCCACAGGAGCATAGTCAGCAACCTTTCACCACTACTGTGTAGAGATGGACTAAAGAATTCAAGTTCATGATGAAAAATTACCATGAAAGCCTGACGTCGCTGTCTGTTGCCAACAAAACGTCCACAAAATCAGTTCCATATATAGTCGACGAGCATACTTGGTCCCATTGTTCGGATGGAAGTTACGCTTAAATTCATCATGTTCATAATGAAAAATATAGGGTGACAATTAAAGATATGTATCTGGAAACTCAAAACGTTGATGTTATGAATGATAATGCACATTCAGAGATTCAGGATCAAATCAAATTCCAGCATAACAGCATCTGCCATCTGCTACATACAAAAAGAAGACTATAAAGGTGTACTAATATGTTTTTTGTTGCGATCTATTTTACATGAGCATGAGATGCGGTATGACAAATGCACCGAGAAAAAAAAATGGTGTAACCTTGACATACGAAGTAATAATCCATTGTGTGTGGGGCAGACTGTGCATGTTGTCTATATTGTGGAAATGTCGATTCTAAAAACAAACCGGATAAGTCCATATAACGTTATCGTTCATCGTTGGGATCATCCGGTCTGGGCTTACCTATGTAAACTAAACGCCAAAACATGATGCTACAAGTCACTCCATTATGATATGATATAAATATGATGTTGAACATTTGTGTTTGCAGACAACTTTCGCTCATACAAAAACATATATATGAAGATGAAGATGAATGTGTTATGATAATTATTATCCATTTTGTAACGCTATATGATTTTATGATATCGGGAACAACAAAGTGTGGAGAGATGACGTAAAACTTTCTTTTAATACACTGTTTTATTACAATGGAGCAGATCATGGTGATGTTATTTTTAAACGGATTTTATTACCCCAAAATTCTACGGATCCATAAATGTAGAAAGAAAAAAATGATACAACTTACTCATATTCATTATTTATATGTATGTACATAAGAAGCCTTTTTAGACTTGAAATAATATAATACCTGAAACACGTATTAAATTTATTTTGAGCACACTCATTTGCCTACACCACCCACCCAGCCAATAAATAAATAATAATTTATGTATAAAGGAATGATCATTATTGCTTTTAAGAGTACCTGCTGCAGATGCAGACACAAAACTTGGAGCGTATTAAACATGTATGCACCCATCAAAGGGACTTTTTAAGGCATAAAATTAGTTACACTTTTACACGGTGGAGTTGTGCGTGCTTTTGTGATGCTCGTCTTTTTTGTCATGTATAAAACAGATCGAATGGTAGGGGGGTGGAGGTGGTTCCTCGGAAGCTGAGCGAACTGGTGACAAAATGAATGGTAAACCCAGTCTTTTTCTTCCTGGCGAAATATCTCGCTCTCGTCTGTCCATTAAATTGCCGGTACTAACAGTAACTCTCGATTCATTAACGACCGTAACGGATGTGGAAGTTCCGTCGCCTCCTCCCTCCCGTCTGGAATCATTATTAGTATTTTCTTCGTCATCTTCCTCCGTATATGTGGCACAGTACTGGATAAACCTTGATGGAGACCATGAACATAATTTAAGAATTTCTTTCTTCAATTCTATGAATCATTCTAAAGAGTTGAGATTTAAAGCATGTTTTACGTACATGAAACAGTAGAAGCATCCTATAAACATGAGAATAATTCCGATAGGCACGAATGCAAATAGGAGCACAATAAGCAAGTAATCAATCATAAGGAAACTACGTTAAGTTGATGAGATGATGTGAAATCACAAAAAATACAACATCCATACATACGCACTTTTTTAGCACAAGCACTATATAGCCCCAACACGAATTCAGATCATGATGATATATCATCTCACAACAACAATCCTAATCGTTCCTCTTTCTTGAAGTTGATGGCCAATTACAGTCACTATAATAGTCACCAGTATGTAATTGAGCATGACCCTGTACTGCTAATTGGAACAATAGAAGAAAAGCTAGCCGTAAAAAGTGTATAAAAATTTTTAAGGGAAAAAATCAAAGCTGAGATATCTCACTCTTTACACGAATCCAATCCAACTATTCATATCGTTCACATAAAAGCTCAACGAAGATAATGAACGTTTGCAAAACGGAAGCTTGAGTTGAGATTCCTTCCCTGCTTTTCCTTCTCTCCTTTCGCTGAGGAAAGGGATTTGAGAATCTCATCGTCAGTTTGACGAAGGATGTAATGTGGTAGTATGAATGTGTTTGAAATCAACTGAACTACAAGATGTCTCAAGCCTGACTCAAAAAATAAAATGCCATTAACTGATATACCCTATAATGAAGCACATTTGGGAGTATAACGCTTATTTAATTCATCCTCTTTATCGACGTGAGCTGTTTTCCGGAAATTTATATCCGATATTATATCTTAAGTGCAAAATAAGTATGCTCAGCAAAAACTTTTCCTTTTGTCTTCCTCTCTCGTCCTCTACCACCGTAGTATTTCTATTATCAGAAGCATACGTGTTACATGGTTTTTTTATATAGTAGTGATTTAACATAATTGCTATAAAGCGAAACAGGATGCTCCAATTTCCAATCTTTATTTGAGATAAACACGGATTTACATTGACATCTGGTACAGAATCGGTTTTGAATTGGGAGGCTGCAAAACGATCCTGTACTCTGTGGCTCTGGCCCCACTAAATTCTCGCCTTTAATCAGTCATTGAAACGCAAGCTGCAATTCCTCAAATTTTGCTAGATTTTTCCCTAATCATTGTTTAGTTTTCATCGTCATCAGTTTCACTTAATCTTGCTTTTCCACTGCATTCTTCTAGCCGATTATTTCTAATGCATTTTCTGCATGTTTGACAAGCACATAATGCTCTACACGCACCTTGTATCTTGTTTAGCAAAAATGATAATAAAAACACACAGCTACTAAGAAAAAAATACAGTACAATAACATCTTCTGCTAAATCAATTGAAGGAATCGAGCTAAAAACTTTTTGTCACAGTGAGAAAAAAGTTTGAAAAAAGAAACTCTTTCTCTAGTTCGGAGAGATATGTTAAAGGTCCAGAAATAGATACTCATAAATCTTGATTCTTCACTCTTTTTCTCCTTCCGTTCTCCTATAACTAACTAACGTATGTAACACAGATACAGAGAGAGGTAAGCCATAATAGCATTTCTCTTTTGAGATGCGATATGTATATGCGATTAGGCTGCACGCAAGCAAGTAGGTAGGTACACACAAGACGTATATTACATGAACTATCTGTATGTATATTTGCATATCTAATTGGAATCGAAGCGTTTAAATCTTTTAAGTGATTTGTTTAGGGAGAGTATGCGCTATGTGGATGTACGTAACTTAATGCTCACTATGAATGTTTCATGTTTTTTAGGAAACCAAAGGGAAAAAGTTTAGAAAATAAGTATAAACGAACACATCTCATCATGACACTTTGTGCCACTTCATACTTGTGTAATAGTTGTTTATTGTAACCTTATGACTATATTATGTTTCTTTCCAATTCCAACTTGTACTCTACAAATCAAAGTCTTCTCGAGCACACTCTGATTGTTCTCAAACGAGGAGAACAAACTAGAGTGCAGTGGCTGTGCGGTTGCTTTTCATTTCATCAAAGAGAAAGGCAGTCTTGGTTAGATTCGGATGTTGATATATGATAACTTCCCCTCCTATTATTTTAGATTCTCATATTGACACGGGCAACTTTGGATCGAATATATTTTATTTAACTCAATCTAATCGCCTTCCACAGTCAAAGGCGTCGTTTTCATCATGCTGAATTTGAATTATTGCCATTGAGTCACCACCACGAGTCGTTTTCTCGCATGGCTGTCGTACCTATTTAGCATTGACACCGACACCGCACAGTGAAGCCAAGTTGTGTTCTTTGGTCTCCAACAACGCGTTCTGGCATGGCATTGATGCATGTGGCGGAAAGTTGGGGCTGAGATATGTTCATGTCAAGTGAAATCAAGCTCCATAATCCAATCAACTTTTAAATTGACTCATACAACACACACAAACCAACAGATATCTTTATTTGATTTTGCATTTTTTTGGAAAAAGAAAGGAGGGACTGAATTCTTCAAAAAGTCCCAAAACTCATCAAAGTCTTATCAGTTTCGTTCACCTTTTCAATTTCGATTTTCCCTATTTTTAAATTGTTTTTCACTTCTTTCATCAACTCCCAAAACGTAGTTTATATGCATAGAAGAGCCAAAAGAAATATAACTGTTGTTTTTTCCTACTCATTCGTGTACTGATTCTATATTGAGGATGAGAAGACATTTGACAACAATAATGATGACTTTTACTGATCATTATCTAAAATTTGCACGTTGACACAATGGGCGTTTGAATATTTTTTCTCGTGGGCTTGTGCATATGAGAACAGGATCAACTTGTTGTGTGGTAGTGGTTCTACTTTTTGAAAAATACGTTTAATCACAAAGGAAGCAAACAAGAAGTATGAGCGTCATGAGCAAGAATTTATTTTTTGGCAAGTGAAGCCAGCCAAGCTGAACCTAAATGCAATTTAAAATATTAAGGCCTTCGTTTCCCGTTACCTCATGTGGCGAATGAAGCATAAGTTATTGTGCTTAATACTTTTGTATATTCATAAGAATATTACGCATATATACTGTGATGGGCGACAACGGAAAGAAAAATCTTTCTTGTTAGTTGGCCTGTCATAAATAATCGAATCAGCCTGATGCACCGTGTCTGGAAGTGTAATTACCGGGAGCTTTTGGAAAGTCAAAAGCCTTCATGAGTATTGCACACATTTAAGAAATGATTTTTGTTCCACACACTCAACCATCTATATTGAAAGTGTACTTTGTGATTCATGCACCGATTTTTTAAAAAATTGCACGTACTCACTTGAGTTCAACTGAGAAATGGCTCACATTTGCCAAATATATGAATCTGTAAAATTCATAACTCATTGCTGTTCCAAATATTAGAAACATGTATATCTCCAAATCCCAAGGCGAATAACCAAATGATGATAATTTCAAGTAGGAATGATTTTTGCTTCTCTCAGTTCTTTCACACGTAAGATGTTGTTGATGCTTCAATTGACAAACATGTTTCTTGTACCGCCCATATCTTGGGAGAGCTTCCTGAGAAAATAACATGAGTATGTTTGAAGTGAAGATTGCTATATTATCTTTGGTGTAGACATAGATATCTTAAAAAGAAGTCGTTAATTATGAGCGGATGACGTATGACTTTCCTGACATGATACATACACAATCATTATCACAAGATTGTATTATAATCTTTGCCACTAATCGGAAGTAATCTTTAACTTTAATCGATGACTTTACAATTCACCTTTGATTCGCCGTTTTCGTGACGAAGATGGATTGTGAAATTTAAACCGTTTTTTCGTGAAAAAAATGAATGAAACAAAGAGTTATGCTACAATGATACAATCCTAATAACAGATATATTGGAAAATGATGTTATAATTTGGCATATGAACTTTTGTTTCGAAACCATGCGTCAAGTAATGAGCATATTTGGGAGCTAGAAGGATAACCTTTAATCAATGATTGCTTAATATCTTCAAATCTTCAAAAACAGCGTATATCATTTTATTTTATCTTGAGGTCATATTTTGTACTGATGACAGAAAGAGATATATAACTGATATGAATTTAGCTATATTACATCTCAAAGAGACATGAAAAATTCAAACCAGCAGTTGCGTAATTATTTTTTTTGTAAGTGAAATAGCGTTTAGTCTTTAATCGAGAGAGCTACGAATAGGTTTATGCAGCATATACACGAATGTAATCAACGGCCATAGCTGCATTTTCTCCACTCCAGGTGGGCAACCATGCAGTTCTGTTTTCGAAGAAGGTTAAAAATGGCTGCGAAAGAGGAGAAAATAATTTGAATAAAAATCATTGTAAGGATCCTTTTGAAATCAAGGCATAAAAAGGAATTTTCATACCGTAGAGCTTCCCTTCCATGGTGGAGGCGGAGTTGAGTCGTTAGGAAAATATGCTCCTCCAACAGCGAGATTTAGAATGAAATGGAACTAAAAAATTATAATAAAGTTCATACGATAGGACAACAATGTTCTTACTAAAATAAATTTAGCATGATTTGAACGTACATTTTCATCGAATGGAGCCATTTTGGGATTAGTTCCGTTAACCCATGGATTGCTAACTTCATTGCCGGGGAACTGACCGAGCTCGAAAAATCCTCCAGTTGGGGGTTCTACTTTCTTAATTACCGTTCCATCAACGCTGAATTGAATCATTTCTGGATAATTCAACAAAAGTTTGTTAACAATAATTTTACTGCAATCATTACAAAGTTATCCCATATACTACAAACCTGTGTTCCAAATCACTTCGTAAGTATGAAAATCTCTATCATAGCCTTGATTTGTTGCCGTGTTCTTCTCTCCGTGAGCAGCCCAATAACCATTGTATGGCCACCGAGGTCCATAATGCAAAGTGGAACCCATTTGTTCTGCACCAATGTTGACTCCATCAGGATTCACCAAGTTTCTATTTCCTCTGGACTCTACGATATCAATTTCTCCAGATGCTGGCCACGATCCGTACTTCCAGTCCTCGGGAAGCATCCAAATAGCTGCATATTAAATACGAATATTATACTTTTCATTTCCATCTGAAATTTTGTTAATAATAATTAAAATTTTGAAATTTAAAATCGTACCTGGCCATGTCCAGTCACCTGAGGGCATCCGAGCACGGACTACAATGTGACCATAACGGAAAGAAAATGCTCCTTTAGTTCTTAATCGCTGGCTAACGACAGGCTGGTTTATGTTGGGGTAATTTGCCTGACGTGTACATCCATTTTCATCTGTGCATCTGATTAAGAGATATGACGTAATGAAATGAAATGAATTACGGTTACACCTAAAGTTTTAAAGAAACATTTTGGAACACCCACCCTTCCAAGGTCAAGTTGCCATTGTAAAGTTTTTCAACATCTCCTCCAAAAACAGTATCCAAAGATAAGGTAGGACGCATGTAGAGAATGCCGTCTCTTACATATGCATTTTCTCCATAGTCATCGTAGATTTGAAATTCACCATTCTAAAGAGAGTAAATGAATATTTTACATATAGTTTGGTTGATATTATTAATCCGTTAGTTTTACATAGCATTCTCAGCTCACCCCTCCTCCATTAAAATTAATTTCATTTGACCACTTGGATCTGTCTAGGTAATCAAATTCATCTTGCCAGATTATTTCACCGGGAGCAAATGTTCGGGCATCCTTGTTAATTCGAGTAGGAGATACAGCTTCAAATTCAAAATCACATTTAGTTATTCAACATACTACTTATAGAATATATAGCTGAATTACTGAGTAAATTACCTCCAACAGCCAGATCAGTGGTTGTGCTAAAAAGCACTGTAAACAGCAATAAAAGAGGGCCCATCATAAATGCTCTTCCAGATGAGAATCGCGTGAGATTCTGGAGAACAAATCCTTTTATGCAAATGCCCAAAATGATTTCGTCGTTTTGCATGCAGAGTTGAATAATTGATTTAGATGATCCAAGCAATAAAGAAAGAGTTGCATTTACCCATGTATACTTATCGTTAGTACATACATGAAACACCAATAGAAAATATCATGATCATGATTTAACATAAAGATTAGAGCTCTTCATTTGAGACTTCATAATCCAGTAATGTGTAGCGAAGCGAGACCTGTTCCAATGAAGGTTATATTGCATTACGTTTACATACTAAATTTATGTACTATATGTTATGCAAGTCAGAGAGAAGATCTTTAACCTTATGTGGTATGCCATAATATGAATTCTTGGAATTTAATTGTAAATATGCATGCATTTTATGTTACGCCGTACAAAACTCCAGGGACCTTCTCTACATCGCTAAACTTTTGTAGTTCCGCTGGAAAGAATAGAATTTTAGAATAAAATTGCACGTCATCTTTTTGCATGTGTGTTGTTACTACGTACAGACAGACGTTGACGCAAATTATAATGCAAACTGGCCGGTCATCATTACACACTCTAAGATGAAAATAATGTTAATTATTCCTGGAAGCTTACATGTGGCATATCACTGTGTTGTGATGCACGCAAATAATGTATTATTTTTCTGGACTCGACATATCCCCAAATACTGATGCGACACATAAATCGCATCACACTTTTATATGTACATTTGAATAAAAACAATATTTAAAAATACTATAAGAAATGTCTTATGCAATCATCTAGCAAAGATGATTGATAAAGAATGAGATAACTTTGAGCAGGGTTATGGGCCCACAAAATCAACCAATGATGGGATGAGTTCAGAGGAAAAAACTGCGAGTAGCTAGTATATTTTATCAAGCTCGTTAATTATCAATTATCACTTTGTGACATTGGGGTGGCCTGACTGGTCTTAAAGATTTCACTCATAATGAAATCTTCACATGTCAAATTAGTAAACAAAAGTAATGCCAATGTCAGCTTTTATTTTGCTAGCTAAAAATGTACTTATTCGCTTGTAAGTACTGTTGCAGTAGTAAGGAAATCAAAACGTCTGTCAAATTCTAAATAAAACATTGAATAAACTTGTTAAATATGTAACTATATCTCAAGAAGGTTCCAATTATACGTAAGTAATACTGTAAGGAGAAATTGATTTACGTAAACTTGTGTGCTTACTTCATGCAATATTTCATACAATCTTTTAATGCCTCAACGAACTTTGCACAATTACATCACTGGGGAATATAGATTCATAACTGGGAGGAGGATCATTATCATATATTGATTGAGAGCTTTTATCGTAAATTAAAGCAACAGAATTCGAAACTGGAACTGCAACAGTCCGTGGCACAAACATTGGAACAGCCACTATATTGCCGGACAGCGTGGTATCACGCATAGTGTTGGAGTTTTCTGCTTTTCGTGCTCTGAAATAGTCAAGAATAAAGTTTTTGATCTCTTCTCTAAGCAAAAATCGGAAAAGGTAATTTTTTCATTGAAAACTCACCTTCTCAAAACCCAACGGAAGTAGTGATAAAACATGACAAAAATACCAGCTATTAATACTCCTATCAATATTAACATTGCTATATATGCTCGACTGTGCAAGTCCCCACTAGAATGACTGGAAGACGCATCATGGCTATCGTTGGAATTCATTTTACTGTTTATGAAGCTGTTGAATCTTCAACCAAGTAATCGCAACAAACAAAAAACTCACGAACTTGGTGAAATTTTCAACTTTTGAGACATGACATTGATTTTGAAACAGTCTCAACACTAAACGCTCAAAAGCTCTATCATAATGAGATCTTTGCTATATCTTAAAAACGAAAACTGAAAAATGATGTTGGTTTGAAGATGGTCGGTTGTCTTTTGGTTAGCATTTCAGACAATCTGAAGTCTGAACACCGAAAGCAGTCATTAGATTTCCCACACGTCACCATCACAGAACTTTCATAAAGTTTGTTTTCTCATGTCTTGAACTCTTAATGTTTTAATGAAAAACAGCTACAATGGTAATTTTAAGCCATGTGTATCTTTTTCAGACGCAATGAGATTCAAATTTCCAAGTAATGGTAATGCTTAAACAAATCTTAAGTCTGTAACGTCAGTTGGTGTTATGAAAATGAAACAGCGTCTCAGACTACTACGAAAAGGTAATTACCACATAAACTATCAACAGAAAATAGTAGATATTTTACTAATACATACATTCTCGTTTACAATGTAATGTACACATCCATTCTGAAACATTCTTAGAAAAGTATATTAACTGTTCTTATCATATAGTAGGCACTTCGAATTCGCCATAACGTACATATTCTTAGCTAATCTATTTTAAATGAGCTTGTCTCGCCACAAAAGACTGGTGTACTGTAGATATACTACCGCACGGAACTTCAATGATGGCGATACTGCTTAGGTATTTTCGTGACCCAGCTTACAAACAAGTAAATCAACGTTCCAGCAACTAAAAATCCACCGACAATGGAGAGCGTCATGTAAATATATGGAATATAGCAACCTTCCTCGTCAATTCCGAATTCACCATAAAATCCGCAATCTATTTTGCCGTCGCAAAATAATGTACCTAGAGGTTAGGTAAAATTTAATACAATTAATTAGTGCGTACGTAATTAACAAAGTTTATTATATAGACGTGGTTATGCATACTGTAAATGCAAGACATTTTCTCCGATTGTGAGCAAGATTTCAGCTTTTTCCATGAGTTGGCTGGGCTTGGACACACTAAAAATTCACAAAATAATAAAAATTTAAAGTTCACCTTATCCAGGCTTAAATTAGCATGATAGAGGATGGACTATAACCAGTGTAAGAAGTGAAAACAACGGTAACTCCAATATCTTGGTCATAATCATCCTCTGACTCTGGTTCAAGGTTTTCGTCAGAGTAAAAGTACACATGGACGCGACCATCAGGATTTAAAAACGTTCTCTGAAGTCTCGGGTCTGAAGAGCCATTCCAGGCAGTCTCTTTATCAATATGTCCACAGATTTTATGACTTCTTGTCGAAGGAGATTCATTAGGTGCGAACTAAATTGATATATTTATCCTTCATAAAATAAATTGCGTGTTGTTTGAAAGATTTATCATATTATAACAAAAGACAATACAGCCAGCCATACTTGAACAAAGTCTTTGCAACCATTGTTATTATGATTTGTTCTAAGGTGCATTTCTTGAATGATTGCAGAAACTCCAGCAAACGGATACTCTGGTCCTAAAACGATAAATTCTGTCAGCTTCTCCCTTTTTGGAAATGTTGCGTTCATCATTGTTCGGTTTGCTTTGAATTGCAGGAACGGTTTTGGTCTTTTGAGGCTCAAAGTTGCACTGTTTCCGTATTTACTTTCGAGATGTACGAATGACTCATGAGATTCAGGGGTGTAAAATGCTAAAACACAAGTACGAAAACTACATTTATAACATATCAACTTTAGTTGCAATAATTTTGAAAACGTTTTCTTACTCATTTGAGGACTATTTACGGCAAACACACTGAAATTCTCCAGTAGAAGAGTTAGAATTATTATGAAATACGGTAAATGGCTGATTTTGAAACCCATGATGGGTGATAATGGTGCTGATGATGACGTTTGCATGAAAGATGACTGCAATATTAAACCTGAATGCACACAACACAACCCAGCACACTATTAAGCTATCACAGAAAGGTGCACCTTTAGCTTAATATTATGTCCAGTTTTAACCTTGAAATACTAAAACATCTTGCTAGATCTAGTTCACTTTAGATTTTCCAATAAGTAGTATTACTACGCAGATTCTAAAACTTATTCAGTTAGTTTTATAGACTCTGACACGAAATGTTTTGTATAAGAAATGGGTCCAAGAAAGCTTTCTATTGTACTGACAATATATATTTCGTAAAAATTTGGTCGTTCTCCTCGTGTCAATGGAAAAATTTCCTAATAGTTGGCGTTAGCACGTTTCCTTCGTTTTTTGAGAGTTCTTTATCTCTTAAAAGCCAGACTCAACCTGAGCCATTATTCCAAAAAGTGCGTTCTCATTAGTGGGAACGGTGTTTGATGAGTGACATCGACCAAAAATAACATGTTTTGGCCACTTTCCCCTACTTTTCTTGCCTATATACCTAGAAAGAACAGCAATGCACTACTTTTGATGTTTGATGAACTCCACATTTTACATTTGAGTGCATATCAACATCATGCTGTGTACTATTTTTCATTCATTTTCGTGTCAGGATCATCACACCACTTCATCTGAAGTTTCAGCATATCTTCCCATATGAAAACGGTGAAGACCAAGTTTTTTTCTCGACATTGCGTCTTGGAAAAACAAAAATCGGTTCAATGGAAAATGAGAGCAGTTGGAGTTTTTCATGAGTGACTAGATGAAGGAGTCATGTTGTTTGCCTGACTGTTACGAATCAATGCATTCTCAACGACATGGTAAGTGAATAAACATTCTCTTTATTCTCCGCAATTACCACTGATACTGATGATGAGATGAACCTTCTTCATCATCACATTGGCAGAGGATGCGAAAAATAAGTGGCTTTTTGAAATAGGACACATTTCTGGGAAGTGCTTTGGGAAGGCTTCCAAATCTCGCTTATCAAGGGGATTCCCTTTTAATGGGCAAGTAAGTGTCTGTCTGAATGAAAATGTGTTTTCATCATGTTGATGGATTCAAACTGTTGATCTTTATGAAAAGTAATGACTCAGCTTTCCCACTTGCATTACAAAGCCCATGCAGGTCATATTATGCTGTATTTAGTGTACCAACAAAGTTAAATTCAAGAGCAGCGACACAATATCTTCATTTCACAGAATGGAAATTGTTTCAGATAACCGTTTCTTGAAACTTCAACTTGTTGGTAGTGGGAATGATGTCATACACATAATATAAATAATTATTTATATCGCGGATGACCCAGTCATCGTGTCATTTTGAGATTCTCGTGAATTTAAATAATGAACCAAATATTTGATCTTGTAGATGTTTAAGTATACATGATGTAATAACATTTAAGTTTATACCATTGTGAATCAAAGAAATTACCCTAAACTAACTTGGAAAAAAAATAAAAGTCTGAGCGTCTATAGCTAATAATCGCACTGTTTCAGGTTGGTTTGAGAAGTTTAAAAGACTGAATTAGACTACCAGAACAAAATGAGCATGCATACATAATAGATTTGAGGACTCGGGGCTGGCTTTGTTTTGGTGGAATTACAGGTACTTCTACGGTTTTAGGGTGATTTGTATCCGAAGCGATTTGGAAAGTTCATTTATAGATTTCTATTTTGTTTCAATATCTAATGTTGCGTGAAGCAATGCAAGAAAGAAGGGGAGTACCGATTCTGGTAATTGTTTTTCGTAGATTAGAATTTGGGTTACATATATACTGTATACGTGTAAATAAAATTGATAAAAATTGAATAGCAGTATACGATGACAAAATTATGTCAAAAAGTTGTTCCGGACATCATCGTAAGTATGGAAGTATTGTAACATGAGAACTGAATACTTGGTCACCGTATTCCAAATGCATATCACAAAAAGGTCCAAGAAGGTATTTTACATAGTATTATAATGCGTAAGTACACAAAGCCAGGCTGCATCTACATCTCCAGCAGGATAAGAATAATGCATATTATATAGGGAATGTATGTTTGGAAAGTTTTGATACAACCTGGTCCAAATACTACTGTGGACCACACAGTGCATTAGATGATATCATATTACTTTAGATACGCATGCATGTATGTATCATTCATTATCATCACCTGTATTATTATTCTGCTGCTGATAGCTGCTCGTTCCCATCTTACAAAACATGAGAATGACATGTTATCAGTTTTTATTTGGTGATTCAGTAAACAGCAGAACAACAAGGGGAAACATTAAGCATAAAATGAGCTGATCTAATCCATGCTCACGCATCAGAAAAATAGTGTTTTACCAATTAACTGGGACATTTAGACTTCAAGGCTGCTTTGATTAGCAGAAGCATTTTAATTTTAAGGAAACGCACAGAATATTCCGAATATTATATGCGTAAAAAAGTTCCTGAGGGTTTTATTGAAGTGATTTTATACGGATAGTGCGACAGGGCGATGATGGATAGTGTAGATAGATACCCTAGCTCAACTGACGATGATCCAGATTTATCTGAGGTACCTATTAACGCGTTTGGTGCAGTTGCATGTAAATCTGCTTCCGTTAGTAGATTCTATTTAAAATGAATGAAACAGTAATAAAATATTTTTATTTATTTTTAGGTTTGTTTGGTTGGGGGTGACCTAACAGAATTCAATGCAAAAAGAATTGGTTCAGGCTTGCGGAAAATCGATCTCTCTTTCAACATAATAGAAAGGTTGAAAGGCTTGGAAACTTCAGCTGAAACTTTAGAGGAAGTACTTGTGGATAATAATCAGTTACAGCAGATAGAGTTTACCAGAATATTTCCAAAATTACATACTTTGAGTATGAATAAAAACCAGGTAAGTGCATAGTAATTTATGCGGTTTTTGTTATGTAGACAAAACAATATTCACGTATCACACATTGTGCTTTGCATATAAAACAGTTTCATTCAGCATTTTATATCATTTTTATCAACCAAACTTCCAACTTGCAGATCATCGACTTTGTTTCATTGTTGACCACACTAAAAAGATGTACTCCTGCATTGCGCTATTTAAGCCTTCTCGGAAATCCTGGATGTCCAGATCGACTAACCGCGGATGATGTTGATGAATCAGATTACCTAAGATATCGATACTTTGTAATTCATCATTTGCCAGGTTTGCGGTTTTTAGACCATAAGCCTGTAACACAAAACGAGTTTTTTGAATCCCAAAGAGCTTGCCATCGCGAAGCCAACTTTCATCATCCTAACAAACCCTTGCCACAAGGGAAATCCAAAAATGTTAAGAATAAATCAACTAGTTCAAATGGCACTACCAGCAAAAGTAAACAAGGCAAGCGAAAATACAGATATGTTGGTAAAAATTCCGAAGGTAATCGTTTCATTAAAGACACGGACTTGTAAGCAATGAAGTAGTGTAAAGTTAACAAAAACCACAAGCGCTAAATTTCTTCAACCACTATATATTATGATTGGTTTTCGAAGCAAACTGAAATATAATTTCGGAAAACATGTTAGATCAAAACCTCCTTAAAGTTTACTTCAAATCAATGTATAACACAGTAAAGTTAATAGATATGTGTACCATATAGAACTGTGGTATTTTATTTGAGACTGACTCTTCATTTTCGTTTAGAATATATTATAAGAAACATTAGTGCCTTGATCTCCCAATAATTGTATCTGTAACAAATTTCTGTGATGAAGTACTACCCAAAGTCCAAACGATTGGAAAATAAAAATCATGTCGTATTCACAATCTGTTCAGAGACTGTTGTATGCATTTGTTGCTGTTCTGCATCGCACTTCCGCCTTTTAACTCCGTCACTTGTTAATACTCAACTGTGGGCCTTGACCTAGTCGAGATGACTATCTAGAATCCATTTTTAACAAATTTAAAATATCCTTAAAATTTAGGTAATATTCAAATAAAATTATTGCATTTCATTGTTACAACGTCTGTGCCTAATCGAGCCAAGTCCTGCTAAAGCATGTCCCAAATACTCCTCCCTCGTTGTTGGAGTCAGTACAGAGTGACCGCACCCAACTACCACCATTCTAATACCACGCAGTAGTATTGCATTTCAGCATCAGCTCAACTCGACATCATATTATTATCATCTTCCGCTGGATAACAGTGAACGAAGTGATGATATGCTAAAGCGAGGATTCTTTCACACTAGCTAGAGCTTTTCCAGATTTAGCTTTTGCACGAACCCAAAGTTTCTGGCCGATGGTTACTAGCATGCATGTATTTTAGACAATTTTTGGCTGGAAGGAAAAGGAAGTGCCCCACATGTTTTACTGCTCCAGTATGATTTGGTCGACTGGAACCGAGCGGAGAGCAGAAACAGGTTTCTCCAGCAGCATTTGATATCAAACCAAGCACAGCTCCATATTCCATCTCATATTACTGGGAGCTTATGTATGCCTACCTATATATGTTGCGGTTATTCCACATGTTCGCTGAATCCTCCCTAGCTGAATAGTATGACTTTGACTTGTTAGCAAAAAACAGTAGACAACGAGATGCCTATACCGATATACCAGTTTTGATAATATAGTACATATTATAATATAAATGCACTGCACATTATATCACACACATACCAAATCTATGTACCGATCTCATATATAGACTTCCCCTCAGCTTTAAGCTGATTCTGATTGCAGCAAAAGCACACGAGTAATACCGACATTACTTTTGGGGATGGGAATGCTGGTGTAGTGGATATGTATTGATGTAATATGAAGTGGAGAGTCTGTCAGCACAAATGTTATATATTTGCAAAACCAAACGTGCAATTTTTATATCAGAGAATTATCCATAGGGCAGGCCTAGCATTCAATACTGCTTCAAACTTTAACCATTTAGAGTAATAAACTTAATCGAAAAGTCAATATACACCAAAAACATCCAAAAATTACTCATCTTCAGAAGACTTTTTTTTACAAATTATTCCTTCCTGAAATTGTGTACTCAGAAATAAAACATTCCAATAGTAATTTTTTAAGTTTAAAATCATTATATTTTTGAGAAGAGAAACAGGTACTACTAAACTGATATTTAATGTATAAATTCATATTCATGTTATTTTTGTAAAGATTTAGTTTTTCATACAAAATCAAAATTGTTTTGTGCAACTAGTACTTACTTTCTTTGTATGTGTTTTCGTTTTGTGATGGTTTTGTTGCTATAAAATTACTTCTGAATGTGATAGAATTATTAAAGAAAATCATTCGTCAACAAGTGTCATTATTGTTTGTGATTGACTTTTGTACTTTGTACACAGTTGTCTTTGCGGAGCAAGTTGCTGACATTTTGGGTGAGTGAGAGTGCATTTTTTGGGCTTTGGTTTTTTGTGTCAAAACTGTTTCTAAAAAATATACGCTTGGTGCTGAAAGCTATGAAGCTGAGTGTTTCAAGATCATATAATATGCAAATGCAAGATATGCAAGAGTGTGCTATGACGTCATGTAGGAGGAGGAATCACAAAATCACAAGCATTTTTTTGGAGTTTGACAGATCCACTCGATTTTCATAGTTTCAGTAACTGTTTAATTGCAATTAATTTCATTGGGGTGTGTCGAAAGAAAGGGATCGAGTAATATGGCTACTGGTCTTGTCGTCAGTTGTGTTACAGTGTGCACAATAATTCTGATTAGCTCTAATCAGCAATTCTGATAATGCGCTTTGACAATAGAGTGCAATATTGATAAGATTTCATTCAATAGGGTATTAAGCTGAGCTCCTGTGTGACATTATCAATAATTATTCTAGGACTGCCGGCCGACACCTTAATTGTCATACTTTAATAATTGTGTACATAAATAAGCAAAGGTAAGATTGATTCTTAGTTTCTGGAAATGGCTCAAAATTTAAATTCGTATATAAAAAACCGAGTCAAATTCTCCAGTTCAAATGCAGAACAGAATGTCTTCCTCGTGTGAATATAGTTTGAATTAACTTTGACTGAACTGAAGCTATATGTCCTGCATAAACTCAGTTGTGCCATGCCCTGCCATTCTCTGTAATGAAATACAGTTGCCATTGTCATTTGCATGTCAATGGCTTTCTCAAATCTGAATGCCCATTGTTTACAGAGTGAGCATGTTGTATATGTGCATAGCGTATGGAAATGAGGAGCCCGAGCATTAAAATGAAACATGAGAGTAAGAGAATCTTCAGTTTACTTAACAGACTTTAAGCTCTTCTTGTCTCACTAAAGAATGTTGACTAGGATATATGTAGCAATTTTGTTTGTTTCTTGTGTACTTAAAACATCTCTTCAGAGACAAGTTCTCAGTGGGATTCATAAGCATGTATATTAAATGAGGATATACTATACACAAGGTATTAGGGCTTAACTTAAAAGGAGGATAATATGCATCGCGTTGAGTTGATGATGGATGGATATCAATAATATATGAGGAAGATTTACCTACTTTGGTTGGAGAGTGGAAACAAAATATATTTAGGTAGATGAACAGAGTGCTAATGTCTTTCTTTACTTTTGCGTTGGTGCATTCATCATTCATAATGCTACTTATTCATTCGTTTATCCCATGATCGTGTGCTACCTCTGAGGTTTGTTAGGATAGAATATCTACAATTATAATTGAATGACAACGCCCCATGCATAGATGTGTTTTGTTTCATTATTCTAAAGCGCATCCAGCTTCTCAAAGCTGGTGAGACTTAATAAGGTGACAAGAGGCTAACATCTTCTTGTGTGTAATAATAAATTTAAATTCGCATAGTTTTAATAAAATAATAATTGTTAACTTAGGGGTGGTAGTAGTAGTAGTTCTAGGTTTGTTAACATTTTCATGTGGTGGGGTGTTATAATAACTTTTTTTTATCTTTCTCTTTTTCCAGGACACTTCCATGGTTGAGTAAAAGTTGGTGACTTCGATTGATTACCAACGCAGTCCTTAGTTTGGGCGAATCAATAAATTTGTTGTGAAATTTGTAGCAGCAGTGAAAATTAGGGAAGATGTCGCAACCTAAAGTTCGCGATGAGGAGAAAGAATCCGTTTACGGATATGTGTTTGCTGTATCCGGCCCTGGTAAGCTTTAAATGTTTATATGGAATGAAATTAAAAATTAACTGTGAAAAGCGTTAGAGATTTGGAAGCAAATTAACAACCTGTCTTTCCGTTTTCAGTCGTTACAGCATCTCACATGGCTGGTGCTGCTATGTACGAGTTGGTCCGTGTAGGATACGATGAGTTGGTTGGGGAAATTATTCGTTTGGAAGGGGATCTCGCTACCATTCAGGTAAATTTATATCATTGTAAATTTGATGGACTTTTATGTGATAGAGTTCAAGAATCAAATTTGCTAAATGTGTTAATAATTTAGGTCTACGAAGAAACCTCTGGTGTCACAGTTGGTGATCCAGTGTTACGAACTGGTAAACCGCTGTCAGTAGAATTGGGACCCGGTATCATGAGTTCCATTTTTGACGGTATCCAGCGACCACTTCAGGACATTTGCGAAATGAGCAAATCTATATACATTCCCAAGGGCGTTAACGTTCCAGCTTTGTCACGCACCAAGAAGTGGGATTTTGTCCCAGATAGAAACATTCGGGTAAGTCTGACAGCTTGAAAATTATGAAGTTTTGTATTGTGGATAGTAGTTTATGAAGATGAAATTTGATAATTACAGCCTGGTAGTCACGTTACTGGAGGTGACGTTTATGGAATGGTCCATGAAAATCGACTTGTGAAACATAAACTTATGGTTCCTCCAAAAGCCAGGGGGACGGTTACCTACATTGCCGAATCTGGAAATTACGACGTGAAAGACATTGTGCTTGAAACTGAATTCGACGGAGAAAAGTCAAAGTTCTCCATGTTGCAGGTGTGGCCTGTGCGTCAGCCTAGACCTGTTACTGAAAAAATGCCAGCCAATCATCCTCTTCTTACAGGGCAGAGAGTACTGGATACATTATTTCCGTAAGTGTGAATATATGTGATTAAAAGGTTGAAAGAAATTGTTATTAGATAATCACAACTGTATTTTTTAAAAATTCGGTTTTCTTTATAGTTGTGTTCAAGGTGGAACAACAGCCATTCCCGGAGCTTTTGGCTGTGGAAAAACTGTAATCTCGCAATCACTTTCCAAATACTCCAATTCAGATGTCATCATTTACGTAGGGTGTGGTGAGAGAGGAAATGAAATGTGAGTTTTGTTAACTTACTACCACCTTTGTTTCTTTGTTATAATTTGTCGCTGTAGATTTACTATAAACTTTTATGTCTATGTATGTAGGTCTGAAGTACTGCGAGATTTCCCTGAATTGAATGTTGAGATTGATGGTGTCACTGAATCTATCATGAGCAGAACTTCATTGGTAGCCAATACATCTAACATGCCTGTCGCTGCTCGAGAAGCTTCCATTTACACAGGAATCACACTTTCTGAATATTTCCGTGATATGGGTAAGCATAAGCACTCGTAACTATAAGACATTTTTGTATGTGTCTGCCACGTGAGATTAAACCTTTTATTCATAGGTTACAATGTGTCTATGATGGCTGATTCAACTTCCCGTTGGGCTGAGGCACTGAGAGAAATCTCAGGTCGTTTGGCTGAAATGCCTGCTGACAGGTAACAAGATTGGTCATTAACGAAACATTAAAAGATATTTCGAAATTAAAACAATAATTTATTATTTTATCATCTTTTTAGTGGTTATCCTGCATACTTGGGCGCACGTTTGGCTTCGTTCTACGAGAGAGCTGGTCGAGTACGTTGTTTGGGTAATCCAGACCGTGAGGGCTCAGTTTCCATTGTAGGTGCTGTATCACCACCCGGTGGTGACTTTTCCGATCCTGTAACATCAGCTACACTGGGTATTGTACAAGTGTTCTGGGGGTTGGATAAGAAATTGGCCCAAAGGAAACATTTCCCCTCAATCAACTGGCTCATATCATACAGGTGCGAATTTCCCAACAACCTCATTCTATTGGTTGTATTATCATACAGTTGATAGTTAACGTACAACTTTTATGCTCCATTTCAGTAAATACATGAGGGCTCTGGATGATTATTACGACAAGAACTTTCCAGAATTCGTTCCCCTCCGAACAAAGACCAAGGAAATTCTACAAGAAGAAGAGGATCTTGCGGAAATTGTGCAGCTTGTAGGAAAAGCATCCTTGGCTGAAACTGATAAGATAACATTGGAGGTTGCTCGACTTTTGAAGGAAGATTTCTTACAGCAGAACGGGTAAATAATAAAATTGGAATGTTCGAGCTGCGTGCATGAAAAATAATGAAGCGTGTTTGAATCTAACCGTCCTGTACGTGATTTCCTTACTTACAGATACACTCCTTACGATCGATTCTGCCCATTCTACAAGTCAGTAGGTATGCTAAGGAACATGATTGGATTCTACGAAATGGCTCGTCATGCTGTTGAATCCACTGCTCAGTCTGATAACAAGGTGACGTGGGCTACAATTCGTGAAGCAATGGGCAATACTTTATATCAACTTAGCTCGATGAAATTCAAAGATCCTGCTGAAGGGGAACAAAAACTGAAAGCGGAATTCGACCAGTTATATGATGACATGTCTGTTGCATTTAGAAATTTGGAGGAGTAACTCCTATACGTATTTATCAAGTACTATATAATTCGGTGAAGTTATCGAGAGATGAAAAAAAGAACCTTAACATAATAGTCATTTAAAATCAACCTGTGTTTCATGAACAGTTAGTCTTTAGCTAGACAAAAAAAACAAATATTCTACAGAAAATACCAAACTATCAACTAGAATCATGCATGCATGAATATTAAGAATAATAAATTCCCTCAACGTGATAATAATTAATGTTATGAAAGATTAGTAAAAGCATTTAAACAAACGTAGTAGTTTCTTGTTTAAAGTCTCAATAAAAAGTCAACCTCATAACTGTTTCGGTTTAAAAAATACCATACATTGCATGATTGCATGCAAATCTTATTTCAGTAAAAGGTCTGGTTCTCTGGTTCAATCAAGTGGAAAGCATTGTTTGCACGAAATATCATCATGAGTCGCGTGTATTTGCACACTGGGTTGGACACACTGACACACTTTCATCTCAGCCAAACTGGACATTATAGAAGCAGAACTATTTTGAAATTATGGGTTTAACATTGGGTGTAACAAAAAGTTATGGCCATGACTGGCCCACCCAAGAATGATTGATGCTCAATGCAATATCTGGAGAGTCATAACATGACATAACATTGTCATAACTACTTTTACGTATACAAATTACTTTCTCCAGAATTTACGGATAAGAACAATTTCTGAAAAACAAACGATTCGTAATATTTGTATACCTTTGCAAAACTCCAGTCTTCCGGTATAACCACCGGAGTAGAATCTCCACCGACGATATAATAATAAGAATTTTTGTTTCGCTTGCCCCGATTTCTTTAAAACTAGTCTTGAATTTTGGCCTTTAAAAAATCTTTAGTGATCAACATCTTTACTATCTTGAGTTGGAATCCTCATCCTCGTCTCTCATATTTTAATATTTCATTTTACACCTGGGCGCATTCATCTTCTCCTACCTTGATGGTGAAACCGGTAAGTCCCAATTTCGCTTCATATAACGTAAATAGGACTAGTCATTATAATAACTTGATGAAAGGATCAATTTGTTAAGTCGTAGAATGATTATCAGTATATGATACTATCTCTCTCTCTACGCTAAATGTAAAGTAAGTAGGACTAGGACAGATCATAAAGTAGATAGAGTCAAATGATAATTAAAACTATTACAAGACAAGGCAACACTTTATGAATTAAAATCATGGGCCAATTATGCACTATGCAATCATAAACACATTTTTAGATATACTTATCATCATTGTATTTACATTACCATACGATGCATAGGTAACACATCAAAATTCTTTAATTTTTACAGCCACCAGGTGCCAGACATGCAACAAATTGCATAATGGTCAATTTAGCGTCTGCATAGCGTAGATATGTACTGAAAAATGCATCTTTCTTTACAAACTTTTAGGTAATTCGATTGTTGGTAGTAGCTTTGTTGCACTTTTCGTATGTTTCGATCAGGTAGCCTTACATACATTTATATATACAATTAATTAAAGCATATAAGCATACTACTTTAGAGTTCGGTCAATCATGTCATATCATCAGGTAGAAAAATCACCATGATCATGAATGAGCATTTACATTTTAGCTATAATAGTAGACATTACATTGCACACTATTTTAACATGCTACTAATAATTATACAACATGTCATATAATTCTAATTTTACACCAGTTCTACATTGTAAGCTTATTCTTAACCAACCACCAGAAGCTAGACTTCATACATTTGTTCATGCCACAGGGGACGGTTTTTGGTACCCTGTTTCCTTAAAATCTTGATACAAGTGTTCAAGTGCATAATTAACCTTTTTGGTGCATGTTCCTAAGATATCTATTTAAGTCGAGTGACCAACACAGTTGCAGTTACAGAACACGTCTTGTCTTTTGCATATATGAAACTCAACAACAATTTTCATTCTATTTTCATGCATCACCAGAAATGGTAGGTACGCTAACAATAGTTGAGTTACAGACAGGCATAATATTTATAGTCTGCTACTACTACTACAGCTTTCAAAGTGTGTATAATATAAGGCAGATTATTATAGGCTATACCTTACTGCTTACACCTTATCCACACAAAGTAACTATTTTTATGTGCATATAGACTTATATACCTGAAAATAAATATAATATTAGGAACAACCATTTCAACATTTTACTTTTGCATACGTTCATGTGGATATCTTGCATGCACGTTGTTAGCAGCTGGTTATAAGGACTTGTTATAAATATATAAGAATATTTCCAAGTATTTTTTATCCTTTTACGAGTGTATTTATACACAACGTATATATGGGATGCACTATAAAAGTAACGTGCTAAAGTTTCATCCTTATTGCCACAGACTTACCACGAAAAGGTCCTTTTTCATTCATCCTTATGTTGTTCTCTCTGCCTTTGTGTTTGTCTGCAACTACCTAAAAGCTGCTGCTGCTGTTTCCACACGCAAAAGTGTATTTTTTAAGACCCCACACACTCACGACTCATGACGACTGCTACACTGCAGATACTCTAGTTTTATACGTAGTAAACTCAACAACAAACAACATTATTTTTTCGTCTTGTGCATATCTCTCCTTCTCTTTCTTGCTCAATTTCCTTCCGTACTTCACCTTGTTCATATCTTTTTCTTGTGTTTGTGTGCTCTTAACTCTCTCTTGCCAGGATAATTAATTAATAATAATGCAAGTTTACTAAAAAAATATATTGATAGTTAGAGCTGATTGCATTGTGACTTTGTTGTGAAAGAACTATTGTTGTTGAGACGAGGTGTAGAGTAGCCTTTTATCCAGTTAGTTACTGCAACATTGAGTTAGTTAGTGAGCACACAACACAGATACACGAGTTTGCACCCATTTTTCAGTACTTTTAAAAGCATTTTTTTCTTTTGAACACTATAAGCAGCTTCCAATACAAGTTTCAATTTTGAGAAGTTTCAAGTCAAAATATTATTGATATTATTATGGTTCACGTCACATCAAGTTGATTTGTAAACTTTATTTAAAAAAATACGAACACGCTAGCTAACGAAACGATAATATTCAATTGTCAATTGTGTTGTGGACGACGATATATATATATTGAACGCGGTAGGTAGAACAGTCATCAGTAATCAAATCGTTATCGCATTTACTACTTACCAAACCAACTTTCTTCCGCTGTCTTCGCTATCGAGAGCAAACCAAGACAAAAAAAATAGAGAGACAAGCGTCATATTTTATTACCTAACTACTGAAAAGTCATCATCAACAGTGCCACCCAGAGAGCTCTGGAAACGATATTTTCAAAACAACTTTAGTAGATACGATACGAATACGAAACAAACGCACAAAAAATAACGGGAGGAGAGCCGATTAGATTAAGTTTGTAGCAAAGTAAAGATCTCTTTAAATGACCCAGACATCATATAGGATAGGCGTCATCGTAGGTCATAGGTCGTAGAGCTGTGACCTCTGAAAAAAAATCTCAAGTTGAGTAGCTCTTCTTCGAATATCTGTCATTTCTCTGGTTTTGATTAAGATGGAATGGGGCGAACTCCCTTCTGTTGTACTGCTGGAAATCTATGACTACCTCAGTGTGAAAGATCGTCTCATTGCTTCCACTGTTTGCAAGAACTGGAGAGCTCCAGTATTCCAAGTGCCGTTGTCAGATGATGAGCTCGTTTTGAAGTTATGCAGTGAGTCAGACATTCCCAAGGTCAAGTTTTTGGCGAGAAATTTTGCTGTCAAGGTCCAGGCAGTTAGTCTCATTTTTGATGCCTCCAGTCCAAACTGCTTAGACTTGGTGGAGGAAATTTTGGAACTGTTAGAAGACAACACGCAGCTCAAGTCGTTGAGGATTCGATTTTCTGAAGAGTCACTCGCCAAGAATGTTTTTGGACAGCATGCAAATACCAATGAGTTGATTCTCCGGAGTTATTTTGTCAAGTAAGTTTATGCTTGTTACAGATTTTTATGGCTATATTAATTTTTATCATTAGTGGATTAATAATATTATAATGAATTGTTGAATGAGAACAGAGCATAATAGTGTTTTTTATAAATAATTTCTTTAGAAAAGTGTTGGAGCCGCTTAGGGATGTTCTCGTTGCCAGAAACTGTTTGGAAACCTTCAGCTTTCCATTTATTCAAGAGCTTGGACGCAAAGGAAGTGTGATTCTCAGCAGCCTCAGCAAGACAAATAAGGCCTACTCAATTCAAAACTTGTTTCTTGCTACTGTTCGGAATGCGTTTGCGTTTGGCTCAATTGGGCCAACACTTTTTAGTGCTTGGAATGTCAACTCTTTCAAGAGCCTTCAGGTACGTTTCTTTTTAGCCTTTCATAATCTTATACTTGAGAGAACTATATATATTTATATGTTGTAGTTAGACTTATCAAAAATATACCATTGTTTTTCTATAGATGCTGAGCCTGGATCATGACGTACTCTCAGACGATGTTTTGGCTACATTGGGTGTTGATAACCGTTTGGGTGGCTTGAAACGCTTGAGCCTGACGGCTATTAGTGCTAATCCAGATGTTTCAAATGCTGGGTGGACCAAGTTTATTGCAAACAAGTAAGTTTGCTCTAGTTTGTTTAGACAATATTTAATGTATTTGGTGTAGCGGAATGAATAATATTTTAAACTATGTTTGTGTTCATTAGTCCATCATGTGGCGTTCGTCTCACTGTCGCTGGTCGTCAAGTCATGATCAACCATAGCTCAAATTTGCTATTTCCTAACATTCCATTGACGCATTTTCGGACAATGCACTGCAAGGGTATTCGGATTTCATGCATGAACTCTCTCATTCGTTGGAATGAGAAAAGTTTGGAGCATTTGGAGCTCATTGATGAAAACTATGATTGGATGGAGTACATGAGTCAAACTGAAGAGGTGGATGGAGAACAGTTTCTGGACCCATTGATTTATGCTGCTTGGCGATGCCCAAATCTTCGTACGATCAAAATCGGTAAGACTTTAAACTTGTATATTTATGGTTATGGTACCCTTCATATATGCTGGTGTCATCTTGCATTGGAGTATTAATTTGATTAATTATTAATGTGCGTATTTATCGTCTACAGGGTTCGTGTATTGCGGCCATAATCTTATTGGAATTGCACGGTTGAAGGGATCGAATTTGTCTTGTTTGGAGATTGCAAAATCGCAAGTCGTTTATCATAATTTAAACCAGTTGTCACAGGTAAGTATTTAACTCTGTATTCTTTTGCCTTGTTTACATGTAATTTGACATCAAGATATTCTATAATTTATCAACAGGAAGTTAGCAAGGCTCTTGGACGGAAATGGAGACCAACTGATGATCCTGCTAATAAGCTGAAACAAACCAACTCCAAAATTCCTAAAACAATCTTTCAGACAATGAGAGCTCTTTGCGAAGATGAAGCTTAGTCGAAGGATTCAACATTAATTGCGAATCAACAAGTAGAAACAGCCTACTACAAAATCATCACTAAAATCTTTGTAACATGTCAAGGTCAAACCGTTTCGGGTGAGCTGTCTTACTACAAAAATCTATCTTGTCTTGTAACGTGTATTGTTAGTAATAAGTTGAACAAACCTGATGAATTTTGTGAACGTTGACTCACAACAACTCTTCGCTCGCTAGTTTTTAGTTAAGACACATAGATTATTTACGTGGTATGGTATATTCACAGTTATGCAAACAGAGTTAATTTTTATGTATTTAAGTTAGTCAGAAGAAAGGATAAAGAACAGTGATGAAAGCAGTTAGGAGTATAATATAATATGGTATGTGCTACAGCAGTATGGAATTCCAAAGAAACCAGTCATATGATCAATTTTTAAACTTTACAAAGACTGGAACACCATGAGACTCAGCTGTCTGTGACTTAATCTCTTCAATATGCTATACTATCAAATCAGTCAGTAAAGTCACTGAAAGCAACTCCCTGTCACAGTAGTAGAACTCAAGTTTATAAATTAGTAATGCAAGCTAAAGAGTGTAATATACCAACTGACTGTTTTATAGGTATTGAGAACAAAAGCATTCCTTCAAGATACAAAGCAACTTTCTATAAAAAAATGTCCCAGTCGGTACACGGGACGACAATACATATTCCGCATATATGTACATACGCAAAAAAAGGAATAATCGCATTTCAGAGACAGGAATGATAGGAGATGGAGTTGCAAGCGAGTTGTAATGACATCAAATCTTTCTCCTACATCCCTATAAATCGTTTAGGGATTTAGTGCTATTATAAATATTGTTTAAGAACACAGACACGACCATTTTTAATATCTCAGACTCGGTAATTCATCAAAGTCAAGTCATATTATAGATGTCATCATGCTGGTTTTATTTTTGTCTTCGCTGATCCTTTTTTAGTTAGTAAAATCATAATATTATTATTATTACTACACATACCTATAATATATATTAGTAGAAGTAAATGTTGTACGACATGGTGGTAGTAGCGTGCGTATGTACGAAATGAAGATGCAGTTGATATGCCTCTAACTTCAAACAAATTGATGGTTATATGGAACTAAGACTTTTTAATCAAATCCAAATCCTGTCGGATGGCATCTAGGAAGTAAGTAGGAATAAGTTATACAAATATTGTAATAGTGGTTGAAATATCGTATTGCTAAACTGCAAGAACTCAATTTTTCTAGTTGACTTCTGTGCTGCACCTTATCATGTATGAATGCAATATTTGCCTTGCTGAAATACGATATATTGATTACTTACTACGTACGTAGCACAATTGAGCTTGAATGGGTTAATTGTTTAGAAGACGTATTAGATTCAGATAGCATAGATAGTGGATGGTTCTGACTATGTAATTCGTTGAGAGGAAATGGCATTTATTATCACTCGCCAATAGCATTTCTAGTACGTAAAGTAAAAAAAAGGCTTTTAGTCCTATTCTGTATTGATGTAAGGAGGAAGGCGAGTAGAGAAGTTACGCGCTACAAATGAGGATTTAATGCAATCGTGGAATTACAAATAACAGAACGTAGAATATTTTGAGAGGAAGGGCTGCCTGAACCGTCAAGAAAACGGACAGTGCACTATATACTCTTTTGAAAAATCCTTAATGATATATAGTAGAATCTTAAGACAAGTATATACAACAAGTAACCAACCAAACGTAAACATCTGTGATGAACATGTAACTTTTCTCAGACGATATCATGAGATCAATGAGGAACAACATGTAAGAAAGCATATTAAATGTATTATTATATATATATTGTAGTAGTGCAGCCGCGTTTATCGCAAAGGAAAATCATAAAAGACGAGAAAGATTTCAATCAAATAATTTACAAAAAATGTTAATAACTTGTAGTAGGGTTCAGGACATACATGCCACAGTTTTAAAATCCGCCATAATCTATTACCGAAAGAACTGAAAGATAAGGAATGGTCCTTAAAATTTATTTAGTCTATCTATACACATGTGTATTTTTAAGTCGTAATGCTAATGACCGTTAGTTGCATCTTCAGCAAACATCTCTATGTATGAATTAATATGAGGACGAAGAAGTATGAGTGGTTAAAAAATAGGTTAGACTATAGTTCAAGCAATCTTATCTGCAATTATGCATCACTAACAATTTTCAATCTAAAATTATACATATTCTATAACTCTCTCTCAATTTAGTAATAGATATAATAGTTTCAACGGTCTTAGCATCACATTATTGCATTTTTCAGTTATCTAAAATAAGTGTATTTCGAATTAGCTATTATAAGTCAGATACAAGTCATAAGAACCAAGAGCATTTTTGCGCGTAAGTAAGAGTGCCTGAAGGCAGTAAGCAGCAAAGGACAAGATGTTTCCAAACAAAAAAAATAGAGAGGAGGCGTTACAAAAACATCTTGGAAGAAGTTAATTGCACAGCCAAATAAACAAAAATGTAATATATTAAGAAATATAATCTCATTTACAACAAAACAGACTCAGAATTGAACAGACTGATAATCATCTTGTAGAATTCCTCGAGAAAAAAAGAACCTTAAAAGTGCTACTATACAAAACATTTAAAAACACCGAAAGTTCTTCAAGTACCTGAGAAACACATTTTAAGTATAGAGACGAAAAACGATTAATGTGTAAGGATCTTAACTAAAATCTAATATGCGCAGCAAGCAAGGAAAGTGTAGGCTGAGAAAATGTAAACCAAACTGTCGTTTACCAACAGATAATTTTTTTTGCCATACTCAGTTTTTCAAAAGAAATCCTTGTTAGTGTTGTTATTTACATAACTGTTTGTTGTTAAGAACTTTGGGGAAAACGGGACTGGGTTGGGATTGTTGATATTTATATATCATACGCGACGACACAAACAGGAGCTGGTGAAATCAAATCTCTTCTAGTGCATCATGATCATGATACGTACACTACTACACACTCGCATAAGAAAAAATAACATTGTAAAATAAGAATAATAACTTATCGAAATTTTGTGATGATAATAGCTCAGCATGGGAAGATGATAAAAGTCATGTGAATGAGAAGAGTATTTAAATCTTTTCTCACTGCTCCACATTTTACAAAACAAAAAGTCATTTCAAGTCAACCTGTAATGTTGTGTAAATACTACTGAAAACGTTGTGTACGTACGGAAAACAATATCAAGAAGCTTTAACAGGTAATTTTGTAATTTGAAAGATTCGTCCATCGCAAAAACAACAATGTTTCATATATTACATAACGTCTAGATTCAGGAATGAATTCAAACAAGCACCAAAAAATTGTAATATTTGTGTAGAAAGGCATATACTTCACTGTATCCGTAGTACTTAAAAAATACCTATTTATAATATTGTATTAACGACCCACGAACGAAAAAAAAATCCAGGTAGACAAAGAGAAAAGAGCATTTTATACTATTCCTTTTAAAGGAAAAGGATTTAAGACCAATATATCTTCATAATTATATACTATAAAAACTTGTTCAGTCTTCTCAGTCAGAAATTGTAGAGGGGGTTTTTGGGGCAGCGATCTAAAAACATTTACGTAAACTAGTAGGGAAATGGAAACCGTCAAAAGGTCAAAAGTTTATTATTTAAAACCAGTTGGCAATTATACACATAAAAACCAGGTAAAATGACTCGGGTGATATATTGTACGTTACGTTAATATGGTTAAAAACCGAGGGATATAAGCAAACCAAAGTGGTAAAAGTAGTTCCCCTCACACGTTTGATGCACACAACATAAAGCGTTGTTGATTAGGGACAGCAGTATTGTTGGAGGGGCATTGTTTGCTTTTTCCATTTAAATAACTGAAATAGTTAGTAGCCAGACAGTTCCATAACATAATGATTATGATGATGAGTACAACCAGGCCACTACTTTACCTTAAGTCATAAAAGAACTCCTGTCTCTCTCTCATTTTGTTAAACACCCACCAAGTCGGTACGCGTTGACCGCGTCCATTGTACAACAAAGGCATCATACAAAACTAGTTTTTATTACATATTTTTAAATGCAAGGCAGTCATTGTATCGCAAACGTACCAAAGAAAGCCAACTGGGGTGAAGGAAAGACAAAGTTAACTAAGTTCTGTTTAATTTTTGCCAATTACATTATGACCTTGTATTTGTATACTATCGCGTAAGGGCAGTTAATAATTTCTATCTGGGAGATGGAAAGAAGAAGGGAAGGTGAAAGTTTGTATAAATACTAAAATCACAAACGAAATAATAATAACGCTAGCTTCCATTGTTGTATAAGAAAAAGAACTAAAACGAACTCGTATAACAAATTTTACTGCTAAAAACTGTGGTAAAACCAACAAATATAAAAAACGGTTATTGTGTCGATCTTGTGTAAGTCAAGTAAGAGAAGCAACCAAAAGACTGAAAAAATCTGTATGAAAAATGCTGAAGAAATTACGGTATCTCTATCTAACAATATTAAAGCTACCACTATTACATGCATTCATTCATCATGGGTTGTTAAACGTAAGTATAAAACGGGGGAAGGAAACTGAAAAACTTCAGTCATTCATATATATGTGCATGCATAACATATTGTATTGTAGTGAAGAGCATTTTATGTATGTACTGTGCATCGTCGCCTCAGAAGGTAATACAAAAACCCGATGTATTATCTTATCCATCTGTATAAAATTGTTGCAACAAAGAAAAACAAAATCATCTATATAGTGCTAAAGTAAATCTAACCAATCTGTAGTTTTATGCTAATTCTGTTACACGCAGTATGCTAGGTAAAAGCAGCGGTCTATGAAAAATAACTAAAAAAAAGTATTTTTAAGTCTATCACACATTCAATATTGTACTACATAATCAAATATTACTTTTATTTTATTTTCTCTTTATTGTAGGAAATTTCAATTAATTTTTATAGTTCATATATACATACATACATACATACATACATAATAGTATAAACAAAATGCCTAGATCGTAAGTAGTAATGTGTATTTAATATTTACGCGTAATTCTTGTTCAACAACCAAAAATGAATATTGTTGAATAGTTTCATTCACATAAATATTGACAATGAAGCTTATTAAGTACACGTAAAATTTCTTTCCTGTTAATTTTTGTTGGAGAGTGTTCAAACGTGTAGGTCCACAGGGTTGTGTTATATGAAAAATTGCAAAATTTTGTGTTTAATAATTGTTATGAAATTGTCACCAATTGCATTTCGTGGTGGTAACTTTCACCTTATAGCATTTATATAATATGTACTGCTATTGCTAGTTCAATCAAGTATACCATTTGAATGTAAAACACGATATAAATATTATTTGTATAAATTTAATTGGAAAGAAACATTTCTTTTTTTGTAATGTAATTAAAATTAACCACGCTATTCATCAATATGCATTTGATTTGACCCTGTCCACATTGACTCTTTGTTAACCAGATCATTCAATGAAATACACTGGTTCATCTCAGTTTCTTTACGTATAATAACATTAGCTTGTCGATTTAGCGATATTTAACTTTTAAGAAAGATTGTTTGTCCTTAGTAAAAAAAATTATCGCCTATGTTTACAGGAGGATGAGGTCTATCTGTAATAATTACTGTTCGTTAGTTAGTACACACAATTTTAAATCAGTATCGATCGAGTTCACTATATATCATGTGTACGTACGTAAGTCTCATTTATGTTCAAATAAATTGGCAACCTTTGAGTTTATGATTTGTAACTGGTTGGGTAACTGTTCCACTTTTTTCTTTCAATTCAATAATACATTTATATTCATTGCTGAGGCATAATTATTGGAAAATACAAAGTCATCTTCATAAGGCTACGCATAATCTATAGGCCTGGCATTGTGTCGAAAATAAATAATAATAATATTTGTCACTTTCCCCTAAACTATTGACTTTTCTATATTGTCTTATTTGTCATTCTCTCGCAGGGTTGATATAAATGAACGTTAGAGAAGCCTATAGGAATGTTAGTACTACTAGTCTACCTGGAAAGATTTGTACTTATATATTTGATAAGTATGCTAAAACTCATTCCTCTAATGGATCATATTGCCGCTTTACATATTGTGCGAAATCTTTTCATTTTATGCACTCATGGAATGTAAGTTTATGAAACATACATTCGCTTCCTGACTGCGGTGAATAGAGACGCAAAGGCGTAAACGCTAATGCTGATTATGATAACTAAAACAACCGCAAACACTGTCGACATAAGAGAAGGTTCTATCGATCCCCTGTGACTGCTTGCGATACTGCTTCCTGATGCCCTTCGGTCTCCATCCATGTGAGACATTAGCTGTCGTATCTTTTCCATCTCAAAATCATCAAATTGAGAATGACCTGGCATGTCCCTGAAATAACGTCAGCCAGCAATGAATTAGTTACTGATAATATACGGATCAGATTATCAGTAAAATGGGAAAAGTGCTAACTAACTAACCCTCCGTCCGGTGATGTATTTCGTTTTCGCGGAAGACTTCCACAGTTGTTATTGCTGGCAATACTAGCCGTAGCCGAACTTATTCCACTGGATGATATACTGGCTTTAATCCCACGGTTGTCCGTGAAGGATGGCCTCTGAGAATCTACATAGATTCCTAAAATTTAAAAAGTAGGCGAATGAGTGCAGACGGCTGGTGTAACCAACAACTTCTCAAGAAACATTTAAAATTTATTGACTACCTCTTAGTTCCGGGGATGTCATGTTGTTTTATGAGTAAGTCTTCTTCAGTTTTTACTCCGTTAAAGTTTGGATAAGTACAATGTTGGCAGTATTGAAGAATTTTACATGCACATTATATAACTTTCTATTAGATCGATTTATTGTAGTTCTATGTATCTCAGGAGTAAAATATTCAATTGCTTTAAAAATTGTTTTTAGGCCAAAAAAAAGCAGCAAAGTGTACTACATTGATTTATGTATGTTGGAATATGATGGAATGCGGGCGAAAGGAAATCTTGCGCGTGTATCATATTATAAGTGCACAGCTCCATAAATGTTTTATATCATACCATATTATACAAATGTATATACATGTGAAGTACGCCGTGGAAAAAATGAACTGGATCCGGAGAAGAGTTTCTTTCCATTATATATTGAGAGAAAGCAACAAGCAAGGCATGTATTATTGATTAGGTGAAAGTGAATGTCTAGAGCCAAAGAATAAACGTCTTCCAAAGACGAAGTGACTTGGTGAACATCTCTTCCTCCCTCTCTCTCATCCCTACGGAATGAGCAATGCAACAACGGTGGTCTTTGGCATCATTGACTTTGCCGTAAATAGTTAATGAAATTTTGCTACTTTTCCAGTTTGGTGATGCTTGAAAAACTACTAACTTTACATTATTCATGTAGGGGTATTGAATTGTTTATTGTCTCTTTCGTTTTCAATGGCAATCTAAACCGAGTGGTTTAATAAATTAGCGCATCAAGACTTGTCGCTGTACTGATTGCATCTTCACTTTGGCCTGCTGAAGGTTTTGTTTCTTTGCCTTCCTTCTTACCATCCCCATCATCCTGATTACTCGCCATATCCATTTCCCAGTAGCCTATCAACTTTTCCAGTTTGGCTTTTTGACTTTCCATCTCTGCATGCAGCTCCCCTAGGCCCACTTTCATTTGTTGGATAGTGAACTTTTCAGTTCCAATTCCCAATCGATATGCCATTGCGGCATCAGGAGTGTTAATTACATTCTTGTCTTTATAAAGTAACATAAGATTATCTACGTTGTCCTCTTCAAAATCAAAAACCTATGAAACCCCAATGACTTTAATCATTTTAGTTTTTCGAAAAAGTTTTGCAAATGCCCAGTTTCATTAATTATTATATTACAATGCTTTGCTCGGCTTTGCTCAAAAATGTTTTGAGACGGTGGTCGTTATTCCCCATAATTATGTGAGGACGGTCATCATCTTCCAGACTAGACTCTAAAAGTTCTTCTTCACACAAGCATGAAAAGAACCTTTTGTACACGGAAATGAGTACCATTCTTATATGGCATAATATAATAAAAGGTGGAGGTAAAATGGGTTTCTGCTCAAATTCCATTACAAAATTGAAGCGATGAAACATCCAAACCTGTGGAGAAATTTGACTAGGATCAACTTTTAGGAAACGGTATTGATTTTGATTAACAATGATAATATCTCTAGTATACCTCTACAGCTATAGCATCTATTTCTTGGTAAATCCCGTTGAATACAGCAATCAACACATTTACAATGAGAATGTTTGCAACTAACATGTAAACTATCCAGGCAAAAGGAATTATCCAGTATCCCACTGGACAATTTGCATACTCATCGTCGTCATCTCCACATGGTGGAGTTAAGCTGGGGTGCGAAAAATACATAATACTTGATAATGAATGCAATATGCGGCGGAGCCATATAATATTTTCACGACTTTCACTTACGCATCTAGGTCAACCTCACCAAACATCATGACATACCTGATATGGATTATTTAAAAATCAGAATTTGACAAAAACTACCAACAATGCTTCTGGTATTATTTAGTTTGGAACGTTACATACGGCTCTAAAAATCCTTCAGCAATATCTCTAAGCTCTGGATGTAAATTTGGAAATCGAATCGCCTCTCTGGCCATCCCAAAGGATATAATTATAACAAGTATGATTGTGGCAAAATATACCTGAAAAAAATAAAAGCTCAAATGTTGGGCCACCTGGATATTTGAAACTTTAAAAAAACGACATGGTCATACCATATGTGTCAGCATTCTTCGCATCATGACAATTTTCGGCCCTACAAATCGGTGAGCTCCCAGGTATTTGTAAAGTCTCAAATTCCAATAAATGCTTGAAATTTTGTAAGTTAACATTCCATATTCAAAGTGACCAACAAATCTCAATACGACAGCGACAAACAAACAAACACAGCTTGCAACAAAGTCCCCAAACTGCCAAAAGTCTTGCTGAAATCCTGACAGCCTTTGAGAAAAGCTGAGGGCTTCAATGTGTAAAAAATCTCGAATGCATTCAAATAAGTTTGTCACAAAGTACGAAATCACGTAACATTCCACCCAACCCGGATTGTCAGGGTCTTGAGGGTATAAAATGACATACGCAAAGGCAATGACAAATGCAACGTATGCAAACTAAAACAGAAATAGTTTTCATTAGTGAATAATTATTGTAATTCGAGGGTTCATAAAGAAAGTGCTAATAAAATCCAATAGAACTTTCACCATGTGCCGATAAAAATTTGTCACTGGTGATTTTTGGAACTCGACAAACTTGCTCCACACTCTCAGTGATTGTTTTGTGGTAACAAAGTTGGAAACACGACCATAGTTATTAACAACAGCCTTCACATCAGTTCGCAGAGATTCCTTGGTTTGATCTCCAACATTATGCACATGAACGTAGCCCGTCTTTATTAATTTTTCTCCAGCTTCACCATGCTCTCCGCTTTGCATACCCTGTAAATGTTTATGCTCCCTCAGATTGGCTAGTACAGTATTTACAACTGTAGCTAAATCTGTTTTCCTCTGGTGAAGTACTGTTGATTCCTTGCAAGAATCTAGGAGCATTTTCGACTCTATCGGGTCAGTATCCGATTTTAAACTAATGAGCTCGCAGTTTGATACTGGATCCGTATGAAAACGTCCCGTTGTCAGTAAAACTGGAGAGGAATCTTTCTCACGATCAGTTGCAGACCCACCAAGATATGATTCGTCTTTCTCCTCATGTGGAAGCATTTTCAGCTCTTCCGTTGATTTATATTCCCACAGGATAGCCAAAGGAGGGCAAAAGATCCCCAACATGATTTTAAGTGTAGCATTGCTTTTGATATTTAGAGCCCCCATCCACAAGTCGGCAAGCAGAAGTTGACAACATGGGTGACCAAGAAGCATGCGATGCTGCGCAAAGACTGCCAGTGATAAGCAAGTTTGTTTAGAAAAACATTCGAGTTCCATTGTCAGAAGCTGTCTGGCTAATTTCCCATCGGAACGGTAACAAGAGTCCAATAGGGAAAGAGCTAGGTTCTCCCACTCTTCGGAGTAGTTGACATACTCCACTGATACATTCGTGAAACTTTTTTCTAATGCATTGATCTCGCCTGCTAGGTATTTATTGAGTTTCACTGCAACCAGCGCTTTAGCCAAGGCTCCCTGCCCGTGTGGCCACAATAATTTGCTCATCTCGTGTCGCTTCGTAATCACAGCCCAGATGAAGAGATCATCAAAGGGTTGAAGAAACGTTTGACTTTGAATCTCTCTATCTGCAGGCGTGCCAGCATTGGTGCTTTGTAACTTTGCCACAATGTGAACGTAACGGGATTTAAATACATGGCCCATCATATGGCTTAAAGCCACTCCGACATCATGTAAAGTCAAATCATTGCTGGTGTCATTGTTGGAAAGTGAGTTTCGTTTTTCCCGATTTGCCCGAATTTTTGCAAATTCCGATAGCAAAGACAAAATCAATGTGGTAGGGACTTTATCCAAACTGTACAAAAATTCTAATCTACTTGCTGTGAGAAAGGATTGCATGTTGAGACCGTGCTCTAGAAGCAAATTGACAAAGTCCAAGCGGTTGGACACCAAAGCTTCCATCATTGCTTGCTCCAAGTGGTCTGAACATGCATGATAATTTAGATTTAGCTCACATAAGAATGAACAAAATGTGGTCACAAATATTTTTACCTCGAGACCATTCCCTTCCATAAATGAAAACTTCTGCATCCGCAATATCAACCCGATCCCAAACCAACGTAAGAGAAAGTTGCTGCAAAAGTGAAAGTCGAATTCTACTAAAGAACTTCTTTTGCATTTCCTTGCTATTTAATGCCTAAATATTTGAGACTATTTCCTTACTTGTAAAGGAGTCCAATGCTGAGATCTAAATATTGATGATAAAATAGCTGCATCAAAATCGTCTTCTGAAGTTGTTGCGTTTGGGTTAAACACAGTGATCTAAAAGATAAAATTTTTATTACGATGATAATAAGAAAGCATGCTGAACGATTAAAGGATGTTAAAAACTAATGTAAACATCGTACAAGGGATTTTCTCATATAGATACTCTTCAATTCCTTATACAGAAAGGAGCACTGATTAATAGAGATATTGAATAGGTGGATTATTTTGTGATAAATTTCATCCTTCAGTTTCTCAAACTCATGCTCATTGTGAACTTTCCTGAGAACCCAAGCCACCAAGTCTGCCGTTCTTCCAGTGGCAGAAAAAATTATGACAGGTACTGGTGGTTCATCGTACAAATAGTCAGTAATTTGCCTAAGCGTATAAAATCCACCTTCCAGAACAACAACAACCACTGGAGTGTCACACCCACGATCTGTAAGATGAAAGGTTTAAAGATGTACTGACCTGTGGGGGCTGTGGGGCATTATTATCATTAAAATGTTTTGTATTCCTATAATATTAAAGTTACTTGGGCTAATGGGATGAGACGCAATGCATTTTTCCAATCTTCGTCGAAGGTAGTTTTCTCCCCCAAACTTGCCAATACTGCCATTATCCACAAGGATAAAATTTGAATGCCGAGAATTCAATTGTAAAAGTTTGGATTGAGCGTGTTCCATCGGACTGTAGACCTTATCTCTGTTCCGTCCCGTTAAATCATCTCTGGCTTCTACCAATCCCCAAGGTGGTATTCCTACCGAGATAACCTTTCCCCGTTTATTTCCTCCCACCCATCTTTCATTGTTCAGCGCTGACCCAACATGTTTTGCCACGCCAGAGTTAAGACCATTTGTAAAAACCCATGCATTTGTGCTTTTAGCAGCTTTTATTAGTCCCGTTTGGAATATCTTTCCCAATCTTGTAGACATTTCAAAATTAGTACTTCCACCCCTAACGGATATGATGAGTTTCGGTGGTTCCACATTCCATACGTACGTCATCAGTTGGAGGACTAGTTCGGGATTTGTGTCGTAACTTAGTCTGACGTACTAAAAATCAATATAAGCACATAAAAGCCCACCTTGGCCTGGCCATTTAAATTTAATGAGTTCGTAACATACATGCGCTTTTCGATGCTCCTGCTCAAACAAAACTGTACCATACGCATCTGTATTGAAGACCTTTGTGTGCACCGAAGGAGACCAAACCTCATGTCTATGCTGATGCTTCACAAAGTCCCCATGGTCCACCTAAAATTAGTGCAAACGTGCGGAAAACTACTCATATGTCAATCTCAACTTTCTCTTCTCACATAACTTTGCTTACTTTACGACGCCCGCATTGGCACAGACTCTCGCTTCCAGGAGATGCTATAAACGTGGCACACTCCCTTTTCGTAATGTTCATTTCTATCCATTTCGGTGGAAGCTTCAGGTTAAAAGTGAAACAAAGTGACAAACTCAAAATTATGAGATTTATAAGACAATTCGCGCATTCGTATAAGAAATTACAGCACAATCAAATTGCGGCACATACCCGAATATCGTTTCGAGAGCTGTACATATTAAATTAATAATAATAATAGGCTATCAATGCAGAATGATTTTGAAGGAATTTAGGAATTGATGCGACCAAAGAAAGATTCCAATCCAACCAGCCAAAGTATTCCTGCATGAAACAATGAACTTTCCTGAAATCACAAAGAAAAATAAAAATGCTTTTACTCTGGCTTCTGTTTTCCTCGTCAAAGCTGAACGCATTTCTCTGCTGGCGAAAATGCATGTGTTTCTAGGGTCATGGGTTGATTTTAAAAATTTAAAATGCAAATTGACATGAACTTTTGTTCGATTGTTGCTTGCGCTTGCACGCTCGATGGACATGCTTTTACGTTTCATGGGAAATATGCATGCAAAGTTGAGTTTTGAAGCAAGAATCAAACATTCCCGCATATTCGAAACAGTAAAATTATGGAAAATGAACTCTGACTGGAGATCGATATTATGCGAAAAATATGTAACACCATAATTCAACATTATCAAAACACCAGGCATCACATGGTGAATATAGTTTAATTGGAGTGTGATCATCGGATTCCTGTGACGTGACAGAGCTATTTATATGAATTTTAGTAGGACTTTCCTTTTTTTCAGTAATCCGTAGTTTCACGCGATAATTAGGTTGTTAAATTTTGCATGGGTGGAAAAATTCTCGTTAGTTTAATTTTTTGATTTGGGTTTGAAATGGCTGAAATAATGGATTTAACATGTAATGAAGTGATCGCTGAAGAATACATTGAGCCGCAAGGTTTATCATTATGCAAGCAAGGGACGGGAACAGAGGCAATGCCAGTGACACGCTATTTTACGAGGAGCCGTACCAGAACAGGAAGTGCAGGTGAAGATTTGGAAATTGGAGAAAAGAGGCTGAAGAGACGACGAATGGGGAGAAAAAAGTTGGGATCAGAGCCAGCTCATCAGCAAAAAATGACTGCAAATGCTGCTGCTCGTGTAGTTTATGAAGATCCTATTCACTCCGTGTTGCCAGCAGAGGTAATTGGCTTTTGGAGTAATCTAAAATGTTTTATGTTTTTAAAGCACAATTTTACAGTAATGCATGTATGCATTTATTATCGTTTTCCAGGTTCGCTTGTCTATTTTGAAGCAGATTGAATTTTCAGAGCTTTTAAAACTGCGAACAGTTTCTACCAGGTGGAGAGAGTCAATTGACTCCATGTCGAAAGTAAATGTTAGAATTGATGGAGAAGTCAAGGAATTCAATGGAAAATGTGGACTTCCAATTAAAACATGTCAGCTAGTGACTCTGCAAAATCCTACTCATCGTCATTTGTTCAAATCGGCATTACCAGAAAAAGTTAGCATTGTTCGTGGAATCTGTCATGTGAACTTTGAAGAACTAGTCTTGCAGTGGTCCTATCTCACAAAGTTGGAACTGTGTTGGAGAACTCTTGTGAAAAATCTGTTGTTCGGAAGATCAGCCAGTGAATGCTCTGTACCTCTAAGGAAAAAGGAGTTGCTTCCCAATTTAACCACCTTATCAATTGAATTGCTTACGTACGATGACTTGGCAGGAAGGTCAAAGACAAGACTGCTTTCCAATCTGACTTCTCTCACCAGTTATGACTACCCCAGCCTGACAAAATGTTCAGTAAGACCCTAAACATTATGCCTTATGTATGTCATTTTTCTTCTTCTGGAATACTTTTCTTAAGTCCTATCTAAATTTTTTTTCTCAGACATCTTTTGTTGGCTACCGACAGCTTCATGCAGAAAACAGATACCTTGAGGTTTTGCTGCCTTTTCTTAGTCGTCACTCTAGCTCCCTGACCACTCTCGACTTCACATTAAAATACGCGACCCACGCTGTATATCCTCCAGCTCAACCTCGTCACATTTTATTTTGTGTTCCAGCAAATCTCAAGACCAGTCGTAGAACTCCTCAAATTGCAACTGATTCTCAACTAGTTACAACACAACTTAGAAAACTGAACCAATCTCCCGAACATCACCATGAGTGGGTCAATATGCTGAATGATAAACGAAAGCTCGAGTTAGCCATCATGACCAGATTCCTCAACTGGACCATTAAGCACCTGGACTTTTTTGCACCCACCATTAAAGAATTTTCTCAGTTTATTCGCTCAATGGACCTAATGAATATTACCATGTACGATAGCGGAGCACACAACACGGTTACGCAACTAGATGCCACAGTTTTCCAACAGTGTCCACAGTTAGCTCACCTACGTGTGTATCGAGCCCCCATCATTTTTCATGAGGACGAAGTTGAGCCATCAGCAGAGATCATCAACTTTCCCGTTTTACCAAAAACACTACAAGAAATTGTTGTAGATGGATTGCCAGTATCTTCGTATGAAATTCAAATTGCTCTAGGGGAACTCTGTGATCTTCGAAGTTTCCATTACTTTCAGTCTCAAGTTCCACGACGAAATTTGCTCTGGACGAACGGCGTCACTTGGGAAATATTGCAGCAAATCATTAAACATCCTAAGCTTTCAAAAGTTAAAGTTCACGTCACTAACATTGGACAAGTACGAACTCAGTACGAAGAGCCTCTTAGGGATTTGTGCCATAAATATGGTTGGAACACGGCTGAAATTGTCACGGGCTACATGAACATGTACCAAATCACACTTTCAAGGTCTAATGAGAAGTGAACTTAAAATATTGTTTAAAGTTTCGTTTGATGAATCGTTTAACCACATAATTTCGAAAACTCGCTATAAAACTTTTAATCGCAAACTATTGTTTTAAAATACAAAACTATTTTACAAAAGTAATCAATGTGCAACAATTGGAATGTTAACCATTAAGTGTTTCAAAAAAATAAAAATTCATTGTTTGTTTCAGTTAACAAAAGCTACGTAGGTATTTTACAGGCTGTATCCCAGCTAACTTAATTTGTAGTGAATGCCGTTTTTGCATATTTATTTCTAAAAAGAAATTTCAAATTATGAAATTACTGCATCTAATCCCTATGTTGTCTCTTGGACATTTCAGTTTTGGCATTGATAAGTGTAAAGCTAAGAAATATTACTCCTCCGGTAATGACTAGAAATGTTGCAACGGTAATGAGAAGCTGCGAGTCTGAGTCTCCAACTGGAATGAATACGGTGTTTACTTTGGAGTTCTGTAGTAGAAGAAATTTAAAAAAATTACTACATTGTTTGCAAGCACTCATTTAAAAAAAATTAATATCTGGATGTTATTTGATTGCCTTACCGATTTGTACGGCAAAGCAACCCATTGACACATAGAATCCACGGAAGACTTGCTATTGCACAATGTTTTTACAAAGTGACAGTGCTCATCAGCAGTCTGCTGATAATCCCAGTCTTCACAATGAAGGAGTAATCTTGGTAATGGGACATTAACAGGAATGTAGCCCGCAGGATTCATCATGCCTCCATTTCCAACCAACAATTCCAAATCTGGATGCCCATCAAACCGGGAATGACTCTGCGGCTTCTGATACCGAAAATGAATGGGGATCCTGATAGTGTCACTTGCCACTAAATTTCCTGTTGATTTCACGGTTAGCTGGACAAACACGGTAGAATTCGACTTGGCTAACCAAGCAGGACTTTCCAAATCTGTCCAGTTGTTCTGGATTCGAATCATGTCCTGCAGTCCGCCCATTTGTGAAACTTCATACGGGTCAACGTAAATATCCCCAACAAACTTTGTGAGCATGGCAAGTTTGCATTCCTTGTTTGTGAAACGGTTGAGCGGTATGGGAGAATTTGTTACAGTAATCTGTTAACCACATTAAATAGCCCATATTTACAATTACGAAAGCAAGCCCTTTGAAGAAATTGGTATAATCAACTATTGCAACATAAAAATGTTCCTGTGGCCCCCCAACTCACCTCAACAGTGTCCTCCAATTCCCTGCAATAAAAGTGAAAGCAAACGGTGAAAGGTATCAACTCACATCCAACACACCACAAGCAAGTATACTCATTTAAAGTCAAAAGTATTCACCTGTGAAAACCTTCCTTTGTGATAAATCGGATAAGATTCGCATGCAGACCCCGGACAAGTGAGCAGTTCTTTTGACGCAGTTCATTTTGCGTCACAAACGAAGGAGATCCTCCACCCCCGCCTTCCACCAACATTAACTGTAGTACCAACGTGATGATAATACTAGCAGCATTATTCCTCCTCAATATAATCATATTTGCATGCTTATCATGAACGTCTCTTGGAAGTGCTAGACCAGACCAAGCCGGTTTCGATAGAGCTGTTGTGCCGCAGTAAGAAATATATGAGATGGCTGAGGAATGTGATTGGAATGCAGTGTTTATTCCTACTTCCGGTTATAATATGTCAGTCAATAATACATGATGCATACACTGACTCCAAACTCCACTCAAAACGCTCAAAACCAAAAAAAACATAATAGACAGCAGCTTCCAGCTGGTTATGCATAAAATTCTTCTCGGGAATATATCTGGGCTGGGAATGGGATCACTCACTCAAGATGATCAGGACGTAGAGAACAGAGAAGGAATGCAAACAAACAGCAGCTCACTCACTCACCAAAAAACGAGAGAGAAGTCATCCAAATTCCAAGCAGGTTCATTCGTCTTTCGTATAATGCATAAATGTATCAAAGGGTTCGGTAATCAATCGGTACAGATCCGAGACGGGAAGTTCAATTTCCTCCAACTGGGTGTTGTTTTTTGGGACTTGTTGGGTTGTGTTGTGTTGTTGTGATTTCTGAACTGATGTTGGAGGATGTGATGTGATGTGAGTATCATAATATTTTTATGGACAAATCCCTGTGAAATAATATTTTTATAAAAAGGAGAGTAAACAGGTTTTGACCACCTAGCAAGTGCTTTTGATTGAGTTTATGAATATTTAGGGAAAAGGTGCACTAATGAGTTTCCAAATTGAGAAGGAATTTACTTAATGTTTGGTTGTTTTTAGTGTATTAATTAAGTATTCCCCTTGGTCTGCTGTAGTTTTAAGTGAACTTGTTTTGATATTGACGAGATAGTAGTGAATCAAGATGGGTGGACTGTTTTCCAAAAAGAAGCCTGCACAAATCGAGTCAAGGGTCACGGAACAGGATCGTGCTATTCTCGTAAGTATTTGTTTTACTGGCTGTTTTCGGAATTTGGTTAAAAAAATATCAGTTAAACTAATGACTGGTTTTGGTTTGTTAATCTGATTACTGACACAGGAACTTAAGAAAATGAGAGATCAGCTCCAGCAGTACCAAAAGAATGTAATTAGGAATCTGGAAAAGGAACGTGAATTAGCAAGAAAATTACTTGTTGAAGGCAGGAAGGAGTAAGTTAAAAGTTTGGAATGTGCATCTTTAAATTATGTTTGTTGGTTTAATATTATTTATTTTTGTGTCTGTTTGTTGCAGTCGAGCCAAATTACTGCTAAAGAAGAAACGCTTTCAGGAGTCTTTACTGGAAAAGTCTGAGAAACAATTGGACAATATACAAGAAATGTGTAGCAGTCTAGAATTTGCAAAGATTGAAGTGGAAGTATGTTGATTTGAAATTATTGATATTTCGATTTTGACTGAAAATTACGAGTGATACTAATTGTATCTAATGTAATTGTTTATAGGTACTTGATAGCTTAAAATCTGGTAATGAAGCGCTGAAAAAGATACATGGTATGATGGCAATCGAAGATATAGAAAAGATATTGGAAGAAACTCAAGAAGGAATTGAGAAACAGAGAGAGATCGATGGCCTTCTTAGTAACAACCTTAGTCCTGAAGATTTGGAGGAAGTAGAAACAGAACTGGAAAAAATTATGGCAGAAGAAAATGTGGTGCAGAAGGAATCTCCATTGTCACCGGCAGATTCCGAAGTGGTTAACCTTCCGGAAGTACCAGAAACTCCTATTTCAGAACTTGAGCCAGGTATTGTTTTATTTTGTAAAATCCACAAAATTTTGCTTCGTTAGCTATTAAATACCAACACTCATATCTTAAATTTTTCCTTATTATATAGAGAAAGAACGACCTACAAAGCGAGCAGAAAAGGTGATGGTTGCAGCCTCGTGAACAGATCATACTACTTGCTTTTGATTTACTCATTCACCAGCGGATTTCCTAGAGGAATTACTACTACTACTACTAAGCTAAATGACGTTTTGCCTTTTAGTCAGCTAGGGTGGATCAGTCAATTTCACTCATCAATTCAATCAATCTAGTTAGAGACAGAAAGATATTAATATTTCATAACGACGCATTATATTAAGTTCCATAATCCATATAGTAGTAGATGTTATAACTAATGGGGTGGTAATGAAGCATATGTGGTGGACATTTTATATCTTGTTCCCTATTCTCTGGTAACCAGTAAATTCATATGATATGATTGGTACTAAAATGTATAATCTGGTGAACCAACTAAAAGTATTAATTACCAAACCAATGTACCATTGCTACTGGCAATGTGAGCTTAAGGGAGTCACGTATTAAGAGTAAAAGTACTAAAAGGAATGGAACGAGTGGAAAAGCTTTAACTGTTTAGAGACAAGAGAAAATTAATCGTTTGAGTGTGTGTCCTTAAATGTATACAATATGTCGATACGTTAAATTCAAAACCACAGAGGAAAGTTAATTTTAATGGATAGTATGACGTATTCTCTTGAAGCCACAAGGCAAGCATAAAAAATTGATCAAATGTGGAATAGTTACCTCATCCGTTTCTCAATCAGTGTTTTGGTAATGAATGATGAAATTATACGTAGGTTGGTTTATCTTATACATTATTGTACCACTCTGCTGCTATATTAATTCTAATTATATCATGTCAGTACTATCTGAACCAAAACCAAAGCTGTGTAATATCAAGTTACAAGCTGTAAATCAAACCTATAAAACGAAATTCGCTGTGCATTTTTATACTAGACCGTGTGTAATTAGCAATTACAGACTTTCAAAGTCATGCTCTAAGTCGTCCAGCTCTATACGCTTTCATTATACTTATACTGTCGTTGAAACAAGTTTGGCTTTAGAATGGAGAAATTAACAGGTTTTCCGTTAACAATTCTCATTGGATGTTGGTTCATTAGTATGTGTGTTAGTAGTTTACATACGTTAATTTAAAACTCACTATTGCATGACTTTTAATAATCAATCCCGGAAAGAAGACTAAAAAATCATTAAATTGATGCCACGATGCTTTCACTTCGTGACCAAAGCAGTCAGTCATACACACACACACAACTACTAGCTAAACTAGAACAAATTGTTGGATACTGCATCGTGTGAGTTTTCACAAATGCTGCTATAATTATTACGTTGTAGAAGGAGGTTCTATCGAGTTTAGATTTTTAACTGGCTTGTTAATGTTAACTAACAGAATACTGACTGGGGTCAGCAAACCGGAACAAGGAAGAATTCGAGCGTCTTAATGTTTTACCTCACACATATATTTTATTTGTCATCGCTGTTGTTCTTACAAAAGCTGTTCTGTGTTGTCCCTTGAAAACTCCTAAGGTACAAATGCCGACTCTTTTCCATTTTCATGAAGTTAAAATTTGTACTATTTTGTAGCCTTTAATTAACGTACAGTAAGCTTTATTTTTACGTAATTAAGCTGTTTCTTTACGTTAATACTTTGCTTCAAACACGTTCAACGTTATTTCAATTTGACAACTTATTTTTTAAAAAAATAATGTGCAAAGCTGATACGAATTGTTACAATAGTATTGTTTGCAAATCCGAAAGTTTTGACTGCTTTATTATTATAGCTTTTGCAATGGTTGAATTAAAATGAAATTATAATAAGCATCTGGAACTGAATATCCGTACCGTTTTTTCATTATGCCTTAATCGCTTTCAATGTAAATTATTTTTCCAGAGGTGAAACTATATGAAGTGGAATGTTTGATAATCAAAATGTATTTTTGCTACGCAAAGTTGGAACATCACACATAATATTACCTACATAAAAATACGTAAGTGTATTTTAGTAACATCTTCAAAATCGTAGCTAATATATTCGCAAAGTAGTGGTTGGACGGAAAAGAATGTAAAGAAAGATGTAAATATATTGTTTACATCTTTTAGAAACGCATTTTGTATGTTTGTATGTATGCTAGTGCGCTATCTGTGCTATTAAAATTAGGGTAACAAGTAAGTACAGTCGTAGCTTTTAAGTATGTGAGTAATTTAATGTAGTGAATACTGTAAAAGTACAGAAAACGAATTTGAAATGTTGAATTAAAAAGGCTGGTATTTTGCAGCATGGTAATTATTACTATATGCCATGATATGTTTTGGAATTGGAAAGCATTGTATTTAGTATGTAAGTGCATCTTTTAATGTAATGTCACATCAAACATATTCAAAGAAATCACTCTTATCCCAAAAAATAATAATAATTTTTCAACGTTTTGAACGTTAAATATTGGTATTGAGAAAACTTGGAACATTGGAACATACCAAACCAAGATAATCGAGTTTTGCAAGATCGCTGCTTGATACGAGGAAAGTTTGTTTTATATTATTATTATTTAGTCTCTATCATCTATCACTTTTAAAAATAACCATCACTATAAGGCTCTAGCGTACCCCACGTCTCACCCGTTTTTATCACAACAGGAAGCTTCACACGGAGTTTTAGGCAAGATTCCATCTCGTTTTTAATTGCTGCTGCAATTTCAGTTAAATGTGTTTTGCGTACCTCAAAAATAAGTTCATCGTGAAGATTTAGGATGGGAAAGTAAACAAAATTGTCTAGTTGGTTTGAGCTGGATCCCACTGACAGCGAAGACCTTCGCGCTTTAGCCAATTTATTCCAATCCACTGGAGTCGAGCTTTTTGGATATCTAGAAGTAAGAAGCCCGTGTATGCGAGCCATTGCTGCTTTCACTAAATCAGCAGCAGATCCTTGTATTTGGGTGTTGACGGCTTGGCGACTAGCTTTAGCTAAGAAATGAAACAAGAAGTATTACAAATTAAGTTGCGTTCAACTAAAGTATCGTTTCATTTTTTGTAAGTTAAATTCGTATGTCTTACCTTTCTCCTGTGGATTACGACTATTTATTAAAGGAAGATATCTTCTACGTCCAGTCATTGTTACCACGTATCCATTATCCTGACAACATTTAACAGCTTTATCCAAGAATGTGTTAATGCTAGGGTATGTTCTCATAAACTGACTGACGAATTTAGCAGCCTCCCTCTCATCAATTTCCATTTGGGCAGCTAGAGTTTTTACCCCCATCCCGTAGATCACACCGTAAACTATTCCTTTAGCTTCTTGTCTAGTAGTACTTGTTACCTACAAATAGAGAAATCTTGTTTAACTAATATGAACATTGTTACCTCCTTAAAAAATGAAAATACCATCACACCTTTTCTTTTGGTATATTTTTCCACAAGGACGCTATCTCTATAAATACATCTGTATCCTGATTTAAAGCTTTGACCAGTTTTTCATCTTGACTTAGATGTGCTAATATTCTTAATTCTAATTGTGAGTAGTCGGCAGTTAGCAGTGTAAACTCGCTGCTACATGGTATAAACACATTTCTCATTGAGATCAAGTTAACATTGTCAAGAACATTTACTTCCATTTCGTTATCCAACTGTTGAAACAAGGCTGCCAACTTTGTTGAACCGAACTTAATTTTACAACTATTCCTAATTTCACATATTTCTTCAGCATCGTACTCGATCTGAATGTCAAAATCTCTCGGAATGCATTGTAAACTCGGATCTGACATTACAACCCTACCAGTCATTGTAAAGTGGGAGTAGTAGCCATGAACTCGTCCAGTCTCAAGATTTCTCTCTTGTTGAAACGGAACCACAACCTTAATAAAAGACGACAATGCATTAGTTAAACATTGATTCCATTAAAATGCAGTAACTCTTAAGCCTACCTTTTGCAAAGCACTGGTTACTTTACGCCATTCCACGATGACTCGAGGTAACTCATGGTCCAATTTGAGCAGGACATCTTTACTGGTTCCTTTGGCTTTAGGTTGCTTCAAACCAATTTCTCTGAACAAAACCTATGGGATGGAACATCCGCATATGAATTAATCTTAATTTACTCATACGAAGTCTTTATATGGGGAAAAATTCTAACCTGCTTGATATCCTTAGGTGAAGCAAGTTGAAACTGGCGTCCAGCCAATTGAAACGCCCGTAATTCCAACAGTGCTGTCTTGAATTGTAATACACGTTTCAGTTTAGCTAGCTGTGCAGAATCCAATCCAAAACCATTCATTTCCATTAGTAGTAATGGAAGGATTGATGGCATTTCCGTTTCTATAAATCAATAAAAGTGTTTTAAAAATCTTCCAAGCAAAACTGTTAGGTACTTTGCTTTAATGCTTAAAAACTTATTTGTTTATCATACTTGTAAAGTGATTCCAAAGGTTCGAGCTGTGCAGTTTATTCTTTAGCGCATGCATAACTTTCCATACATAAAACGCTTCAACGATCTCTTTACTCCAACCTAACTTAGTTATGATGTTATTATCTTCTGAAACATAATCTTCGATCAGCTTATGTTTAGACATGTTCCGTTCTTCCTCATCAGATTCCAACATCCACCGAGCCACACTAGGATCCCATAAACGTTCGCCAGGAGGAAGTTTAGCCAAAATTTCGGACCCACACTGTTTTAGCAGATTTCTCAATTTATCCTTTGTTTCAAACATGGCTAATGCACAGTTACACACTTCCAGTCTTGAAAGAAGTGCGTCTAGCTTAGCTTTTCCGGTGGATCCACCCTTTTCATTGTTACTCCTGACTGTAAGCCCGCCATCGTTTTTCCAATGCAAAATCCATATAGTGCTTTCACCGTTGTACATCGCCAATGAGTGCCAAAGATCCTCGTTTGGATTTGCAAACGTGGAGCTCAGCTTCTTTCCAATTACACGGGCACCAATTCCCATCCGTAAGGTAGACGGGGGCTTTTTCTGAGGTATAAGTTTTAATCCCAGTCCTATGAATTGTGCCTGTGCAAAGAATTCACTAGGAATCACATTAACTGACTCTACAACTCTTGCTATCAATTTTTGCTTTCCAACTATCGCCTCAAACACTTTACTCTGCTCAGCACCTTGAAGCGAAGATAAAGTACTTTCCGTCCAAGATGATGAAGTTTCAGTCTCTGATGCGCTTGCTTCAAATATTTCTTCCATGTCTTGCATACCATTCACTTCACTATTATTTTTATCTGCAACTTGAGGACCTTGAGTTAATATAAAATCCTCTTCATCGAAACCATCCAAATCATTATTAGATTTTGCAAGATTAAAACTAATGGAAGGCTGTGGAACTGTATCAGCAACTGGAAATAGTTCTTCGGATTCAAAGTTGGTGTCATCTGCCAAGGCTCTCATTGCAGCGGCATCGGACTCGCTTAGTCTCAGACTTTCATTTTTTTCTTTTATTTTCTTCAATGGAACTAGTGGAAGTACAGAGTTTGACACCTCATGTACATGGGCGTTCATTGAGTTCTCTAAAACCTCCATAGATTCGAAATCCTTGTCAAACTCAGCCAAAAACGCTTCGGACAGATCAACGTGATCGTTTTCTAGCTTTTCTCGATCATTGAAAGCGTTGAGTTCGAATTCATCTGTGGACACGTTAGGAACAGGACTTGCTATGTCGTGGGTCTTCAGGGTAAATCGACTATTCTTTGAAGTTATAACCGGTGTACTATGTTGTAAATTACGGTTTGTTTCTAATTCGGCAGTTGTCCCAAAATTTGACTCCATAACATCATTGCTGTCTTGCCGTTCTGGATGCTTTATCGGAATACACTGTCTTGCAGTGTTGATTGATTGGGAAAGCTCAATCTGAGCTTGGATTGAGAACTTGTCAACGGTAGCTTTGGGTTCATTGTCTTTATTGTTTTGCTTGGGGTACAGATTAGATAAGTTAGTTGCCACTATTTCCGGAAAAGAATCTTCAAAAACGTCCTCTGGTTCCAATATATTAAGTTCTGCATCCATTTGAGAATCATCAAGCTGTTGTCGCTGTGAGAATAATTCTTCAACTTTATGTTCGTCATTATTATGCTTAGCACTACTATTAGGAACATCATTTCCTTCCAATGGACCATATTCTTGTTGCTCCTGTTCCTCCATGCTTTCATTATCAGCAGACGTCGCTGAATCTTTTCGTTGTGGTGTATCTGGCTTCTTTTCTTGAAATGTTTGGTTAACTGAACTTGATGGACATGGAACGTCATTTCTTCCGAACCCAAACTGAATGTGTCCTTGTTGGCCCAGTTCTATCTGTATTTTTGTGAACAACAAACAACATTCATAGCTATAATTTGTGTAAACCAAGAAAGACTTTACTAATTACTTTATATTATATGTAATCCTCCACAGAACAAGCCTTATTTGGATCGAATACCATTAGCAAGCACTTACCTTTACTTACCTCATAAAATCTCGGCAAGAAAAATTATAAACATAATTCGTACATAAACTGCAATACAACAGAACGAACATGCCCAGTTACATCTTAACGTGCAAACAAACGTAGAGTTAAATAAAATATGAATTACAAAAAGCCAAGCCTTAAGCATATTACACCCTGCACTAACAGCTAACGTCATTAACCATAATAAAATAAAAATTCTTGTAAAACTTGTACTAGTATTATAAGAATTAAAACTAAACGAGTCAAACACACACAGGTCCGGTTACAAAATGAAGAAACAAATACACATACTGTGCACCAAAGCCATTGGTTTATTTGACAAATTTAAGCATGAACTGAGATCATTATATACTTACAGAAGCTGTATCATTATTTAGGGTTAATAGTTTCGTAATAATAATAATAATATCTAGTAATTCATAAAAAACAAGTACATAATAGGTGATAGGACTAGAAAGACTAGAGATTTCAGCAATATTACTAAAGATGGTACGCTTTGTACAAACTAATAAAAAAATAAAGATCTTTTTGGTTAATGGCAGATTAGAAAGGCTTTAGAAAAATTAAAGCTTAACGTTGCACTTACAGTAATGCGTTGATAACTACTACACGATATACTTATTTGACTTATAATGTAAAGCTGGCCGCAAAGCTGTGATATGAAGCCCCTGCTAGTAATGCACTTTGGAAATTATTAAGTGTACATGTCTTTAAATTTATCAGTATAAGCTTTTATCCTCTCTTCCCAGACCTGGATAAATACGCGAGCATCATTGACTATTTTTTGCGCCGCTTCGGGTTCCGAAAGAACGTCCTTCCCCAACATCCAAATACTACTTTCCCGGCCTCCGTGAACCTCACTAAAATATCACAATTTATAACATACGTTCTTCAATTCGAATATACAAGCTATAACTCAAGCTACGTCATTTAATTCAAGGTTATGAAAGCACCTTTTGAAAGGAGCAGCTCGATGTAAAATTTGTTCAACTTGAGCTGGATCGGCAGCAGCGAGTTCCATAACATTTTTCAGACCAGCGTCATACAAAATTCTTGCTCGTTGACCATTTAGACAGTCCATTCGTACGAGATCACAAAGTTCACGTTGAACACCGAATTCAAGTCGTTCTTGAAACTGGCTCAGGAGCAGCTCCATATTAGACCATCCTAACCTTCCACAGAAAGCAGTAACCATTCCTATAAGCATTACAACAGATTTTAAAACTTTGATTTACAGCCAAAGTTCAAACGACTCGATTCAATTAATTCATATTCAATCATTACCTGCAAACGTGGACGAAGCTTGCTGAAGATTCTGAAGGATTCCCTTGTTTAAACTGTATTTGTTGGATACATATTCTAGAGATTTTTCATTTACTAAATCGCTTAGTGCTAATGCTGCGAAAAACCGTTGATGAATCGCCATATCAGAACGCTACAAAAACAAACAACTTTCATTTATACGTTGGAAATAACGTATTCGTTCTTACAATAACTATCACACAACTTTACCTGAGATTCATTTCTCCACGAGACAGTCCCAATCATTGCTTTAATGATGAAACATTCCTTAATCCCTATAAGACCGCCCACTTTCTTTTCAGACAAGTCAAGATTTTCCCAAATCTTCAGATAATCCTGCCATGATATGTTACGTAGAGAGTCTGATACATAAATTGGTGTAACCTGTAAGTATGTAAGTGATTGTTATTAAATTAAACAGTCGGCACAACTCAAATTTGAGGATTAAAATGATTCCTACCTGGTAAATAACATGTAGCTCGTTTTCTAAAACAAAACACTCTCTTGCTTTAAGTAACTCTCTGTAAACTATGATTCCGTCATCGGGTGAAAGGGACGCAGCTAGACATGCAGACCCAAGCTGAGTTGGCATATATTCGTCGGGTCTACCTTCTTGTTCGTACCGCTGAATACGAATAAAGTCCTGAGATTCCAAATACGTCAAACATTCCTCAATCGTTTCGTCTTTGTGAAGTTGCGATGAAGATAAATCTAGATAACAAAGAAGTTTTAAAATATCTACACTTTCTGACTATGATTTAAGACTGACTAAACAGTAGTTTTTAGACAAGTTCGCACCTTCTGAATCGTACAAACCAGATTCCAACGAATGGAAAAGAAATGTGCATCTTGCGTAGGATCTTACGTCCGAAGGCAGCGAAGAAATACCGCTTGCTACCGCTTCAAGAAGAGCCCTTTTCATTGACGATGTTAAGGATCCATCTCCAAGAAGTGCACTCTTAACCAAAGGCATTTCTCCCCTGAATAAGGCGATGCCCTTTTCTTTAAGATTTGCTGGACATATCAGGATACTCTCACCTTGAAATATACAAATGCATCATGCATAAATTCGAAACCCGAAAAGCATTCGTCGTTTAGTAAGCATAGGCAAGTTTTCTCACCCTCTGTATCTATTCCGTTTCGTCCAGCTCTTCCACACATTTGTTTATATGTCATTATATCTAGAAGACGTCCATTAAACATCGGAGTGACAACCATGACGCGCCTAGCTGGCAGGTTCACTCCAGCAGACAAAGTTGAAGTCGCCACAATAACCTGCAGTTGTAAACAAAGCGTCAAGATGTACAAACAAACTATTACTGGAACAACAGTCAGTTATAGAGATCAGTTAGTTAAGCTTACCCTTAATATTCCGTTTTTAAATGAAGACTCTACAATGTCTCTGTTTTCATATGTCAATCCAGCATGATGATACCCAACTCCGTACATGACTGTTCTAGCCAATACTGCGTCAACACCACCAGGACTTCGTTGCAATCGCTCCAGCACTATACGAATTGCTTTAGCATTTAGTCTGTTTCGTAGTTTTTCACCTACTTCTGGATACTTTGTTTTGTAAGGATTCCCAATTTTAAAAAACTGGTCTGCTATTCGCTCAGCAGTTGTTTCCACAAGTGCTTTGGTAGGACAAAATATCAAAACTGAGAAACCATTCAGAACTGTTTCAAGAGCGAGATAAATGATATGATCGGTATCGCCCTATAAAAGTCAAGAGATCCATATTAGCGTACACGATGATTATAATGAGGAACATTAACTTTAGCTAGGAAGAAATCCTTTTTACCTCTATTTGAATAGGAATCGATTCCACTTTGACCGTCCTTGCGGTTTCTAACTGCTCATCAAGCATTTTATCTTCTACTTTCAACCGTTCTTTTAACGGCACCGGTCGAAAATCCGTTACGTATAGCTCAGCACTAAGCCATTTAGCTAATGTGTTCAAATTAGGCAACGTGGCAGACATTCCAATAATCTGATAGTTGAGAGTTAAAATGATAAAACTTTTCAAAAATTAAACACTAAAAGAATATAGAGTTATAAATGGCAAAACTTACCTGTATATGAAACCGCTTTGGTTTCCAAGAAGCATCATCAGTCATGTTCATGCTGTTTTCAGCACCGGCATTCTTGATAGATGTCACATACAAAAGTTTTGTAAGAAGCAATTCCAAAAGATAACCTCGGTGAGGATCTCCAATTAAATGTAATTCGTCGACTACCACAGTGCCAACATCTGAGAGTGCATTTTCTTCCAGTAATCTATTTCAGATTGTATTAATTTAAGCTTTATACAATAAATAAATCGAGTTCAAAAGACTATTGACTTGTTGATATAAGTACTTGTTAACTAAGCTATTGGCTTTTTCAATAGTGCAAATAGCTATATCAACGGCTTTGAAACCGCCTGGTGGGTTTATGCTTCCCATGAAACCTTCGACACGAACTCCTGCGTCCCCAAATATACTCTGGAGGCTGTGAACCTTCTCACGAGCAACGCTTACAAAGGGTAAGATCATTATTGCTTTGCGGCCGAGCTCCAGTACCCGTTTGATCATTAAAATTTCTGATACAAGTGTCTTTCCTGTAAATAATTTATTAAATTTAACTAAAAGTTCAGCACGACGTTTCGAAAGGTAAAAGAAACATTAAAGTAATAGATCACCAGCAGATGTGGGTGCGGAATACAGTAAATTCCGACCTTCAAGTACTTTCTCATTCTCAAGACATTGCAGCTGCCAGTCAAACAATGACGTGATTCCCTTGGAACGATAGTTCTAAATAAAGTTGGAACGCCAATAAAGAGAATTATTTAACTTTAGCGAATCAAATTTGGATACAGTTGTTACAGTTAGTTGGATATTTGAACTGAAACTGCATCACATACATTTAAAACAGAGGTGGGGAGACCCCAAGAAGATAGTTGCAGTTTTTCTTCATGCGTCATGAACGACAAATCATTAACGGCGAGCTCATTGCTTGCTGAGTTTGCCAACTCTCTGATAACTTTTCTATTTGTAAACGCTAATTTAAAATTTCCTTTCTTTTTCTTCTTCTTCTTATTCCCACCCGCAGGTCCACCAGCTTTGCGTTTCTTTATGTCACCAGCAGAATTATTTCGTTTTCTTGTTGATGCTGCTCCTTTTAGTCCCTTGGAAGATGATGAGGAAACATTTAAAAGCCCGTTACCCATTTGGAAATCTTGATTTGGTTGATGTTGAGGTTCAGGATTGGGTGCTATCAGTCTTTTCGAGATGATTGAATGATCTCTTGTTCGAGTAGGAGTTGCAGCCATATTGGATGTGTCACCAAGTGCCTCCAGGATCTCTGCGTCGTCTCCAAATATATCCGGACTACAATTCATAGATGAGCCAGCAACAGCTTCACTCTGACCCCCTGAGTGTTTCTCCATGTCATCAACTGCCAAAAGGAAGGAATCATTTCCTTGCGACAAATCGTCGTTTTTAGACAAATGTTCACTGAATGTTGGACTAGTGCGAAGTCTGGCACCCTCCACCAACCGTTCGGAAACCACATTCTGAAAAGGACTTTGGGCTACAATATTTGGTGTTGTCACAACAGGGGAAACTTCCAAAACGGGCTCTACAGAACGCCCTACTTCCGGCTTTGAATTTGACGAAGGAGTAGCTCCGGACACAACTCGTTTTCGACCATTCCTACATTTAAAATACAGACAATGACAATAATACGTTTACGATAGTTAGTTTCTTATACCCAATCTTAAAAATATATTTTTTTACAAACCTTTGATACGGAGTTCTAGCTGTTTTTGGTGTGCGACCCCGTACAATAATTTGCTGAGCTTCATTTTCCTCAAACACCAAACTAGAATCAAGTCCAGTCTTACCACTAGTATTCCCTTTACTGGCCAATCTAGTTGACCTGCGACAACTCATTCTTCTGTCAGTTTCAGAGATCTCTTACTCCAAAATAATAGACATCCTTAGTCCATGGGAGAATCGAAAAATGATTAAACTCTGAACTCTCTGCTCCAGATAAATCTTAACTTTGTCCTTTATATCTGCAATTAGCATTAAAATCGGAGGCTGTTATTCATACCCTTCAACCTATTACTCCACTGAAATTAATTGAAACTCATACCTGTATTTACTTGACACAACTAAATTCCTGATGCTGAGTTCAATGACACGATTTCTGATGGTTTCAATTTTATAACTAGTTAAACACTTCATTTGTCACTTCTAAATTTTAGTTTTATAAATATTCTTGATTGATTCTTCCAGTTTTGTGATTGACACTTGACACTAATCTAAAAACTAAAAATCAAAATCAATTCGAATGAAATCTTGATATATTTTTTATCTCAATTTTTTTTTGTTTTCGTTTGATTTGCATTGCACATTCACATGTATCTACTCAACCGCCTAAACAAAGTGAAAAATCTCCACATGAAAATAATATTATTATCGTTTATGTACGTTCAGATTCCCGCGCTTTGCTTTTCAAATTCATTGTTTCAATGACTAACAACTTCCACCGATGCCCCAACAATTCTCCAGAGTTAATGGTTGGCTTGCTAGTGGCAACGCGGAAAGTATGTTGAGCTTTCAAATGGATGAGTTCTTTGGCAAGTCAGCATAAAAATCCAATCACCCGACCGACGAAATTATCATCATCAACTCAACAACCAAGTAGTTTTTTGTAACTTCACGAATGAAGCCGATTGAAAGTTCGTGAATGAATGGATTGAAACAAGACATTTAGATTTTTATAAGTAGCAGCAGCCCCTGAAAATTTGAAGTAATTAGGAAGAAGCAGTTAGGAGATATTTGGAGTAGTGTGTATTGTTAGCAGCATCAGCAGGGTTATAGTAAATATAAACAAGAACTTGACATGATGGATGTGGAAGCGATAAAAATTTTACAGGATGGGTTTCATCGGGTGAGAACTCCTGGAGCTGCTGATCGTGTCTGGAAGGATGAATGTGTTTACTCGTTTGACACACCGGTATGTTGTTCAGTTGTTGTATTTTTGCAGAGTTAAGGAATTATCAAATAAAATTCAGTCGTGGTTCTGATTTTGGTTTGGTTTTTGATGTTTTATTGCAGGAAAGTGGAGAAGGACTGTTTGTCTGTCTTCGCTTATTCTGGGGTCTTGGACGAGATCATGTAGAGCAGTATCAGAAGCGAACTGGTAATTCAATCTTTCTCCATATCCGTCGTACCAAAACAAAGGTAAGCGCTCGACATTAAGAATTATTTGTCTGACATTTAAAGTACGTACGAATGAGAGTATGTTTCTAATGAAACTCATTATTGTTAGGTTGAAACACCCCATATTAACAATGGTGATGGACCAGAAAAGAAAGTGACGAGGTTGGCAATTGGAGTTGAAGGTGGATTTGACGCAACTAAACCAGATATACAGTATGACTTTAAGGAGGAGTATGGAGTTATTCTATTGCCTGGATTTATCAGACTTGCTCTTCCTAATGACCAGTTACCTAAACAGGTGAGTATTTGCGTAGCAAGTCATTAGAAGAGGTCGTGTGATAAGCTATATTTAAGCTGCTGCATATTTATACACATACATAATGATCTAAACGTTTTCAGATTCTGGATTCCATAGCAGGAGTATTGGCAGCAGAGTCAGCAACAAAATTGGCTGAAGCGGAAGCTTTGGCTGGAACATGGGATGGTGAAGTTCGACTAATCTCAAAACATTGTGACAACCTTCAGCAACTTGACAATGGGAAAAAGGTTCCGCCGAAAGGATGGCGCTGTGAAGCTGAAGGCTGTCTAAAAACGGAAAACCTATGGATGAATTTAACTGATGGTATGATATTGTGTGGAAGGAAATACGCTGATGGGAGTGGAGGGAACAATCATGCAGTGGAACATTATGATAGAACTAGTGAGACCATCTTAAAATTTTCGATCAACCATAATTTATCGTTCTGTGTTTGCATGAAATGATACTATCGTTTCTTATGTGTGCAGAATATCCACTTGCCGTTAAGCTGGGTACAATTACACCTGACGGAAAAGCAGATGTATACTCTTACGCTGAAGATGATATGGTTCTTGATAGTAATCTGGTGCAACATCTAGCACATTTTGGAATTAATGTAGCACAGATGGAAAAGGTTAGTGTGACGCATCTAGCTTGTGACTTTGACTAGTTTAGTTATTCTGTATCTATTCGTTGTTATTTCAGCTGAAATGTATGCGTTTTGTTTTTTGTAGACTGAAAGAACAATGATTGAGATGGAAATCGACCTTAATCAAAGAAACTACAGTGAAATATCAGCTTTAACGGAAGCTGGAAGAAAGTTAAAGCCACTTTGTGGCCCGGGGCTAACTGGACTTACTAATCTCGGGAATTCTTGTTACTTGAACTCGATTGTGCAAGTATTATTTACTGTTCCAAACTTCCAAGATAGGTTCATTAAGAACGGTTCCATTTATATTGACGCTTCACAGGACCCTGTTGGAGATTTCAATGTGCAAATGTGAGACTAATGCTACACTAGTTTGGAATTTTTAATAAGAAATTTTAACTAATAAAACTTTCTGATTGCCTAAAGGTCAAAGTTGGCACATGGATTGTTAAGTGGAAAGTATGCGGTAAAGGCTGAAGATTCAGAAGACTCAGATCGTCAGGTTGGCATAAGTCCTCATATGTTCAAGCATTTAGTGGGACGAGGTCACACCGAATTCTCCACAAAGAAGCAGCAAGATGCGCAAGAATATTTTCTACATCTTGTCAATGTCTTAGAGGTATTAGAGGTCAATTATTTTTATTTCACTGAATCCCATAATAACAATTCAGTTACACGAAATAAGAAATAATATTAATTGTCTGTTGTTTTTAAAACAGCGACACAGTCGTGGTGACGTTAATCCTGCTGACTGCTTTAAATTCATTGTTGAAGATAAGGTTCAGTGTGATGCCTCGAGACAAGTAAAGTACACACAGAGAACCGAATATTTTCTTCCTTTGCCAATTCCAATGGATTCTGCTATTAACAAAGAGGAATTTGAAGCTTATGAAAAAAGAAAAGAGGAAGCCAAGGCTCAAAAAACTACCTTGTAAGGCTGACTAAGGCTTTTGACGTACAAATATTATAATTTACATGGCACAGTTACAATAATAATAAATATTATTATTAATATTTTATACAGAGCTCAGGATGACATTGTTCGACCAATAATTCCATTCGAAGCCTGCTTGCAGACATTTGTAGAAAAGGAAACCTTGGACCCCTTTTATAGCACCGCTGTTCAAAGACTCGTAACTGCTAGCAAGTACGTGCGATGCGATTGGACGGTTTCTAAAAAGTTATTTATTAAAAAAGTTAGTTTCAACTTCAACTCATTCTTCTATTATTTGTCATCTTTAGATTCACCAGATTGGCCAGTTTTCCTGATTATTTGGTAATTCAGTTAAAGAAATTTACAATGGGACAGGACTGGACCCCACAGAAACTGGATGTATCAGTAGATATGCCTCTAGAAATCGATTTGTCGGTTTTGAAAGCTAAAGGTCTCCAGCAGGGCGAAGTCGAGCTCCCTGATGAACCGTCAACACCATCGTCCAAACCCAAAGGTATTTCATCCTTACTTGTGCTGTGCTTCTAAAACTCAACATTTGTGACATTTTACACGTGACTTTCGTCCTGATGTTTAATATCATGTTTCCGTTTTACAGTCACTGTTGACGAGACTGTTGTTTCTCAGCTTATGGAAATGGGCTTTCATCCCAACGCTTGTAGAAGAGCTGTGATGTTATCTGGAAATGCAGGAGCTGAAATAGCAATGAACTGGATAATGCAGCATATGGAAGATCCAGATCTGAACGATCCAATCAATTGTGACGATGCTGGGCCACAATCTGGATCGTTTTTGGCCAATCCTGATGCTTTGGCTTCTATAGTGTCGATGGGATTCACTCCAGCTCAAGCTCTGAAAGCTCTTCAGGCCACCGATAACAATCTCGAGCGTGCAGTAGACTGGATATTTTCTCACGCGGAGCAACTAGACGCTATGGTTGATAATGCTAACTTATCAGCAGGGTCCAACTCACAGTCTCAAGGAGCTAATAATAAACCTACAGGCATCACAGATGGATCGCCAAGTAAGTTCTGGCAATATTTAAATATAATTATTCAAGAACACAGTAATTGAAATATTTCAACGTATTTGCAGAATACAAACTGATGGCTTTTGTATCTCACATGGGCTCATCTTCAATGGTTGGCCACTACGTATGTCATGTTCTGAAGGATGGCGCCTGGGCCCTTTTCAATGACAGCAGAGTAGCGGCGTCCGAAACTTTACCCAAGGATTTGGGCTATTTATATTTTTATAAGAGAGTCTAAAGTTCTGATGTTAGAATTTAGATGCAAGTCAAGATATACATAACATAATGTTATATTATAGCCCCAGTATACAATACACATTATTAAATTCGTATCGTATTCTTTGCTACTTGCTATTACACGAAGAAAAAGTGCGATGTTTTTCGTATGTCTATAATAATAATAATAGCTACTTACATATTAAGAGTATGTCTTCATTTCCAAAGTCAGTTTGTAATAATTGCAATTACTAATAATTAGTAGTACATGTAAAAAACCGGTGATTTAAAAACAAAGGTTATTTGTAAGTAAATCAGAGTCGGTAAAAATGATAATAAAAAAAATAATAATGAAACATATTGTTACAAGCGAGTATGAATTATCACTTTATCTATACACAAAAACAAATAATATTTTCTTATTGAAATATTTTTATTACGGCAATTTCTTTTAAACGTTTTTACAATGAACTACATTAACCACACTTGACACTGACTGAAAAATGTGATCAACTTTATGATTTGAAGCTACAGTTTTGCAATGTAGTAATTAAGTTACTTATGCTCTGGCAGCAAGACCTTTCAAGTCTCCAATACACTTTTTAATATTTTCTTGCTCTGATTCGGCTGTAATCGCTTTCTTAACATTTGATACGATCCAGTCCACCATGTGCTTCTGCTGAACATTTCGCTCCGCCTAAATCAGTAAATAATACAGTTTAAATGAATTCAGACCTGTACTATATATTAAAAGAACTTCTTTCAGGACAGGCCTGCACAGATGCATAATAAAATTAGAATAATAAAAGACACATGCTTCTTACATTAGTTTTCTCAAGTTGGTAATCAAGCCTATTCTTGACACTGCGATAAACTTCCATTAACCGTTCCCTGTACACAGCTTCCAGTTGAAGGGAAACATTTTCTCGCTTCACCTCAAACAGCATTTTCTGTCCCTCAGCCTGAAACTGGGATAGCTTCTCAGCCTCTATAGCTTTGGTGTTTTGCTCGATTTCATTGATCTTGCCAGCATTCAATTCATCAAGTTCAGCCTAAAACAAGATTTTAATAAGCAAATTAAGGTTATTGGTGAAACGAACTAGTAGTAATCCAATCGACACATTTACTTGGATAATGTTATGTTACCTGGATTTCCTTCTCCAAGTATGCGCTGGTTTGAGGTCCAAACTTCTTCACGGCATAAATGATCATCATGAAAAAGGAAACACCGCCCCAGAACTCGTGTTCCAAAACCCAAATTTCCTTGCTCAACAAGTATGTCAAAAGACCACCTCCAAATGCGTAGGGACCAGTTACTCCAGTTTTGTTGTAGAAAAATGTGAACCAAGAATCTGGGAAAATTCCGAGTCTAACTGGAGCTGGATCAATGAGCCGCTTTGGTCTTGGAAAGTTGACCAAGTCACGCTCAGGGCCTTCCTTATAAGGAGCCTGTGCCTTTGTGCCAGTTGTAACACATCTTACCACGCACAAAGAGTTAACAGGAAGTTGAGAGCCTTGGACAACCGGTGAAGTTCCTAGTTGGCCTACAATGTACAATACAATTAATTACCATTAAATGTTTCCCAATCAAACTTTGCTTATTCTTTGGGGCTCACAGTAAACATATTATGACGTAAATATCTTTGAGAATCACAAATTACACAAGTCCTTAATTATTTGATCATTTAGAAACTTACTAATGGCGGATTTTGAAGGGCGAACCAGCCTAGACAGCATCATGCCTGATTTTTAATACGAAATTCTGCCAACCACTGAAAAAAATTAAGGTTAAAGTTAAAACGGTTAGAACTAATCCAATAAATTCTTTTCAGTGAAACAAAAATGTAACTAATCAAAGGTTAGAAACTTACAGATAATTTTAGTTGATTCGGCAATAACTGATCACCTGACTGATACCCGAGGCTTATGGAATGGAAGGGTTGGTTTGTAGTGTTATGGAGTAAGGTATAGTCCAATGTTTCTATCTGTATAAATATTAGGTACAAAATGTATATATATAAGACAAAATACATAAGGATGTACTTATAAAATATTCCGATAAAATGGTATTTGAAGCCGGCCGCTTGCATTTGCCAGAGAGTAACAGATGGAGTGTTGGTTCATCTTTTTGTTGCTTTATGCGATATTGGATGCTTTTTCATACATGAATGTATGCTATGAATTTTATAAATGGGAATATGAAAATGATAAGACAATAGTTTTAAAGACGCACATTTTATTCCTTCAAATAATACTTATCTTCTAATACTGCCGTTTGGCCATAGCCGTGATTGACATTCTGCTGGGACTTGCTCATAGAAAACGTAGTTCATTGTTTCATTTCTTTTACACAACGTTTCAAATGATATTATGTAACTTAATACATATTAAACGCATGTATATCGATTTATAAGTTATAGTTTCGCTAAAATTTCATTACATTAATGCTTAATTCATTCGCATAAAGTCAAAAGTAAAACCTCTTGATTACATACAATCAATATGCCTAACTAGAAGACAATGTTGCTAGATAATAGGACACGTTTCGTTTTAACTATTTTAATGAGTCTCTCGAATGGTGAAATTGACATTGACTAGATCTCAAAGCCTCCAATGCCTTCCGGTTCTACATCCGACATGTTCAGCTTTATACTATTGTGGTTAATTTCCAAAATCAGCATGTCATCTAGAGCAGCCTCACCTTCCGCGTACTCCTCGGTAGGAAGTGGTAGGCATTGTAGTGGGTTATCAAAGCTGTTTTCCTTGCCATCTTCGATAAATCTTTCAAAAGCATAGTTGACAGCAGCAAAAAATAAAGCTGAGCCGATTAGAAATACAGGAAGTATCATGGTGTTGTTCCTGAAAATGGTAATATTAGGTTTCTCATTCATTCAATGGGAATTCTTTTATATGCGTAGTAGTTTGAGAAATAAACAAGTTTTTAGACTAGTCTACTTATCTCTACTTTACAATGATTGAAAATAACTTACCGTGTTCAGTTAGAATTTCCAGTATCCCAGTTCCAATGGCGTTATACGTAGTTATCACATAGCCCCATTCCGTCCGAATGCTGATTTATCCATTGATGTTGGCCAACTCGGACAGGACTACCAAGTAAACGCTTGACCTAATTAAGAAAATCGGAGTAATTCAATCTATTCCAAAATTGTAGTATTTGGCATTGACTATATCTTTGCTGTATAGGATTTTCCTCTAAAATGAAGATTAGGACAGTTTTACCGATAAATCATGTAACTTCCACAAGAAAAGATATATTATAAAGGTTCTAATCCGAATGAGACAATAATTAAAATCATGCGGTGCTTTCCAGGTGTTCTAATGTCAATAAGATTTTTATTTTGGGAAACTCAATTTATCACGGACTGCAAATTGTCAATATTATTACAGGTTGTAAAGGTGATGACGATAGCGATGATAGAATACACGTTAATTTTCCTTATTTGCGGATAATTTTGTATGAGTATAAATGATTGCGGCAAAGTACAAGCGATCTCTTCAACTATATTTACCTACATAACGTACAGATAATGACAGAATCCGTTGCAGTGTGCAAGTACTTATGCATACAGTTTTCATGAGTTAAGTATATGCTAGACATGATATTTCAGTATCAGTCACGACTAAACGCATTTTCCAACACATTTCAAGTTTTCTCCTTTGATTTTGTGACTATTACCTAGTCCTCTATCATGATTCATGAAGAGCATATACTCATAGCACGTCATATCATGGATAATCAAATTGGAGATAATCATATGCCTATGCAAATTTTCCAACTAGAGTGAGTAAAGGAAGAGGATTAGTTGTGGCATAGCTGTAAACTAGGCTAACTGGGGTACTGCTATTACTGTAAGTTGTCGGGAACTCGAGCAAGTATCCATCCCAAAAATATGGAGTTTACTATCCGTTGTGCAGCAGGGCTTTTTGTATGTCCTTAGCATTATGCCTGCTACCTCTTATTACCTGCATTGCACATTGCACTTCTGAAGTCATGATCTCGTGAAATACTTTCAGTATTGGGCATTGGGTTTTGGTAAACCAATTTCATATAACAGAACCTCTCTAAATACAGTATGACATGACTCTTGGTTTTGTATGGATGACGATTACTTACATTAAAGTATCACACCTTGGCAGTCAAATAGTGACCATGTATTACAAGAACTGTGTTTTCACAGGTAACAACTTACTTTATGCCGTTTCGTGATGCGAATGATGTCCTGAAATGTCACTCTAGTACCAATACCAATAGTACCAACCAACCAACAATCCAATCTAAATTAGTAATTGTACATTGAACCTCGCTATGAATTTCTTTATGAAATTCTGAGTATTGAAGAAATCAAAAAAATCAACGTTGATGAGTAGTACAATGAGTACCGACTATTGGCAGGATTTTAATACGCTCCAACTAAACCATAGTCACCAAGATACACGACTTAATTTAAATCATTAGCCTGTATACAATGGGCGTACTTCGAAAGTTCCAGCATTCTAAATCTGCCTGGCTTTCATTTTAACACCAAACAATAAGAAGGACATGCAGACGTCATTATTACCGGAAATGAAAAGGCCACATACAATACTTTTAATTAAAACTAAATAGCAAAATTTTCGATAATATATGTAAGGAACCATGAATGGTATAATATTTACTTCCTGATAGTTAATTTTTACAATATGGCCACATTGCATTTAATTTAATTTGATTAAACAGCTCTACCCTTACTACTGAAAGATATCAAAATGACTCAGACTTTTAGCGCAGAGAAGCTGCTGTGTGAAATAAACAAATGCAAGGAAGCTTTAAATACCCGGGATGCATCTCATGGGGTCGCATCTTTGGAAGATCTGCAGTGCAAATCCCACAACGGAAAACCTTTGTCACCCATTCCTAAACTTTATCGTCCAACAGCTAGTGCGGCCATTTTGCACTACCTCAATGACGCAGATGCATGCATAGGTGAGTACCCTTCCGTTGCAAATGCCTTTGTTTGGAGAGACTACAATGGGAAAATAGTTCGAGATGTATGTGTGGACACTCATGATCTCATAAATGAGACTGGTGGCTTCATCATGAATTTCTCCCGTCATGGAGCAACACAGTCAAAGGATTTACGTATACATCTTGGGATCCGTGAAAAGAAGTTGTCAAAGGAAGGTAATAGAGTTCTCCCCGGAACAATCAACACAACGGATGACTACGCACGTGAAGTTTTCAAAGGAATAAAACTAATGCCGGGTTTGGAAACGGTGTCGGCAGTCCTCGAAATTGATGACAGGGAAGACTGTTACGATTTCAAGAAATGTCAACTAGTTTGCTCGGACTTTCTCCGACAATTTATTCAAACGTGTCCCACAACACTGACCAAGCTCCACGTGGAAATACCATTTTTGAGTGCTGTCTACCTCCCGGAATGGAAGTTCCTTTTGGATCAACAGACATCACTTAAAGTACTCATCTGTAATTTTGGTGCGATTATTTGGACATTTTATGAGAGCTGCATTAGTCAAAACTCGAAAACTTTGGAGAGAGTGATTTTGAGAAGACTACAGACATACAATCTCCCTACTGCAAGATATATTCCATTCGATTGGGGTATTTTCTCTGATTGCCCCAAACTAAACTTTCTCAAGATCACCTGCGGATATCGGACAACACCAGCTTTTCATTATGAGGCTCCTGCACCTACCACAGTATTCCTCCATGAGAATCTCCTCAAATTGCCTGGCTCGTTGCAAGAGGTTCATTTTTCTAAGATATGGGTTGAGCCTTGCATGCTCAGAGACTTTTGCAATGCGCGTCCTGAAATTAAGGTGTGTTCCAATTGCCACGATATGGAATACTATGATGCAGATATACCGGAGTCTGCTGTTGGTGAAAATGGAAACTACGGGCAGGTTTGGACAGTAAGAGGGATGAAATTAGTCACTGTTTCTAGTCTTGATGTCACTGAACAGTATTGGATACCGGGACGTGAGATGCCCAAAAAAAGGACGGATGATCAACAGTTTTCCACCATTGTATTGAGTTTATTTCAGGTCATATTGGTTGCGCTAGTCCTCCTATTTATAATTATTTACTTTGGACACTGGAGAAGTCAATCTACTCCACCTGACGTAACTCCTGGTCCTGATACAATTCTTGAAATAGTTCATGACGTTGCTTAATTGCTTATATTAAAAGTGTACAATTGAACTTGATTATTTGCTTGGTGTGTGATGAGATGAGATGAGAATAAAGTCTAAATTCAAAAGCCTTCTACTTTGAGAAACTTTTTCGTTGTTTATGTTTGCAATGTTTCCTAATTCCCAACCCTTCATTTTGCCTCAACAAGTCATAAATCTTCAGCTCACCCAAAATAAATGTTAAAGAAACCTCAAGACGAAGGTCCTTCACATGAAGCATGAATATTGAATGAAGAAATGTTAGCCTTACGGTAAAAAGTTTAAAAATAGTAACCATCACTGTACGTTTGGTTGGAGGAGCTATGAAAACTACTTTCCATTTTCCTATTGTTCAACGCACCTGATGAAGGGTTCACCTGAGTGCAAGTATGAGTCTTGCGGCCTTGGCCTTTACACTATGTTTTAATCTCGCACTGCAGGTATTAGCTGATGCTACTGCTTCTGCTAAATTCTTCATTTGATAGTTGCTGTTCGAAATTTACAGACAACTAATATTTTTCCCGTTAGTCGGTGTCGTTAATTAGATCTACAATTTTAATGATTAGCTTTTAGTTAAAGCCGTGTCTCGTTCGTGTGTTATTTTAAATTGTCTAATAATTCATCCAAAATGGCAGTTGACCTCATAGAAGTGGCGTTTCGTATACTAAATATCCCTTTCACAGTAACTGGGTATTCCTCGCTTCTCGCTGTTCTTTCAGCGATGACGTCGATTTGGACTGCAACAAAGCTTGTAGAAGACGCAGCGTTAAGGCCTAATCCTTACGAAGATTTAGAGTTTGATTTTATCGTTGGTATGTTAATGTATTTTCTAGTATTTAAGTGGTGATAAACATGAACAATTTGAGAGTATTATATGAAATTTTTAAAGACATAATCAATTACGTTTAGTTGGGGGCGGTTCTGGGGGATCCGTGGTCACAAATAGACTTTCTGAAAATGGGAAATACAGTGTTCTACTATTAGAAGCCGGAGGAACACGTAAAAAAAATTTTAAAATCAGGAAATAACTGTAACGACCACACCAGTAATTAGAAATAAACCTCTTATTGGTGTAATTATTCCAGCGAGTCCATATAATTCACTTCCGGGATTGGCACCATTTAACTTGCACATGCCTACTGATTGGAAATATAGAACTGTGCCCCAGGCTCACTCGTGCTATGACGTGGATGAGCGTGTAATAAAAATATTTATTATGTTTAATATGTTTGCTAAACGTCCCAGTTAACTACAAATATTTTTAAATCATGATACAGAGAATGCATTGGCCACGCGGTAAGTGTCTTGGTGGGAGTAGTCAACTAAACTTTATGATTTACATTCGTGGAAACCCTCACGATTACAACAACTGGGCAAACTTGTCTGGATCAACAGACTGGGATTATGAAAATGTGCTTCCGTTTTTTAAAAAGGCTGAAGACTACCGTGGGAATTGGCCTAATCGTAAGAAACAGTCTATAAATCTGTTCAAGTGCACTGACATAACCATTACTTTGTAATTGAATCAAACCATACTTGCGCTTTGATAGCAAAATTTCATGGAACTGGTGGCCCATTACGAGTATCAAAACAAAGCTACCAACCTGGAGTCGATCTTTGGCTTGAAGCGGGCAAGGAATTGGGATATGATTCTGTATCAGACCCTAACGGCTACCAAGTTGCAGGTAATTTTTTTTACATTTAGCTATCTCTAAAGGGGTACACTTGAAAGCACTTTTTTGTCATTGTTATGATTCCATATAACAAAGGATTTAGCCCCGTGGATGTAACAATAAGGGACGGGAAGCGAGCTGGGACTTATGAGTGCTATATTGAACCCGCACTGCGGCGACCCAACTTGCAGGTATATCGATACGCACATGTGACAAAGGTTGAAATAGATAACAACAACAGGGCTACAGGAGTTACATACGTGAGGGACGGAGTGGTTATGCATGCGAAAGCAAGGAAGGAAGTTATTGTTAGTGCCGGTGCAGTTGGATCCCCGCATGTATGTGACATCTTTGTAATTTACAATAGTACGCAAAGATGAAGATATCGCCAATAAAATTTTTCTTTTAATTACTCAGCTTCTACTGTTATCTGGGATTGGACCCGAGGCTCATCTACGGCAGCATGGTGTAAGTGTAAAGTAACTAAAAAATGTAAAAATCAAACCAGAAACCAGTGTAATCTCTAGCTGCAAACTTGCGTTTCCCTTATGACAGATTACCCCAAAAGTCGATTCTCCAGGTGTTGGTCAGAACCTTCAAGAGTAAGTATAATGGAGTAAATAATTAATTATTAAACTTTAAAAAGTAATTTTAAAAATATTAACAATTGTGAATTGAAGTCACGTATTAACGATGGTGGGACCTTTTCTCTTGAATGCTCCGATATCATTCTTGGCTGAACGCAACATAACAGTATCGACATTTCTCCAATACGCTCTTAATAGAACAGGTAAGCTTTCAAAATATTAATTATTAAGTCAAGGAGAGTGTAAATTTAAAAACATGTTTAACTTTTAATAGGACCAATTTCGGCGAATGCCGTATCAGGACTTGCATTTATAAACACTTCAAGAGCTACTGCAGATTGGCCAAATATTGAACTACATTACACTGGAGTCGGAGTGCGACATGGGGCATCCGAGGATTTCACAGTGATGTTTGGGCTAAAGCCGAACGTTCTCATGGATTATCTTACACCGTATTCCAAGCGAGATGCCAATTTTGTTTTGTTGGATCTCGGACATCCCGACAGTATAGGATATCTTGAACTTAAAAGCAGTGACCCATTTGCTCACCCCAAAATTGATCCAAAATATTTTGAAGATCCAAGAGATATGGACGCTATGATTGAGGGTAAATATGTTAATCATCGCGTCCGCTAGCTATGATTCAATAATTGAATTATTATTAACCATACAATTATTGTATTGAAACAAACTGATCATCATGAATACTTTCACCAAAAACAGGCATGAAACTGGTTATCAAAATATTCGAAGAAACCAAAGCGTACCAAAGCGTAGGGGCGAAGTTGGCTGCTAAAAAGCTCAAACGTTGTGCTCAACACCCAGATCGGTCTGACGCCTATTATGAGTGCTACATTCGGCATTTGACGATGACCATTTACCATCCTTGCTGTACAGTAAAATTTGTAAGTTGCTCAAATAATTACAACTACTCCAAACTTCTTGCAAACTCAATAATTGAGGACATTTCTTTGTAAAAAATTCCAGGGAAGAGATGATGACCCAATGGCAGTTTTAGATTCAAAACTGAGGTACGGCAAAATTCCTTAATTTTTACATTGTTATTTTGAAGATGACGTAGCATAATTTAACACAATTCTACGTCATATTCCAGAGTCAAAGGAGTCAATGGACTTCGAGTCGCGGATTCGTCGGTAATGCCACGCATTACTAATGGGAACTTAAATGCACCTACCATCATGATTGGTGAAAAAGCAGCCAGGTACATTTTAGATGAGTGGGAAGGAAGATCATGATACTTAACTTTAACTTTATTACAATAATTATATCATTTCGCTTAAATCTATTGTTGACTTCAAAAATAAATTAAACTCGTTGTATTCATAATTATTTATTTACCGTGATACCGTTACCTTTCACCAAAACCGAAAATAAACATGTAAAATCAACATAAAACAAGGTGGTTCTGGAAAATAAAGAGTTTTCACGAGAAGCCCAAAAAAACTGGAGAAAACACGAAAAAGAAAGAAGAAGAAAAAGCACGCTGACAAAAACTGCGTCTAGCCAATGAGAAAGCTAGAATTGTTTCGTTACCAACAAAGCGTAGTTCGTTTTCAAATAATACAACGGTCATATAGGTTCGCAGTTCGCAGTCAAGCTGTGTATCTGTTTGAACGTTTTGAAAACACTTGTTTTATTGTTTACAAACAGCTTTTTCAGTTTACACGGTGTTCTCGATCCGTCTTCCTGTCAGTTGTTCGTTTGTTTTCCTATTTGAAGCCGGAAGTGACGGTTACGATTGTATTTTTTGCTTGCGTTTTTGATGGTGGTGTTGTATAAATTTTAATTAGCTGCCTCCAATGGTAGTTTACTGTTAATTAATAACGGATATTGATGTCACTGGAGAAGATTTATTATTGGTGAGGATATAAAAGGTACTTTATTCACTGGAATATTATTACCGTTGAATGCGTGTAAAATAGATGTATGAGTATGAATTATCATTTTGAAAAGACCATTAATTATTGTTGTATGCAAAATATTAAAAATATATACGAACGTGCAGTTCCGAAAGAAAACTAAATGGTTTTAGGCAAATCCATTGATAACTACAGAATACCTGAAAAATAAGATGAGGCAGAATAGGCATAATGTCAAGTTCAAGCTAGGTCGGTTGTCGAGAGTCGACTCTAAGTAAGGCAATGCAATTTGCATTATGCAAATAACATTTGTGGATAGAATAATATTTTAAAACGTACATCAGTCGAGTGCAGACTAGGTTTTGTTAAATGCAAATAGCTTTACTGAACGGCAAGTTATGATCTGCTGCAAATTTAAATATTTATTCACAATCTTTGTCTCTATTTGCATTTTTGCAGATCGCAATCGCATCTTGAAGCTTGAGTTTTTTGAAGGAATACACAACTGCAAAGTTTCGGGTTTGGAAAGGAATCATACCTCTTGCTTGGCTCTAATATTTGTCTGGATATTCCCGTGTCTTCTTTACTAAACATGTTGCAGCTAAAAAGGTTAGTTTTCACCATCAGTCAATAGCTCATGTTTAACAGCTGCAGCTGGTGCTCTGAAAGTATGAAATTATTATCTTTTGTATAAACTTAAAGTGCAAGCAAACATGGTTTTGTATATTGATTTCAGTATTGGAAATGTTTTTTCCAACATATTTGGGAACGGTCAGAAGGTGGGAGGAATCCACCAAGATCGAGAAAATGCTTCAGCAGTGGGTTCTACAAATATGCCGACCCCGTATCAACCATTTGGTACTAACAGATTTATACATTGACCCTAAATCTCTATGCAAATATTTTATAATAATTATCTGCTTTCACTAGCAAACAGTGGCCTGAAGTTCCACCTTGCTCATGGTAAAGCCATTTCGCTCATTGATAACGCAACTGTAGCTAAGCGGAAGGAGGACTACTTTGAGCACTCTGTTACATTCTCTCACCGTCCTATTGGTGTAAATGAAACGGTAAATATTTGACTATTTAAAAATTGTTGCAATACGATATTAGCCTAAAAATTTGATAAAAACGTGAATAACTAAATTTCCACAGTTTGCGATAAAAATTGTTGAAACCACTGACGCTTTCCATGGCCCTATGCGTGTTGGATTTACATCAGTTGATCCCGCAAGCTTTTTAGATGACGGTGTAGTGGTTCCATTAGGTCGCGGTAAGGGCTCCTTTTCGATTTTATTATCTGAAATGAATGAAAATGTCCCACTTTATCTCTCTCGTGCATAACGTTTTCTCATACTTTTACAGATCTCAAAAACATGGGTGGTTTTTGGGTTAAGAGTGTTCACTTGTTCCCCATGAGCGTTGGAACTATCACATATTTTAACCTTAATCTCAATGGTGTCGTTCTGTATGGAATAAATGGGAAACAAGAAGGAGTGTTTTTGAAGGATGTCGATACATCCAGACCGCTGTGGGTCGTATTAGAAGCATATGGAACGGTACAGAGCGTGAAATTTGTTGGTAAGTTTCGGAATGCCATGCTTGCTGTGAATGGACTTTATGAAGTTTGGGTCTATAAGAGATATTATGAATCCGTAGACAAAATGATGAACCTTTCAATGGAGGGCATTTCTCTGGAAGATATTGCAAGCCCTTTCGCCAGTGCTACTAACACGATGACTCGCAGATCAGCCAGGAGGTCCAACACTCGAAGACAAAACACTGAAAATGTTCCACAAGTTGAGCTACCATTGTTAACAAGAAGAAACGTACGCTTATCGCCCCTCATGAAGCCAACTCCGTCATCGGTGTCACCCTCAAATTCTTCCTCTAGTGTAAGATAAATATCTTGTGGTGATTAATAATGATTGCTTGCTATTGAACAAAACATTCATTGTATGATTGATTATATTTGAATATTTATTACTGATAGGGAGAGCAATTTTTTTCACCAGGACCTTTTGATGAGCCGAACGGACGTTGTATGTGTATTATTTGCGTAGAAAGGGAACGAAACACAGCATTTACAAAGTGTGGACACATTTGCATGTGCTACGAGTGTGCTAGAGATTTTAAAAATCAGGCGAAATCCCAAGGGTCAAGTGTGATAAATCGACGAAATCGTGCTCTATGCCCTATATGCAGAGATCCGGTTTCATCAATTCTCAAGATTTATTTCTGAATATAACACTGGAATTTGGAATGCAGATTTGTGTATGATTTTTTGTTTGTACACAGCTATCCCAAGAGGATTAATTTTGAATGCTTTACATTTCTTTGTACTTTCAGCTTGTCATTATAGTTAGTCCATTTTATACAATTGATTTGTAAGTAATATTTTAGACATTTAACAAGTATGCAACTATTGAATTAGTAGTTATAATCACATACCTGTCGTAATTTAATGAATATTTGATTTCTTATGCCATAATAACTACTGTATTATTTTCGAGTTTACATGCGTTTAGGTAATTATTCGTTCTGTGCGTACCGATTCTCATAATAAAGTCAATTTTTATGAAGTCAATGAAACCCGAATCCGCTTAGTCCATAATATCCTGCGTAGAGTGGTGGTGGATAGCGACCATAATTTGGATAACTTCTGTAGCCAGAGTATCCATACGGCCTTCCTCGATAGCCTGAGTAAGAATTGTGCCCATAAGGTACAGTAGTAGCGTAGGCTGTTGTAACTGCTGTTAGTAAACCAGCAATAAGATCTGGTCCAAAGGTTCTTCGCTGAATCGCTGCAGCTGGAGAGCCGCCAACGAGAACTTCTTCGTTCCCCTCTTCCAGAAGGTAATGATTATGGCTAGGTACAGAGTAACCGTACGTTATGGTGCACCAGCAAAAATAGAGAAGAAATATTATAGGATTCATCTGTGAATTAAAGTATCAATTTGAAGGATTAATACATGCTGCTATATATAAAGGTCTTTCTTATTCAACCCAATGGAATCACCTACTTTGGAAATTGTGAAAATGAAAACTAGACTCTTCGTGTCTTGTATTTTATAGTCGGATGAACGAGGCACAAGAGGCACTAGTAAAAAAGACTTTTGCAACATATGAATTCAAACAGCAAAGGCATAATAAAACTGATGTTAAAGTTTTCTGTAGTGAATTTTATTGAACCGCTTATAGTATTCCGTACAGGTAGTGACTAATGGGAAAATACGAGGATTCTTAATTCTTGACAGTAACCGTGTATAAACTACTGATTTACATTCATGTCACTAAATAGCTTATTGTCAGCAAATCATTGTTTTCAAATTACTCACCATTACCACCCCACCGTTTCCGGTTTACGAGCGACGACACGACTTATATTGTTAGCTTTAGAAGTTTTACTAGTAATTACATACGCTGAGGACTCACATCATGCCCATATTACCATACAATTAACTCGTTGCGGGTCTATATTTTTATTCTAAATCAAACTTACATCCAGCTTACATAAACGTTATGCAAGGACATTAATGTTTTTGTTCTGTGTTGATCAGTAATAATTATTATCATATCCTCATAAGAACATACTACAACTATAAAAGCATTTATGCAAACACACACACACACATTATGCCACATAAAAAGTGCCATAATAAAGAAAACATACATAAAACTAATTTGTCTTTGCATTAAAAACAAAATGCAAAATTCATAGATTGAGAAATGTGAACAGCTCAAACCATAAGTATACTCTAAATTGTAAATAAACTGTAAGTTTAAATATATACTTCTTTCATATGAAGAGGTAACATGTTTCAATTCTAAAATATTTTAAAGTAAGCTAAACCAACAGCTCCTGCAAATACAAACAAGTAAATAGGTTCTCTTACTATAAGCTTGTGAAGCCTACTTTTATACTAAATGTAGATGTTCAGTAATAACTGAATCTATTGTTGTGTGACACAATCCAAGTTAAACTTTGTGAGTTTTCAATGTAAAATTGAGGCTGAGTATGCATTTAGAAAAGGCAGGGCAGAACAACGAAACGCTTCATTTTAGATGACTTGTTTTGTCGTCCTTTCCACCTTCGCCAAAATAAAAGTTTTTTTTCAGTTATGTTGGGAAGAATTCTTCCTTGAAATCCGGTGCCCATATCGAATCCTGACAATTGTTTGGGAATAACTTTACCCTGCCCATATGTCATGACGAGGTCAAAAATATGCTGTAATACAAAAGAAATGCGTGTGCTTAGCTTTTTGACCGGAAATCTTTATGCATTCAATCGACATCAATAAATAATTGTGAAATAATTTGAGACTACTTTGATACTTACATTCACATTACATCGAGACACGGCAGAGCTTTCCACGTATTTCAAGGCACCATTTGTTGGCAAGCCGTAAAGCTTGCATTTCTGAGACCGGAGCTAGTCCATCATCCATCAACTTGAGAAGCATGTTAACATTTGACCGGAGATCTGACTGAGTTCCGACTAGTAATAATTTGATTGGGTTCTCTGGATCTTCCGTGATTATACCATGACGCTTTACCTGCATTAAGTTCATAAAGGGATGATTTTTAGATTGTTTGACAGAAAGAAAAGTATTTATATTGCCACAAAAAATTATATGTTGTATATCACCTCAGGAAGCCACTTTAGGGTAACATTTGCAAATGAAGATGGGTTCATAACGTTGAAGCAAATTATGACCATCTGAGCCTGACTATAGCACAGTGGGCGGAGTCTATCCATATCTTGCTTTAAAATTAAAATGAAATTCACGTTACCTAATTTGCCATTTAAAACTGCGATAACTTGAAACCTGGAAGTGTTGCAGCATACCTGTCCTCCAGTATCGCAAATATGAAGAGTCGTATTCTTCATCTCCCCAGGAGTTTCAGGGTTCTCTCCATTCTCCTGACTCATTTCTCCATCGTTAGAATGTATATGAATATCTTGAGTTGTTGGCACGTAATCGGGATGGTTGCTCTGTCCATGAAGGAAACTACGGACCAGCGCTGATTTACTATTCAGATATCAAAATTGAGATTATATTAGATTTATACACTAAAATAGATCCGTATAAAATAGATGAGAATTCATAGTACTGTAATTCATACCCAGTTTTACTATCTCCAATTAGCACACATTTAATCTTTTTCCCGACACTTTTTTGTCTCTGCAATGAAACCTTTTTCCTTCCAGCTTTAGAGCTTTTGCTGACAGCACCGCTACTACTACTATTACTGCTGCTAGCACTGCTCAGTTGTCTAAATGGTACCCTAGTGCTCCCTACTTCTGACCCTCCTCCTGAAGAATTGATACTGATACACAGGGTGCTACTGCTGCCACCGCTGTGTTCGGATGGAGTATCTTTTCCATCCATGCTGACATTTTCATTGGAGGATGCAACTTCATCTTCCATAATCTATGCTACTTTTCGTTTTAGCTAGCCTAATTAGCAAGTGTTTTACGAAACCAGCTAAAAAACTAAAAACTACTCTTCACTATACTTTTGGAAATAAAAACTATAAGACTACTATAAAATATGGATTCAAACTAATTTCTATACTAAACTAAAACCTCCACAACTTGCGAGAGATTCAAAGCGACTACTACCTAGTACACCTATCTTGCGCACTTTACTAAAAAGGTTTATTTGCTTCTGCCCTTATAACAACCTTTGCTGTCTCTGATTTTAACCTGACGAGTTTATTGCTACAAATAAGTATATATTTGTATATTGGTTTCAAAAAAATGTATTCGACATTCGAAGAAAATATTTTTGAATTGTGATCTTTTTCAAGACCAAATTCTTTAAAAGTGTTAATGCATGCTGCAACTAATTTTTTTAGAATTTCCTTTAATGGAAAATTCTAAATGAAAATGGACGCTACTTGTAATAGAGTTACTCTTAAATTGTGAGCATAAACTTTTTAGAGGACTGTAAACGTTCAAAGTTTCAACACGAGTGTCTCATACGCACACGGTTTCCAGCTATCAGCTATCGTATACGTGTTCCCGATAAAAGTTCTGTGACTTCTAAAACTTTTTCACGAAAGGCACAACACAAACCCCAAGCCTTGAATATATCGCAGCAGGCCACCTTTTTCTTACCGGAGATTGGTTTGTTTGCTTGATTGATAATATTTATTTGCATGCATTAACTTCACAAACAACACTGCACATTTGACATTGACGATTTTATCTCATAAAGATATTCAAAATTCACACTAATTTCACTACGAGTCACTAAAACTAAATATTCAAAACTTAACCGAAACCTTCACTATTCTATTCTATGCACGATTGCAGACGCTCACGTATCTTGTCTTGGGATTCTGTCTAAAGAACAAATTATGCAAATTCGCTCGAAAAAGTACATTTCCCCAAGTTCATGCACAAGTCTGACTTGTTACAAATCAGGGTGTTAAATAATAATAATTGTTTTACATATACAAATTAAGTTATTCACAGAACCATGAAAATATTCACAGAAATAGTGCGCAAAAACGGCAAACTACCCATTAGTGTAGGTATATAAAACAGGTATCGTTGTTCATGAAGAAGCACAAATGTAGAATATATATATAAAACGAGAGTTTTATTTTAAAACTTATTCTGCTTCTCAGATTGAAGAGTGAATGAAATAAACTTTGCATCGCAAGTGATGCTTATGAATAATATCAAATAATCTTTCCGAACCGATCCAACAAAATTTGGGTAGAGATTTTTTCACCTACTGAAATAAATAAATCTATTACAGACATGCTCAGGTTGGCTTTGACGAATAAAATGAGTACTTGACATGATGATATTATTATGTTTTTCCTTTTTGGGCACATTTTATCATTAGGTTAACATGAACATGAGAAAATGATAAACCAAAAAATATGTTTATAAGATGCTTGGCGATGTTATGTGAAGATAAATCCAGGAAATGGTAAATGGATCAATTTTACATGTGTGTACACAAGTACGTATATTATGGTGCCCGTAAAACCTCTAAAGATTACATTGAATGTAACTTAGACTCATGTCTAAAAACTTTGGGATCAACGAGCCAACAACGTTGATAAGTGCACTTTGATAAGGAAAAATACCGCTTTGTTATCATTATTCAATTTGGCATCCATCATAAATTCATTTCTTTTCTGTTTCTTGATCAGGCCATCTTTTTTCAAGTTTTCAGCTTTAACCACAACCACCTATATAAAATGTGTGGCAGAAATGTAGAATGAAAAAATAGTCAAAATCATACGTTCTTATGATGTACACTGTGAATGCCTAAACTATTTGGTGCAGAGTGCAGTGCATGAAATATCTTTGTTCACTTTTATCATCAGTATCAGTATGCTTCACGGTAGGACGATTATGATTACTCTTCTTCAGCCTCCTCCGTCCACATGCACCTTTTACTCTTCAGACAAGGTTTTTGTTTTACTGTTACGCTACAAACATCGAGCTCATCAGTGTTAAATTTTTCGGGCAATAATGTTGAATGTAATGTATAACAATAACAAAAAAGAAGGTGGAAGAAAATACCTTCGAATCACCAAATTCTCATAAAATGCACAATTTTTTGGTAGGTGATTATTATTGCCAGCTCCATATGCGTACAACGGTTAAGTAAGGGATGAAATCCAAAAGTGTAAACTGTAATTTTTCAAGCACTCTTGATTTATAGGTACACATAATAATTCTCCGATAATTTTCATTTGGATGATGATGAATGCTCTTCATGGAATTACCTTTAAAAGAAATGGTTGCCCTATTTGTGCTTATTTTTTATGAAAAGAATCCTGGTAATAATAATAACGTAATGGTTATAATGGCTGTAATCAAACAATTACATAAAATGTTGAAGAAATGAATGAAGAAGGTTGAAAAATCGTAAAAAGTGAGCCATCAATTTATTTACGGCAGGGTCTGCTATGTGTATATAATATGAATGATCACTTCACTTATTACAATAATGATTTGTTTTGATAACTCGTGTTGTTTATTATTATTATCTCATTCAAACTATTTTATAATGGCCGAGCTTTTCAGTTTCGGTCATACCGCTTGGTACATCCTTAGGCGATTCTTTTTAATTTTACAAACAACCTCATCAGAATCTGCAAAGTTTATGCAAACAACTGGATCCCTTTGGTACTTCCGGTAGCTTCTGTGAAGGACAACCGGTTTACCTTTAGAGTTTACAATAACATGACCATCATCATCGTAGCACTTATTTATTGAGTCGTAGAAAGGCAGGCAAGGCCAGTCACATTTACAACTTGAGTCTATCCGAATCCGAATTTTGTTGAGAAAGATTGTGCTCGACTCCTTATCACTTTTCTTTTGACGTAGAAAATTGGACTCGAATGAATCATGCTCATTGTCATACTCGAAGCTAGATGAGCTAGAACTAAAAGTAGTAGAGTCCTCAACTGATATGGATTGCCTATTCACTTCTTCTCCACTGCCACTATAATCAGTTCGTCTTATCGTTCTTTTATGAGCAGTTTCCTGTTCATGCTTCCTCAATGGGCCACTCTTGCTATGATTATTATTATGCGTGAGCGGTGTTCTGAACCCATGCCTGTGCCCATGGAATGATAATGTGTGATTAGAAGAGTCTCGTTTCCTTCTGCGTAGGAAGCAAGGAAAGTCTCCACCACCTGGACAAATGTCCCTTACAACAGTTTTCCCCTCAAGCTCACTTCGCCCCGTCATGCCCTTTGTGATTACTGGAGTCTCTGGCACGCATTTAGTGTCTTCCAATACATACCACTCATTGCAAACTAGCATAGTGGAAAAAATTAACTGAAATTATGTATGTACATATCTAAAGGTGATATGATTTCATCAAATTTTAGTAATCTTACTTTCTGGATCTTCGGCAGAACCTGCACCAGAACTGCTATTTGAGGATGAGCTTGTCTCCCCGCTACCAACTTCCCCACCTCCACCACCACCAGTCGAACCTCCCGTACCGTCTGGATCCTCAATTTCAAAACTCCCTTCTCCTTCTTTGTAAGTTTTGTCTTCGTCAAAACTAAAACTCAGTGTTCCTGAGGGATCTGAATCCTCTTCTTCACGCTTCACTCGCACTTTCCTCTTTCGTCTACGAGTGTCTGGGATTAACTCGTGCTCAACAGTCTCCTCCTCCACCTCCACCCCCGCCTCGGGACTGTTTGTTTCTATACTGGTGTCTGGCTTTTCATGGTCTCCTTCTGCACTGATTACATCCTCGGCCGCTAAATGAAACTTTAAGCATGCTTTGTAATGCCAAACTGGGCACTGTTCTCCAACATAACCAGCATTATTCCCACTGCCACCACCACCTCCATCTCCTCCCCCACCACTACCATTACCCGAACCGTCAGGGTCATCATCGTGGGTTTCTGGATCGAAAGAGATGAATAAAACACCATGATCCCCATTGTCTTGGTCCTCAATCCCATTATCCATATCATCTCTCTTTGGTCTCCGAAGAATATTTCGGGTCAGCTTGTGATCATTTATGACCACATGCTTCTTGTTTCCTTCATGACGATGCCTTTGCCTTTGACCCTTGGTAGGTTTTTGTTTCCTCCTTACAGAGAGAGTTTTTTCTTTGGGAATTACTTTTGACTTTTGATTCTTGAGATTAGTCTCTCGCTTTGAGATGCCATAATAGTCTCTGCCACTTGTTATCTCATGGTTAGGCTTTAAATTTTCTACGCGTATCGGAAGCCATCCAATGGAGATCAACGTGTTTGAGCTCATGGCCAGCCGCATGCTACGACACAACTGGTATGCATAATTTTCTTGAATTTTTAGCTCTGTATCAATACCGGGGTCACCTTCAATGTCTATGCGATCCGGTTTTTGTTCCCTTTTGGTTAATTTGACCCGACATCTTTGAATATGATCGAAGCGTCTGGTGCAGGGCCACACACATGGACAGTTCCCAGGAACAAACATGGGATCTCGGTAGTTTACCATTTTGTATTCCTGTTGTGGAACAAATCCACACTCTGGACGCCGAATCCGCATAGGGGCCCAGTACGTACAGGGTTTCAAAAGAGGTCGTCTTGACTCACCACCTACATAGTTCAATTTTTGGAACTGTAATTTACTTGAGAAAAAACGGGTAAATGATTGATAATGTTGTCTTACGACATGGACGTAGAACCCATTTCAAGCATTCTGGCGAAAAAACTGGTGGTCTCATAGGGAAAGCTTTATGTAATAATGGAACATATTGATTGATTGGTGCCCATAGATAATAGTGGAGTGGTTTACTTGTCCCTTTGTACGCTTGTCGCATTGCTTGGCACAATCTTTGAGCTAGTTTGAAGCTTCGGTCAAAATAAAATTTGAATGCGAGAATATGAAATCTGAATACTCACTTGTATAACAATTAATGGTGTCTTTTGTTTTTCCAATACCTGACTTCAATTGGCTCCATGTGCGCTTCTTCCACTTGACCCACAACCTGGGTATCTTCCCAGGGCGGACCTACCTTAAATGTGGGATATTTGCTGGGAGGAATTGGGTCATCGTGTAGATTATCATAAGTAATTTCATGAGTCGCATTGTCCCCAATATCCTCTTGATCATCAAATGATAAATTAGGATCATGGATTGGTCCACTATCGCCACCTCCTCCTCCACCGCTGCCACCGCTACCACCAGTTCCACCACTTCCACTGTCTTCACCTCCGCTTGTATAATTGCTTTCCTCATCAAAGCCAACGTTCAAGCTGTGAGAGGCGGCATTTGCGATTTTTTCTGCTTCCCCATCACCTCCACTAACGCTAGTGTCGCCTCCAGTTTCGTCAACACCTGGCCTTGTGGGGTCACCAACACTACTATCAACAGCACTGGAACTCCCGTCACCGTCACTAGCATAAGGATCTTCAGGTTTTGTAGTGTCTGATTCCACTACAAATCCCTCCTCCTCATCTTCCGCCTGTCGTTGACGTTTCCCCCCTAATGAAGTGTTCCCAGATTTTTCCCCTGAATGGTTCTCAGGTTCCACGTCTTTCAGCGATTCCGAAATTATGGCTGCTTCAATGGCATCAACTCGCCGCTTGACCTCGCTTCCATCCTCTTGCACTTTCTCTTTGCTCACCTGCGGAGACGGTGCAACAACGGTTGGCTTAGTTGTTGATGGATTTTCCAGATTTGGCTGTGACTGGGCTTTCTTTTGTGGACCAGGAGCATCGTTGCTAGTTTCCTGCTTTGGCATGACTGGAACAACACTAGCTTGAAAAGATCTAAAAAGGCTGGGTGGCTTTGAACCGGAATCACCTTCAGGAGTACTTGAGGAAGCTTCCTTTTTGGGTTTCATGGATATCATCCCACTAGATGAAACTAGAGGATTTGGCTCGGGATTTCCTTCCGCATCTTAATAGTAATATGTTAAGTATCACACCGATAAGTGGCCAAATTCCATCTACTGTGCCAACTCCATTATTTAAATATATATTAAAGTCTGACTTACGCCTGAGTCCAGCAACTAAAAACGGAAGAAAAAGCAGCACTTTCTGCATTTTCATACCCATGCTTATTCTGAGTGTGTTCTGGAGTTGTCTCCAGTTTCCTCGTGGTCAAATGTGTTAATACCCCACCATTTGCATGTTGAAAATTACTTAAACTTTTTTATGTTGGTGTATGCTATAATTAAATTTAAATGAGCGTATGAAGAAGTATGAGAAAACGAGGACATTACAAAAATGTCGCCATTGTTCAAAGTTCCAATTGTCATTATATAACCTCATTTAAAAGGAAAGTTTTCAAGTATTGAAATAAGGTTAGCAGATACATGGCATTGTTTTATTCATTGCATGTATGTTAATAAAAGTTTTAAAAACGAAAGTTGGGAATGTGCATCTAAATGTCTTTGATTGATTGCGAAAGCGTTCATTCACCCTACCCGGCAAAATCCACAGAAGTGTATGATAAGATGAATGAAATGAGGTGCGATTATGCACCATGCAAATAATGCTAGGACCACTCCTGAAATACTTTTTTGAATTCGAAAAGTACTGTTATATCTGGTGGAACACAATTCAACAGGCATAGATGGGCATAATCATCAAAATTCTCAACCGTCGCGGCGAGCTTGGTGCCACCATGAATGACCAGTGCGTTCCAGTCACAGAAGAAATGTACAGGAGTGGTAGTTTATGACAACAACTGCAAATGACTCGACAAGTTTCTAGAATGGTATCTGATAGCAACTTGCATTTCCTGCAACTTTCAATGCAATTCATGCTGATTGGATTTTCACCCTGTTTCTGTTGGAAAACGCATTTTCAATCTGAACTACTGATATTTTTTCCAGTGAAAAATGACTTCTAAACGTTCAGATTCTGCCACACGTAAACGATCGTATTTAAGTATGGCTTCAGGGGTTAACGAGAAGGAAGATGTAGAACTGGACCACGAAAGTGCTATTGGCTCAATGGAACCCGGGAGCAACAATGCTGATGGAAACGGTAACGTCAATGAGGAATGTGATATCAAAAATGTGGCCATCTCACAACCGCTTTTGAAAGGTGACAAAGTACTGGCTGTGGGAAATATTGGCGGTTGGCAATGGCGAAGGAAGAGGAAGGATTCAAAGATGGTTACTGGAACCGTCGTATTGGGCAAGGAACAAACGCTCTCAATTTTATGGGAACATGGAAAAATTGAAAAGTTGAATTCCAAATCGGATTTGCTGTCTTATGGTGATCGGGTACATCTGAGATACTTTCCAAACAAACATTTAAGCTTATCTTAATAATTCTGTCAACTGTAGGAAAATATGGATGAATTTTTTTGAAGGTATTTGTACTGGACCGAGAATTTATTACAACAGGATCAAGAGTAGTTGTAACAGGCCATCCAGACAGATTAGTTGGAACGGTTCTGAATAAGCGATACATTGCTGCTGCGAGTTGTACAGTAAACTCAGACGTTATCTTTGACAACGTGGACACCAAAACGCTTAGCCGTCATCCTGTAAGGCTGTTGACTTTTGCTTACACCCCAATTTTACTTTGTTTGGAAAGTTTTTTATTTTACAATAATATTTTCTTTCAGTTTGGAGGCTCATACAATGGAAGCAAAATATTATTCGACAGTTGGATTGGGATTATCGTTGGCTCCCGTTCTCGACTTTATTTGAAAGCCATCGAAGATGGGGCTGAGTTCAGTGTAATTCAGGATGGTAAATAGTTTTAAAATGAACTTATTTAAAGCATTTTTATTGGGTTAGTTTTAGTCAAGTGTGTTTTGATCTTATATATGCATCAAATCAGGACGATATCCGCAAAGTTTCGTTGTTGGAGAGGAAATTAAGTTGGGGCTCGGTATGATATGGAATGCGCAGAACTTTAGCACTGGCGATTCATTGTGGCTTGCAAACGCTATCAAGTACTACAACACATCTGCTATCGTGACCAATGTTGTGGTAAGAACATTAACATTAACTATATTTTAGAAAACATTAGAACATTTTGCTCCACTTTGATTGAAATGACGTAAATTATTTTGATTAGATTGAAGAGCTCGAAGTTGTTTGGATCGGTAAAGCCACCAGTCCTAAAGCTGACTACTACCCGTATGAATTTCCAGACGCGCCTGATAAAATAATTCCCTACGAAAGTCTTGGGGATGTCGGCTATCTTAGCGGAGAAAATTGTTATCACATTTTTCGGAAAAACGTGTGGAAATACAGCTCATCTTCAAATGACATTCCAGTCTCACGAGACAAGTGGATGGGGAAATGGCTCAAAATTGTTGACTGGGATCGTTGGGAATATGCTGATTGTGAGATAATAGCGGACAAAGAGAAGTACCTGAATAAAGAGCTGGCACTGCAAATCGAGTGTGTTCGTTCGATCATTGATGTACTTTGGGATGTAAGTACCACTGAAACCCAACATTATGTTACATTCGAAAGTTAAACAAATTAAACAATACCCTCCATGTTATCATTACGCAGAACGGCAATAGGTCAACTGTGGGCACATGCGATGTTATTCCAGCTCATGTTGGAAGTGCGTGGTCAGAAATCACACAACTTCATTCTGGAGCAATTGTTCGAGATCGTTTGGATTTTGAGAATAAAGACAAGTACGGCGTCCTTCTCGACGTTGATAAAGAAATGAATGCAACTGTCAAGTGGATAACTCCGAGTGGAAAAGAAGGTGGTTTCACAGAGATGTTGTCATCTAATGTCCCATTATACAATCTTGTGGAAAAAGAAGAGTATGAATTTATCTCACGGATCAGCCAATGCCCACTTGTGCACTCAAAAGGTCGCTTTCAAATTGGAGTGGTTATTGGAATAAAAAGTAGTACTGGCGAGGTTCGTTGTTGAATAGGAGGATTATAATTACAGTGATAGACAATTGAATGGTAATGTAACCTATTCCAAGTTTCTGGTTTGTTTCTGATTAGGTGGAAGTGAGACTTCCGGACGGCAAATTGGAATATCGGATGCCACACCAGCTTACACATTACAAATGTGATGTCTTATACTGCCCCAGGGCAAAGGAATGGGTTTCATGGTACGAGCATATCCTCCCCCCGTCTGGAATCATTTCTGTTACTCCATCCTCAGAATCAGATGCCCAAGAGCTCAGCAGCTGGGACGAATGTCTTTCTGTGCCAATAATGAAAAGATTAGACTTTACTGATAATGTGCCCACTGACAACATTTTTGCTTGTGAAGACACGGTTCCAAGGGTTCGTGAAACTCAATTTCGTCGCGCTGTGGAAAAAGAAGTTGCTGAAATGGGCGAGGATGGACAGTGTGGTCTTCCAGAGGGAATTTGGGTGGAGTACTATCTAAATCGCGGGGTTTGAATTTTTTCCGTTATAGTATATAAGTGTATTAACAAAAGAAAATGATTCACAATTATTAATTGTTTGTTTCATTTTGAAGGACATTATGTCAGCCGTCGTGGCAGGGCCTGTTGATACGGTTTTCGAAGACTTTTTGTTCATCTTTGACATTTTCTTGCTTGAAGATTTTCCAAGATCTGAGCCACACATCAATTTTCGCTCAATGGGAGTTACTCTTTTTCCCAGACACTTTTGCAAATCTGGAGCAGTTTTTCTACCTGATACGACGAGGCTGACTGATGAGGATTTTACGCTCTCTTACATTCAGAATTTATTATTGGAAATCAAAGGTATTTTTGCAGAATTTTATTATTACCTAACGTGCTGCCAACGCTTCATTCAGCCATTGCTAAGCGAATAATGTATGTGTTTCTAGATTTCATGGCCAGGCCACTTGATCAAATTCGCAAGTTGGATAATAAGGAGTTGGGTCCAATAAAACACGAGAATGTCGAGGAATTGCACAAGTTTCTGTCGCTCAGCGTATTGGATTACACGATTGCTATCCTGCGAACGCCTCCCCAACACTGGAACTCCCTAATTGGTCATCACTTCTCTGAAGCTTTGCCCAGGTGCCTTGAAGCACAAAATAATCAATAACTTCAAAACAATTTAAAAAATTGTAACCTAATCCATATTTTGTTTGGAATTCTACAGGATTATTGAACGATACACAAAAGCTCCTATGCAACTAAAAAGACCCACCGCTTCTGTTAACAATGAGAAAGGTAGGAATGATGTGACTATATAACAAATTGTCTGAAATTGAAGTCTGCTGACCCAAAACATACGTGGTTATCATTTTAATAGGTGACGTTCCAGAACCAGTAGAATTTCAGCTAGTGACAGTTCATGGAGTGATACCTACCGTAAAAGTATTCAGGCAAGGGTGGATACATTACAGGATATTCATGCATCTTGGAAGAGCAGCGGAAAGGCTGCAGTTAAAATGAATGTTTATGTTCGTATGAGTTTTTCCATGTGTTATATATATTTTACTTTTATTATGGCACTTTAAACAAATATTTATGTTATAACATCATCAATGTGTATATTATTTATTTATCCATGCGTGAAATCGAATAAAGTTTACTTTCAAATATTCGTCGAGCCATCCATTTTTCATTTTATACCAATAGTACACATACATACGTATAAAAATAATTAATAATTAAGAATTAAAATACGAGTCAATAGTGATACTTATCCATCTTCGAATCGAATGATAGCCAATATCTGTGAAAACCGTATAGTAATTCGGATTGCAACCGGACCTCCCATCTGAAGATGCTATGCCTGCACTTACTACTCCATGCAGAAGCCATTTTCCAGTAGTGTATTTATCTCGGAAATACCAATGGTCCTCCCTATATATTGTATTCAAAGCATTTTTTACTCATGCAAACTCTTAATGGAGCAGCTCAATCAATGTAAATGTAGTCTTACGCTGTCTCCATCACAAGCACTTGTTCCGTTCCTATATCCAGCGCAAAATGTTCCTGGAAAATTTTATGGAAAATGTTACCAGTATTCTCAATTTATAAAATTCATCTTGCATTTGTATGTACCTGGATGAACTAAGTGAGCAAACTGAGGATGCGCTTCAGTGCATTTTTGATTCAACACAACTGGAAGGAGAGCCTGTTGAAGTTGTTCCTGGAAGCTGTTTCCTGTTCCTCTTCCCCATCCCACCAACTATGAAAAACAGTGGACGGTTGATAATTATGAACATTTGCACCAATATAGAAATAAATATTGTAGTTTCAAATTACTGTTCCATATTGGTCTGGTTCAGTGTAATCTCGTTGAGTTGGCAAGCAGATTGGTCGCACAAACTCGGTAATTTCAACCGGCTATTAGAAGAATAAATTGAGTTACAATCGAAATAAAACAAAAACTGCAAGCCTACATAGGCTCAAAATGCGTAAAAAGCCCTAATTCAATAGGTTGAGAAGACGCTTTCGTCAATCACTACTCACATCAATTCTGATGATTGCGATATCATTTCGAAGTGTTACACGGCTATAGTCATTGTGAACAAAGATCTGGACAACTTTTCGCTCTTGTTCTCCGGTAGATTTTCTATCGTAAGAACGGTAATATTTGCCCATAACAAGTTTCAATTCATTAAAGCGTTTTGTTTCTCCAGAGTCTCTCCGTACGACGCAATGTGCAGCTACAAATATAAAGTATGATTATTAACGCCACAAATTAAAGCACTAGTGATATGCATCAAATAGTACCTGTTATCACAGCTTTTGGGGAAATGAGAGATGCTCCACAAATAAAATCATAAGTTCCTTTCGTACTCCGTTCATAAATTGCAACCTTCAATCAACAGATATTAAAACGAAACTTACAACAAAGTTAAACCGGAGAAATTTTTAATGTAATGCTATACATACCATCCACGGCCATCTTCCCGACTTTGCTGTGGAACCACCAACAATAAAGGCACCAGTGTCTGACGCACTGATTCCACAAACTGGTTCGCATCCAAATCTATTGTTCAGTGAAGTCCATCGTCCATTTTCACAACGCCTTGTAGTTGTGGTAAGTAGAGACGATGTTGCAGTGTAGTACTTTTGGCATCTAGCAAAACATCATGACGATTTTAAAAGATGCTTTTAAAAGTATTCTTGTCCAACTTACAGCTTAACGACTTACTGATAATTAGCAATGCCTCCAGCTGGAGCATCCCCACAGTCAACCTCATAAAACCGACTATTCTCGCAAGTAACCTTGTAGCCAAGAGTTGGATCTTCTCGAATTGGCCCACAAGCCCCAAACCCTCCACCACCACCTCCAACGGGAATAGGCGATCTGTCTGTAATTTGTACTGGTTGAGGGGGCTGTGTCTGAAAAAATGGGGGTCTTGTAGATCTTGGTGTAGTGTTAACTGGTTGAGGTCTTTGGGTTTGGGGTGGAGGTTGGTACTGACTAACGCTACCACCACTCACTTGAGGTATTTTTGGTTGACCTCTGCAAACCGAGTTATATAGCACTTTACACATTACATGTCAGTTGTCATTTTTGACATTTATTCAACTCAACTTACCCTACGCACACATCGACGGCTTCATCGCTTCCTCCTAACCAATCAATAGCAAATCATTTGTACATCAGCATTTCATATTAAGTAATCTAGTGTTGAGAGAGTCAAGAGTCTGAACTAACCCCAACAATCTGCATATCCATTACACAAACTAGTTCTCGGTATACACCCTCCAAACCGGCATCTAAACTGCGTTGCTGGGCTAAAGGGAAACAGTAGTTTAGAATTCGTTGGGAAAATTTTTTCAATTCAAATAGGAAATCTATTTACGAAACTCACTCGCATAAATCCTTGGCTAAACTGGTAGAGCGACAGTTCCAACCTGGTCCTCCTCTCTCATCTAAAATCAATTTGCAATCATATCATGTATCAAAGAATCTAAAATACGATGGTATAAGCCAAAAATCCTGGAAATATTTAACAAACCTTCTCCATTATTACAGTCCCTTCGTCCTATTGAAAATCAGGCAATAAAGTTGAAATCATCAATCAAATGAAATCTCAGAAAATTTGATGATGACATTTTGACATATATAGCTTACCATTGCACAGCGATTCCGATTTAATACAAATGCCTTCCGAGCAACGGAATTGATTATGCTTACAAGGACTGAGGATCCTATTCTGACTATTTATAACTGAAAAATAAAACCACTTTGATTTACAACGAAACTGACCACGGTCACAGCGAAACTCTCATTATCATTGAATCGATATAGATATTTCCAGCTCACCAACCACTGAGATGAAGAGAACCAACAGTTTTATTAGTGGTTCTATCCTTGCGAAATTTTGGCACTTGGGCATTATGAACCTGATTTACCTTTGTACTACAAAGCTCAATATTGACATTGAAGAAGGTTTTCACACTTCTTTAATTGAGCTTGTCACTTTGCTTAAAGTGTTTTCTTTGGAGTGAATTCACAAGTGATAATTTTCTGCAGAGAACTGTGAACTGCAAAAGAACCCTATGAACCAAACCACCACTGCATATTCGCAGGACACTTGATTCATTGATTTACATGATTTCGATCGTCATCAGCATATATTATTCGCGTATGCAATTTTTGTTCTAGGAACATGTTTTTCATTTAGGGACTAAAGAAAAAACTAGTATTTCTACCCCAAACAAGAATCGTGTCCGTCCACCTTTGGATTAGTATGGATAAATAGAAGTTGTTCCGCGTGAATGGAATAATATGTATGTGAGTAATCACCACACAAGCTAATATATAAGACAACTTTGCCGTTCTGACAATGGCTGACTGGACCGATGTCGTAGTTTTTTGCACACCTCACATTAAGTATAACGTGTAATTTGTTTCATTTATGAAAACAAGCCTTGCATTCTATCAGCTATAACCAACTGAGATTGAGATGAACAGTAAAACATTCTTCAATCTTCCTTATTTTCATGTCCCTATATATTTCTACGTAGCAGCTAGACATAAGAGTGGCATATAGTTGGTATAGACCACAATAATATGCCATCTCGCTTTTAGTTTTATAAGATAAATAGCTATTTTGAGGTTGGGGCACCTAAAAGATGAAACTAGCTGTTGGTTTAGTTTAAGATTGGCAATCCTTTGTGTGCCAACAAAACGTGCATTGAAGGCAGTATATAGTTGGGAGAATAACAAATATCTTATGCATATTATGCCCAATGGATATTCTTCATTTGATCGTCATAAACTAGTATTTTACGTAAATGAAAATAGGCACCTGTCGTGGAATGGATTATGAGAGTTTACAATGATGAATTAAAAAATATCTTGAAGAGTAGTCTGAGTCCAAACGAGAAATGGTGACGTAAAGTTAATATTCGCAGCATCTTTCCCTGCCTCATTGTCTTTAAAGATGTACACGTTATAGAAAATCTCTGAGTAATACGCATAATACAAAGATTGTCTATCCAGAAGGTAAATTCTTTCGTGTGCGTGATATAATAGCCGATACTATTACAGACATTGCATGTCTCAAATTCATTTATTATAATTGTGCCAGCAGACCATGAACTTGGAAAAAGTTTTGAACTTTGTAACACAAGACTAATAATGTTGTATATATTTGTATACTCCCCAAACATGCATGCAAAGTACAACTTTTATTAAACCCTGCCTTCCAAGTTCATAAATCATGCCGTTTTTTAAAATTTCCATATTCTTATCATAAAATTAAAGTGTGCAGTATCAACCTTTGTATTATGTTGCACGTGCACTCTAACAACTGCATAATTTCAAGTAGTTAAAAACGAATCCAGCTCGTTTATCCAGGTTATAGAATAGTTGACTCTTGAAAGTTGAAACCACATGGAGGTGAATATTTTATGCATTTCTGAAAAGCATGGAAACAAATGTTAATTTTATTCACACTATATCAATATACAATGAACTGCCATATGTGTTAAAAAGTTATTTAGCTAGTTACTCCTCATTGAAGATATTTTGATGATTGATAAATTTTTGGTAGGGAGCTGATAAATTTTTGATGCGCATGCAGCATTGAACAAATCAGCCCAATTAATATGATTATTCAATGAAATTACAACTTGCTCACTAAATTATGGATTTGTTGGCTCAAGAGTAATTTTCCTACACCATCCCAAAATCTGCAGTTTTTATAAGCAAAGAAACATGGAAAACAAGCCTCAGTTTCCGTTGCCCGTAATGCCCCGAATGGGACGAAGAAATGCAATTGCGTTTCCAGATATCCACAACACATTGTCATCAGATGCAGCCTTCTCCCCCGTAAATTTGATGCAGAGAGCATCCACAGGTAATGGATTATTAATTAATAAATAATGATCAAATTGATCTCTCTCGATCTGTCACTACAAGTTGATTTTCTATTGAATTCTCACGGACTTAGAAGATTACAATAGTCTGGATCCGGACGGTGTTCTTGCAAAGCAACTCAAACAGGAAAGGTTACGACGGCTTACCAGTAATGGAGAAACTTTAACGGACAGTCCAATCCCTTTATCGTCCATGAATGATACTCTGAACAACGGTTGGACAAAACTTTTGGAAGCTTCCAATAATTACAACAAGTTTGTTGATGGCTTAGGAATTTTTGATAATAAGGATAGTACCAAAGTCCAAGAAAAACTGGATGTTCTTGCGACCAAACAATTGCAAATTAAGCAAGCAGCAAATGTCATTGAGGGGGATCGTTTTGGAGCAACCCGGATATCTCCAATCATTCCTTGGAGAAAGCCAGATGTCATAAGACATATTACACCTGCTGAAGAGCGACAAAAAATGTTTGAAAGTTTTAACAATGTAATGGAATAAAAATATTATGTAAAGTAAAAAAGTTTTCTCTAGGTTGGACCTTTAAGTAAAATTTTGTTTACTCTTCCTTTTTGTCCAATTTTCTGTGAAAACTTTTAGACAAGTTTTGAGCCTACTGAAACTCCACCCATTTCCGAATCAAAATTGAAAAAATCATCCAAGAGAAGGAGCAAATCAAAGGGTTCTCAGGAATCGATGGCATCCACTAGAAGCAAGCAAGCTCCGGATCCTTACTCTTACATTCAACCAAAGGTTGACACTGGAATGCGCTACAGGGTGGTCGAAGAAAGTTCTCAAGATTTACGGCCACACAGGCATTCCTCAATTCCGGAAACGGGAGGAAACAGTGCTCGACGGAACGAGACAAAACTAAGCGTAAAAAGTGCACCTGGCTCATCCAGTTCAAAGAAAAAACCTTCAGTAGTACCAGCCAAAGGGGCAACAGTTCCAAAAACGAACAAGTTTATTAGTCACCGAACAATAAAAAACCAGCTTACAGCAGAACCTCCAAAAGACAACAGACTTCCGTTAACAATTGGTCCGCGCTATAATCACAAAAAGGCATGGGGTTTAAATAAGGATACTAAAAATCGAGCTGAGCTTGTTACTGATGTAAGAACCAGGCTATACCAATCTACGGTTGCAGCTCAGCAAAAGTGGAAGTTTGAGCCCAAGCCTACATCAACCAACACATTGCGAAGCACCTTTCTCAACCTTCAAAAGATCAATAGTGGATTAACCAACCGAAGACTGAATCCCAGCCATCTCAATGGTCCTGTACCAAAAGAAACTGGAACGGGAAGTGGAGAAAAGAGGATATCTCCCATTTTGCAAACAATTCAAGCCCCTCCGTCGCCATTCCTCATGTCTACACTTTCAATTCCTGGACAAGTCATGCCGATACCAATGAACGGCGAACCGCCAAACAGCAAAACGCAAAAGGTCGATCCCAAAGCTAAAAAGGGAAAGGGCAATGCTACCACGAAAGAGAACAAACCGTTAAAGGTCATTCCGGCGTTGGGACGGGCTCCTAATAAATATAATAATATTTACATTGGACCCTACTCGGGGTCAGATTCAGAAGGAGATTTAGGCAGGGAAGTCCAAAGACCAAAGAAGCTTTAACTACAAACATGACTTTTTAATTTGCATTTTAATGCTCCAAATTCCAGTGATGCGATATGTAATGAATAAATTCACAGTATGCTCTGCAGCAGCACCAATTTACGAAAGAATTTTTAATGCTTCCTATATATAACTGTACAATTTATTTAATTAATTTGCTTGATAAGAATATAGGCAGCAATAGAAATGTTTATCATAGTTAAATTATCCTAGGAAAAAGGGAAATTATTCAAGTTCGTCTCGTGGACATTGTTCGTTGTTTGAAATGTTCTCCAGCAGTGACATTTTGGAATTCTGGAATTTTACTTGGGTTCTCAGGATTGACCAATGGAACAACTACAGTTTCATTATCTGGCTTTACAAAGAATGCGATGGACTGTCTTGGCTTTTGCTTCTGGAATTCATCCTGGGGTACAATTACTCTGTGGACCTGTCAAGCAAAATCAATTTTTCTAAAAAGTTTGTTATTTATATCATTATTGAATCCGAGTGATTCAGTAAAGAAACTTACAGTTGAAGTATATAAACCCCCGCTCCATGAATTGAGAAGGTCTCCAGTGTTCACCACAATAGAACCAGGAATAGGAGTAGCTGGAATCCAATTTCCCTCTTGGGTTTTCACCTACAAAATAATTCATTTTAATATTTCAGAATGCTAAACGAGTTACGCACATTTGGCTGTTGGAAAATGCGTAATTAGCCTTACCTCTAGTCCTCCAACATCGTCTTGGAAAAGCAATGTGAATGTGCCGTAGTCGGTATGTTCATCGAATCGGATTGCCCCAGAAATGTCTTTGGTGATTTGAGGATAAAATAGTGACCTCAGAGACGTAAAATTTGGAGCAGATTCGTCCCAAAGGCATCTATGGTGTCTGAGAAAATATTCTTGATCTGAGAGATCTAAGGCATCTCCCAACATTTTAAGAATCATGATGGCCAGTTCCTTGCATTCTGACATTAAGGTATGCATTGCAGGCTTAAAGCCTTCAGCACCCTTATCAGGATAGGGGCATGATGATACATTATAGATGTTGCAATCGAAGGATTCTCTCAGCTCTTTGAGACAAGTATTGCTTTTAGGATTGATTCTGTAAAATTAGTGAAATTTATTAAAACCCATACATTTTTGTATGTATTAGTAGTAGTAGGTAGGATTTATAAATCTTACACTTTCAAACCAGGTTTTGTATAGCCATGAAATGTTTCCTGTAGATCTCGTTCAAACTTCATTTTTTCATCTAGCGGAAGTGCAAATAGGTGAGTGGATTGCTGGAATGCAGAGTCGACCTATATGGAATAAAATCGTTGTTTAGTGGTTGTTCATAAATTAATTTGTCAATAAATCATGGTTGAAAATTACAAGGACTTACGATATGTTCCGGAATACCATGATTAACTAGATACACAAACCCTGTATATTGCAACGCTTGACGAAGTTCTCTAACAATCTCTTTCCAGCGTGTGATGGGCTGGCTCATGTCAACAATGGGAATGCCTTGTTTTGTAGGAATCTTCATTTTGAAAACTCAGTTGTAATAAGTCACGACGTTAGTAAACAAAAATTTAAAGGCTCAGAATGTTTTCTGGACGAGGTTTTCACAGTTGTGGACACTTGTACACGATTTGATCTGACTGGATGACTTTTGTGAAGCCGCATTATTATATATATATGTTTGACAGATTAAAACGTAGTAGCTACCGGCGAATTCCAAATCGCTTTCCCAGTAGTAATATAATGGGATATGGTTCATATTATGGTATAACTACCTAATAATTTACTCTGCGTAGCTACCTTTGCAGAAGATCACTGAAATTATTAAATGCGCAACTTAATCACATTGCTAATGTGTAATAAACCCGTAAATCATCAACATCTCATAAACCTTTAAATGTACCTAGAACCACCACTATCCGTATAGTCATTTCATATTTATCATGTATGTATCTCATTTCATTGATTAGTTGTTAAAAGATGAGATTCGCAGTACGACGGTTGCAGGTGCGTCATTTCGTTTACATAAGAATCTAACGTCATAAATGTTATTCCAGCGATCATTTGTTTGCAATTTGCTTTGTTGCATCCAAACAACCGAGTCGATCACCTTAGTCGATTGTTGCAGACTGATTGTAGACTATAGCATGCATGTAATTATGCTTAGTATTCTAGGTGCATTGTTGTAAGCATGCTGTTACTGTTACTGGTTACACTAGGCACTAAGATTTTCGCCGTAGACTCATGTATTACGTCACGATCAAGGTACTCTAGTATTACACAGATTGTTCACTGCGCCAATACGATTGAAATTGACATTAACAGTGATCTTTACCAATCGTTGCGATTCGTACCTAACAATATATGAAGTACATTTATGAAAGACGCAAATAGTTTTACATAGAAATGTAAAATGTACAAAGCAGTATAAAATTAGTTTAAAGGGAACAAGTTAGCTTGTAAAAATGATATGACGTCAGTTACAATGTTGATCATCCAAAATTATATGTATTTACTGGGAATTTTCATTCTAGGCTATGTACACAAAATGGAGACAGGCACATCCAGATTATGTTTATAAAACGCTACTTGTTATCGATCAAAACATTAGAGGTTACACGCTTTTAGTAGTGCGCACCTCAATTGGTAAACAGATTATAATAGTGACAGCCGTCTGTCAAATTAAAATGTTTGATGTTTCTTTTGTATCATTGCTAAAAAACGTTGAATGTTTTTCCTCTTATCTAATGATTTGTCCTTCCGTTCGGGTTTGCTACTGATTTTTCCATGAAACAAGAATATTGCGAAATTACTTACAATCAACAACGGATGACTAACTCTTTGTTTTCTTTGAAGAGAATTTATCTCGTCAATCGATTACTTCGTAAAGACGTAATAAAGTTGGAACTAAAATTATATATTGTGAGAGCAGATGTTTTGAGGCGTTTAACAATGAAAATTTATACCTCTAATGGAACTACACTTTGATCTCTGGTATCTATATAAAACTGATGAGATTTGTGTAATGTAGTAGCATTAAACTGTGAGGTATGTTTATTATCATTGTTCACAATGTTCACATGCATATATAACAAGTTGTATGTTTTGAGAAGGAAGTTTATTAATATTTATTGAGCTACTTGTATTGTTGTTGCTGTAAAGCTGGAAGTTCAATGAATTTAATTTAAAATCAGTGAATTTAAAGGTGTTGTTAGTTTTGTATTGTTTGTCATTGTGTTTGCTATTACGTAGTCAAATATTGCCAGTATGATTGTGTGATTACTGATGACAGATTGTCACCCAAAGCGTGTTGTCGTTTTTAAGCTAGTTAATAACATAAGCATTAAATCATTCAAGATGGAACTGACCTATCCAAAATCAGTCATTTTAATTTGCATCAACGAGTTTTTTGAAAGGTTTACTTTCTACGGAATAAGAAGTAAAAACATATTTATGCATTGTTTCAAGCATAATACCGGTATGATTTTTTGTGACTTAACGCTAATAAAAGTGTGCTTTACTATTCATTATTGCAGCAACGTTACCACTTTTTCTTAAGAACGGTCTCGGGTATGACGAAGACAATGCAACTGTGATATTCCATTTGTTTTTTATGCTCTCATATTTTACTCCGCTAATTGGAGCAACAGTGGCTGACTGCTTTATTGGAAACTACAGGTAAGAAAGTTGTAAATTAAAATACAGTTTATAGTTGAATGTATTTTCATAAAGGCTGTTACTTTTATTTAGAACAATTCTGTGGTTTACTGTGATATACGTGTTTGGAAGTGGTTTATTAGCCCTATCAGCTATCTCAGCACTACCTTTACCCTACATGTACGTGAGATCAGTATGCTACTTACAAATTGATTTTTATGGCATTTTATTCCAGTCCCATTTGATGAAGTACCTTTAATTAATTTTTTAGAACATTTGCCATAATTGGTCTAGTTCTAATATCGTTAGGGTCCGGTGGTATCAAACCATGCATTACAACATTTGGTGGAGACCAATTCAAAGTTCCTATACAATTAGCTCAGCAAATTACATTTTTTGCCATCTTCAATTGGATCATTGCTGCTGCAAATCTGTCTGCAACTTTTGTGGCTCCCATATTAAGATCTCAACAATGCTTTGGACAAGACACATGCTTTTCATTGTTGTTTCTTGTGGCTCTAGCATTTCTAATCATGTCTGTTGGTAAGTTTTTAACTACACATCATCAGCATACTTCATGGCTATTATTTTAAAAAGTACTTTACTATTCCGTTTTGCAGTATTTCTGGTAGCCGGAAAGAGACTTTATGCTATGAAGGAACCTGATGGGAACATTCTCGCTCGTGTAGCCAAATGCATTTTGGTAAGAATTTTCTTACCACAACCGACACTTTTATACATTCCTATCAAGTGCCAACGTTTCTTTAATGGGATTGCATATAAATCTTTGTAGACTGGAGTAGCTCATAAAATTAAAGAGTCAAAGACTGAATCAAAGCAACAAATTGACGTACCTTCAGAAACGAGATCTCACTGGCTAGACTCTTCAGTTGATAAGCACGGGTCAGCTTTAGTAGAAGAGATTAAGGTTGTATTCGGACTTTTGCCATTGTACGTCCCCCTTTGTTTCTTCTGGGCACTTTATGATCAACAGGTATATATATGTGAATTGAAAGTTGAAACTCAAATGTATTAGAATTAGCTTTCATGTTTTTTTAAATAAATTTCCTATTTTAGTCTTCTAGATGGACATTTCAAGCAAGTCGTATGAAACGGGAGCTGTGGGGAGTCTCTTTTGAGCCAGAACAATTTCAAGTAAGGCTACTAAATTCTGTGACTTTAAAACATTATTTCAGAATTAGCTTAATCATTAATAAATTCTTTATCCATGTAGGTTACAAATCGACTTTTGATACTTGCATTAATACCACTATTTCAAAGAGTAATTTACCCCATGCTTGGTAAATGTGGACTATTGAAGAAACAGCTTTCAAGAATTTTTTGGGGTGGCATTTTTGCTGCTTTGGCATTCTTGATGTCTGGCTTCTTGGAAATCCAGTTGAAGGTATGTCCCATTTTTATACATATTTAATGATGAAAACAACACGTTGGGGTGGCCATTAACCTTATCTTTTATTGCATTTTAGGACAGTACTGCGGAGAATTCAAATGTACATATAATTTGGCAGTTACCGCAACTTGTGGCGATGGTCATTGCTGAAATTATGTTTCAGATTAGTGGAATGGAATTTTCATATTCTGCTGTAAGCCATTTGAAAAGCTTTTCGTTGGTATAATGTTAGAAGTTGATACTGTGTATGGCTGAAGATCATTATCGTTCTTGCTCATTTTTAGGCACCAGATAGCATGAAATCATTGATGCAAGCAGTTTGGTTGCTCACCAGTGCTTTTGGGAATCTCATTGTTGCGCTCGTTGCAAAATTTAAGTTTTTCGAAGAACAGGTACAGTCTATACAAGTTGATTCCATGTATTCGAAATTAATTATAGTTCGTATTGAAACCATTTATTTTCCAATACAATTTAAAGGAATATGAATTCTTCCTGTTCTCTGGTCTCATGGTCATCAACATGCTGCTATTTGCAGTACTATGTTGGCGATACCACAGAAGAATCAAAAGAACTTCTTCATTTAAAAAAGATTCATTGAGCTCAACAGTGACAGTAACAGAAGATTCCAGAAGAAATCCAAGTAGAGCTTGAACTGAAGCCATACTAATTGAAGAGTTGTAATTGTTTGACAATAAAGATGAGATGGCTGTCGGCCGCGACTCGTAAAGACTTTTTAATAATTTAAGAACATTTTGATAGAGGAAAAATGCCAATGATGCAATTTTGTTATAAATTATAAATCTCATATTCATGATGACTCTTATATGTCGGTTTACAGAAAGAAGACGAAATACATTACACAGTTATTTGAATTTAAATTAAAGCATCCATGCTCATACTAAAGCATGGCAAGTATGATAGATTGCAGAGTACCTCAACAATGATCCTATCATATTTAGTCATCACATGCTCGGAAATTGCGTGGTGTATATGGAGCATATTATATTTAATAAATTATTTGTATGTACTGGTGTTTTTGTGTGTGGATGTTGATGTTAAGTTCTTGATGTGAGTGCAATTTAATTTCGTATTCAGTAAAGACCGCATGTACATCGATGTTCTTGTTTATTGCTGCTTTATACATCTACCTACATACTTGTACCATGCAATTATTGAAATGACTTTCATGTAACCTTTTTAAGCCAGTGCCATCCCAATGGCAAAGCAACTTTCAAGCAAGAGTAATTTGGTTTTTTGCATCCATCCATGCGTCGTATCCAGCAAGAGCGTTTCTAAATTTTCATGCAGCATTTTTTATGATCAAAATTTTTTCTGCCTATTTTGCAACTGGCATGCATTATTATTTAGCGTCCCACATTGCAACACGCACCACATCTGTTGTCATCTGAAAACCTTGTACACAGTATTAAAAACTGGAGCAGGCATTTAGTTGCATTCATCAAGAGTATTATTCATCGAGATCTCAAGCCAGAAAACATTTTGATCTTTTATGATACCGGAAATAATGTAGGATACTTGTTCTCTTGCTCGTTACTTGTCATTTGATGGGTAAATTTTTGTTTCATTTCTTTTGTATTCAAATAATATAGGTTGTATACAAGTTGAGCGATTTGGGTTTTGCCAAAGACCTTTCGAACAGCTCCAATTTATGTTCCACCGTCGTTGGCACCCTTCAATATCTGGCTCCCGAAATTTATCTTGGAAAAATGTATTTCAAAAATTTCAAAAAGTTCAAAAATGTCAAGTACGGGCAAGGTTTGATACAATAATTCCGTCTAGGTATGACAAAACTGTTGATTATTGGAGCTTTGGACTAATTGCATTTGAAGTTTTGGTCGGAATGCAACCATTTCTACATGGAGAGTCACCGTCACAATGGTTCGTAAAGCTTGTTACTAGAAGAAAAAAACTAGTTTCAAGAGTAATTACTTACTCAACTAATTTAACCATATTGTATGGCGTTAGGTTACCACTTGTTGAGGAAAAGCCAAGGGATGCTATTTGTATTTATCGCAAGGAAAACAGGGAAATTGAGTTTTCCAAAACAATACCGTTCTACACACATTGTATTTACAGAGTGAGTATTTTCAATTTTGTGCTTACAAAATTTGAAAAAGTTTTTAACTTAGAAGCACATTCATCATCTAGTTTTTGCCGACTCTTTAAATGTCTTTATTTTTGTATTCTCCATAGTTTATTTAAACAGTGCATTGAAACATGGCTTCGAACAATGTTGCAATTGGATCCTGCTCGCCGAGGCAAGAAACTTTCTTTCTGGAGGAAGCAGAAAGTCGCTCTCCATCACCTTGCATGCCTGTTGTAGGATTGCAAATGCTGTCAAATATTTTGAGTACAAAAGTTCTACATGTAAGAACTATTTCAAAACGCTTGGGATTCGCAATTGAAAAGTCCACAAAAATGTCAGATATTCAGCAGTTGATTGCTCGAGACACTGGATTAGCTACTGACAATCAGTTAATTCTCACGAATGATGGAGTGGAAGTCACAAAGGGTGATTTAGCATTGAAATTTGTCGAGGTAAACTTAAACAAATCAAAGCTAAATAACATAAATATTGTATACCAGAACCTTGATAATAATATAGTTTCCCAACTAATCTAAATCTATCGGTCTAATAACAAATTCTCTTATTAAAAAATATTAAACACGATGAACAGTAAACATATAATGCACTCAACTGTGACCATATTAAACTTGCTGTGGTGCACACAGCATGGTATGAATCAATGTCATTTTAAAGCGCCTAAAAACATCCTGTTAAAGCAGCATAATATTCCAATAAAAACACAAGCTCAATCCTGAGTGGAGGCGTGAAACTGATCCTTACACCGAGGGCGCTGTAGGTATCGCAAAGGAAGAACGAGCAAGCTTAAAGACAAGCTCCCAAGCTCTCTTCTCGGATTCAGAATGCATTTTGTTTTCAAACCTTAACATTCGTCGTTATGCGAAAATTTCACATCCACGGTCAAATTTTTGGTAGGATGTTTCTAAAGAACCAAGAATCTATTTATGAATTTTATTCTCTAACCTTCCCAACGCCTAAACGCTATTTGTAATAGACAAACACTTTGGTGTTGTTGAGTTCTCAACTCAACAAACGTTCAGTCCGACACCCTGAGAAAAATTAACAGCACTCATCGATTGATGAAAAAATTGATATTTATTGGCCGTCTGTGAAAAACAATTTGCATCGGGAAGTCATTCTTCACCGGTCGCAAGGCCATTCTGCAATCAACGCAATGTTCTGCTACAATTGTCATTTGCTTTGTGAACGTGCAGGCAAAATTAAACTTGTCATGATTGAAACAGGAAATGGTAACCAAATTTGCTGGTTTTGGATTTTAACAGAGGATGTTGATTTTGGCTTGACATTAGCATTTCCCTCAGAGCGTACTTTCTTTGTTGAACATATTGTATCTCTCTTGTTTCAAATTTAAATTCCTTTCATTGGTTGGGAAATCCCGGTACTCCTGAGTCTAATGAGTTATTGGTCATTATAAGTTCGTACTCATTGTTTTCCAAATCTGCATCATCTAAATCACTACTGGTCCGGTGACCCTTCGTAATCTTCATCTTCAGTGTCTGAATACTCTAAAACACTATCGTTTAATATTTGTTCGTATTCTTCATCTTGGAAATCTAAATCGTCGTCGTTTGCAGGAATTCGTCGTCATCTTCATCCAATGTGTCGCCTTTGTAATTACGAATAAATCTACCCTGACGAATAAAGTCATCGTCCTCAAACATTTCAGCATTGTCACCACTAACAAACTCCTCGTCGATTGTTTCGGATAATGACTTAAGTACAGGTGAGATGCTTGAGCCATCGCCTTCAACAGCTGTTGTAGATTTTGGTTTACTTGAAGTTGTGGGCAGTCCCGGAGTAACCGATGGTGGATGCAATGGAACTGCAATCGGTCTGGGATGAAGAGGGACGTTTTTCTTTGTACTGCGAAGATTAAGATTCCACGCAAAATCGTCAACCCGACAGACATTTCTGTGTGGATTTACTCCTGTAAAAAACATTCTATTTTGAGTCATATTCGCTAGCTACGCCATTTATCATCTCTCTTGTGTGAAAATGGCCTTGATTGGGATGAAAAATTGTTTGTTGGTCTGTCTCTCCACAATCCATAGCTCTTCATGTGAGTCATGCAAAGTCAACATACTTTTTCCTGATGGCTTCAAATGATTTTTGAGCGTCTTCTTGATAAATCCTTTGCTTCCATATGTAAATTTCGCTCGGCTCAGTTTCATTAAATTTCTTCCACCCCTCTGAATTTTTTTTTTCTGTGATACTTCAGTGGCTGGCTTTTACTGGCTAAGTTCAATTTCCCGTTTTATTTAAAAATGGCTAAGAAGTTTAAAGGCATCGCAGATTTAGAGCGAGAGGCGGATCAGCTACAGAAACTTGATATTGACAAGAAAGACAAGACAGTTCAAAGAAAAGTGCGAGTTATCGAAAAGCAAATTAAAGATAAAAGAGCATCTAACGAAAAAATTAACCAAGTGTCCAAAATCAAATCCAGAAACGATATCCTACTTGGGAAAAAATCGAGAGAAACGAGACGGGAAATAAGGAGAGGAGGGTAGGGTAGAGCGCAATAAAAGGAATGGTGTCGAGAGTGGTCGTCACGATGATGAAGAACATGTAGACTTGAAAAACAAATTAGCCAAGTGTCCAAAATCAAATCCAGAAATGATATCCTACTTATAAAAAAATCGAGAGAATAGAGACGGAAAAGCCAAAACGCCGACATGCAACAAATTAACGGGATAGACAACGACGCGGCCTTGAAGACGATGAAGAACATGTAGGCTTGAAAAAAAATTAGCAAAGGTTACACGAATAAACGCGAGGTCTGCGAAGGATTTAACTAAATATGGGTTGTATAGCGAAAACCTTGTCAAGCTTTGCGAGGAAAAAGTATGCTAACTGAGAAGAACGCCATAGAAGCAGTGAATATAACAATGCCCAGGAAAACTTGCCATGTCATTACGGTACAGAAAAGAATACCTGAGTCGAGTTCAACATGGAGGTGAGAGGTTTAGAGAAATGAAGTTGGACGACCTGGACTGTATAGAAGTTCTGAATTTTTGCAAAGGAGTAAAGGTGACAGAATGGGAATTGGTTTCAAAAATAAGTGATGAATGTAATCTTTGTAAGTGTAAAGTTCCGTTTTATGTGCATGGCGAAAAAGTTGACGTGCACCGTCACTGTGCAAATATACTTGAAAATGATGCACTTGATGCATCAGCTCGAATGAAAAATGAGGTTACTTACAAGACTGCACGTTAAGAACTGGAGAGGATTACGACGAGATTATATAACAGGGACTCGAGCACACCGAGTTTCACATAATCGAACTGCAAACAAGAGTTATATGGCGTACGGTTTTTCGCATGTAAGTTAGTATATTTATGAAAAGTATTTGGATTGTGAAATTCATATGCGCTTTATGAGATTTCAAGTTCGATACATGCTTTATTATCATAATACTAAGCCTCCGTTTTTTAACACTCCAGGCATCTGGAAGTTCTCTTACCTCTGACCCCCTGCAAAGAGGTATTGACCTGGAATCCGATAGAATGATGATGTAAGTAAATTCTACTCGAATCATTTGTAGTTTTACTTTAAATCGTTATTTTACTTTTCGACAACATGCACTTTTCTTTAAACTACCTTATCTTTCTTGTCAGGATCAAGTTGCTGCAGCTAATCCACCTCTCGCTCTAAATCTGCGATGCCTTTAACCTTCTTAGCCATTTTTAAATAAAACGGGAAATTGAACTTAGCCTGTAGAAGCCAGCCACTGAAGCATCACAGAAAAAATAATCCAGAGGGGTGGAAGAAATTCAATGAAACTGAGCCGAGCGAAATTTACATATGGAAGCAAAGGATTTATCAAGAAGACGCTCAAAAATCATTTGAAGCCATCAGGAAAAAGTATGTTGACTTTTGCATGACTCACATGAAGAGCTATGGATTGTGGAGAGACAGACCAACAAACAATTTTTCATCCCAATCAAGGCCATTTTCACCAAGAGAGATGATAAATGGCGTAGCTAGCGAATATGACTCAAAATAGAATGTTTTTTACAGGAGTAAATCCACACAGAAATGTCTGTCGGGTTGACGATTTTGCGTGGAATCTTAATCTTTGCCGTACAAAGAAAAACGTCCCTCTTCATCCGACCGATTGCAGTTCATTGCATCCACCATCGTTACTCCGGGATGCCCACAACTTCAAGTAAACAAATCTACAAAGCCTGTTGAAGGCGATGGCTCAAGCATCTCACCTGTACTTAAGTCATTATCCGAAACAATCGCGAGGAGTTTTGTTAGTGGTGACAATGCTGAAATGTTTGAGGACGATGACTTTATTTGTCAGGGTAGATTTTTCGTAATTAAGGCGACACATTGGATGAAGATGACGACGAATTCCTGCAAACGACGACGATTTAGATTTCCAAGATGAAGAATACGAACAAATATTAAACGATAGTGTTTTAGAGTATTCAGACACTGAAGATGAAGATTACGAAGGGTCGGTGACCGGTAGTGATTTAGATGATGCAGATTTGGAAAACAATGAGTACGAACTTATAATGACCGATAACTCATTATACTCAGGAGTACCGGGATTTCCCAACCAATGAAAGGAATTTAATTAACAAGAGAGATACAATATGTTCAACAAGAAAGTACGCTCTGAGGGAAATGCTAATGTCAAGCCAAATCAACATCCTCTGTTGCATAAAAAAGCATTAGTGTTATCCTCTGTTGGTAAAACTTGCACTTTCTGGCAAATTTGGTTACCATTTCCTGTTTCAATCATGACAAGTTTAATTTTTTGCCTCACGTTCAAAAGAAAATGACATAGTAGGAGAAACATTGGCGTTTGATTGGCAATGGCCTTGCCATTGTGAAAGAATGATTCCGATGCAAATTGTTTTTCACAGACGGAAATAATATAAACTTTTTCATCAATCGATGAGTGCTATAAATTTCTAAGGATGTCGGATTCAACGTCGTGACATAGACCCAAAGTGTTCGTGTTATTACAAATGCGTTGGCGTTAGAGGTTAGAGAATAAAATTCATAAATAGATTCCTTGTTCTTTAGAAGCATCCTAGCAAAATTTGACCGAGATGTAAAGTTTTGCATAAACGACTAATGTTAAGGTTTGAAATGAAAAATGTATCTTGATCAAGAGAGAGCTTGGATTTTAAACTGGCTGTCGCTCGTTGTGATTCTTGTTCGAATATAAAGAAAGATTGGGCATAAATGTTTGATCCCACCAGCTCTCAGTGTAACTGCATTCACGCTTCCACTCAGGATTGTGCTGATTTTTTTATTGAAAAAATGCGTTAATTAGCCAAACTATGGAGAAAATTGGCAATTAAACTTCAGAAATGGGTTCCTCAATTCATTTGGAGCAACCTGGTGGCCACTATTTAGAATTTGGACGTGTATTTCACTCCAACGATGCATTTATTTACGAAACGACACGTTAGGTTAGAGAATAAAATTCATAAATAGATTCCTTGGTTCTTTAGAAGCATCCTAGCAAAAATTTGACCGTGGATGTGAAATTTTTGCATAAACGACTAATGTTAAGGTTTGAAAAACAAAATGCATCTTGAGATCCGAGAGAGAGCTTGGGAGCTTGTCTTTAAGCTTGCTCGTTCTTTCTTTGCGATACCTACAGCGCCCTCGGTGTAAAGATCAGTTTCACGCTTCCACTCAGGATTGAGCTGTGTTTTTTATTGGAATATTATGCTGCTTTAACAGGATGTTTTTTAAAATGACATTGATACATACCATGCTGTGTGCATCACAGCAAGTTTAATATGGTCACTGTTACATAGTAAATAGTATGCAGTTACCATCCCTGAGTGCATTATATGTTTACTGTTCATCGTGTTTAATATTTTTTAATAAGAGAATTTGTTATTAGACCGATAGATTTAGATTAGCTGGGAAACTATATTATTATCAAGGTTCTGGTATACAATATTTATGTTATTTAGCTTTGATTTGTTTAAGTTTAAAATAATAAAAGTAATGCCTTATATAATGTCTCAAATATTAAAAACCGTTAAATTTTTTTAAAGGCTACTAAGTAGGTTTTATTGTGAAACTGCAGCCTTCCAACAAGCCATCATTTCTTCATCCGATTTTTCATTCCAAACGCGATCCAAAAGTGCCCAACCCGTCTTTGCGGTAGTCAACAAATACTCATTTCCAGGATCTAGTGAGTAGGTGTAGGCACCCAAAACAAGGCTTTGACAGAGACGTGATGCCACCAGAATCTGAATGAAAGTTAATATTAGTTAACTGTTACACGAAACCACATCGAATACGAATCTAATTTCTCTTGGTAAACCTTACCCTTAAAACTTTAAGCTCTTTATCCGGAATGTTTCTCACAGTAGAGTAACCTTTCAAAACATTTTGTGCCCCCTCAAAGGAATCAAGGGTCACTCCTTCTTTAACACACTCAAGCATCATGTAACAAGTTGTGATTGCTAGCTCAAAAATATAAGCTCCAGCTTGTAAATCCCCGAAATCGATAAGGCCATGAACGTCATATTCCCCCGGTTCTGTAGTTGAGGGTTGGATGATGATATTTTGCTCGTTAAAATCTCCATGCAATACTCCTATATGTAACATTGAGATTGAGGAACGGTTTAAAATATTCCCCAAAACTTGTCAGGGATCCATTTTATGTATTTAGAGTTAAACTACCTTGTTCTAACTGTGGCAGGATTGGTACAACGCGATTTTTATACGCTTCAAGAACGCTGGTTACCAAATTAAATCGCTCAGGTTGGTCTTTGATAACATAAATGAACTTTTCCAAATCCAGAACATGGGACAACATCCAGACTGAACTGTGATTATCTAGTGCGGCACAAGCAACTTCCTATACAAACAGTTACTTATTAAGTCCAAGGGATTCATTCAAAAAATTCAATTAAATTCATCATTATAGTAAAATCACTACCTTCAGAATTGCCTCGATTTCAGCAATGTATTTTCCAGCCTTTGCAAGAAGCTTTGGAGTTGGGGGCGCTTCATACATTATTTGGCCCTCAACAAATGTCAAGAGTCGAATAATATGACTGCTTTCCGTAGGTATACTTTCTAGAATTTAGAATATTCCCTAGTTTTCTAAAGAATTTCAATTGCTGCTGACAAAGACAAAGCTATTTAAGGTCTTACCGTTGTTATCAACATCAGTAGCTTCGTTTTTAATATTCACTAATGCAAAGGTTTCTCCTTTAACATTTTTCATCGGAATGGGGCAACGAATACACTTTCCATGGAGGAGGAACATGGCGACATGTTCAGCTTCAATATGACCAGTCTTCTTCGAGTCCATTGAGTTTAGTACTTTAAATGTATATTTTTGCGTGTTTTCATCAGAGTCCTTGGCCTGTACAAAAAATGAATTTTGGAATTGAGTTGGTAGGTCAGCCAGTCTTTCATTCATGACACTTTTGGCAATGCTATCATATCTTTACATTTTATGAGCCAACCTACCTTAACATAGAAATTGTTATCATCATAGCTGTTCAGTTCCTTAATGGACTCAATTTGTAGGCCATAGTGCTCTTCAATGAGTTTCTGTGCCGTGGACAAAGACACATTTGGTTTTATCCTTTGCCCGGGCTGCAGAGTTGCAGATCCGCTGTCTCCGGAAGGGCTCATGTTTTCCTATTTAATGCTTTCGAAACTCTGAAAAACTTTTTACTTGGTCTGCTGGAATGAAACTTCACTGTTGAAAAGGCAAATGCCAACTAATCATTCATCTGAAAGTGAAGTTGTTACACGAGAGCCGACCTTTTCTGTATCAATTATTGTCCGCAAGAGATATAGGCACTTACAACGAAAAATGAAGGCTGAATGCTAATGATGCTCTCAACAACCCAAATTAATCTCTCAAGTGTCAATAACAGAACACAGGACAATATCATTCAGCCAGTAAGTAGTGTACCATTCATTCATTGCAGTGCATGAATAACCTAACTTTGACTGACGTACCATGAGAGAGAATTGTGGACCAGATGATGATGCTGATATGATTTCGGCGTACAGACAATTTTCATGAGCTAATGTCACTTTCCGGCTCTTTCTTGGTAAGCTAACGCATACACAATACATAAATTTTTGGACACGGACAGATCAGTGTGTTGCACTTGACATAGTGAGTTGCATCATCTTCATCGTCTACACCACAGTACAGCCATACTCCTACTATTTCATGGGTATGCGAATGGTTGGTTTGGTAGTTGTAATTTACCGAAAACTACACAACATTTTTTGCATACAGTGACCGTACCAGAGTTCTTAGAAAAGCACGTGCGTCAATTTCTTTTTGAGAACAAACACTATGAACTTCAAAATTAGTAAATCCACATTAGTAGATCCCTCTAAGGATTGCGAACATGCAAGACATGACAATAACAAATAATATGGCTCATCATCTTTTTGTCCAGCAGATCCGATATCAGTCTTACGTTACTTCGACTGTACTTTTGCTTTCCAGCTGACAAAGCATGAACAGGTGAACAGGTCCATTATGTTGAGGAGCTATGCAATGAAATACACTGTACAAATGTTATCGTAAAAGCTTAGAAAGCATTCCTTCTCTTTTCAACATTTTCTGTATATCAGCACTGCTCTATACATTCGCATGGAATAGATTCGAGATAAAGATTTTCATGCTGCAGGAACTCACGAGCACATGGTCGCTCATGAACCGAACGAGGAACTGCTAAAAAGAACAGCTTCAAGCTTGGTCTTTGTTCAACTATTTTCTCGAATTCTTCCGAGTTTTTTGTTTATGTTGCACTTAATATACAAAGACCTTTTCGAACTATTCACAACAAATATTATGATTATTTAGCATAATAAAATTAATTGGGGAAATGTGATACTTAATATTAAAAAGGGTATTTACTCAAGATAAGAATCGAAAAGCAAGCTTAAAGAGTTTTATGAATTTATGAACTTTTATGCAATAAACAATGTTGTTATATTTTGGATGTATTGATGAATGCGTATTAAATGATATATGAAAATGAGAATGAACCATTAGTTTTAAAAGATTTTTTTGTGTTGCATTTTCTTTAATTTATTTTACAAAAAGGTCTCGTTTTTCATCCAATGAGTCCAATTGGTAACTTGATTGATCACAGATATAAAATCGTAATGAAAAACCGAATCGAAATTTGAAAATGTACAAAATAAATTACAAAAATATATAATTAAAAATTCGATTTTTGTTGCATTTTCGATGTTGGGTATGTAATGTAACTAACTATCTAGGTAGTACAGATGGTAAAAGAACGCGAACCTAGATCTTATCACTATAATCTAGCTATAATGATGATATTGGGGCAAACCAATACATGGTGTTAGGCATGGTTTGCGGTTATCAAAATTTGGCAAGGATGTTGGGATAAGCAAAATATTGCTTAACCGTAAAATCCGTAAAGGCCACGTCCAAGGCCATATCCTGGAAACAATTATTACACTAAAAGTTAGCAAAATGAATTAGTATATCATTAGTGAATTAGTGAATGAATAAATGATGAATTACCGAGTCCATATCCAAGACCATATCCTAATCCTAATCCCTAACCCATAGCCTGGAAACAATGCAATTAAAGTTCTTTATGACATAACCGTCACAACAATTTGGAAGTAGGGAGGGAAATTTATAACCCCATAGTCCGTAATATCCCAAGCCAATTCCAGAGGCGGTTTGGAGGTCCTTCTTCTCCTCAGCAGGGGCAGCCATAGCCATGGCGAAGATGGCGAAGAGAGCGAAAAGAGCCTGCGAACACAGAAATATGAGCACAAGATTTTAGTAAAAAAACTGAAACTCGTCAGAAAACAGTATAGGAGAAGAACGTCTGTTTTGCTAGACCACTTACAACGAATTTTGCCATTTTGGTTTGTTGGTGGTGTTCTAAAAGAACTTGAACGGTTTGAGAAGTTGAGTTTGGAATGTTTTCAGAAGACTGAGCTAAACTGAACTGATGACTATCCGAGGATCACTGCCGAGTTTATATACTAGACAGAATAAGGGCTAAAGGTCCAGCGCAGAAAGCATACACTTTAAGATGATGGGATATTACACAAAAACTGATTACAATGGTACAACCACGTCCCGACGACGGCCATCATCATCGTCATCCCTATCTTTACTATTATCAAACAAAAATCTCACCATCCCTTTACCACCGTTCCCTCAGATAATAGGTATTATAATATTCTATAGCTATATAGTAAAATCACACAGTATAACAATAATAAAAACAATAACAATAATCACACAGATATATGGCAATAATGAGTGAGTTCAGTAAAGCGTAATTATTTTTATTTTTGAAAAAACATCTGAAGAAGAGAAGAAAATAATATATGTATACACCCATAATGATACTAATATACATGTTCATATTAGTATATGGGCTAAGATGTCAACAGCTCATAGTTAATTCGCAGTTTTACAATAATCTTCCCATAGCTCATAGTTTTCAGTACATTTACATAGATAAATCTGTCTTTGATGTAACGAGTGTATCAATGAAAAGCACATGTGTGTAAAGCAAAAAAGAACACACATTTTTTATGTGATTAACTCCTAATATATTTCTCATCATAACAGGAGCCCTATATTATAGGACAGGCCAAAAAGATGCGTGTTGCACTGTTGCAGAAAGGGAAAAAATCTCAAGGCATTGTTTCCCATTCCACACACACACCGACCGGCCGTCATTCGTCATTATTGTTCTCAGTTTGTTAGGGCATGGCTGGTACGACATGAACTCAACTATTTGCTCATATATAAGTTATAATTTTTGCGTATACACATGTTTTGTTCTAGAATTTATTGAAAAGAGATACCCTTCTGCTGGTACTTCTATTACAACAGTGCCTAAATGTTCCGCCACCTTATTAGCTCCTTACAATTGACACTTTAATACACCTGTGCGTTCTTGTGCCAATCTTGTGAACAACACCTTCTTTTTTCTACTCAGGAGCTGAGCTTCACTGATTTTGGGTAAATTCACAAGATCCACACAATTAAGTACCTATATATACAAATAGATACCTCATTCACGTAATTCATCGCTGAAAGGGTTGTAATGTAATATCAGATTCATTTTCGCAACTCACTGTGAGCAGGCATGCATATAACCGCTTTAAGTTAATGAAAACCCATCTTAACAATGCAATACACACTAGTTAGTAGATGATGGGTGACAGAATGCTGTAGTTTATGGCTGATACTGTTACGCAAAAACAACAAGAAAAAATTAATGTGTGAAAAATTCTGTTGATATCAAAATTTGCATGTAGTATATGCGAATTTATTACAAGAAAAAACAGGTGTAATCTCATTTTTGTACATTTAATAGCAGCACATTTATATTTAATTATGGATTTGTGAACTACGGTGTGTGAGGGTTGTTGAAAGATGATTGATTGTAATAGGGGTTGCTATAATATATAGGGATGGGAAGATTTTTTATAAAATATCCAGGACTGTTAATAATAATGTAGACTGTTCTTTGTTTTCACGTTCTCAGTTCAATTTTCTGAGCCCTTGTACCAAACTGAGCAAATCGCAGATAAACAATTTTCGTCATTTATAATTATATATGTTGCCGATTGAATTCGCCAATGCAATTAAAACACTCATTGGGACGGATAGATGGTTACAGGGTGTAAAATCACCGTCTGTGTCTGTAGATGATTTACGATGATATCCCTTGCAAACCTTGGCTTTGTGTGGGATCAATTAGGCAAATTTGCGTTTTATTTGTATTCCTACGTATCCTAAAATCTAGGAGTCATAAACCTCTCAAAAGGCACTAATTAAAGTACCCACGCCTACGCCAACGCCTAGATTCATGCAGATGTTTCATCAAAAGGATAAACTCATTCACAGATGAGTGCCCCGTTTTGTGTCATCAAAACATCCCCTTCATTTATTTGTACAACTTGTTTTTTTACCTCAATTCATTCAACTTTAACCAACCAAAGAAAGCTTTTAGACACACAAACAACAAATGACTAGCCAACTTTAAGACGAAGGATACAGACTAGAGATTGTTTTTGGAGATAGATGATTGGCTGAAGGATGGGGTGAACCCTTCTTAGAATATTAATTATGCATGAGATCTTAATAGAGATTACAATTTACATGGTTAGTTATACGGAAAACATGCGTTTTATGAGGAGTAGCTGCTCACTTGGAACTACAAAAGCGGACGTACGGTAAGTGATAGGCTGGTGCTGGTACGAAAACTATCAATAATTTTTTGGCCACATTTATGTGGTAAATAGTTTTTGATCCAAGAAGCTCATTACGCTTATGCATCCTTTTAACCATTTTTCTTTTGTTTTCGAAACAAGGGTGAAGGCTCTTAAACCATACTCATTACCCTGCAATTGGCAGGTTTTTGTGAATGGTCAGTGTTTTTAGTCGGCACCGGTTGTTGTTGGGAAAGAATTTTGGCCGACGACAAAATCAAAATGCAAAGTCAAATAAAACTGTATTTGTTTCTTAAACTTTGATTGTGCCAGACACTAACTTTTTGGTTTAATAAGGGCTTATGTATAGTAGGATAATGTTAACCTATGCAAAGTTGGCACCTAAAAGATTTGAAGTAGTTTACAAATGAAACGGTAAACTTAGACCTCCAATAAAGACCAATAATTATCATAAAATGTCATATTTCATAATCACCATAATCTATATAACCCTGCTGCCACTGTAATGAACGTGAACTTGCTCCTGATAAAAACTGAAAAGGAAGGGGATTTCAGATGACGACGATGACAAATAATTTGATATGCAATTTTCCTCTTAATTTGGCTTCCCACAGAGATTAGTTCAAGGACGGGCTGAACAATCAATTAGCAGTTATAACGAGGGAATGAATGCATAATGATTCAAATTTAAAATTTTCTTCTTTCGTGCTTAATCTACGATCACTGCGTGCAAAATTGCAGTATAATTGGTGCTGATTTTACACTTGATGAAGCTATTCATCAGTCTTTTTTACTGTGCTTAATTACTTGCCTTAAATACTCTGACCTTTCATTTGAAATTATTATATATATAATGTGATTAAAATGACCCTTCAAACAAACACGCAGTCGCAGCGCAGCCCTTTGTCACTTGATAACAGAATCATTTATATTCATATTCTGGCTTCAACAGTTGTCCGTCCTGGTTTTATAGGTTTATTACTTGTTTTATTTTCTTAAAATATATACCGTATTTAGTTTAATCTTGAATGAATAGGTCATTGTTACATACGCATTATCACTATTATGTAGCCTGAAGACTCAAGGAAATAAAAAATGTTTGTGAATAACTCAATGAAAAGTGCAAGTGAGCTCTGTATTTACGAGTCACGCTTTTCTGAAGAAAAAAACAGTTTGCTACTTCAAATTACAATTTATTTTCGCACTGTTGTGCGTGCAACAGTTATAAAACTTAACGCACTATGCATATTTACTAAGGATATGAGAATGGTTATAAGTTATAATACAATAAATATGGTTCATGCATGACCTTTGATTAATTCCCAAAAGCAAAAGTTAATTCACATTTTAATCCCAGAGACTTCTGTAACAATTGCTGTTTCCTTCCCGTAAGTAAGTCATCCGTATTCTTAACAAAGTGCTGATATGTACAAGGAAATTTTTTTAATTCGTACCTACTTGATGTTTTCCATGTGAAACTAATTTCGTGAGTAATTATTCACAATCATTACTAGTAGCTGTAGCTGTATGCAGTTTTCACAAAATTGGAATCGATTTTTGTAAACTCATCATAATGATTTTAAATTTTGTATGACCTGTGGATTCTCGTCCAATTTGAATATGCATCATAACTTGCAACGAGACATGATGAAATTTTATTTATTGGAAATTCTTAATTATACCTGCGCACGTACTGCAAAGTAACATTTTGTATTATATTGATACTTTGAAACTTGAACTAATTAAGCGGAAATAACAACGCCTTCAGACAGTTAAAAATTTCGTAATTTGAAGCTACGCTTAATTTCATCTCTTGCCATGTTTGCATAATATAAGCTGATTACCGCAGGTGGAGTCATCAATAAACCAATTCACAACTTGGCACTTTTCTATTAGTTTGACCACATATTGGTTGGATTTATGTTTCGCATTTTCATTTTTTATTGCAAGTTGCTGTTTTTATTGAAAAAAAGTTGATTAATTCTGAGATCAAATGAAGAAACGCAGAGGGTTCTCATGTAGATGGTTTCACATGTCACATATGTGATGAGTGTAATTTAAACTTGTCATTTAAAGAATGAATAGGCACGTACAATATGTACCACCGGCATAAAATTTTATGCCATAATGCATCTCTTAATTAAGTTATATGACAGGTGCGCATGCACCAGCTGCTTGATCTGCATTTCTTATTATGATTATGCAATGAAAACGTCATTGTCTCACTGAGAAAAAGTCAAGATTCTCTGCAATCGAGACACTAGACAAACACTAAGGTTGGTGTTTGTGACCTACTCACATGTAAGTACTTGTGCACAAAATGCACTAATACTGTTCTGATATTGTAATAAAAACTTTTATTTTTTCTGATGAAACAAATTTTTGTATGAAGTAAGCTGCAAAATCATTAAGGAGATTTGATTGGATTATTCACATGATAATTCCCTACGCTAGCCTCCAGGTGATGGTCAATATGATTATTTTTGTCATTATGTAACAATACAAAAAGGAAATATAATAATAATAATATGCAAAAATCGCTGGCTGCGGTCAGTTTCATATAATGTGATCCTTCATTTGAGCCATATCTATAGTGGTAAATGACTTGCATACTTAAAGACTCTTAAGTATCTATTTATAGTAAGTTATGAGCCTTGATTACTTGATTCGCTAAAGAAATTAGTTATTTAATAGTTTAAAGGTGACACTCACAATGAATTGTCGTTTCTAGCATGCAATTACTTTCCTTCATGAATCCATTTTCAATGGGGGTTTTCTCATGGTAAATGTGCTGTAAATGGATCATTATATTTTTATGATTAACGGGTCCCTGCTATGTGAGAAAATGTTTAAATATTACTATTCAATTTTTACTCCCTGGGTATGCAATTAATCTAATTAGGAGTTAATATACTGACTGTGTCAAGTTACGCACACACAAACAGCTCCCATTCAAGTTTTGTCCAAGTATAAAGTGCAGAAATCATGTCATGTCATTTTTGTGAGATCTGATTGACTGTGCATGCGTATTAATTCATTAAATCATGACTCATAAATTTATTCCGTGATTCAGTTGGAGCTAAATGGAGAATGAGGTAATTGAATGAAAATCCTTGTCATTTTGTGGCTCAACTAATGACTTCTGGTGTGACACCGATTCTCAACAAATTACTCTTTTGACCAAAATTCGAATAAATAATGCTGCTTTTTACTCCTTCCTATTCCGATCAAAATACTACATGTACCTATATAATATATGTGTTTATCGTACTATCACTATTACGAATCATAACAAGATCTTTGTCTAATCCTAACTAATCAGCATGAACCAAGATGTGGGTAGGTAAGTAGGTACATGTATTTAATGTCATTGTCATATGTGCGCAATTTTTAGACAGAAGTAGTAAATATATGTATATATACCCCAGATAAAATGAAAAAGAGACAACCAAAGACATCGCGAGTGGTACGTGAGGGCACGAAGGAAATGTAACAAAAAAACAGATCCTCTTTTTTAAAAAACAGTCAATTGTCGCTTTTGGCTTTGTCTTTTGTTGTGCATACACATTATTATCTTAGCCACGTGTGTGCGTTCAACAAATGACTCTCTGGTTTTGATCCTGATCTTCTGCATTATGTTTGCCACATTGCAAAATATTCGAAAGATGAGGGTATGTCATGTTTTGTTGAGGGTGTGCAAAGGTACTGTCACATCCTGAAGGTCGTCTGAAAATAAAGATTGAGAAGTTTTGGTACACATATCAGTTTCAAGCTGACTTAAAAAAGTTCTTTTAACATTTTGGTTTTATTGTTTTTCTTTCTGTTACACAGCAGAAAAATAAAAAAAGACCAACATCATCATCGTCCATTGTTACATAATTTGATACACAGGACTCTTTACATCCTTTACAGAAATCAGGAATGCCTGAATTGACTAGGAAAAAATCTTATTGTGCCCCTATAAATTACGATTTGCAATTGAAGAAGGTTTCGATGTTAATCACCGTGAATTGCATTGATAAAAAAGCTTAGGTTAAATAAAAGTACACGTTTCTTTTATCAGCCAATCAAATATAATGATAATTGTCTAGTTTTGGAAAATTTGTTTCGGTAAATGGAGTCAAATTAAAATGTTTTAGATGTCGACTCAAATCCTTCCTGAAATATGCCATTTTTGGTACAAGCTCAAAAACGGATTTCAAGGTCTTGCGGATGGATGCTGTGCTAAGCTTTATAATTTGCAGTACTTTTAGAAGCTTCGAAAAGTTAAGAGGGAGTTGCTCATTTTGCGGGTACTATACAAAATAAGATTTTTTTGAGCTAATGGACCGTGAAAAAACTTGAGCATTTGTTTCTTTGCACAAACAAACGTTAAAGGTTGAACATGTTTGATTTTATATTTATATTATGATATATATTGAAGAAAGCGTATTATGGATGTTAGAAGGCGGAATTATTATTAGTTTAATAGTATTCCTGTCTTCCTCTGGTCCTGACACGTCTATTAGGTCTCCTTGTGGTGGTCGTGGTGGTGGTGGTGGTTGCTTTCCTGACCTTTCCTTTGGTACTTGGAGCTTCGTCATAACCAGATGCGTCGTAATGATAGTCATACTGATCATCTCCAGTGGAGTCTCCGTCATCACGATATTGGTACTGGTAATCATCATAACCATGATGTTTGGCTGGGTTCATATGGTCATCCTTCATTTTCATATGAATTTCATTAGCACCACGACGAGATGTTGGTCTGGATGAAATGGGTGCTGCTGCTGCAGCAGTTACAATAGGGGTCGGGCAATGTGATTGGTACTCTCAGCATTCGATGCTTCAGCCTTGGCTTGTTCCTCAAGAACTGCATAATGATTGATTTTTGCAGTTTGGTTCTGAACCTCAGATCCAGCCTTAATCATGTCATTAATCATGGCAAAAAGTTGTCCTTGCTCCTGCAGACTTTTGAGAACGGTGAGAATTGCGGTTTCAGGGGTTTTGATATCCGAAGCTTTGGTTGGCTCGGTATATGTTCCCTTTCCAACCTTCTCCTTCACGTGTTCCAAGGTTCTCTTGAGACGCTGAAGATTCTCAATGAGTTTAGCATGCTCGTTTGTCATCCCCTGCTCAATTTGCACGGGGTCCAGATGCTCCTGATGAGCTTGGTGTTGCTCCTGCTGACGCACTCGACGACCTTGAGGGACGCCATAACACTCCGACACCACTATTAGCACGACAACGGCACAAATTAACGAAATTTTCTTCATTTTTACTCCAATATTTATTCCACTTTATTATAGAAAATCGATGACTCAAGGACGACTATTTTTGGAGCAAACTCTTTTGACTGAACGAGATCAAAGGAGTAAGTGAAACTACTCTTTTGTTAGCTCATAGTTTTAGGAAAGAATTTTTTGATAATGTTGACCAAAAAAATTATAGCAAGCTATTCTCGTCTTTACTTAAGATCTATAAAAAGTTACCTAAAATGCTCGACATAGCGTGAAAATTAGCAAAAACATGAAGTAACATAACATTATAATACGAGTTAATGTGGTAGTCGCAATACATGAAAAAGATGCAAAAAGAAACTTTCCTATTGTGTATTTCTGTACGACTGCGTCATGACCAGAAATTTTTGTTCAGGCATCCGGTAAATAGCATGGCACGCCATGCACTAGCTTGGTTAACTTATCTCTAATGATATAGTTTTTGAAGGCAGGATAAGGATATGCAATACAAAAAGCACTCAAGAGTGAATAACCTCTCTTTCGTGCTCTCGTCAATTGTTAGCGACTGCGCGGGGGTTTGGAGGAGCTATTATATAAGATGGTTTCAATAAAATTATTATTGCAACAAAAACAAATTAAAGATTCGTTTTATTATTATGTTATGAGCTATTAGCTACTTACTTAGTATATCATGTGGTTTTTGCACACTAGTTCTTATTTGCTTCGCCAAAATATAGGACAATTAATGACCACACAAGAAAAGATTGAGAGGTATGCAAAAAACCAATGTAAGATTTCCCTTTTTATGATTCTTTAAATTATGATAATTATAAAAAGGTAAGAAATGTTTAAAAGTGATTTATCAAAAGGAAGGATTACTTGCATGAGTACATTTATAGGTAATACCACAAAAGATAGTTAGTGAAGGCAGAAGCGAAACGATTTACTGTTCAGTTGGCGTTCTTCCGATTGCCTATCGGTAAAAAACACTATTTTGATAATGGCTGGAATTCAGAGAAAATGTCGCTATAAATACGTGAATGGTTATGATTTTTTGGTTTAAAACACCAAATGACGGCATCGGATAATAGAAGCCTTTAAATTGTCATAAATGATTTTATTATATGTCGACGTGACCTTTTGCATTGTCGGAGTGACTAAAACCACCCCAGTTTACATTTGGTATGATGCTACGTCGAGCCCTCGAGTCGGAAGCGTTTTAGAAAGCTTCTAAACTCCTAGTTAGTTTACATCATGATATCCTAAACTGTTTTAACTTGTAACAGTTAAGGTTAAGTTTTCATCCCAGCTTCAAACATTGAACATAATAGACGCATGAAGTTTTTGAACTCAACGTAGAAGAGATATACTTATTTGAGTTCCTATTTTGCTAAAACACTGTGTAATAAACTATTAATTGGCACTCATTGTGAAGTTCAACGTTCAACCCTTAGATCCTCCTTCCTTGCCAAGGTTGTTATAACATGGTCATTGGCTTTCAGTTTAGTGTAAAATTTGTCTGGAGTTTTTGTTTATTTTATGTTTTGTAAATCTACAAAGATTTAATCATAATAATAACAAAAAGGTACACCAATTTTGGGTCTATAGATTATGAAGACATTATGGACAGATTTATTACCCTTCACAATTACTGTTAATTCTCAATCTAATGGCAATTACTGCATGCTAGTTCTATAATAACGCGATTCTCAATAGGATTTTAATAGGATTTAGTGAAAATTGTGAAAAGCCAAATCAAATATTGGTACAACAATACGAGTGTATGATTTTTCTAACGAGCTGGTGCCCTTAATGAAAGTGAACGCCTAGCATGGCTATAATTTAGTTAAGGGAGTATAAGGAAATGATAAATAATCTGTAGAGATACAATGTTGAATTGCAAAGCGTTAATTGCATTTTATGAGTTCATTCATACACACATACTGCACCATTTCTTATTTACGAGTAGGTGCAAACTAACCAAGTCGCCAATTTTCTTATCTGCTCTCATAGGCGGCTTGGGCTTTATCTGTTTCTGCTTCACTGAATTAGAACAGACTCAAGCGATCCAAATGTAAAATAAAGACACATTTAAGAACGCATATATTATACTCAAAAAGTAACCAACAACTCACCCCAAAAATCTTAAATCCCATTTAGCACCTTAATAGAACAATTTGCCTTAAAACAATGGTCAAAGTTATGCAAACCAGGAATACATCTGAGTTCAAAATTAGCAAGATTATGACAGATGACTTTGTAATAAATTAAGTTAACAATGTAAATCATTAATCTAACCATTGTTGCCCAATATGTTGCACTGACATATGTAATGTACGTTACAATACAAAACTGCAATCACATTGTCATCCTGAAATGACAGCACAAGTCCACAATAATTGTATTTACGGAGTCTCTTTCTGGATACTAAATCCTAATTATCTTTGAAATTATATCCCTGGCTAAATCTGGATTGTCATTGTATCCATTCATGTTTCTAATTGCCCTCATTTGTAGCGAAAATTAATTGCAACTGAATGCACTTTATGGAATAATTAATTTTATTCCCAGTCGGGGTCATTCTGTTCTCATGTTAAATTTATGACGAAAATGCAATAAAGTTAATGATGATGGCGTTGGTCATTCATTGAAATTCTGATCAAGAGCTCAATCCTATAAGTCATGTAAAAGTGTGAAAAATAAAAAAAAGAGCGTTCTCAAGTTCTCATGCACCGTTTGCGAATAATTGTTGTAAATCGTCTCAAATCATTAAGAATTTAGTATTTCCGTATTTACGACAGCCAAAGGCTCTTGAAACTTCTGAGCAGAATGAAAATTTCATTCATACACAAAAACTTCAAATCGTCATATTTGATACCTGCTTGATGTATGTGTATTTACCCTTTACAATCTACAATTAAAAGTGAGTTTAACAATACAAAACACGTATCAGTGAGGAGAACAGCGAATCTGTTTGGTGAACATGACCATTAAAGTGGCTTCTGTGGATGTGACCTGTTTGCTCATGAACATTTGTGTGTAAAACTATTTACAACTTGCATCATCTTACAATGATCATGATGAGTGGTTAAAGTGCGGACGTGTGCAAGAAAGTTAATGTACAAGACAATGATTCATGAGGATGTTTGGATGTGACAATTGACAATGATTTCATGATCGCATTTCAAAAGTTACCTGCTAATTAGAATGCTTATCATATTAGGTACATTCAGTTCAGGCATTTTTATGCACAAAAATGAAAAATGATGGCTTTGTTCACTTTCCATAAGGATATTTCTTAAGTATCATTTTATACATAAGTCGGGAAGGGAAACCGCTAAACACATTACTTTGACTTTATCCACATGTTTTTGATGATGAAACAGAAATGCACATTGACTTTGTCACATTTTGTTTTGATATTTCGGATAAATTGTCTGATTTGCCAAATGTTTTAAGTTTTAAAGTGACAAGGTTAATTTTGATAGGAACTGTTTCAAGTTAGTTTGGAAAGATGACATCATCTTCTGTCACTGTGCAAAATGAGTACATTTCAGCTTGCTGCAATTGTACTTATAACTGCTTGGAATTAGCAGAAGGTTTTTTGGTTTATGGGTCTAATCATTCGCTGGCAGTTTATGATTTGGAGGTGAGTGGCTACTGATTGAACTAATTATGGTTTTAAAATAAGGTGTGGATTTTTTGTAATAACAATTTTGGGTTTATCTAGGAATCCAAAACAGTACATACGTTTGTTGCACACAGGGGAAGAGTTAACTGCGTTCGGTTTCTGAAGGCTGCGTAAGTCTAGACATGGAAGATTAGATTTTATTTTCAACAATAGATTTGAACATGTTAATGATAAGTTTATGGAAAATTCTAGATCTGAACCGCAAGAGCTGGTTGCATCATGTTGTGCCAAAGGGACTTTAATAGTTTGGGAGCGGAGCCCTTCTTCATCGATTGCACCAAGTTATGAAGCAAAGTATGTCAAACACCACGACGGCGTTTCCTTAACTGTTTGTGACAGCATACAGATATCAAAGGGTGTTTATCTTATAGGATGTTTGACCACAGATTCACGTGTGTTGATCTATAAAGTAAATGCCGAAGGTACTTCGAAAAGCTATTTTAGTAACTTTAGGTAAAAGCATGTGTATTGTTCAAAGCTTGTGCTAAATGTTATTTTGTATTTTTAGATGGAGAATTTGTGTTGTTGCAAGATATAAACGTTAAAAAGTCCATGGCACTGGATCTCCTTTTTCATATGTTCCCCGTTGAAGAAAATCAGATTCAGGAGAATGTTGTGTTAGCTTTAGGGATGGATAATGGATCTGTTGGTCTGTATTCCTTAGATGTTAAAGATACTGGAATGAAGGAATTTGTATTAAGTTGTACCCTTTTAAAGCACGAGGACTGGGTTAGGTGTATTGGGTTTGTTACATTAGGTACGATTTTTGGAACTCAATTAACCCTTCTTATACTTAAAGTTGATTGATTGTTCGTATAAGCAAACTCATTGTTTGATGAAATATAGATAATGGCGATGTCCTATTGGCTTCTGGTGGACAGGACTCGTTCATTGCCGTTTGGAGGCTAACAAAATCAAAATCCGCTAAAAGTGATTTTGAGTTTCAAGTGCATCATTTCAAGGATTATCTAGTTCTATTCGATTCCATGATTATCGGGCATGAAGGATGGATAAATTCACTTAATTGGAATTCCAAAGGTAGCTTTGCAAATGTCTGCTTTGCTGAACATACATTAATATTGATTTTTCCTTTTGAACATGAAATCTAATCATAATTATTTATTTACACAGGAGAGTTGATATCTTGCTCCAGTGACCAATCAACCATTATATGGACATGCAGTGACGATATCTGGATTGAAAAGTCTCGATTTGGCATAATGGGTGGTCAAATTCCAGGTGGATACGGTGCAAAATTTTTGAACGATACTGTAGTTTCATATGGATTTCAAGGTGGCATTCAGATATGGAGATTAGAAGAGGTATGAAATGAATGAAATCATTGAATCATGAATAATTTCCGTAACATAAAGTTGTTTACATTTAATTAACTTAGTCTTTTATTAGGATAATTGGCAAGTACAACCTAGCGCCACCGGGCATTTCGGTCCAGTTTCTGATATGGATTATGATACTGCAGGGCATTACATAGTAACTACCAGTCATGATCAGACAACACGCATCCATGCCCCCTGGGGATTAGGACGCTGGCATGAGATATCAAGACCACAAATTCACGGCCATGATCTCTTTGCAGTGAGACCCATGAGAGAAATGGTGGTGAGTGGAGCAGAGGAAAAAATTCTGAGAGCGTTTCAACCACCGGATATATTTTTCAAAAACTTGGATGATATCAGCGACATTGTTATTGAGAACAAATCAACAGCCAAAGCGGCATCTATTCCAGCTCTAGGTCTATCGAATCAGTCTGAGGAGGCGTCAGTGTATGAGAATGTGTTGGAGCTTCCTATTAACGTTAGGTTGGATGAAGATTTTCTGAGATCCCAGACTCTGTGGCCTGAAATTTCAAAATTATATGGTCATGTATATGAAATATCATGCATAGCTACATCCCCAGTAGATGCTTTAGTTGCCAGTGGCTCACAGTCCTCAAAGCCTCAGTTTTCAGCAATAATTTTGTGGTGTGCGACACGCTGGAAAAATATTGGCGAGTTTCCATTTCACAAGCTAAATGTGATTGGGTTGGAATTTAGTCCAGACGGGAAACGACTTCTTTCAGTTTCCCGAGATCGCACATGGGCTGTATGGAGTATTAAAAAGGACATTGGAGAAATACCATCATTTTCAATGGAAGTCTTACAGTCTGGAAGTTCGCACACTCGAGCCTTGTGGGTGGGAACTTGGAGCCCTTGTGGAAAGTATTTTGTGACCGGTGCTAGAGATAAAAAATTGTCAGTTTGGAAAGAAGACGAAGGGTAATGAAACCAAAACTAACTAGTAGTGAGACCTTACTATTAAGGTAATGCGCTTTAAAAATGATTGTCATTATTGAAATAATTTCCATTCTGTTATTTTTTGAGCAGGGGAAAATATAACACACATGCCACAAAAGTGTTTCCCAATTCCGTTAGCGCGGCAGCAATGAATGAAGATAACATGATAGCAGTGGGGTTAGAAACTGGAGTTATAGAACTGCTACAGTACAATGAAGAAAAGGAGGAATCTTCACGGCTATCTTCACTTGCAGCATTAAACCAGAGGTATTATGGTAGAAACATATGTAATGATGATCAAATGAATTTACTGTAAAAATGTAACTGACTTTTTTCTTGTGTGATTACAGCAAGGCTCATCACGATGTGATAAAACGGCTAAGATTTAATCCCAAGGAAAAATTTCAGTTCGCATCCGTTGGATTCGACAATATTGTAAAAGTTCATCAGATAAATACTGTTAGTTAGTTTTTGTTGTTGCTAATTTTTTTTATTCTTCAATAAAAATTATTGATTTATATAAAAACTTTTGTCAACTAAGACTAAGTAATGTCATGATCCATTTCTTTCAGTCTTTTATTCACCACTAATGTAAATATGGCAGTATAATATAGCGGAAAGTAATCTAAACTAATCGTTAGATTAGTCCTTTTTCTTTTTTGTTGGTTGAGATATGCGAAGAATAGGAATTTTTGGGGCAATATTGACCTCTTCAGAAGAAGTAATTGACACAGCTAAAATTGGCACCCTTCGCTCTTCACCCTTGCGAGGTCTTCCACGTTTTGCTTTTACTGTAGGAAGAACTATTGGCGAGACTATTGTGGCTACCATTCCCGAAGAAATATCAACATTATCAACCAATGGCTCCTGAATCACCGTTTCAACCACATCACCGGACGTTTGATGAATCACAATTGATTTGCTCACATCTACAATAGAACTGTTACTAACAATTATTGAAGATTGAGACGAATTCTGGGGCTCTTTGGATTTAGACATTTCATGAAGATGATGTTTTAAAGTTTCGTTTTCGGAACTCAAACGCACCACTTCCGCTTGACTTTGAGCAAGAAGAGTTTCAAGCGCTCTACAACGTGACTCCAATCCATAAATCCATTGTTTGCGTCGTTCTCTGGATCGATGAGCAGCAGCACGGTTCCGCTCCAGCAACTCCTTCTTATCCAAAGGATCTGACAATGAATCTTCTACAACTCCAGTATCAATCGTTCTAGTACTTTGTTGAGATTGATTAACATTACAGTTTGTACTATGCTTTTCAGCCAAGGTCAAGGATTTGTTTCTAGATACAACAGTTTTCAAATCCAACTTTAAATTTGGTTTTGATCTAGTTTTGAGTTGAGAAACTGCACTACTTTTCTTATTACTAATACTACTAACTGATACAGACATTGATTTGATCAATTCAGATGCAGTCTTTGGGCTTGAAATAGTTTTGGCCCCACTCCCACTCGGATCATTTTTATTACTAGTTTGCTGACTAATGGCAGATGTGTAGGCAATGATAGAAACATGCTCCTCGTGATTATACGTAGTGGAAACGGTTGGCGTCTCAACTTGTGGTTGATGCTGAACCCTCAAAGCCTCTGGAGGTGATGGAACGAGAGCCGCCGACCCGTGAGAATTTGGAGGTGTCGGTGTAGGAGTGAGACATGCTGACATGGACGCAGTATTCGTCGTAAGGGTAGGACAACTACCTGTTGATGAGCTAAAATATGAGAAAGGGAACACCTGCGGAGTATTTAAAGTATCTTGTTCAGAATAACGCCTTTTGGAAGGCCTTGGAGTTCTCAGACAAAGAGGAGTCTCATTAATAGGAGTACTCGGCGCTCCTACAACAGCCGCAGTAAAATTGAACTCAAAAGGATGATCTCCAGACGGAGTAGCTGTCGCACTATTCGCAGCCTTTTTAAAATCTTCATCAAAAGGATTGACATTCTGAAGATCTTGAAACAACCCCACTTCCTCACAGTTTCGAAAAAAACGGGTGGGAGTTGGCGTCTCATCCACAAAACCAATGATCCCAGCCGAAAGAGACCCTTTCATCACTAAAGGGGTCTGGAGAGAACTCCCACTGCTTGAAGCAACAGTTTTAGACAAGCTGAGTGACATTTCATGCCTCCGCTGGTGAACCTGGAGTTGGTCCATGGCTGAGAATTTCTGAAACATTTCAAATATTCTCTGCTACATCATAAAGGATATCAAAATTGCTTATCAAAATTCAAAACCGTTTTTACATTAACTTACAGCACCACAGTCACCGCATTTAAATGCCTTCTCCAGTTCCATTTCCAATCGAAATTTTTTGAATTAACAATTTAAAGTCATCTTTATCCACTTTTTGCCAAAAAGTTTGATTTTGTGAAAAATATCTGCTTTCACAAAGTATTCGACTGAAATGTCTTGAGTAGAACCAGATGATCGTCAGATGTTTTCTCTGCTAAAAGCGCCAATAGCTGGTCTCGCTTTAGCTCTGCAAACGTTTGCCGATCGACTCTTGTGTTTGTGTTGTGAATGTACACAAAGGGAACAAATCAAGGTGACACTTGAAAATTCTTGTGTGCATTTTCTCTAAACAATTCTTTTTGTGATTTGTCTGTGTTCGTCGTGCGTTTGTAATAATTAATTTTTGAATAATAATTGACTGGATTGAGAAAGGTAAAATTGTCCAAAATGGCAACATCTTGGAACTTTGCTCCTGACTCGGATGAGGAGGTGGTTGAAGAAGGTGAATCAAAATTTGGAAGTGGTAAAGCGGCTATCCTCGTGTTTATCGATGCGACGCCTGAAATGTTTGAGCCATGGAAGGACGGTGAAGATGTTCCATTTCGAGTTGCTATTAAGGTATTTGGCGTTTATAAGTTCTTGATTGTATGATGAAGCGTATTATTGGCAGTTTGATAAATGTTGATTATGTGTTTTCAGTGCTGTCAAGCAATGTGGCGAAGTAAAGTTGTGTCAAATGAGAAGAGTCACCTCGTTTCTCTGATTTTTGTTGGAACGGAGCAGTCCAAGAACTCTTCCGATTTTGACAACATATATGTCCTTCAAGATCTCTCTGCTGTTAAAGTTGCCATGATTGAGGAGCTTAATGCAATGAAGAATAGTGATGACTTTGATGGGTTTCAGAGTAAAATTGGCTCTTGTGATAATTATGATATGAAGGATGTGTTTTGGCTTGCCAAAATCATGTTTGACGATGCGTAAGTAAAGTAAAGTTTTGCTTTCAAAGAAAATTTAATGCTCTTGCACCTCATAAATAATACTCTTTGATTAAGATTATTAATGTATTCAATGTATGTTTAATTATAGGAAAACCAACAACTATAAAAAGATCTTGTATTTCACTCGAAATGACAGACCGCACGATGGCAAGACAAACATGCAGAAGGAAGTCGTGAAGAAATTTAAGGATTTAGGAAAGGTTGAGCTGAACATTGTGGCGTTCAACGACGACTTTAGTCTGCAACCCTTCTACTCGGTTAGCTATTATTCTAATTCTTACTTGTCGCTACAGTTTGTATTATTATATAAAACTAACCCCTAAAATAACATATTACTTAATAATAATTATTGTTCATTAGAAAATCTTGGAAAATGGTACGGGGTTGACTAAGGCAGAAAATTTGGAAGATTTAATGAAGATAGTTCGAGTGAGACAGCGCATAGCGCGACCCATTACCAGGAGTACTTTGGAACTTGCTCCAGGAATGAAAATTGGAATTGGCTTTTATAGCTTTGTGAGGTAATCTTGCAACATACTGAGTAGTTTCAGAGTTTACTTCCATTACATAATAATAAAAATAAGTATTTGAGACAATAGTTCATTTATATTTTATGCCGTTGATTTTTACAGACCAGCAAAACCCCCGGATTCGGTAAACATTAACAAGAGAACTAATGAACTAATTGACAATACCGTCAATGAATTTCACACTGTAAGTTTTGTTAAACATTAGCATGAAATATATTTATATAAGTTGTACTTTCTCTGAGAATACCATTGGTTTTTTGAATCTTTAGGAAACTGGAATGCCTGTGCTAAAGTCTGAGGAGAAAAAAATGCTCGTTGTGGGTGGTGAAAAGGTTGTATTTGATAAAGTGGAAATTAAACAAGTAAAATACGTTTACGAATCGGGAGTTTCACTAATATGCTTCTTGAACAAGCAAAACTTTGACCAATTCAAGTGGTTTCGAAGCTCTGGATATTTCATTCATCCGGATGAAGAACGAATCGCGGGTAGTAAGGACCTATTTGTTGCGTTGTTGAAGAGATGTCATTCTTTGGAAGTAAGGAACAATTCAATTATATTTACGAGTTTACATTTTTAATCTAAAACTTGTTGTAACTTTGTGCTGTCTGCTTAAACAGAAAATTGCGCTGGTTAAAGTTGTGCTTACTCGCGGACGATCTCCAAAATTGATGTGCTTGGTACCTTCATTGGGAGATCCAATGTTTCCTCAAGGGTTCCACGCCTTTCCAATTCCCTTTTCAGGTAAAAATGACAAAAAAAATATGAATGAATAGTCACAGTGTTAAACTAGTTAATGTCGGGAAATTGCAGATGAGATGCGAAAGTATGACCTGGAATTTAGCAATGCACCCACACCGGCATTAGTAGAGTTAATGGAGAAGGTTATCAAAAAGGTCACGAATAAGACCTTTGATGTTTTGGATGTTTACAACCCCTTGCTGCAATATCGGTGGCGTGAAATTGAACGTATTGCTCTCGATTTATCGGAAGCAGAACAGGATGACTTCATAGATCTCACAGGTAACTATAACTAACATACTAACAGTCAGAGGTGCCGTGTTGGCAGAATTGATTGTGATATCAAGTGGAACTTTGCTGCTGGAATACTCTATGCATTGTATGACTATTTTATCTGCATTTCTAACAGATCCTAGTGAAGAAGCAATGATTCAGCGTTTGGGAGATTTGCCAATGCAAATAGAAAGCGAGGTTAATGCTTCGTATGATGTTTTCGAAAGTACTAAATCAACGAAGCCAATTGTAGTTAAAAACGTGAACTGGGCTATTGAGGTTAAGCACAAGAGGGTATGTACAACGGACCAACTAAGTTAAGCGTTTACCTGGTTACAAACAAAAAGTGTAATTTTGTATTCGTGTTTCCCAGGTTGACAAGCAAACAGTCGCAGTTTTGAAAAACTTCTTGGAAGAAAAAGGCATTCGAGACTTTAAGACGAAGAAGAAAGCAGAGTTAGTTCAAATGGTGTACGATTATTTTGGAGAAGATGACAACTAGAGTGGTGAAAGTAAAAACACGATTTTGTGATTGATTAGTATTGACTGATGTACATTTATTTACTAACAAGTCGGCTATGATCAATGATGTTTCACTAAAATTTTGTAAATATTTTAGTGTTGTTCAACTTTTAGATTTTTGCAAAGAATATCATTCTTCCGTCGGGACGTTTTAATCGGGGCTGTGAAACTGATATACTTGAACATTTTGTTACTGAAATTCTGTCCAATGACTGTAATTTATTAATTAAACCACGCAACCCGGCATCTGTTACCTGAAAATATTTTAATCAAATAAATTATTACTAAATTAAGGTCGACACTTTAGAAATTATTGAATAATTTGTATCCGTAGAGTAAAGTATTACTCTGGTATTATCGATTGCGAGACTTCTTAGGTTTTTAAGTGAGTATAATGCAAGGTTCACTGTAGCGTCTGTAATGGCAGTGCCACTCAAATCGAGTACTTTCAGTTCTATATGTAATAATGAAAATAGGTTATAATGAGTTGCTGAATAAACATTGATAGTTAAAGCTTTTTATCTTTTGTACGTTTTAGTAGTCCTAAATACACTCGGGGTCTCATTGGAATTTTTCCTCCCCAGTCCTGATGAATTTCTTCTGCATACAGTCCAGTTGTTCCAACATCAGTCAGTTTCTCCCAATCTTGCACAACTAATTTCTCCAGCACGTTCAACGTTTGACAAATGTTCCTAAAGTTTAGATCCGTACCAAACAAAGTCCACTGGCTTAAATTCAACTCTTTGATGTGAAATACGAGACCAATGAAGTCAGAAAACCAATTTGTATTCAAGTTAGCGTCAAGTTTCTTGTTTCCGTTAATTTTGATTCCTCCCCCAAAGTCAATAGATCTCATAAATCGGTGACGGGATTTGGAATTGAAAGGTCTTAATATCATACTCTGTTCCAGCCACTGTGTCTTGTGACATGACAGCTCTTCCAAGCATGGCATTTCAGTAAGAAAATTAATGTTTTGAACCATTCCTTTCATACCACCTATATGCAGCACTCTGATTTTAGGCAGAATTTCTCGACCAAAAATTGCATCAGTGAAAGTGGTTCCTTCGATCTTTAAAACTTCCAGCGTTCCTCCATGCTTCAATAGAAGCTTGCGCATTGACTCATCATCCACCTTACAGTAGTTCAAACACAAACCTACAAGATAGACACAATTTGTTTTTCCCGTAAATCTGTATCTTTATTTGAAGTTGTTCTACTAACCTTTCAGGTTCATTTCGACATTAGAAAGACTACGAATATCATCAGCGGTCAAATTACTCCATGAGAAATCCAGATACTGCAGCATACCCGTATAACCAAACCTTTCAAAATAGTTCTTTATTGAGTCTATTGACCATCGGGGCTTTAATCTTGTTAAAACATCGGCCTCTGGAGGTGATGTCAGCGTCAATGATCTAGAGGTTTCAGACTCGGATTTAAAGGCAATTAAATTACAAGGTACATTACAAAAATACCTCTTGTTGTAATGAAACTATAATACCTCACGGATCCCCCACACCACTTTAGTATGCTCCACAAAGCACTGTCTGTTAACGAGGCGCTACATTCTATCGTAAGATCTTGCAGATTAGCAAACGTCCCGTTATTGAAATGGATTCCATAGTATTTCTTGATGAGCTCAGAGTTAAATGAATACATCTCTGGAGTCCAATTACATTTAAAAACTTCCAACTTTGGGCAACGAGCCAAAATTTCTACCAGCCCAGTAAGTGTCATTGTTCTGTTGTTGATTTCCAAATGTGTCATTAAGGGACCGTGCTTTCGGAAAAAGTCATTTTGTATTGGTTTAGTGTTAGTCATATCAAAAATAATAGGGCCAATGAAGCGAAATTTGGTCCATGTCACAGGAGATGCGTTATAAATCGCCATTTTTGATTCAACTTCAGGCCTGAGAACAATAATGCCCAACTTGGCTTTGACTAACGGATGCGACTCAATCATTTCAAACCAAGTTTTGCATACAATTCGCAGAGGAAGCAGTTCGTTCCAATTCATGAAACTAAGGATTCTTGGAAGAGTCTGAAATTACGAATGTAATGTATTGAATTGCCCCTTTTTTTGTAAAGTTTATATTGTACTAAAAGTATCGAGATGGTCGAAAGTTGCAACCTTTTCTGATGTTAAGACTTTAAATACAGATTTTCTTTCATCTGGATCAGGCAGTGCAAAAGAGACCCTATTTCGGGACCTTCTAAACTTGCTAGACGAAACGGAAAATGTATCAACAGAAACAGGTCGAGCACTTGCAATTGATGTTGCGGTTGCAACTCTAACTCTGGGCTCTAAAAGCGTAGCCGTAGTTGATGTAACATCAGAAGTGCCATGCGTGAATGTTTTTGCCGTTCCTGCAGTTAAGGCCAGTATAGGTTTGGGAGATCTTGGAGCTTTTGACTGACCACCGGCATATGTTATTGTCCTGGTTGTCACTGTTGGTCCGCTGTCAGTTTCACCTGGTGTAACGGTTCTAATTTTATTTGTCGGAGCGAGCTGAGCAGTTCTTCGTCGTATCTGAGCCTTTGTCATGATTATTGGGATATTATTAGGATTCAGTCTTGATCTTCCAGCAGCTCCAGTCCTGCTGCTTCCATCATACATACTGGCTTCATTTCTGTAAGGCACGCGTTGGGAACGCCTTACTGTGGCTGCTGGTGAACCAGAGTTCGCTACTCGTGGAGTCCTTGGATTATTATTATTATTTGAGTTGCTGTTAGGAGCTGCAGGTTTTTCTCTTCCATTTAGGTAATGTAGTGGCATACTGCTTACAATAATTTTGTGAAATGAGGAGTGTAAATATTATGATTTGTTTGCCAAAGATTAAGTATATTACGTGGTTTGCAAAGTTTATAAACAGCAAAGCAAATGTCTTTCTCGATTTTTTTAATATTATATTATTTCTTTACAATATTTCAGTTCTAGATACATTGTTATGGAGAAAATATATGGATTGCACTTCACTTTGAGCAGTAAGTTTCAAAGGCACATGAATGTAATCTGTCATGATAAAAACTTGAAACATAAAGAAAGAAAAGATGAACCATTTGAAATAAGAAACAAAAACCGACAACTGTATTCTAACTATTCCAGATCTATAAAAAACAATGGAAAGATTTCTTAGGGCAAATGTCTTTCTTGGCTGCTTTCCTGATAAAATTGCCAAGATGGGAATGCTTAATTTGAAATTTCAGACTTGATATCTTCTTCATCTCGCTCATAAGCAAGGTTGATACTCAGCCATCTTTCAATGTCCGATACAGTTTGATTCTTTCGTAAAGCGTAGTCTTCCACCTGTAAAAAAAATCAGTCATGAATCGATTCCACACAAAGCTTGTTTTTTCGTTATAGTTGTCAATTTTTACCTGGTCCTTTTGAACTTTTCCTACTGCAAAGTAAGAGCTCTGTGGGTTATGAAAATACAGCCCACACACAGAGGCAGCAGGTTCCATTGCTAAAGAATCTGTTAACGTAATACCAGTTGCTTCGGTAGCTTCTAGTAAATTCCACATTGTCACCTTTTCAGTATGATCAGGTTGGCTAGGATAGCCTGGAGCAGGTCGAATGCCCTGATAATAGAAAAGTTTAAAAAATGGTAAAAATGCAATTTTTTTACTATACTGATTAAAACTGCGAGATAGCTTGCACCACAATTTGCCAACCTTGTATTTTATGCTATGAAGGTCGCCAGCTTCCAAAGTTTCCTTTGGATCGTATCCCCACAATTCCGTTCGAACTCTTAAGTGTAGTTCTTCAGCAAATGCTTCCGCAAATCTATCTGCCAAAGCTTTGGCCATTATCGCATTATAGTCATCCATGTCTTTTTCAAATCTTCAATGACAACATAATATACACTTGAACAATTTTACAGACGGGGTTAGCAATTTCTTCATTATACTCTTGATAGATACATACTTGTTGACAATATCAATGCACCCAAATCCAGCTGAAACTGCAAACAATCCAATGTAATCAGTTTTACCAGATCCTACGGGAGCAATAAAATCTGACAGGCAAAGATATGGCTCTTCTGAAACCTCCTTTTCTGCCTACAACAATAATTTAACTTTTATAATATGTACCATAATTGGAGTAAAGCCATCTTATGCTGTGGTATGCAATTAATTAAATTGTACCTGTTGGCGTAAACCATGAAGTACTGCTATCGGCTCCGAATCGATTCCTAGTTCAGGTGAAAACACGAGTATATCATCACCGCTACTGTTACAAGGGAAAAATCCTACAACCCCATTTGCCTCTAAAGAAGACTCGGAAATCATTGATTTCATCATTCGTTGGGCATCATCAAAAACTTTTTTCGCTTCTTCTCCTATGGTTGGGTCATTGAACAATTTTGGGTAGCCCCGATGTGGGTATTTCCCTCTTAGCTGCCACACATCGAAAAATGGCTTCCAGTCAATGTAATCAACTAAATTTTCTAGTGGATAGTTTCTAAACGCTTTGGATCCCACAAACGATGGCTTTGGAGGGGTAAAGCTCTTCCAGTCAAGCACTAATTTTCTTTCCCGAGCCTTTTCTATAGTAAGATATTTTCTTTCCTTCAGATTTTCATAATGATCTTCTCTAATATCAACATATTCGTCGGCAATCTCTTCAATAAATTCTTCTCTGTTGACAGCATCAAGAAGGGCAGAACACTTAATTGATTACAAAACATACAAATTAAAAGTTTGATATTCTTGTAACTTGAGAGTGCAACAAACATTTAAATGAAAGTTTCCGTACCACTGTGACACTTTTTGAGGCATCCAAAACGTGAACGACAGGTTGACTGTACTTGGGAGCTATTTTTACCGCTGTATGCTGCTTGGAAGTAGTTGCACCTCCAATTAATAATGGCGTTTTGAAGTTTAATCTTTCCATCTCTTTTGCAACATGGATCATTTCATCAAGTGATGGTGTGATGAGTCCAGAGAGACCAATAAAATCTATAAATGAATTATTATTCCTTATTTGTTATTACACTGTCTTTTTTCCCCAACGATTTGCTACGAGTAAATTTTTTTTTTCATACCAGCTTTCTCTGCAATAGCAGTTTCGAGGATTTTATTGCAAGGACACATCACACCCAGGTCAATTACTTTGTAATTGTTGCAGCCCAAAACCACGGCCACGATATTCTTCCCAATATCGTGAACATCACCTTTAACAGTTGCAAGAACTACTGTTCCAGCTTGACTGGACTGCGCATTAACAGAAAGAAAGTTTATTGAAGCGAATGGTACGCAGATTACTTTACTATACTGTATTTTTAAATAATTTTATCATAATGAACTTACAGCTTCACTGTTTGCTTTGTTGGCCGTTTCAATGAATGGAATCAAATGTGCTACAGCCTTTTTCATAACTCTAGCTGACTTTATAACTTGAGGAAGAAACATTTTTCCAGCTCCGAATAAGTCCCCAACCTAATCAATTTATCAGTATTTATTTAGTTTTGTTTGTATCTAATAATATATAACCATTAAACCATTTATTTGTGGTAATCATAAGAAAAGTAATTACCTGTCCCATGCCGTCCATCAAAGGTCCTTCTATACAATTCAAAGGATGTGCAAACAGTTGTCTCGCCTCCTCAGTATCTTCAACAATGTGTTTATCAATGCCCTTTAATTTAAACGACAATTTCAGGAGCATTAGCAAATGCAGCTAGCTAAAACATACCAACGATTATACCATAATGTTACAACGCAGTTTTATCACCTTTACTAAAGCATATGATAACCGTTTCTTCACATCAAAACTCCTCCATTCCTCAGCCTTTTCTTCTTTCTTTGCTGCTTTTCCGTGTGATTGAGCATATTCTAAGATTTTTTCGGTAGCCTGCAACAAACCAACAACGTAATCATAAAATACAATGTATACAATAACACAATAATTTTATATTTGTTCTCGATATACCTCTGGATCCCGATTGAATATAAGATCTCCACATAATTTCAAAAGTGGAGGATCAATATCGTCGTATACTGGCAAATTACCGGCATTAACAATGCCCATGTCCATTCCAGCTTTAATTGCATGAAACAGGAATACTGAATGCATGGCTTCGCGAACAAGGTCATTACCACGAAAAGAAAAGGAAATATTTGAGACTCCACCACTGATCCTACATCCTGGACAACGTTTCTAATTTACATAAATATATCAACCCGATTAAACCAAATTTCCAGCTCAAACTAACAAAATATTCTTTTTGTTAAATGGACGGATACCTTAATAATAGTAGTAGCTTCAATGAAATTAATTCCATACATGTTATGCTCTTCCATTCCTGTTCCCAACGTCAAAATATTCGGATCAAAAATTACGTCGTTGGGATTGAAACCAAGTTTATCAACTAAAATTCTAAACGATCGTTCACAGATTTCGACTTTCCTATCCGTTTCTGTAGCCTGTAAACATAATTTTTTTAAAAACATTTAGTTGAAAATGTTAAAATTCTTTCGTAGATGCAATCTTTTTAATATTTTCATTATTGCATACCTGTCCTTCTTCATCGAATGCCATTACAACTACTGCGCAACCCAACCTCTTTATAATTCTAGCTTTATCAATAAAATCCTTCTCCCCTTCTTTCAAAGAAATTGAATTCACTATACATTTTCCTTGTGTGCATTTTAAGCCTGCAAGGATTACTTCAAAGTTTGAAGAATCAATGCATAAAGGCACCTGAAATTAAAACAAATATGCAGTATTAATATTACGTATCATTTTAGATTACTATTTTACTCATAAATATAAAAGCAACAATATACTTTGCTTATCTCAGGCTCCGATGCAATCAGATTTACAAATCTGTTCATGGCAGTAGGTCCGTCCAACATTCCTTCATCCATATTAATATCAAGAACCTGGGCTCCGTTTTCAACTTGCATTTTCGCAACCCTAAGGGCTTCCTGTTTTAAATATTAATCAAGTGTTTATTTGGACGTTTCGTTTCATAATATTTGAATGTGTTAGTTGAATAAGTTACATACATCATATTTCCCATCCTTGATAAGCCTACAAAACATTCTAGACCCTGCGACGTTACACCTTTCACCAATATTAACAAAGTTAGTGTTCTTCCCAACGCGCATGTGCTCTAACCCAGATAAAACCATTTCATCGGTAAACTTTTTCGCACCACGAGGACGAGGCTTTATATCCTTCATAACTTTTGCAATCGCTCTGTGAAATATATCAGTTTCCAGAAAATTAGTAGTCAGTTAAATTTTATAATCAGAAATATATCCCAAATGCAAAAAACACACACACCTAATATGATCAGGAGTTGTTCCACAACAACCTCCAACAAGATTTATAAGCCCATCCTTGGCAAATGAGCGGAGGGTCTCAGCCATCATTTCTGGAGTTTCATCATACTCCCCAAATGTATTTGGCAAACCTATAACAAGGAGTTGTGAAATTGGTATAGTGAATTTCACAAATAACAACGCACTGATTGATAGGGGAATGTTTGATACTTACCAGCATTCGGATAGCAGAGCACATAGGCGTCAGTCATGTCTCCAATTCGTTGGACAAAGGGTCTCATTTCATCCGCTCCTAATGCACAGTTAAGCCCAATGCTGTAGAATAGTACAATTAAAAGTGTATTCAAGACCAATTCATTACAACCGAATTGCTTCAAGTCAATTTACACGTGTAGCATGTACCTGAGTGGATTTGCATGAGAGACGCTAACAACAAACGCCTCTGATGTTTGTCCAGACAATGTACGACCACTTTTGTCCACAATAGTTCCAGATATCTGAAAAGCCAAAACAGGTTAAACCAACTCAATAGCCACCGGCGTTTTGTATTTTAATAGATTGGACTCCAATCATTGGAGTATTATATTATACCAAAATGGGGCATGGTTTATAACCGTCATCCTCAAAGAGAGACTGTATTGCATAAATGGCAGCCTTGGAATTAGCCGTATCAAATATTGTTTCAACAAGAAGCAAATCTACCATTCCATCCAGGAGCCCTTTAGCCTGCTCTTTATATGCTTCCACAAGCTCGTCAAATGCTAAATTGCAGAAACAAATCCGACATTAACATGAAGACAAGAAATATTGCAAATAATGCAATATAATCACTTACTAATGTTTCTAAAGTGGGGTTTCTCCACGGATGGAGAAATAGACAACGTCCTATTAGTTGGACCCATTGCACCAGCCACATATTTCCGAGTCGTGCATCCTGTTTCCAGCACATACTCCTCCACAGCCCTTTTAGCAACTTTTGCTGCCTCCAAATTAATTTCATATGCGAGATCTTCCATTCCATAGTCTGTCTGAGCAATCTTGGTCCCACTGAACGTATTGGTTTCAACGATATCAGCTCCAGCTTGAAGGTATGCCTAGGTATAATAAACTAGATTATAATTCTATACAGTCACCTTTATGACAGTAGATAACTTCATGATAACTGCTCAAGTACCTTATGAATATCAATAATAATACGAGGCTGGGTCAAAACCAAAAGATCATTGTTTCCCTTCAAGCTTTTATCATGGGTTTCAAAACGACCCGTCCGAAAGTGTTCCTCCTCCAGTTTGTGTCGCTGAATCATGGTCCCCATCGCTCCATCAATTATCAAAATCCTGGAGTTCAGGTCCTCCACAATGTCTTCAACGCTGTGCCTCATCTTGGCAATTTCAAAAACAAATGCCGAGTTAACAGAATCTGCTCAAAAACCTATTCCGCAAGAGTGTCAGGTCAGATTTACACACATAAAACTTGCTTCTTCTGAGGTTTTTTCCTGTTTAGCAACAATTTCCTTAAACTTTTTTGATGGTTAGAAAGTGCCAAAACACTCATAAATGTGTATGTAAACTCTGAAGATTATAAACAATAAATCAACTATCAATTCATACAACTTTCACTTTATTGTTGTCTCCAATTTTATTGGACTTTGTCTATTTCTATTCTTCGAGTAGGTCTGCAGTTTCCACGTTGACACTTGAAACAATAATAACATACACAAATACACAGACCGCTGCGGTTCTTTGAACACTATGCTCTATGTAAAATATCTCGCTATCTCTGGATCTGGATGGATGCGACTCAATCCATTTGTTGAGTGTGGATATGGATATTATGCCTAAAAGCTATGAGAGGTTTTTTTACTGTTCTTCTGGATATAAATGTTTGGAGGAAGGTTGATTTGATGCGTATAATAGATTTGGCTGACGTAAAGTGACTGGATCATTTGAAGATGTTGAGGAAAACTTTGGTTTATTATTAAGCTCTGCATGCGCATTAGGTCATACCTACCAATATTGTAGAAACCATAAAAACTCGTTCTTTGCTCTCCTCGTCTTTTTAATGATATATATGATTTGTATTTAACAACCCTTTTACAGCTTCTACATCCACAACGTCAGTCAGCCTCATGATCACCTCATGATTTCATAGCGTATGCACAGCATATTATAACTTGATGCATCTTTAGTATGGTCCGTACAGTTCTAGCCACAAGCCCTCTGAATTCAAATACATGACAGCGGATGTCCTATTCTTACTGACCTTTTTAACATATGCATCCATCAACATTGATGGTTATGCCAAAGCGTCAGCACTGCAACGCTGAATATTATCAACCATTATTAGTTTCCTATTTGACCGATAATAGCATACGGGTTATATCCTCCTTGCATGAGACCTAATCTATCCTAGAATAATTTTATTGTTCTTCAGTCTCCATTATTTACAGTTCAAGAGCTTCTCAGTTTTAACTGACTTGTGTATTAACTTGTGCATTAAAACAGATTGAACTATTCGTCAAGATTACATTTGAATTTAGAAAGAGATAGGTTGAAACTTTAAAAGTTAAGACCTAAAAGTGGCATCCAAGACCTTACTAACTTTAACCATACACTTACAAGTAGAACGTTTGTTTCTACTATTCTCAGAATTATTTTATAAGTTCGGCATATCACGCCACAGTAGTTTTTAGGTAGATAGGTAGGATGCACATTTGCAAAATAACTTTACAATCAATTTTTGTTATGTTAGATGCATGAAATATGATTTTTCAATGATTGCAGATATTTAATGGGCGACTGTGAGGTAATAAAAGATAAGGACAATGCAAAAACATAAATGTGTGAGATGCTGAAAAAAAATAAAGTTTTCATAAGAAGACCTCTTCACTGGACCGGACATATGATGCTTATGGGGTGTTGTGATTTTGGGAACAGAATGAAAGTACTTTTGCACGTTCATATCATCATACTAATGCACAGAAGTAATGCATAGAGAAAAATTAGTAAGTAAAATGTTGCGAAAATTATCCACGAGCCCTCCATTTTGGAGATACCGATTCATTTTTATTCTTTTTCTCTATCCGTGAGCAAATATCCAGAGATCGGTTATTTTGCATAGCTATACTAAACGTATATTTTCATAGTTCATCGTTCACACGATTCAAAGAAGGCTCAGTGATCTATACACACGACAATCCGCGTACGTATTCTTACAGTAATTAATATTTACTTACAATGATTATTTTTTATTCATTTATTTTCTGAAAGTTTTCATGTTATCCTTATCTCAATAGTTAACTATATAATATAAGGATTTCATAATATATATATATATGCTGCACAGTAGAAAATCATGAATGAAAAACCAAAGAAAACAGGGATTTTAAATGTTTGTTTATATAAGTAGGGCCAATTATAATAATTCATAATAGTTTATTACATGACATAACGAAAAGTAGAAACCGTATATATTTTATCTGACAAATAAGATCTGTATAGAATTGGAACGATGCAAACGAAACAATTCATTTTTTTTCTACCAAAAAGGACATTATATAAGATCAGATTTTCTGTGAAGACAAGTGTATGACCAACTTTTTTAAAAGACTCATTCAATACAACAAGTAGAGTACAAAAGAACACATCAAGACGGCGGAATTTTGAATTTTTTTTCCATATCATACTATAATTTCATTTTTTATACATATATTTCCTTTTTTTATAAAATTGTCTTTTGTTTGAATGTCCTGACAAACATAACTTTCTCTCTTCAGTTCGTCTTTTTTTTGAACATTTAGAATTATGACAAAAAATCCTAACTATAGATAATATAATATCGGAATGTTGCAATGGGTTTTCCAGAAATTATTATTAATACAAGAAAAATGTAAGATGATTGAGATTTTTGGGGTTATTTAACGCGCTGACGGATAAACGAAAGAGTGCATACTATATAATACAAGAAATTAAAGCTGGGGAAAATGAACATAAGAAAATTCTTAAAACTCCGCCGCCTGTTACATCACAGACAAGTACCAACAATTTTTTGGTCACACTCTTTCTGGTAAATCGTGACACGTGTTTCATTTCTTAAATTCCTAACTACCACATTCCTCAGCTTTTGTACCGCAATCAATTCATAAATATATCTCCAAACTCTCTGTCTGGTGAATCCTTTTTTTTGAAGGCTTGACTTTTTCGCATCTGAAGTTTTGTGTAGAGGGATTGGAAAGGAAAAACTCAAGTCCACTAATGAGGCTGAGGTACAACGCAAGAGTTCAAAAAGAATACTTGTTCTGGAGTAGGGAAAGTGGATGTTGGTGGATTCAAAAAGTGCTGAAATGATGGTTGATGCATTTGGCCGTTACTGTTCTGACATGTGTGATGCATGAACGCAGGGAATGATGAGGGTGGTGGAATTGATGGGCTCGTTGGGGTTACATCGGGAGAAACCCACCTCCATTGACACTGCCCATTTACGTTAGCGTTGCCATTCATAGCTCCTGCTGGAGGCGGTGTAGGCCAGTGGTTGTGGCAAGGGATCTGGTTAAAAGTCAACAATAAACAAAGTCAAATAGACCCTAAATTGTTAGCATAATAGGAAAGCACTTAAGAACTTGCTCTTGTGTGTTTACTTGTGGGAATTGCTGAAACTGCTGAGGCAGATAACACACAGGACCTGATGTGGGACCTGTAGTAGAAGAGTAAAACGAAGGAAGTGTTGATGGTAACGTCTGGGCAGAACGCAGCAGTCTGAGCGAAATGGCTCTGGGAGGGGAGTCGGTTGTGCATAAAACTGAGTAGCCTGAGCCGTCTGCGGAAAGTAAACTGAAGTTCCATCGTAAGGTGGTGGTGGTGATAGAGCATCCACTTGTGTGGAAAAGGGAATATCTTGCCGTCCAACAGGCTGCTATTATTAAGAATTTCATGAAGTAAGCCAAGCGCATAGATATAACAACAGCAACAAACTCTCAGACTTTTTTTAGCCAGACTTGTCAGATAAACTACTTACCTTCTTTACTGCGGGTGCGATATTGAGACGGCGATCGCGATGTATGATAGGTTCCACGATCTGTATTAACAAAGAAAGAGAAAGTGACAAATGAAACGTAAAGAAAAACATGTTCAACATAATAGATAGGGCTGGCTTGCTTGCTTGCTTGCCCTGTAGCCACTTTCTCTACTTTCTTTTTCACAAAGTAACGTGTGAACGTGCAAGCAAACAGGATCATCTGAAATGGTAGCTTACAGAGGTGCAAAGTCTCTTGGCCTCTTCTTCCGTTTCGAAAGTAACGAATCCATAACCTTTAGAAACGCCAGCTCGATCCAAGATAATCTTTGTCCCACGAACTGCACCAAACTTTGAAAACAGCTGCATTAACTCATCTTCCGTAGTTTGACAGGAGATTCCTCCAACAAATATACGATTGGGAATGAGAGTCCCAAACTTTGGGGCAGAAGATACGAAACCATCCCCACTAGAATTTGGAGGCTGCTCACTTCCTTCTCGACTTCGGTCAATCGGAGTTGATGTGGTAATGGGCCCGCCAGACATTGGCTGGCTTCCAGCTTCACTTGCACTATCTTCTGTATAACTCTCCATGCTACTCTTCGAAGTTAATTCGCCTCCACTCACATTTCCGTTCATTTCAACAGCTATTGGACTCATTTCCGGCCCCGTAGACTGAAACAAAACACGGTTTGTTAAATGCATTATAACTTACAGCTCCAATACCAACTTTAACATTATGGCAAAGAAAAAGCTTCATAAACTTACCATCTTTAAGCAAAAAAATCCAGATTGTTAATGCATCAACATATGAAGCAGCGTACACTCAAAAAAGCTCCACAAGCAAATTATATTTCCACACTGCACGAACGTTCTCTCTCTATATATATATGTACACGAAAGAAAGGAATCGGGACTAGACTTTTTTGCGGTTCTTGAAAAAAAAATCCTCAGCATCAATGTATTTTCACACGACAATCTGTCAATTTAAATTTGAGTATCATGATGCTGTAAAATGTAATAATAATACTATAACAAGCAACTCATTCCTTATCACTACGATACCACTACTCTAGTCTCTAGTAGTAGTAGTAGTGAAACTACAGGGCCTAATAATATTGGGAACGCTTTGTAACATCCCACAAGAAGGATGAGAAGTAATTTGCTTTTACACATAGTCGTCGTTTGACCAAAAATGATCATCATCATCATCAGTACGTATCATCATCACACTGAGAAGATAGTGTAGGTCTCTAGTAATACCTACATATAAAGGAAAATCCTCTTGGGAAATGAAAGAATTTTTAAGATTCCCTACAAAATGACTTCCCATCCAAATTTTTAGATAAAGCTTATCATCAATCCTCATCTCATTTGTCCCAAAGTAATATATGGAAAGCTACAACATGATTATCCAGCCCGAATAAAAAGAAGAGAGAGAGAGGAAAAAACTAACTACTGACTAGAGTCTCTAACCTCGTTTTTTAGTGTACCCACTACACACACTTCCAAACTATAACATTTACCAGTGATACTGCTGCATCAAGGAGCAGCAACGCAACAGTACAGCATCAGGAGCATCTCTTCAACAAAGTCTCTCTCTCTCTCTACAATGCATGCATGCAAGATTTCCTGAGTCTATAAAACTCGTCGCCGTATTATCGTTACAGGGCTTACTCATTTCATTTAATTCCCATTCAATTAGCGTTCCCCATCCCATCTTATCAAATGATGTCTAAAGCCAACCATGCTAGTAGCCTATTTCTATTTTCAATGAGGGACTAAAGGCACACCAGAGCAGGGAGAGAGAGAGAGAACGACGATGACTAGCACGACGAATAATGCTGTGCTACAGCTAATAACTATCTTCCAAAAAATACACATTATACATATGAACTAAAACTACCAAAGCATAGTAATAATGGGAGTCCACAATAGTCATCTAAGGGAATCTCCGGTCTTTTTTACCAGCAATAGCACAACCAACTCACATCTCTTAATGTAATACGAGTCTCTTAAAACGGCTTCAGATGAGTCTTTTTTCCTTCGAAATACGACATAGTTTTGCTTTCGCTCGTCCACACACAGCTAACTTTTTACGCTTTCCCCGGTTTTTATGTACTAAATATATGCAGAGAAAAAGTATTATATTTTGAGTCGCACAGCGCTACATCTATCTTTACAGAGCATTAGAAATAGTATAACTGGGCAAACTATTGCTACTAAAAGTCCCTAAAAAAGGGCCATGTTTTATTCCGATGAAGTAGCTTTACTGGGGAAATATAGCACATCGTCATATTATAAAAGGGAAGAGAAATACGAGAAGCGTGGGTACATCCATGAATAGATATACAAATAATAATAATAGGAGCTTCATTCATGTGTGTGCGTGTGTGTACTAGAATGAGAGCTAAGTAAATTTCCTTTCTTTTGCCAACGAACCAGCTCCATTTGGACCGTCATTCCTAGTTTCTATCCACTTTCTACTTTTCCCATCCACTAAAAAAAGAGGAGAGAAGCTGTGTAGCAAGCAAATGGTAGAGTGGTGGTAGTAGCAGTCTTCCGGAAAATGAACCACAGAAGTTTGCAGTATTCTCCAGTGACACGTTTACTTGCAAAGAATAAGAATGATGAGATGTGCACTTTTTATGTATGTCCTCCTAACGTATGTACATAACTATCTGGCGGACTAGCAGCAGCCACAAGGATATTGTGCTTTGGAGACTCCAAAGAGTCATTCATACTCCTGACAACGACGACGACGGCCACCACCTCCAATATAGCATGTAGTAAAATTCTATGTTAGTTTACTGTTTTCTGTATCATTCTCTACCGTCCGCGACACGGCTCTCCATTTGTGCAAAAGAGGGGTAAGCAACCAGTCACTGATTCTTTCTTACATAACAATACACTATCACCAACACGGTCCTGCTACAACTTATTTCCTCAATGCAATCTAAAGAATAAAGGAATGAACATGACGATGATGATCATGATGATGATGATGACGACGACGATGATCGCATCTACGGCTATCGTTTCCTTCCTCATCACAACATTTCTATATAGTCAAGTAGCCAAAAGTGCTTCCTTCTCCACCGAGTCTCTAAACTCTAAACCAACTTTTCTGTAGATGAAGAATAACAGGATCCAGAGACAAGGAAAATTTTCATGCACGTCTGAATGAGAATAATGGATCAAGGAAATGGTAGATGTGAACGGCAGGCGGATAGAGAGGAGAGAGAGAACGAACGAACGAGAGGAGAAAGGCAGATTATAGAAAGATATGGGAAGCCTCATTTGCATTGAGTCTCTCCTCTTTTTCTTTTAGAAAGCTTGGAATAGCTCCGAAACAAACTTGGAATAACGAAAGATATGGAAAATAGAAAGCATTTCTATAAAAACGATGATGATGATTATTATTATGGTGAACTGAGGAATATGGGATCTACATGAAGAAAAGATCAAAAAGATTTATATTTCTAACCTTGCATTGCCTGCTCTATCTAACATTGCTAATATGGAAAGTGCCACAAGGCCACCTTACTCAACACTACCATAATAGTAATAATAATATAGTCTGTAAAATGATAAAAACCTAAAAGACAACTGATTTGCCCTTGTGCAAGCTCGTCAAATAATAGATACCCGTGTCAGATCTGTGGTTTACTTCATTTCATTGTCTAATCTAACATGACATGAGATGATGAGGCTAAGCATGATATTTTGAAATATCACAACTTTAGGAGCAAAGCACAATGCAATAGTACCTATAAGCTACGCAATCACATATCAAGCCTCAAGCACTCAACTTTTGTCAGAACAGAAGAATGAAAAGCTTGATAATAACTTACTCAGCCAAAAAAAAAATCCCGTGTGTGCACAAGGAAAAGAATGAGTGAGTGAATGGAGAGTAGGGAACACAGCAGCATACAGCGCTGTGCCCTACTTTAAATTCTGATGAAATAAAAACGTTAGATTAACAGAACAAAACGTGAGAATACCAATAAGACGAGAAAAATTTGAAAATTTTTCTTTCTCCTCCTCCCGTCATGCCGTTTGCTCTTTCTCTGGAGGGATTCACTGCTGCAGGATGAAAATATATGAGGGACGGAGCGTGAAATGCATAATAAACGAAAAAAATAATAACCGAATACACCAAAGACGCTACATCATTTCTCAAAGAAAATACTAAAATGTACATACATTCATATAAATATACTTGTGCATGTATGTACACACAAAAAGATAACAAACAGGAAGGGGAAAAGATGTGCTATGAATAAAATGGTTAGGAAAAAATATGTACGTAGTTAAATGTGTATACAACTAGCAGATGCCATGAAGCAGGACAGAATCAATTCAGACCCGTCTGTCAGTTCCATAGCAATTTCTTTGACAGAAGAACGAGCTAAGACGATTGATTCCCGACACGGATCACACGTCAATTTCAAATAACTACATCGTTCAGGACACAAGAAGAACCTCTGGGGAAACAGTAGTCTCGCCAAAATAAGGAGCAGTAGCAGCAGCACACAACTCCAGGCCATTATTGCTCCGCTTCTCCGGAGGAGCTCATGTACACAATATACAGTTCTAGTAGTAGTCCAAAGGCCTAGCCATAGCCCCTCTCTCTAACCCAACCAAAACGCTAAAGTGGAAGTAAGTTGAACTCATATTTATAGCGGGACTTCATATCAGTAGTAGTGGTAGAGCACTAAATGGCACAAAACTTTCCAAGGATGAAAGGGAAAACCAGTTGAGATAATAATGCGTAACACAGTGCTGTGCTGGTTGTAAGTAAACCTATACAACATGTGCATTCATTTCACTTCATGGTTAAAAGCTTACAACAAATCCAGTACACACACACCAAAACCAAGAACCATTGTAAAAAAAATAAAGCATGTAGCGAAATTTCGTTCTTTGGCAAGGATTGCATTTGCTTTCTTTCTCCTCTCTGACTCTGACTCTCTATCGCCGCTGCTCCCAATGCCGATATGCATTTTAGTTAGTGAAAGCATGCATGTCATACAAATATATATGTATATATACAATGCATTAGTCGTATCCATCTTTTCTCAAAGGAGAAATTCATAATATGTACGCCCTTTTTCCTTCCCCGCTGTTGTAGCCATTATTCTACTGGAACTAAAGTACTACGACGATGGTAGTGCATGCATGTACCCCTAACTAACTTGAGTCCGTATATTACATCGTACTATATATCTCCCACAGTCTTTTCACCAAACTGATATAATAATAATAATATAGAATATAGAATAATGCCATTTTTCGAGCCAAGCCAGTTGGTTAGCTATTGATCTTCTCCTTTTCAACCAAGAGAGAGGAAACAGCCAACTATTTATCTATAGACGACTGTATGGCATTGGATCAAGTATACCAAGCAGAACTTGGAGAGAGAGAGAGAGAGAGTAAAAAAAACCACTGGAGAATTCCTCCACTTATGATAGTCTGTCATGAAGAATAATCATGATTTATGAAGAATATCACATACGTTTCACCATCCTGACATTGATGATAACTAAAATATCTATGTCTAGAGTCTAGAGAGCGCTATACGGAACAACGAAAACATTCTGGTTCTATCTATGGTGTTGCGTTTTGCGCTCCGAGACGGAATAAAACTCTTCACTTTTTACTTTCTACTTTACTTCATTCATTCATGAAGATTAGACGGATCATACCATAGTAGGAAAGCATGGAGCTTGTCTTAATGTTGTATTACGATGTTATCACAAAAGTAAACACATTTCGCGATTGTCAAATTATACAAAAGCGTGAAGTGAAAAGAGGATAGGATTAATCATGAATGTTCTGCCTCAACCCCATTTCCGTTCAAATTACTGTCATTCCAAAAGACGTGATTTGATTACCACTCAGAACGGAGCCCCCTGCAATACGGTATGACAACATGGATGATCAACCAACGGAAAGACTCATCTCACTACTTACTCCTTCCATTCCACTACAACATCCATTTACACATGACAGTATATATTACTACTGCCCGTACTGGCACACACATGAAAACATACATCCGTCCCGATGCTCATAAAGCAACAAGCTAAACAATCAAACTTTCTCGGATCCTTACACTATATGAGCTCAGGAAACATTTTTTATAACTTTTCCTTCTTAAATAACCTCCTCCATCAGGAGCATTTTTTATGTTGGATTTACTTTAAGCTAAATGTACGTAAAATGCAACCAGTAATCAACCAAACTAACACACAAAAAAACTACAAAAGAAACAGGAAAAGGTTATACAAAAGGTTCAACGAACCTTAGCAAAAATCTACATATAACACACAAGTTGTTATAATCATCAATGGCAATAGAGATAGTAGTGACTGGTTATGCATCTGTAATGAAACAAGTGCGAAAAAAATAAAGAATCTAACAAGAAAGAACAAGGAAATTTTTTTTCAGGAGTTAGAAGAAAAACATTCACACTAAATGGATCTAATGTGTATAATGCCTGTGTGCTTAAGCTGCTGCGGAAAAGACCTCTCTGTAAATAATGCCAAAAGGCAAGGAAAGGATAAAAAGGAAGTAGACAAAAATCACCTTGTACCACCATCGTCCTACTATACTATAATGATACAGCAACTTTTAAGCAACAAAAAGGAAGGAAAAGAGAGGAGTCTCGTAAGAAAAAAATACCGTGCAGAGACTAGGCAAAAAATGTCTCTTGCTTATTTCAGCTACCACTGAGTATTCCTCTACTCGTTTATTTCATGTCGTTCCAGCTTTTTTCCTCAGTCAGTGGTACACAACAACAGCTTTTCCTCCCTCTCTCTCTCTCATTTTTCCTGAGACTTACAGCCACTACGACATTGTTCTTAACTTCGACACGAAACACCAACTACACAAAAACTAACAGCTTTTTATTCCCAAAAGACTCTTCTTTGATATGCTTCTACTCAAGGTATTCTAATTTCATGAAGATGGAGAGACGTAACATTATCATGAAGGAAAACTATACGTTATATAAAGCAACTCTACTACTAGCTAACAACACAACAGAGGAGCAATCTCACACGCCTTCTACAAAAAAATATATAATCGGGCGTGTGCAAACGAGAAAGTCTTAAAAAACTTGAGTACAATATTTCCTGGAAAAATCATTGTTGACTCCAATCTTCTCTCCTCGTGGAAGGAATCTTTTCCATTGTGCAAAGAAAAACGTTCCGTTTTACTCAGAACACTAGAGCTACCAGAGAACACATCAGCTTGCGCATATTGCTCACATATATCAACCATTAAACAGGCGAGACAAGAATCAGAAATCAGGAGCACAACTGGAAGTGTTTGAAAAATGTCCAATGTGCATGTTGAAAGTAAACCATATATATATTGCGGAAGCAGGAATTCCGAGCTCGAGAAAGAAAAAGGGGAACAGAGCCGCTGTAAAATGCAAATCGCACATGTAGTAGTAGTAGTAGTGTTCATACCGAAAACAAAAATCGAACGCATTTCTCATCCAATTCACGGGAAAAAACAAAAGACACAGGGAACTGACTAGAGAACAAATATATGACATACATAAAATTGTACTGTAACTGTACAACATCACTCAAACAATATCCCGTAATTGCTTTTCCTGTTCCAGATAATCAAATGCACTGCAGTGAGACTTTGCAGGGGGGAAGCATTTGTTCATGCTATTATTCTGCTCGATAAATTAAATTACGTAACTTGTAGAGGATTTCAGGTGACAAAGGAAATTAATAATAAGGGAGGGAATGCGGAGAGGAAGAAGTAAAAATCCAATAAATATTTCAAATTCTCTCAGCTTCCCATTACATTTTAGGAAGCGTAGATTAATCCAACAAAATGATGATCATGGCGATATGGGTACGACAATGACTTGCTCTGCTCTTTAGCATCTAGCATCGACATCATTAAAGCTTTCATCAACCGTGCAGGATGATGGTTGATGAGCATCTCTACTACTACTACTATTCTCCCAATCCCAAACCCCGAGAAATTGTGCGTTTTCCTCGCAGCACAAGTACAAATTGAAGGTTAATGTTTTCTTAGAATGAAGCGCAGTGAAGAATTTGCTGACGACGACGGTAATAGTAGCGTAACCGTTCCTTACATCCACAACGGAGTCCTTCTCACTCACTGTGACTGGTGACGGTCTGCTCAGAATTTGACTATTTTTATCTTGAAATTATCAAAGTGTTTTTTTTGTGATTTCGCGAAACCGACTCAAACGAAACGGAAAAGCGAGGATGTATGAATGCGATGTAGGAAACGAAGAGACAGACAAGCCCAAACAAATCTATGTGTTCGCTGATATCTTTAGCGTTTTAGCATGTAAAAGATATCCTTTGTGCACATCCAAGCAGGGAGGAATTTCCTGGCCTTGCTCTCCAGTAGTTCATTTCAAGTTAAACGGAAGCTATTGAAAGGATTTTTTCAAGTATGAAATGCCAGAAATGCGAGCTCAGCAACTGTGAAATCCTCCAATCATTGTCAAGTCCGTAATAAATCGTCCTTCATTACAACTACTTCCTTTCTCTGTCTACGATCATTTCTTGTTGTCTGCTTCAATGCATGGTGGTAGCCGTAGCATTGTAAATACTCAAAAAAAACCATAGGCGTTTGTGAGCAAAAGACGTTTACTTTACTTTACTGACAATACTGACATCATCAACCAACCGCAATGTTGATTTCTCATTCATGAATAATAATAGCAACTCACTCCCACACTGTATCAAATCAAAATCTCATTACTAAATCAGTTGGTCTGTTGCGCAAAGCAAACACAATAAGATCATCATAAAACTATCATGTTTTTGTGATATGTATAATATTAATAATAGTAGCAACTTGCTGTCAAATACATACACCACAAAATGTCGTCCCAAAGTAATTTTTTAAACACTCTTCTAAATTATTGTTTGTCATAGGTTACTTTTCTTCCACTCAAATCTGAATAAAAGTCAGATCGGTCAGTCAGAAACAGACGTTCCTAAAAGAGCCGTAATAATTTTTATACAACCAATCAAGTTACCTACTAATGTATTCCTCCCACATTTTCCTTGCGTGACACACGCCCATCCACCGTTACCATTTATTTATAAATAAGAAAAAATGAAACTCCTCTTATTACACAACGTTGCCGCAAATTGGTTATTATTAGTGCCATTTTCGGAGTGCAATCGATAACCACCTTTTCTCATGCAATGCATCAAAATCAAGACATAACATCAAACATACATTCCTCAAAACGGAACCTGTTTCGTCGTCGAAGAAATGTTTTTTTTTCTTCTTTTCCTTTTTACCACAAGTATAAAAATCGGAGCAACAGAGTGTGGAATAGCGTAATAAGTGGTAGCAAGAGAGAAAAAGTATGGAACAACAAACAACAGGTGAGTGAAAGGGAAACCCATTCCATGCATTTACATAAGCAGCCCGACAGGTGTTTTTCTCCTTTTTCCCTTTCTCGGTGTTGAGAAGCCATAAGGGAAAAAGCAAAAGTCAAGAAAAAGGCAACTTTTGGTGAGACTCTTTACTTTCACCTAGTCAGCAAATGCAATGCGATACTTTATACATATCGCATGGTATCATGAAAAAAAATAGCGAGGGGAACGAGAAAAAGTATGTAACCCCGTTAAAAGTTAAAAAGCACCACAAGCAGCTCAGCCCTGGGAGCTTTTCATGCATTCTAAATAGGAACACGAACTAAAAGCCAGGTAGGAATGGAAAATGCAATGGCATAGCATATTTTCTACAAGTTGAACAAGATTACGAAGAATTTCATACGTATACAAAAGGGAAACTAAAATCCAATGGAAAATGCAAAAGCTTATATAAGAATACAAAGTATTATTTTCACAAAGTCACAAACCTTTCTGTATACTCCAATAAAAAGAATAAACTGAGCGGGCTGGTTAGTTCCTTTCTCTCCCTTGGAACGCTTCTATATTTTCAAATGGTTTTCAACAACTTTTTATTCTTCTTCCTCCTTTACAAAGTTGAAAAGGGGCAGAGCTGAACAGTTTTGGAATGGTAATGCAAGGCAATATCAAAATCAAACTCGTTTCCCCTTTTACTTATGGTAAAAGTGCTGAGTGTATACGGCTGCTTTGGAACTTGCTCTTAGTCTTTGATGCACATATCATCATATATACAACCACCACCACCACTGCTGCTTCTGCTGCTACTATGTACCACACCTTCAAAAGCATGGAGCATGGGTGGGGTAAATCGTTGGCAAGAGAAAGTAAGACGTAATAAAAAATGCTGGTCCTTTTATATATACGTAGGTATGTCCCTATGTACGTGTTTTATGTACTGCCACCAGTTCTCTAACTTGTTCTGTATTTTTTGAGTACCAAAAACCCAAAGCAAAAAAGAGATCCTGTGTGAGAGAAAGCGTGAACACGAAAAGCACCACTGTTTTCGAGTAGTCCACCACCACCACCAAAAGTTACGTACAGACAGAGCAAGTGACTGTGAGAGCGAGAAAGAAGAGAAGAGGAAAAAGACGAATAATATTGCCAGAGCTTTTTTGTTGCTACTGCTGCTGCTTTCGGATGACTACTTTTATTTTGGAGGAATGCTTACGCTTTCTCCTCTTTCTTAGGTCCATACAAAAAACGAAACCACTATTCTTTCACTATTTTTGGATATCTTCTATAGAACACACAGTTTTCAGAGCTTTGGATTTGTTGTTGCGAGTGCATAACGTCCACACTAACACCACTCACATACAAAAGAAGATGACGAGTAAACCCGAGATTTCTCTCTCTTCTTTTTTTTACTGGCCTGTCACAAGAATGCACAGTCTACTGAAAGAGAATAGAGTATCAGAGGGGGCGAGAGACAGAAAAAGGGACACACACACACAACTTTACCAAAAGTCAACTTTACCAACTTTTGTGTAACAGCAAGATGATAAAAAAGAATTCCTCTTCAATGAAGGATTTATATATCATATATAAAGTTTAGAGGTATGTCCTCCGAGAGAGAGAGAAAGAGGAGCAAGTGGGAAAGGAAAAAAGTAATAGAACTGCTAGTTGTCGTCCTTTTAACCGTTTGCCTTTCACGGAAACAACTTGTTCACACATTCACAAACACACGGAGACAGATGAGACACAGAAAGAATCAAGACTGATGAAAGAAAAGGAAGTTTGAGTACATGAGACTCAAAAAATCCTGTGTACCTATCTACCAACTCACGGATAACCAACCAACTTAGCGAGGAAATGAAGAATTTCACGTGAAAGGGAGCGAACTAGCTGAGCTTGAGAGTGTTTTTTTATCAGCACCACAGGTGAGAATTAAACTGACACTCCCTTGCAATGTCGACAATCATGTCAAGTTATGTGAAGAAGATGTGTGTGTGCGTTGCGGATGAATGTACGGGGCTACTACTTTCAACGCGCTCATGTAATCTTGGCATAATAATGCTTGCACCAGAAGCAAGAAAGAATGAAGATGCTGCTGTGAACTTGCTCTTTACACCTTTTTTTGCCACTCTCATGGTTATTTAAACAGGAAACGTGATACATAGAATGAGACGAGTGAATGACGACGATGAGTTTAAGTTGTGCCCGTGTGCTAAACAACGAACACCAGAACGGTGAGATGAGAATATGACGGGAGTGAAAGAGCACCAAAGAAGAGTTGAAAACAAATGGAGAAAACGGAGCGTCCGCTTCTTCCAACATGCGACAAGAGACTAAAGCCAAGGGAAAGGGGAACGCCAGAAGAGAACCCGAGAAAAGAGTCAGGTTTTAGAAAGGGAAAGAATTAGATGAGACCAAGTATAACAACTCACGCTGTTGTTGTGTGAGTTGTGAATGTGACTACAGCGAACTTTTTTGTGTGTTGGGTGCTATGCTGCTGCTGCTCTCCGCGATTTAAGCTAAGCTAAGCTACGTTACGTATGTATAGCATGTTGTGGAACGTGGAGATACACTACGGCTATAAGTTGCTTTTACTTTTTTTTTACCGAATTTTTAGGCTGGTCTCCGTAGGTCTTTAAGTATTACTAAACTTTAATGCTACTACTGCCTTTTATTATTCGCTAGTCACTCAGTCTGTTGTTCAAATAACATGATGCTATCTTCCTAAAACCATGAGCGTGCTACAAGTATGAATCTAACTAACTCTTATTGTAACCGAACCGTCGGAGGACGACTACGGCCACTGTATATATGCAATATTATAACAATGAGCTCATCATGAAAAAAAAACTCGACTTATGTTATTATTATACGAAAAAAAAACTGGAAATTTTTGCCATACCATCAACCACTCTGGAGAGAAAGGTTCCCTTTTCTTCGTTTCTTCCTCCTCCTCAGTCCTCCTTTATATGAATGAGCACTACTGTTTTGTGGCTGCTGGTATTGCTCGTCCTCTTGATTTTGTGGTTCTCGTCTTGTTACAATGTTGTTGGAGAAGCTGATGTTTATAAAAGTACTACTATTATTGCTGATCTTGCTTCCTTACTTGTTATAAAGCCACTTTGATAGTGATACAACTTTTCCTAACAATTTTTCCTTTTCTTCTCTCCTCCGCCGCCGCGAGTTGCCAACCACTATATATACTTTCACTTGAACTGTTGTTGAGATGAAAGACTAAATTGTATAAAAACACTCTAAAGAAAGATCCGTCTTCGTTTCTCCTCAGACCTCTTATCCCCGTAAATAGTTAACAGACCAGCAGATGAGGACAGGGTATCAAGAGCCTCCTTTTCAACTGCTTTAAGAAAAAAAAGTTTTTAAAAAGCACAGTGGCTTAAAGGTGTACACATTGGAATAAGGTTCCTCTCTCTTTCTTTTCAAAAACAGGGAAAGCTTTTATACACAAAGTTTCATAAGCATGACCCCACTTTTTTGGCATATATTTGTCACCTCATTCCATAGGTTAGGTTGCTGGTTTCCCAGGCAACTTTTTTTTAAGTTCACGCTTTCCCTTATTCGTCTTTTCTCAGTCCTCTTTCTTTTTCTCCAGTACAATATTTCTGCTGGAAGACCTCCAAAAAGGCCTGATCCTTTTTCTCAGGATTTACGAGTCTGTCCGTGGTAATAAAATGACATAATCCTGAGAAGAGGAAAGCTGAAGCTGAGATTCGTTTGAAGAAACTTTTTTTTTCTCTCTCTCTCTCTCTCGTCGCCTTCTACAATCTCCGCACTTTCTTGACGAGAAAAAGTATGAAGCGAGTAATGTACGTTTTAAAAAGGATAAATGAAGCAGAGTAACGGACGCGTTCCAAAATTTAGAATGAGTGCTCCCCTAATTTCCTCCCTTTACGTTTCTTTCTCGTGCTCTGCCGAGAGTCATCAAAGCGCCTACTTAACATGGCGAATGTCCTCATAATATGAAGCCGTGAAGTGTTCTCGGGGAGCCGTCGTACGCAGAAAACCATGATGAAAAAGGCAAGTACAAATCTCAGCTTGAAATTAAGGAATCATTAGGATAAAGATCTTTTGAATCTTTGATGCACATATGAATGAAATTACCTACTCATCAAATTAACTTTGAACAAAGGAAATAAGCGGTGAAAGCCAAATAGACGTGTAATGTAACGGAACGAAGGATCCCCTTTTCATAAACAGCTTTTAGAGTTCCTCAGGGAGCATATGTGAAACAGATGCACACACATATTATTCAGTTTAAGAAGTAAATTTATTCAAAGGCAGCCGGATCTAATATGTAATGCTACCGTTCGTTCTTCTACCAGTAGTTTCCCTCTATTCGCTTTCGCCTCTTCCAAACCATGCATGAAACCACTGAAACCTCCATCCAACTAAAACAACCCCTATTACCTGGTCTTGAATGAAATACATATCTGTTACCATTAAACCTCAATTACACATTACTACTTTTAAAGAGTATGAGCGTTACGGTACATAAAGTAGAACAAAAGACAACGATCAACTCTTGACAACCCTTCATTTCACAAATTGACCTTCAGTTTTGTCATATCTGACCCAAAGCAACGGTAGGTAATACCGCCAATTTAGATGGTACATACTAGGATGCCATACATTTGGTATGCTTGCAACAAAGTTAAAAAGCTCCCTTTCACATTGCCAAATTTCATTTATGTGGCCGATGATCATTGAAAGTGAAAGTCACAATTGTCATTGTAGAGGAACTGTATCAAATTCCCTCAAAAAATTCATGATAGTTTCCATTTATACTAAACTCACCATTAGCAGGCTCTTGATCATTCACCTTCATCAATGACTAAACAAACCAAACTCTTAAAAAACAACAAAGTACAGCTATTAATCGATTTTTGAACCTACTTTCACAAGTCGAAGGTCGTTGAAACACCAAACATAAAGTCTAAAGCTTACTAAAGCATCCAAAATTGGCCAAAACACTTTTAATTCTATAAATTAATACTAAAATCAGCTCCAAACCGAGAGAGTTCAAACAACTTTGAACTAAAAACGAAATAGAACAAGGTCAAGCACAAACATAAACAAACTCGACCTGAACAAAAATGATAAATTATTCCATTTCCTTCATTAGAGCGCGGCGCCAACCTTCAGATTTTCAGACTCGGATGATAATTTGAAAGTGCAGTGTTGCATTTAGCAAAAGCAGCCATTTGAAGAACAAAGTGTTTTTATATATAAATTACTACGAATACTTTTTCCAACTGCTCCGCAGAAAAGGATCGAATGAAACACTTTTGTTGATAATAATAATGGCGTTTCCGGAAACAATTTAGGAATGGCTCGTTTTCATTTTTACGGCATGAAACACGAGTACCACCTGCTACTCCAACTCCAAGCTCGACCTCTTGAAAAGCTTCAGGTACAACACTGCTCGTGTCGTCTTCAGTAGAGCATTTTGAATTCCTCCACCTCCAACAACACCAGCTTCCATATAGCTGTTAATGGCCGTTATGTAGTTGGTTCATGGCATACATTTGTTAGGGAAACGAGAAACTAGCATATAAAAGCAAACTCAAAAGTGTTTGTTAATGAAACAAACACTCCAAGTTGGTTCTTCCAAACAGAAAGATTACATTTGCGAAAGAAAATGCTCTGTTGGATTCCCAGTAGTAGAAGTGTTTAGCTGAAACCGAGATGACTAAAGCAAGGTACGTAAACAGTCTCAAAAGTTACGAAATAGTTTTGGGGAGACTGCGACATACTGTTTTTCTCGGTGGATTCCTTCTGCTTTGCTGTTTCGTCACCAGCTCTTCAGCAACGGTATATCGATTGTCGTAAACAGCTTCAAATTTCAAAGATATGACTTCAAAAGAAAATTTTAACAAGGGTGAATTCAACATGTGAATGATTTCCTTTTGAAAACAGTGCATCCAGTCTAAAGTGGGAAGTTCTTGCTCTTCCGACTCGGACTGTTTCCAATTTGATGAGCGTCATCTCTACTGCAATAAAACGCATGGGGCTAACGTCTGTGCTTGTACGTAAGTAAAGGAATGATAAAACGCTAAAAATGGAAGCTAGAAACGAATCATGAAACGAAAAATAAAAATTTTAGTTTGAGAGACCCTAAAAAAAGTCGCAGTTTCCATTTGAAAACTAATATTGGTATCTGCATATTTTAGAGGGTGTTATATTTTCAAATATTGATGTTTCAGTTCAAGTGCAGACGTATGCTAGTCAATCGTATGAACTCAAAGGTGACATTACTTGTGTGACATGAAAATGTGGTGGACACTTATATGAAATAGCGATGCAAGGGTGAGGCATTTTCGAGTGATGAATGTAGTAGATAAGAGTTGGTTATGAATTTGGTGAATTCGTTTACTAGGGCTTCTTTTGTAATTAAACCGTCTGACAATGTAATTTTTTGTAATTAATTAATCAAGGGCCGTAGGTAGGTTGTTGATTGATATTCAAAAATGTTCTTATAACGAATAATGCGTCCACCACATCTTCATGCTAACATTGCTAACGGCGAGTTACAAATTAAGACTGTCCTGGAGAGGTGTTCAGTGCTGAGCCGTGGTCAAATCCCATTTCCGATGATTGGATATCAAATTCTCTTGGGGTAGACTGCCTTAGATTGTGCTTTTTGACGGGTTTGTGAAATCTCACTTTACGCTTTCGATTTAGAAAATAAAATTTTTGAGACGTTTTCTTTATAAATTCCACTTTCGTACCTGACAGAAACCTGCTTTGCGATAACTATTAGAGAGAGTAGATGCTACCTAAAGAATGAACAGTGTTTTACAAATCTTCAAGCCTCCCAAGCGTTGTTCGCAGGTACGTTATAAAGAATAAAAATAAAAACTGTTTTGAGCATCTGCATGCATAGCGGAATTCCGTTCATACTTAATAGAAATATGAACATACATATATAGCCAATGTAAAAATACGGATAAGGAAGATGTATTCCAAATTTATTCCAAATGTAAAACTTTTTTTTTTCGGATTCGCATTACAAAACGAAACATGAAAGATACATGTGTAGATGGAGAGAGCTGAGAACAGTTACTATATATGCATACTTTCACATGCATAATATTCATTCCTCCTGCCACATCATCCTTCGCTTCACTCCATCCAACATCTTAATGCAAATGCAGACCGTCGAGAAGATGCACACACACACATTGATGTATAAAAAAGTCATACAATATCCCCGCAATTTTTCCTTCTTCTTCTTCTTCGCTTACATTCCATTGACCATTCACAAGATATTACGACTTACATCTCAATCTCAATATGTGTGCATAATAATGTTGCAAACATGACTTTCTTTCTGAATTGGAAACGGGGGGAAAATATGGGCACATATAGAAAAGCTCTCTCCGCACCAAACCACAGAATGACTTTCATGAATGCACCTACGGAAAGATGAACAAACCCCATTATATTATCTTTTCTCTGTAACTATAAAACCATATTTCCGCTTTCTCTCTTTCATCCTTTTTTCTCATTCCATGACTTTCACATAAAAAGCTTTAGCTTACAGTCACAACCATCATATCATCGTGCTGCTCGGGTGTGCAAGTGAAGCCTTCATGTGTGTGTGTAGCGCCTACCATTTCGCTCTCAGTGTTCCTTCATCACTTGTCATGTTTGTGGGTTGGGATGGGTGTTGGAGAAAAGTAATAGGGAGGCTACTTTGAGCATACATGGAATATTATGGAGCACATTATATTAGCCTAAACCGGAAGGTTTTACATGATACAGCCAAGAAAAAGTCATGCTTTTCTAAAATATTGGTATAGGTATGCTATGTGTTATCTTTTTCTCTTTCTCTTCACATTCCAGCCATTATAATATTTATATTTTTTTCTTCCAAGGAGGCTGCGTCTGTATATAGTCAACCATTTTTGCCAGTGCCACTTTTCAAGATATTAGAGCATATATGTAATTCAAAAAATGACTTACTTGAATTGTGACGTTTTTATGTTGGGGAGAAAGAAGGAGAAATAACAAGCCCCTGTTCTTTTTTATATCCCGTATATTATTAAGTGCATATCCCCATGTTTTGCTATCATTTGTTAAAAAGAAACAGAGAGAGAAAAGGAGGAGGAGAATGTGGAATGCAATGTTTTGTTACATGTTCCATGCGTGGTGGTGTGCTGGTGATAAACATGGTGAAAGGTTGAAAAGCCAGCCTTTTGCATCTTCACTCCTCTCCTCTCCAAAGAAGAAATGCCTTTCACCTTTGTGCTGGACCGCAAAAGAGAGGAGAGAAAACACCATATCCTGCATCCACGCAACGCACACGAGCACACGCACGCTGAAGACCAAACAACCGCCGTCATCTTTCTTTAATATTGGGATATCATTCATAAATCTCCCTTTTCAACAGTCTGAAATGCCCCCACATTTTGACATTAATGTCCCATTCTGTCGCTTCTATACATACATATTATATTGTACTCATATTCCGTTTTCTTTTCTTATTTCACAGTATTGTCAGTAACCAGAGAGGACTACCACTGTGGCTGCCATTATCCCTTCACAAGACGAAGTAGTAAAGGAGAAATACTTTCATGGGACTCTGATTGCCCAGAGGTAAGAAATAACGGAGAAGGAGGAAAAAGAAAGCAATAGATTATAAAATAGGGATAGAAATTGAGAGCAAAAGCGACGATGAAAAAATGGTGATATTGAAGATAGGCTGCATACGCTATTGGTGTTGTAAACTTCAAAAGGTTCATACTATTACCACGTACAAGTAATACTGCTACACCACACCAGCGCCTGGATATTATTATTATTATTGCTACGTTCAACTTTCACCCAATAAAAATTGCCTGCCAAAAAGAATAACATTTTTTTTTTCAACGAAGAAAAAAATCCGTTTTGAAAACTGTTTCAAACAGCTTGACAAACCATGAGCTGGCTTCAAACAGTGAGTGCGTATCAGTATGTCGTTGGGTGTCTCAAAGAATTTGGTAGAGAGACATTATTAGAAAGATAGTGGTTCCAAAAAGAAGATCTGCGTTATTTTTGTAATGGCACTAATAGCGGTGGCAGTATTGGGCTGATGTGGCTGCACAAATATGTGTCCTGAATAGAAAGCAATCTATTTAGGCAACCACCGTACAAAAAAGGTCCATTGAAGGTTGCTCCGATTTTTTTCTCTTTCTTTTCCTTTCAGAGTCAATTGGATCGGAATCCATATCGCTGTTGCTCAGAGAAAGGCTTATGTGTCAAATGTGAGAATGATATGACACCAAGACCAAGAAGTTTTTATGATGATCAAGCTAAACAAGGAAGGAAACAGCATACGATAACTGAACAAATAAATGATTCAAGCTTACTCCGCACAAGATGATGATGATGGTGCTGTGGAAAGGGAAAAACAATATGCTTTGTTCTTGTTGTCGTCAATTTCAATGATCGATATAGGAAAACAATTACAGAAAAAATGACTCGTTGGCGAGAATTGTTTTTACTATTGTTTTCGTTCCAGCAAGCGGTTTTACCAGTTGATCATTTTTTTGAGTACTACAGTTAGCAATGTTGATTCTATTATGTATGAATCTATATTCATTAAGATTGACTTTTAATTAAAATACGACAGTTGATTATTAAAGTGCTGACACTATATAGTAGTGAGTTCGTGCGAAAGAAAATGATGATGAGCTTCTGTCTATCAGAAATATTATGTGTGGGCATTATGAGAATATCCTAAATTCGTCAGCTCGTTTGGACTTTATTAAACTGCTTTTTACTAGCTACATTAATCATGCACCATACTCGTACTACCTTTTAAAGCAACCCTTTCTAGAGATTCCTATCATATAATATCATTAGTATTTCTTAATTAATTACTTTCGTGCATTCCGTAATGTAGCTGTTTCTCACATAAATTCATGCTAGTAATGTTCATCACCATCATGAAAATTCTAATTAATTAAAAGCAAACGTTTCAACTCAACAATTAGCTTATTAACCATACCCCTCGTTTTCATTTCCAGAACATGTTTTTTGAGGCAACCATGCACAAAGTGGGTCAAAGAACCAACAGCATCTACCTATTCCAAAATAATGTATACCTATAGCCTAGAACCTATATAATATACAGTTTTCATAAATGTATACAACCATTTCTCTTGCTATACATACCATTCAATTCATTCATTCAGCCAAACCACCCCGATCAAATGGAGTTGATTATACGAGGAGATAATGTAGCCCGAAATAGAGATTGCAGTTTGTGCTTGAGTTATTGTATATTCAGATTCCAAAATCTAAATTGTAATGCCGTCTCCGTTTTCATTCTCCCGTGCTCCTCCTCTTTCTTTGAGAGCACGGGTTCCGGAGAGAGTTTTATACACGTAATTTCACCAAGTTGAATCTAAAAATCTTTTTGCGAGCTTAGTTCTATATCAGCGAGAAAAGCTGTTTTTGTGCGTCTCTCTCTCTCTCTCTTTCTGTAGATTGTATGGAAGATCCAATCCATAACGTAAACGCGGTGTTCATTCATTCAAGACTTGGATTGAATGCATCCTTAGAAAATCCCAGTTTCCTTGTTCCTCAGTAATCCCAAAATTTATCAAGCGAAAATACTACTGAAAAAGCGAAGCATAAGAGACATGATTGCAATGAGAGGAGGAAAAAATACGTGGCTCTCCATCTGAATGAATTCAATTTCATGTGCTTTGCCCTAAACTTTGTAGCACCAGAATAATAATAGTGTTGTGTCACTTTATATCCGCACATGAACGAGAAAGACGTAAAAGGAGTATCCTATCGTCGGTAGGAAACTAAGCTGCTTGTGCTGGAGTGGGGAATACTGATAAACATATATAGGCAACAAATGCCCTAGCTCCATAACCATTTCATACCATGTTACTCATTTTGACTTAAGCAAATGATCTTTCCACCAACCAAGCAATACCAAAAGCAAACCGGCTTGTGTACACTGAATTGCTCTTTTAGTTTCTTATTTTTTTCTTCCTAATTCCTTTTCTTGAGTTACTTTTTTCTATCTGGTTTCGACTATACTTACACCATTATATATTACATAGTACATACATCGTCGTCTTACGAAAATCCGAATCGGAAGATATTTTTAGTTGTTTGCTCTCCAACTGCAGAGAGCGGAAGCTGTTGCAGAGCTTTCATGTATAGTAATAATATGTAGGTATACAACATTATATATCTTTCCATGTTCATCATCCATTTGTCTTGTAGTATGTACAGAGATATGTACCAAGCCAAAACTTAAAATGCAACTTACGTTGTACACTTTTAGTCAAATTTTACCTTTACCAATTCATTTGTAGACTATATGCGTGTAATTTTAATGCAAGTCCTCCAACACACTGTATAGTACTAAACCGTCGAATCCAACTTCCAGCATGTTGACTAAGCCCAATATTATTACGCGTTGAGGAAACGTTGTAGAATCTTCTTACATTATGTGTACCATTGTCGATTATGTCAAGTCAAGTCTTCCTGTGCTTGCCCCATCCACACATGCCGATTTTGGTATGCGAAGTACAGCCTGCACTTTGCTCTATCTAGAATCTGGTACAAGATAACGTGCACATAAAGAGATGAAGATGACATGGTGGAAAACTAAAAAAAAATACTTGTATGTTGGTCTCCTCATATAACCTAAGAACACATTCGTTGGTTGGTTGACATCGTCATACAATTTACCGACTACTACTTCTACTACTACTAGCACCAACTACCCGATTCTTCTCCGCCACTCGTGCTATTTTTTTTTTGAAAGAAAGTATTACTACTCCTGATCGACCTCATTGTGTATAAGAAGAAATCAGAAGGGAAATTGAAAATACATAACATTGCTGTATGCTACTGGTGGTGATCGGTTCACAACACAACCACAACTAGTTTTCATTATACATATTTTGTTCTCCTTGGCCAATTTCCTCCAATTGATTTCTGTTCTACTTTTTTTCTCTGATCCCCTAAAATATAAGGTCGTTGGTTATTTGGTGGTCACGGTCGAATGGACTGTGGGTAACTAACTTAAATCATCATGATTAGCTTCCTTCCAGTCATATTCCTGTAATTTCCATACATTTTAGTGACTCGACTGAACCCTCCTACGGAAGAAAGGTAGAGAGAAACGGAAAGTCTAACCGGTCGTCTTCCGTCCTCTTGTGATCGTTAACTTATTTAGGTAGCTTAACAATGTTATTCGTCTTCCACCTTTGAGAAAAAACTTTTTCCTAACGAGACTCATCTTCCATCATCAAAAAACAAGGGAGAAAGTATAAATTCAAAGTGAAATTTTCACAAAAAAAATATTCTAAAAAGGAACAGGGAAAATAAGGAGGGAAGCCAAGTTTTTTTGGTTCAATTTACTTAACTAATAGTTTCATAAGGAAAAAGTAAGGAAAGGGAAAAGTTTTCCCTGGTGTAAAGTACTGGTCATATATATAAAATAATAGTAAGTTTTGTGGTGAAGGTTTGGAACGAGAAGAAATGAACTTCATATACATAGATCCATATTATATTACACAAAGGGAGAGAAAAAGCCGGAGTAATTAGCGAGACAAAATGAAGCCTTTGGGGAATTTCTCACTGGTACCATTGGTGTTGTTATATCTAACAAAAGAGAAGAAAGAGAAAGTATTTATCAAAACCATCAGCTGAAACAGAGAAGAGAAAACAGAGTCGGTTTGTCTTCTGTTGGATGGATGGACAGAGAGGGAAGGGAGTAAAAGATAGGGAAAAGTGAATGCGGAAGAAGGTCGTCCCCTGAATATGAATATCTATGAATATGACTACTTCATTTCTTTTGGGTATTCTTTGTGATTTGTGAGTGAATGAAGACTGAGACTGGACCACATGCAGTGAACCAAACAATATCTTAGTTTTTGACTGAGGAAAAAGAATAGGATGAAGACAAGGGAAGAGCACATTACATGCATAACAAATGCTTGTTTCTGAACAGAAATGAAAATGAAATGTATGAATGAGCCCGTATTTTCCCATTATTACTATACATATAATATGCAGGGTAGTGAGTTATAAAGAAAATTTCCTTTTTGCTCTTCTTCTTCTTCGGTAGTCTAGTCTTTCTTCTCAGCAAAAGGAAGCAATGGGAGTGTAATACACAGTTTTGACTAAAACTTGACACTGCTGCTAGCTGCCAGTATAGTTTTCTCCTTTTTTGTGACTATATTTTCAGCTATCAGTTTCGTTTCGCGAGTTATAAAACTTGTCTTCTAAACTGATTTTTTTTGCTATATGCACAGGAAGTAAAGACATCACGAGGGAGAAAGGGGGAAGTGAATGAAGTGAAGCTTTCTCAAGTAATTTGTAAAGTTGTGGACTTGAGATAAAAAATAATAAATGAAGAAATCATCTCCAGCGACTTAAAACTTTTGTCCTACTAGTATACGCTACTTCCAGCACTCTGTACAAGATACACATTTCTGTTTCGCTTCTGGTGGCTGCCATAAGCACTGCAAAAAAAGATAGAGAGACGGACTCAGTCACCATCCCCTCTTTTCCATACCCTATATCACATCACAACCACGTAGTTGCATAACTGGCAACGGCGTGCTGAGATTTTTAGTGGAAATCTTTGTTTCGGATCTTGTTTTCGTATGCACAAAAACTACTTTTCAACCACCACGCTACCACGAGTTTACATTCATAATATATATATATGTGTTTATATATGTATATAGAAAGGCTGCTAAAAACCAAAAAGTTATGCATGGACATTTCTCAAAGTTGATATTTTGGCGTGTGTGTGTTGTTGTTCTAGTTCAAAATTGTTTTATGTTTGGTAGACTACACACGACCATGCAATTTTAATATTGTTAACAACAAACAATAGAAGATATAGGGTTTCTATATATTTCCATCGTATTTATATTTCACCATCACATCATCATCTCTCTTTCTTCAACAAAATTTTACTCTTCTCTCTCTCTCTCTCTCCAGCCTCCTACTACTCAACTCGACTCACAAGCCAAAACCAAACAGAGAAGAATTTAAAGTGTGAAACCATACATAACATCACCGACCAACCGAAGAAGGGAAAGAATCATAAGTAAAAGTAAAGAAAGTTGGGTAAACAAGAAGTGGAAACGAGAGAAGAAGAAGAAAAAATCAACGTTCGTCGTGTGCGCCCGTTTGTGTGTGCCCTTCCATCCACTTTTTTATCAACATGGCCAACAAAGGAAAATGCCAAGTTTGTCCAAAATTTTCCGAGTCTCGATGTAGTTGGTGCAAGCTGGTATTTTATTGCTCTAAAGAGCACCAAAAGCAAGATTGGCCACATCATAAAGAAACTTGTACGAAAAAAAAGTATCGGGTAAGTTTATATATTGTTGTTTGTGAATAAAGTTAACTTCATTTCTGATTTTCTCCCCACACCGACCCCACATGTGTGTTTGTCTGCTCGTTTGGAGTTTGCAGCTCACACTCAATTTTAAATTACCTACGCATATGTACATTATCTCTAATATTCACTTTCTTTCTTGTCTGTATAATAATATATATGCTGGTTGCCACTTGTATTACTCCCATGCATTTTATTACAAAAATTTGTAACTCAAGTATTTGCTAGTACACAACTAGTGAGCCCAACTCGAGCTCATACTATGCTCCTCGTTTGTATTAAAAGTGTTTTTCTAAAAAAATAAGGAGAAAGTTAACAAGTCATAGTTAAATGGGGCTCTGAGCCAGTTTTCATTTGGGTTCGGTTCCGACTAGTATTCTTTCACAGTCTCCTTTCTCCTCATTCCTTCCCATTCCACTTTCATTCTTGTTAAAGTAAATGTCCGAAAATGATGGAAGAAAATAAAAGGGCGAGGGGAAAAGTTTTATTTTATGCAACACACACACACATGAGTACTGATACTGATACACTGATCGACTGATAGAAGAAACCTATAGTCACATTTTTCACAATATCAGCGAAGCAGCATATGATTGTTATTATTATGCGAAACACTTGACTTCTTTTTTCATATGTGAATTTATATGAAAAATGCCTGGCAAAAAAATGAAACCCGCAAATATGGAGTAGGTACATATTTAGTCCCAAGATGTTGTTTCCTCCTTCCAACGTCCCATATTTTGTAATACCTTCTTTTTTATGCTTCCATCCTATCCACGGCATTTGTCCTTCTGCAGTTGATGGCAAAAATGTCGAATACGCCCAAAAGCTGTGTCTACAATGAAGTGTTTAGTTTCCAAGAACGAATATACATAGATATGGCTTTGGAAACCTTCTCTGTTTAGCGAAACCAAAAAAAAGCATTCTCATCTCGGATGTCATATAAAAATGTGTGAAAATAACCAGAAGAAAAGTATAAGGAGAAAAGTGAGAATTTTTATGATAATGTTTCTATCGATTATTCATATTTCCATCTAACAAGTTGGGATCTCCAGAAGGTATTTCCATGTGTGTACTCATCTTCCCATCCATATATAGGAGGCTCCCGTATTTTTTAACGAAACGCCAACCAAAATAAGCCTCCCATCACCCATCTCTAGCTAGGCAAAGTGTGAAATATCCCAGCCACAATGTGAAAAAAGTTATCATAAAAATGTTCCATACAGAGATATATACGCAATGACACAGACTCGCACCACATCAAAGAGATTCCGTGATGTTGATAGAGAGAGAGAGAAGAAAAAAAGATGTGTGAATGCATTATCATCTTAAATAAATACTTTGCGTGTACATGCATATTACAGAGCCTTTTTTTGCTATAAGCATATAGAATGTAATGTAAATTTTTGGAAATGTACAAGGACCGAAAAGTTTTAGGTATCATCATCACATCACAACCATCACCATCATGATGATCATGACTGACTATATAGTACTATATGTAGAAGCTGAGCAAATCGTTTAGCTTGCTTCAATTTGAGTTTGCACTTTCTCCTGGGGAAAAAAAGTATGCTTTAAAAGGGATTGGAGAGAGAGAGAAGGGAGAAATGTTGCCTTTCTTCCATTTATTTTATGCGGTATAAAATCAGATTTTTATACGCTCCGAATGCAATCGAGACGGAGATGTGTAGCACCAGCTAGAAGTAATGTGTATTTGAAGTAGTAAAAGTAAGAAAACTAAACGGTGGTGGTTGTAACAAGTAAGTAGTAGGCGGTAATAAGGTCTGCGAAGGGAGAAAGGAGACATAAGGCGCAGGCCAGGCCAAGCCACGGACCCGCTGACCCTAAATTTTTTGCCTTTTTTTACTGACAAATACGTACATTTTTTGTGGTCGTGGCTCTTTTCATTGTTTGCTAGGAGAGGAGAGAGTAAGTAAAGTAGTTTTTCCTTTATTTCTGATTTTCAGTTGGAAGAAAATGAGGAGCTGGGTCGACATTTGGTTGCAACCGAAGACATCAAACCGGATCTCATTCTCCTCAAAGATAAACCTCTGGTTCTCTCCTATAAAGTGGACACTTTGGAATACACTCGGAACCGAATCTGTGTTGGCTGCTACAAGGAAATTCCCATAGAGCCGAGGGAGCTCAGAAAAAAAGCAAAGAGTGGAGGACACAAAGTGGACAAAAAACAGGGGAGCGGACTACAATCTGGGAATAATGAGGATAATGACGAGGAGAAAGATGATAATGATGAGGAATCATCTTCTTCAGAGGATGATGCCGACGACGACGAGGATGATGATGATGATGAGTCTGATGATAGCGACGACGAGGATAATGATGATGATGAGCCAGAGAAAGTTTGTTTAAGCTGTCACTTGCCCGTTTGCTCTGCACCATGTTCATCTCAATATTTTCATAAAAACTTTGAATGTAAACTTCTCCGTGAGGCTGCTGCCTCCCGTCATCACCAGCAACAACTGCAGCAAAACTCGGCATCATCATCAGCATCAACATCAACACCACTTGCTCTCCCAGAACCCGGAGTGAAAACCCAAAATCCTGGTAAGAAAGCAGGAGCAACATCAGTTTCATCGTTGTCCTCTCCTGTGTCCCTGTTGGAAAGCAACAGCAGCAGCAGTAATCAAGAGCCCATGTCCCTTGGCACCACTTGTATCAACACGAGTTGTTCTCGTAGCAGCACTAATAGAACTACCAGCATCAGCAATGGGATTAGAGAAGCTCTGTTGCGTAATCTTCTTTACTTCCGTTGCCTCCTTCTAAAGCATGTAAATGAGGGTCATTGGAATGAGCTCATCTCCCTCCAGTCGAATGAGGAGAGTCGAAATGATGTCACAAGTTTGGAGAAGACTACTCGCATCCACACATTAATCAAAAAGACCTTGGCTGAGATTAATCATCCAACCGTGAACCAGGTCTTTAAGCCGGACCTCCACAAACTGATTGGCATTATCGAAATTAATGCGGTGAATATAAGTGTTTCCCAAAATGTTGAAGTAAGTGGAATCTTTCCAAATTTTTCCATGATGGAGCATAGCTGTATTCCCTCCGTCAAGTATTATCTTGTTCCGTGCTCATCAGAGAAGAAGAATAAGACATCAACATTTTTTGAGCTTTACTGTCGCTCAGCCGTCAAGCTCAAAAGTGGAGATCATCTTTCCGTCGCGTACACTAATGCAATGTGGAACACGGAGAAAAGGAGAGAGTTTCTCAAGAAAGAAAAGCACTTTTGGTGTGACTGCGTTAGATGTACGTAATATGTAAAAAGGCTGAAAAGCTTGTTTGTCCTTGTATATAGTTTTCCTTTTCACTCCACTCCAACCCAACCACTTTCTCTCTCTCTCTCTCTCTCTCTCTGGAGTGTATGTTACGTAAGATTGCATTTGTATATGTATATTTTATTTTGATGTTTTTCATGTAGGTAAAGATCCTTGGGAGTTGGGATCTAACTTTTCCACAATCCTTTGCCCATTACAAGAATGCAAAGCGGCTTCCGTTCCTGTATTAAAAAATCCAACTGGAGGCGGAGCAGCAGGAGCAACCAATTCTCATGAAATTCAGTGGAAATGTACAGCTGCCAAATGTGAAAAGACGTGTGCCGCTTGGCAAGTGAAGAAGGTTGATACCAAGTTTTGTGAAATGGTTGGGAAGACTAAACCCTCAATTGAGAGTTATAAGGAGTGTTTGGCGAAAATGGAGGAACTTGTTCATCCTGACTATTATTTATGCTGCATTGTCACACACTCACTTATTCAAATGTATGGACATGACACTGCCTCCGTCCATGACAAGGCGCTACTTGAGGAGAAAATTGCTCTTTGCAACAAGTTGCTTGCCATGATAAAAAAGCTGGATCCGGGCCTGGCAGTTCTAAATATTTATGCTTCTGTTGTCTTCTACGAGATGCACTCTGCCATACTTGCTTTGGTATGTGAACAACAACTTACTTTATTACATAACATGCTTTTGATAAAAATGCATGCATAAAATCACCAAAATATGTGGTTTCGTGGTGCAGTCACTTGACAAAAAGTATCAAACAAAAAACATACATTTACATATAACTTTCTCTCGTTTCAGGGTGGAGCGGAAGTCGATGAGGATTATCACATCTTGAGAAACAACCCGGAAACTGTTAATTTGGCTAAAGTTTACCTACAAAAATGCATTGAATGCTTCAAGTATGAGTTTTTAGAGCTACCGGAAAACAAACTGAAAGTTTTGGCAGCAAAGAAAATGGAGTACTTGAATCTGGTAATGAATAGTAAACGACAATAGTCTGCAATCAAAGTCTGGAATTGACAATAAGGAAAAAGTAATGACTCTAGGATAACTCTTATGTATCTTATGAATATGTATGATAATTCGTATGTATATTCATGTATGCATGAATACATACATGTATTACTTTTGAAGTTGGAAATAAGTGCCTTGAAGTTTTAATAAGCATTGTATAATCAATAAACAAAACTCGTCATAATCGAACTGTAGTTTATTGAACGTTTTGGAAATTAGAGAACTGCTCTTCGTGCATTACTACTACTTTTTATTATTACAACTATAAATTCATAAATACTTAACGTAACGGTGCGATAAAAACGAAAAATGCATCTTTGAAACTTTAAGCATCCAAAAATTCCCAATCCAGCTCAGAACTCTCTTGCAGAATGGAGCTCATTCGACCCAACGAATCGTTTAGGCTTTTCAGAGTCCCTTCAGCTCTGTCAAGTGAAGAGAACCGTTGTTGTAATAAAAACATTGACACCGCTTTTATATTATAACTTTAATATTATGATTGTTTGTTTAACATACTCTGATTTGATTATAAGGGACTCTTCCATCAACTTGGCAATTGGAGGAGAAGGACAAAGGCGGTTCAATGGGCTGTTAAGACTCCTTGCCATCAACAGCCCTTTCGCTTGGGTGGATTTGGCCATTGGAGAGGAAGACACGGAGGCTGATTTACTCATAACTTTTGAGTCCTTTTCTGGGCATCCACCTCCTGCAACTGAGTTAGGATTTGTTTGCCCTACTGCATTTAGTTGACGCTTAGAGCTACTTGGCCGTCTTTGATCTAGTCCGTTAGACTGGTCCCCAAGTAATCCGAGCATTCTTGAATGTGTCTTATATCTACTTTCCATAACTTCTGCGGTAATTGCATTGAGCTTGTCGACTACTGAACGAAGGTTTTCAACCAGTTTGTGGTCGTTTCTAACTTTATCTAATTGAGCCCTAGTAGTATTACAATAAGAAACTTGTGGTAAACATATCAAAAAGTAATTTCGTGAATGAAAGCATGTCCTTTTCAAACATATATTTTTAAAAACTCACGTCACGTTGTGGGTAATTGATTCAGCAGTTTGATCCCTTTGAACGACGAATTGGCACACGTTTGTGACTAGAGCTTCACTATGAGCTCCTCCTATACTTCCATCTGATGATTTACCCTCATCGTAATGTCTCAGTATAGTATAGTATCTGGGAATGATTAAGAGGTTTGGGATTTATAAAGAATAGATGCTTATGTAAGAGGACAAATTTTTTGCCTTGTAATTATTAATTCAATACATTTCTTCAAGTTGGGACTCTGATACCGGTTTTAAAACAACCGTTTCACACCAATCATCCAAACATCCACAGTAATATGCCCTCAACGTTTCCATTTCGGACTTCCAAAAGGCGATTCCAGAACCTGCTGGATCCTCTTGGTGCTTCTTGGCTTTCTTTTCTAGATCCACGAGTTGACCCTCAAGTTCTAGAATTTTTTCAAGGCACGCTCCTGCTTTGTCTATACTACTTTGAAGGTTCCTCAACTCAACCACATATTTTGAATTTATCCAGGCCCTGTAGATGTTGATAAATTATCATATTTGCTCATGTAGCTCATGTCAGTGTTGTATATATAGTTATTGAGTGGTGTCTCTTACTTGAGTGCAGCAGAAGCTCTTTTTAGCGTCTCAATTTTTCCTAACTCTGCCTTTACGAAATAAACAGCAGACGCCCATGTTACCCGGAGCACGTTGGGGTCTTTGATCGTTTGCCAGGATGTCAGAAATGAATTTACACTTTTTGGCATCTTCAAACGTTGACGGATAAGTTCGGGTGAGCGAGGAATTAAGTATAAATCTGTTAACTACACCACAGATATTTTAAAGGCAGTTAGAAATTTTAACAACTTGCTTGATAATGTTCTTTCATTGTCTGTGGTTTTTGTGTAAGTTATTTACCTCGACAAATTTCAATGCTAAATCATCCTTCGTGACTTCCACTCCATCATTCGTGAGAATTAACTGATTGTCAGTAGCTAATCCAGTGTCTCGAGCAATCAACTGCTGAATATCTGACATTTTTGTGGACTTTCCAATTGCGAATCCCAAGCGTTTTGAAATAGTTCTTACATGTAGAACTTTTGTACTCAAAATATTTGACAGCATTTGCAATCCTACAACAGGCATGCAAGGTGATGGAGAGCGACTTTCTGCTTCCTCTGGAGCAGAAAGTTTCTTGCCTCGACGAGCAGGATCCAATTGCAACATTGTTCGAAGCCATGTTTCAATGCACTGTTTAAATAAACTATAGAGAATACAAAAATGAAGACATTTAAAGAGTCGGCAAAAACTAGATGATGAATGTGCTTTTACGTTAAAAAAAACTTTTGAAAATCTCAAAAAAATTTTAAGCACAGAATTGAAAATACTCACTCGGTACAATGTGTGTAGAACGGTATTGTTTTGGAAAATTCAATTTCCCTGTTTTCTTTGCGATAAATACAAATAGCATCTCTTGGCTTTTCCTCAACAAGTGGTAACCTAACGTCATACAATATGGTTAAATTAGTTGAGTAAGTAATTACTCTTGAAACTAGTTTTTTTCTTCTTCTAGAACTAAGCTTTACGAACCATTGTGACGGTGACTCTCCATGTAGAAATGGTCGCATTCCGACCAAAACTTCAAACGCAATTAGTCCAAAGCTCCAATAATCAACAGTTTTGTCATACCTAGACAGAATTATTGTATCAAACCATGTACGTACTTGACATTTACTTTTTTGAAATTTTTGAAATACATTTTTCCAAGATAAATTTCGGGAGCCAGATATTGAAGGGTGCCAACGACGGTGGAACATAAATTGGAGCTGTTCGAAAGGTCTTTGGCAAAACCCAAATCGCTCAACTTGTATACAACCTATATTATTTTAATACAAAAAAGAAATGAAACACAAATTTATCCATCAAATCAAATGACAAGTAACGAGCAAGAGAACAAGTATCCTACATTATTTCCGGTATCAATAAAAGATCAAAATGTTTCTGGCTTGGAGATCGCGAATTATGCTCTTGATGGAGGTACTGGATTGCTTGTAAGAATTGATTTAAAAAGTTGCGACTCCTTTCGCCAGCTCCACGGTGGATTCTGGTCGTTTCAAAAGTCTTCTTAAATCACCACCTGAACAATACTCCATACATAATAAGGGCAGTCCTTGTGCCTGACTGGTTGTAAGATCACTTCCAACATCTTTTTGCAGAAAATCTGGAGGAACTGGTATAGTGGACCTGTACAAGTACATAAGATAATGGTTAGAAATCCGACCCTTGTAAAACTTCAATGATCACGGAACTAACTCAACTTACACAACAAACTGGCAGTCAATAGAGTTGTACATCATATCCACCTCTTTTTGCCACCGTTTCTGCATTTCCGTATTTAATTTATCGTTGGGTTGAACTGCAGAACGGATCTCAAATCTCTTGATGGCTAAAGGAACAACATTTTACAAAACCATCATCCCTCAAAACCAAATTGAGCTACATTTTATTAACAAGTGTGCTTAAATTTACCAGCAAAGCTTCCATTTTTCGAATTCTTCCACAGTCCCACGGATCCAAAGCTTCCCCGACCCAACAGTTTCTGACATTTCCAGTCCCCAATTTGTTTCCCTTGCTCCATTTCAGTGTATATTAAATTTCTCAATCTGAAATCGTATATATGAAACTAACATTCACTAACTAGTCAACCTATTATTGATATAACCTAAAATGAGGTTATCAAACTTACAAATTTTGGTTGTGATTGTCCAGTTGAATTTATTCTTCACTTTATTTTATTTCCTTTCTCCCAACCCATAAAAAGGCAACTGTCTAAAATCTTAAAAGTCCTTAAAAACATGTAAAATGTAAAAAGGTCTACACTGTCCTAAATTCTAACTAATGAACATCCGAATCAATCCACATCCAGTTAGGTACCAGATTTTCCCTTCATCCGCGTCTTAAAGGTCTTCACTAGCTATAAAACTTTGCTTCAAGTTTCCATATTTCACGACACCGTTTGAAACCCTTTCATATCATCCATATACATCCATAAACTCAGAAAATGATAACGAGTTTACTCTAACGAGAAATACGACTAAAATTATTTAGGACAAACGTTGCCCCAAAGATGTTTTTACACCGGCTATCAATAGAAAACAGATCCGAAATTTTGCATGGTATGGTATTCCTCTGTATATTTATATAGCACCGATTTTGCAAACTCCGAAACACTGAATTTTGTACCAAGATGAGTATGAGATCTTTTGAAAAAAAACGTATAAAAACTACCACACGTTTTAGTACTCAAGTGATGATTAAGCAAAGTATGGACTAGTATGCACCTAAAAGAGCAGACATTATAAGTATGGAAGTTTTTAACTAGTTAGCATTATCCGTGTCCCAGTTACATATATGATATACATATACCCAAATGTTTTTGTTTTGACTGTACTACACATAAAATCATCGTGTTGTAGATACGATACACATGCATAAAAAAGTGCCTGCAATAAGACGCATTTATCCATACTGCACTGTTTACAACATCTGATCCTTTGTAGCCAGCGGTGCGGTAGGTAATATGCGTAACGTTGTATAGTACTTTGTGCCTCAGAGCCTCGTAATAAGGCGTCTCATGCTTGTGGTTCCAATTCATTCAACTTTTATTTTTGGGAAACTAGTTAACATGAATTAACTATGTATATGTAGTATATTTATATAAGATCGCATACTATTATCTTGATCCTCTATCTAAATGCACTCTTTAAAACTAGAGCACTAAATGAATGAAAGCTTTGTAATTCATTAATTCACATGCAGACTGCAGACGTATCAGCAGCTTAGGTGATGGAGCGCTTGTAACTTGCAACTCCAATCCATGTAGGTTAAGTGTTAAGTATACATTTGCAAATGCAACTAATAAAAACCAATGATAAAGATAGGGCAATCATGGGGTAATATGATACTTACTTAATATTGCTAAATGGGGATTTTCTAGAGTAATTAATTATGTGACTTCAAACGTTGATCTTAGGAATGGCAAAGTTTAAAACTATACCTTTTAATAAATCTTTCTTAATCTGTTTCAAACCAGATAAAGGAAAGTAGTTCTATGTATTTTATGAATGTATCCGGATGCCCCGGGCTCATAAGCTTTGGTGACTCATAAAATTCCATTTACTGTATATTGGCGATAAGCAAACGTAGTAAGATTAGAAAATGGGATGGTTTTTTGACGTTTCAATGAAGTCATCTCATCTCATGAAATGTAAATACGGGTAAGACGGAAATACCCATATAAGCCATATTTCAAATATGCTGAGAATGAGCTTAGTTTATCTGTCGAATTGTGAAAGTTTTCTCACGATAAAACAATCGTGAATCGGGTTTAACCTATAAGCTATGAGGCAGTACTTTCATGGCAAAAATGCATATTATAGAAATGACCGTCAGCAGCTAACAATCAAGACAAATGTTCCGATTTGTCAGTCAGTGCAACGTCAAACCTGCTTAGTTCTGTTGTGACTCCTTTAGTCTTCAGTCAAAGCAAAGCAATGGTACTTTCAAATTCAGTCCAAGTTTAAAGAATATTTTAAACCAAAAAATTTAAATGGGCGCTACGGTATTCTTGTGTATCGTTCTCTTTTTCATCCTATTGGATGCCTATATGTTTATCATCATTCTTTTAAGGTTTTGGCTGTGGTATAATTAAACATTTTTGTAATTATCTTGTTAGTAAAACTAAGCCCAGTGTAAATGAAGTAGATCATCAATCAAGGAACATATTTTCATTTCATATTCCGCAAATGGGTTTATTTTCCATTTCTACCAAAATATGTATTTCACAGTATTGACCTCTACTTATACTATACGATATTTGTAAGTTTACATGCGTGTTTGTTTAATAAGTATCAGTGCGAAACTACATCGTCTCTCCTTCCCCGTAGCTGTCACTAAACATTGATTTGTTCCAGATATTTTTGTCTATATAATAATATTACATTATTATATTATATTATTTTCCCCTTTTAATAATCTTTGTTTTCTCTACAAAACTACTTTTTAGTTAATACAATTTGTTAAATACTTACTACATATTTTACTACCACGTAATATGTTTAATACAATCTTTCAGTGATTTGTCAATTTTTCACTACACGTAATATACCGAGTCTCTGTCTATAGTCCGTTTTTTACGTTTATAAAGATCGAAACACGTGCGAAGACAACTTGACTTATTATCCTGTGTTACGCTTTATTTGCATTTAATAGACGTGCTCAATCACAAATTTGACCGGCTCTTTATTAAGTTACACCTAAAATTTGATTGCTTTAAGACCGTGAGAGATTTCCCGGACCTTTTCCACTATAAGGGTCGTTGTATTGTAAACTTTTATATGAATGTAAATTTTTCGGCAGATATAGAAACTTGGTCGATTGTTCAAGACAGTTTTTGTAATGTAATACTTTAGGTTGCGAATAACTTTTCCATCAATTTTTGTGAAATTTGTAATTAACACCCTTATGAATGCTTCGAAGAGTAATTAGTAAATGAGATTTCGGTATGGAGTCGACAGTACAATTATTAAAACAATCTGTCATGCAAGTAATAATTTGATTGTTCTAGTAGATTGACCTTTTTCATGCATAGAGGTAAATATATAGCCTCCTAAAAAAACTCAAAATTTCTTGTACTTCCGTTATGTCTGATCGCCTTGATAAGTTTCAATGCGTAAGTAAATGTGGTTGGTGATTGTATCAGTTAGTGCAGGCAAAAAAAAGTCTCAAATGTTCGAAAACTCGTATATAATGAAAAACTGTGTAAGAACATGTAGCACGTAGATGATAAGAAAGTATACATTTTTAAAAAGCACCATACTGGCCAGTCTGCATTTTAGATCTGGTTGCACTTTGTTTTATAATATTCTTTGTTGGTTTTGTACGTAATACGTGTGTTCATGAATTCGGGAAGGTGAGAGAAAACAAAATATATAAGTTTGCAGTGTGAAAAGTAAATCGATTGGATTATTGATGAACGAAAGTAAAAAATACAGATAAATTATATGTGTGGTTTTATAATGTTGACTAGAAACTACTAACTCCCATAGCACTGCGAAACCACTCGAATGACACCCAAAATGTTAGTGACCAGGGACCTAAACGCATCCAAATTGGTAGAAATCCTTTATAGAGAGCAAGGAATCCTTCGTTTTGGATCGTTTTCCGGAGACAGTCTATCGAACTTTTGTAATAGAGACCCTTTCCGTCCTTGGTTGGTTGGTTCATTACTCTTGTTTTGACGACATCGGCTGGCGTTCCCATCACTGTTGCAGTAAAACCGGCCATCAAACTGGAAATTTGAAGAAATATATGGATTAAATCGTGGTCATGTTTGAGGGTTCTTGTAAAAGTGTCTCAATGAATGTTCCCCTTAATTAATTACCTTGAAAGTACATGAAGGCCAGTACCATCCGTCATGGTTGTGTTTTGAAGAAGGAACCGCTTTGCTGAATCGTATGTTGTCAAATCACCTAGGTTAACTAAAGCTCCGCGTTGCACGTTGGGAGCCCAACCTCTCCAAAGACCTTTGATACCAGCCTCCTTCCAGATTTTAGTGAGAGCTTCAAAAACACCTTTCACTCTCGGAGGTTTCCCTTCCAAACGCAGACGTCCTTCCATCTGCAACTGTACTTTCACCAGGTCCATTGGATTTGCGGTGAATTGGGCTATGCCACCTACAATGAACCCACACATTGCTGCCTGAAATAATTTCAAAACATATTTTACTGCAGGTGGCACATTCAATACAGTGATATAGTACATTAATCTGATTAATCTTAAGTTGAAAGCATAACTTGAAGTATTTGTAGTGGCAGAATAAAAGTATAATCCCTATCAATATGAATGGTATTACATACTGAAGCTCATTTAAAACATCTGCTTTCAGATTTATCAATGTCTAGCAATTGAAAAACCAAAAGTCATTAAATCCCATTGCATGGTGTTTTATTAATTTCTTGCAAAACCTCTTATTCTTGATGACTTTTAGCTAAAGGTGGCGTTGAAAAACTGAGAAATACAAGTCGACTTCACCATCAAATTGTTGCATAATACTTGAATTGGAACTGAGGTTTTTTTCATATGAAAATCAAAATTTTGTATATATACTTCCTTCATACACTGCAAAAGATTGCATAATAACATACCTTATAAACAGGAAAGGATCCATCAGGCTCTCTGCCAAAAATGTCATCTCTTAGCTTTTCATAGAGTGCCATTCTAATTCCTGAGTAAATGACATGACGGTACAAAGCAGGAGAAAGGCCAGACCAAAGATTTGGCAGTCCTTCATTTTGAACAATGCCCAATCCAGTCTTCAACATTCCCTGTCGTGGCTGTAAACCGTCTATTGTCACTTTTTTTAGTTCCCCAGCGATTTGCATTCTTGTCTTTGTAACATCTAACGGATATGTCACTGGAGAACAAGAAAATCAAATTTTACAATGAATCGAGTCACTTAACACGGCATTGCATTTGCATTTGTTGTTTGTGACAAATACCTGTTTCTGCACATGCTGCAGCAGCAAACGCGATGCAATACTTCAATGCAAAATTTCGACTCCATGAGGGTGCCTGATCCTCAATCTTCTTATCTTGTACCAAGAGAATAACCATTTTGGAGAAACTCATATTATTCAATAACTGAGAAGATTTTCGTGTGCTTAGCACAACGCAACATAAATATAACTATAACTCAAGTTTATAATATATAACTTTTTCGTTTGTCTGTTAAAGTGACTAGCATGACAGTCCTAAGACACATATTTTTTGAGCGAAAACAATATGACTTTTTCTATTGTACTCCAACTTCCTTGTATTATTATCCAACGCATTGATGTTCTCCTTAAGTACCCCAGTATCAGCGTCTGCACCAGTTGCGAATGTAACTAAACTCGCAAACGGAGAATCTCTCGCGACCAACTTTTGCGTGAGGAGAACAAGCACCCGTTTGAAAATCAAAAAGTGATGATTGATGAACAATAAGAAGGACACATAAGAAGACAGTAAAGATGATGCTGATACAATAAAGATGGATGATATTAGTACAAATAGTAATTCTCTCTGATTAGTAATAGTAATCTTTTGGGCCTCTGGAACGGCTCGCATAATGACACAATTTCGTTTTATTGCTCTTATATTCTAATTTCCTTAATGCAGGTTTGCTCTACAGGAAAATGTGTTATATGAAATGAGCTTCAGACAACCAACCATGCCACCAAGATGCGAATCAAGATGACAAAGTTCAATAACTGAACGAGCCGATCTCTACATTGTAATTGGGATCGTGTCGTAGTCGTGTCGTGACTGTGACTTTAGCGATCACAAGTAGCGAACAAGTTAATGTACAAAGTCTACTTTTAGAGCTTTAATACCAAATGAAATGAGATGCAGCTCAGTTAAGCAGTAGTACTAGTAATACATGAGTTTCTTATGAAACCTCTAGACAAAATCAAAATGAACTTTGCTGCGGCTGCAACTTGCTTTTTACTCAGTTAACCTAACCTGACCACTACCTATCCTAAAATTACAATGAAGGAAGAAAACAATATCTACATTGAATTATAATAATACTTAACAGATAATACGTTTTGGATTTTTATGAACATTATGTAGATTGTGTGTGATGGAGCTCCATTGAGAGCTCCAAGGCTACTTCTTGGCTTTGGCAAGAGATTCAGCAGACGTAGTAAACTAATGGGACTCTCTCATTCACCCAAAACATCATGAGTACATATTCCGTAGTACGTTCACATTTCCCTATATGTATCTCTTAGCATATGGACTGGGCTGGCATGAGGAAGAGCAAAAACATTACAAAAAATTTCCATGCAAGTGTCTCATCTGTGTGCGTTGCAAAGCATAACAATAACAATATCCTATCTCCGTCTCTCCACCAAACATGAAACGAAACGCTATATTCAGGTCTTCTTCTGTCTGAGGTAATATCTGGTTCTAGTTGCAGTTTGCCTTGGGTTCTCTTTGCCACACGCCACATTGCAATCACTTAATAGAAAAAGAAGAGTGAGTGAGTTTTAGCTTTCGTTTAGGTACGAATCAAACGCAGCAAAAAGATTCATATATTATACCCATTATAAGTTTGTGTGGGCAGAAGCAAACTGTATGCCATAGCACCTAATAACGTGTATAACATGTGTGTCTGCTTATAGTAGTACTTACTTACTACTAACACCAAAACCAAAGAGATTAAACTGAATGTGAAATGTCCCGTTTTTCCTCTCTCTCGCAGTCTATGTAATAATGGGAGTGTGTGTGAAGTCAATGCAGAAGAACAGAGATAGCTTTGTTGTTATGCTCTAAAGTACATTCACGTTAGATCAAAGTCCACTTTCCGACTTTCCCTTCCTTTGCGATTTTCCTAGCCTAGCCAGTTTTTCCTGATGCATGAATTCATGTTCTCTCATACAACAGGGAATTCAACTTGAACCCAAACCAAACGAAGGATGAATGTTATTACTCTCGTTAACTGAACCTACGTCATTCTCGACATTACCACATTAGGTGAATCATATATCAACACAGAATCTATACTAATTTTACCCGTTCTTCCTTTTTAAGTTATTGGCTAAATGCTTCATTGCTTCATTGATTTAATTTGGATGATGCTCTGATGATCTTTTCCTCTGACGAACAAGACGCAATTACTTGCAAAGATCGAGATGCAATACAATTGAAGCAATCATATTGCCAAAATTGCGTTGTGGGATGTATTGCATAAGGTGATGTCGATGTTTGGGAAAATGAAATGTTGAGAATGTTCCAAGAGGAAAGGCCATGTAATGTTGATGATAATGATGGTGTGTGGCAAATCACATGTGTGCCAACTCGTTTTCCGATCAAAAAGCATGTTTTGGGAACTCGCATGGGCAGACCACATGCATGCATACTTGTTTTAATGTCGTTATCCTTATCAAACGGGAAGACGATCGGAAACTTTATGAAACATGACGGCTGAAGGTGACACTATCTGATCTATTCCAGTTCCTTTAGGTGCCTTTTAAGTAACTTATACCGATTATTTATCGTATCCATCCTTAATGATGACACATGGCTGAAAAGGTAGATCGTAAAAAATGCATATGTGAGTGATGATTTTTTCAAGTGGAATTGAAAGGAGAATCAAGATTTTCCGGAGAATGTGCTGCATTATGCATAAAGCTGAAATTAGGTTTTCCATGAATCGGCAAATACAATTTCCTTCTGGGCTGTCTCGTGATAAATCTGACATTGAATGCGACAAGACGAGTGACTAGTAAACAACCTTTAACATAATCCAAGAAAATATATTCGCTTGCAACGCGTAAAGCTCTGCAAGTTGATTTTTGTCCATATGGTAAAAGCTGAGATATTTAGATTTAGAGAAGCATGCAATGCTAAAGAAGAATTCAAAAACGGATGGGATGACATTCATTTTCATTTTTTACAGTCTGGCTCTGCTGACGCTAAGTAAGGTAGAGCATTTGGTTTAGAATTTTGTCTAAACGTCATTCGCTAGACCACATATAACACTTATGAAATGAAAATAATATATTTATAAACATTGAACGTGTATTCGGCAAGAGTTTCCACACGATGTGTATTGCCAAAATAACTGAAGGTGACATACTGTACAGAAGAGACTCAAAAACATTCTATTCATAGACATGGGTAATTGGTTCACGCCAGTTTAGTCCTCGCTTAGCCAGATAATCGATAAAAATGAAGTGAATTGCTCAAAACCGTGTTTATCGTCCAAACTTTTACCATCATCACCTCATGACTACCTCGGTTCAAAACATTATTATTCTACGAGCAACATCACGTAAACACGCAATCGCAGATTACAAAAGGTGCTCAGAGATATAAAATGGTTTTAATGGCTAATCCTTGTATGGTAAGCGAATTTGCTGACTACAGCTCATAAAACATTTTACCACCCTATTTGTCAACATGTTTATCTTTGACAGATATAGCACCACATAATATGCAATATGCCACCACTTGAGATATTATGAGAGCCTCGAGCCGACTGCTAAGGAAAGTAAGACTACTTATAAAAAATCGGATGAATTGCTTTGTGGTAAATTGCATATAAAGAATCGAATTTATAATATTTTTGGTACTTACCTCCTTTTCCCATAAACAAGCAGGCTACAAGGATTAAATTATTGGAAGGTGTAGATTATTATGCTGGCTACTTTATTATTGGTAAACTAGACCTAATCTTGTATTTCTAAACTATTTATATAAAAATGTATGAAATATGACAAATTGTAAATGTAGAAATGTGTATGAAATTTGGAATTAGAAATTAAACAACAAAACTTGTATTATTCAAAAAAAATTTAAGTTTTAGCGCACCTGAATATGATTTGAAACACGTATATGCATTTCATAAATGGGCATTCATTCATGCGCTCTGTATTATTACATTAATTATTGTTCCACGTGTTTACAAAAAAATGCTGTTACGACATTTCAAGGTGATAATTTCTATGCAAATTAAACCTGCAAATACTAGTTGAGTAAAGGCATGGAACTTTTATTGCTTTAGTACATGAGTAATAACTGGCTTTAGCTAACAACACTTACATGTTATAAGAAGTTACATATATGTATCCAGCCTCAAAGAGAGTGGATATTATTGAATGGTAACGTTTAGTAAGCCAGTCTAGTCTTTTGGTTAACCTGAATGATGCTTTAAGATCAAGAGTACATATTATGGTACAATCTATATTTGCTACATTTATGGAATAAAACTTTGCAAGCATATTATAAAGCACATTATTATTTTTTGGTATTTAGCTAAACATTTAAAATGAGTATGTAATGTACCATGTTTATCATAAGCCTGAAAAGTTGATCTGATCAACAATACATACATGATATAGGAGAATGCATTTTAAAATACCAAACAGGGCATTTAGGTACGACGACGTATCACAGTAAATGACTCGGATAGTAAATCTCGACTAACTACCGCCTTGAGTAAGTTCCCATCACAGTCTTCAGCTACGACTAACGCCTTGTTAGTATCTCCTCCCTCGCAAACTGGAATAGGAATGTGGTTTTTGGCTAGTGTGAATTCCTTCAGTGGTGATAGCGCCACGGTATCCGAATCCTCTCGACTTGTTTTCTCAATGAATGTCCATGACTTGAGCAGTCGCTCATCCTCCGTATCTCGAACTTGCAGGGTAACAAGTGTTGAGTGTTTTGACACAACTTTGTTCTTTGAAAGAACTATATTGGCTTCTGAATCTCCGCTATCATTACTAGAATTTGGCTGGAACCATCTACATACAACGGCATAAAATATAGCAGTTTTTATCTCTCTGAAAAGGGATTAGACATGAACCTCCAGTTTTTGCAAACATTATGTACTCACTTGTGAAAGTACAATAAAGTTGCACAAGATATCCCAATGGACAGTAAATCTTCTGAAAGACATCCGTTGGTAGGTAGTCCAATTTTAGGTCGCATTGGACAAACATCCGAGCCGAGCTTGGATCGGAATAATTCACACACTGGGGGATATGAGAGCACAGGTGACAAGCAAGTATCGATCCGGTTGAACTGGCTTCCCATTAGACCTGCATCTGTGTGACCCAAGTCAAAAATATGTCCCATTTCATGCAAAACGCTGCCCACAGATGCTGCATATAAGGATCCTTCCGTTCTGTCAGGGATATAAAAAGCAAATGTTATTTTATTATTATGATAAACAACCCACTGGTGACTTGCATACATGTAAAACAACGTATAGCAGACATTAATTTCAATTTTGCAAGTCGTACCTGTCAACAGCTCCAAATCTCGCAGCACAATTGTCCAACTCTGCATTCCAAAGCTTTTTCTCTGAAAATATCGTATCCAAGATTTTCTCCACAGAATCTGGCCAAACTGGAAGAAAGCTTGTTCCGATCACCGCTAACCCTCCTCCTCCCAATGCCATTTTGCCAGTGCTGCTTCCATCATCATGAGAATGTGGATGTAGGTGCTCATAATGAATCTTCCATGGATGTGAAACGAATGCAACATATTTGCACCTTTTATTCCAAACTTTGTCTCGACCACGAATTTCTTTGGCAATATATTCCCAGAGATCGGATGTGCTTAATTGTAAAATCTCCTCAGTGCTTAGACTCACTTCAAAGTCTTCAAAATATGGCGTCTGATCTTTGAGTCTGAAAGATCGTCTTCCAAAACCATTCTCATACAGCTTCTCTGCAAATAAAGTTTGCACGAGAGATAATCCCAATTTCAATTTTTGGCTGATTGCAAACGCTTCATCTTCTGACTCTTCCACATTTCTCTCCCTGCTATTGTTGGCACTGATTACATTGAGGATCTTGACATAATGCTGATTTGACACTTCTTCAGGGTGATAGTTGAGGGTGAACTCATCAAATACAGAGCCAGTCTCCTTGTCACAGAGCCTGATTTCGTTAGCACCATGGCTTAACTTGAGGACAGCAACGATGCGGTTCCTGTAATTGAGATATGGCACAACTAGCTCCTCTTGGTGAACACACTTTCTGTGCCTTATTTCAAATGGAATAGCACCAGCACCACCTCCTCCTGCTGCTGCTGAAGCACCAAAACCTCCCCCAGATCTCCCTTGATCCTCTTCCCCAAGTGCCTCAAAGGTTAGTTGACCTTTGAGAATGATGATATCAGAATGGTACACATTTTGATCTCTGTAATAATTCTGGAGTGTCACCTTCATGATGATGCTGACAATGATGTTAAATGGGCAGTGAGGTGTCTTGAGATGGAAAATGTAATGTTTCCGTTTCCTTCATATATATATGTTTTACGGGGGTAGCTTCTTCATCATCCCAAAATCTGCCTCCTGAGTGATCCTGAGGTGCAGAAATGAGCAATGAGACTGAAGGGATCTATCCACTCCAACCTGACTTTATTTTCCACCTCCGCTGCTGCAGTCCTAGCGGTACAGGTACTACATTTGAGTCAGGATTATAATGTGCCCTTTGGAAAGGCCAGTATAAAACGATATTTTGTAAAGAAAATTCATCCCTGCAGTCTGCATTCTTCTGCTGCAGACAACATAAAATATAACGTGATTTTTCCTTAGACATATCCACTCTCCATTTACACAACGACCCGCTTTGCCGTTCTGTAAGGAGAACCTTACTCTTCCGTTTTTGTGGTGCAAAGCAGACTTTCAAGTGTATATATTTTCATGATAACAATAATAAGACAGAGTGCAGTAATAATAGTAGCAGTAATATCACTCTCATAGCACAAAAAACACACACTGAACACAGCCAATGTAGTAGTATTCATAGTCATCCATTCATATTATAGAGCTGCACAATGTGTACACAAGTTGTAATGTACCAAAAATATCAGAAGCAGCAGGAAAGGGGAAACGAAAAAGCTTTCAAGTAGCTCTGGATTCCCTGACTTGTGCGCCTTTGTGAGAATCAATGAAATCGTATAGCCACTTATCCCCAGTCAGTGCAAGAAGTTGGTGTTGGTGCCTAAGAAAGAGAAAGCCAGCTTCATTTATTTTTTTGCAAACAGATTCTACTCTTTTTCATCCATGTTGTGAGTAAATGGGTCTAAAAAGTCTTTTAAAAGATAGAGAAAGCCAATGGAGCGTAACAATTGCCAGACTCTAGAAAAGCGAAAAAGCATCAAGCATGACTATCACAAGGAGAAAAGATTTCCCAAATGTCCATGCAGATTATGTACTGCATTGTCCTACATTTGATGATGGAATGGAATATGAGTTGTAGCTGGGTAGGATGCAAATGGATGAAATAAAGAGGAAACGTGTGAGATGTAATATGTGGAGGAAATTGAATAAAATGACGCAGACGTTTTCATGAAATTACCTTTCATAAAGGTATGGTGGTATTTGGGACTGAGATTGAAAACATAACGTGTTATAATAGTAATATATAAACCCAAATGAAACACTATAAATGGGAATTTTTATGCTCAATGAATTGAAATGGTTCTATATAAATGCAAGTTTGAAGGATTGAAAGAAAAGGATCGTATAGATTCAGGAATCGTTTGCCGAACAATAGATTCAGGATAAAGGTCATGCGACCATGTCACGCGAACCGCTTTTGCAAATTTGAACGTTTAACATGCTAGCATGCTTTAATGAATGAATTATGATCTGGACAACTTAAGTAGAATTAAATAATTTCCTAATACAGAGTTTTGACACATTTATTTAAATCGTTGTTAATTTGTAATTTTCAATAAACGAAATGAAACTCTGGACAAATAAGGTTTCCCAGATTAGCTTTCTTTTCTTTACGTTTTACAGCAAGGTTTTCATACTTGAATGTTTCTGCGATGATAGCCTGACTTTGCCAGAAGTGAAGCTAGATCGTATGTGTTTTAACTCCAGACCTGTAAAATGTCTAAATAAAACAGAATTGGAAAAAACCAGCTCTCTCTTAGACTTTTTTAGCAACAACTCAATATTCATGACTGAGGACGAGTTGCTGGTTTCATTTGAATGCAAAGCTCCTTATCCAGTGGAATGGGTGCATTCTCAAGAACAGGTAAAATTTGGCAAAAATTGACATAAACTGACCACATATTATATAGCATTAAATGCTGGATTATTTACTAATATATGAATGCTTTAGTGGCTCACGTTAGTAACACCACTCTGGTTTCCACTACTAAGAACCAGAATTACAACGTTTACAAGAATATCGGTCAACATGCATGATCCTTCAACATTTCAATATTCAACTGTATTTACCGTTACTTACATTTCTGGAGAGTTTAAATACGGCGTAGGACAATATAAATGCAGAAGTGTAGCCGAACCAACTTCAGAAGCTACAACAAATGCCATTTCCGTGTTTTCGGAAGGTAAAAATATGGAAAGGCAAATTGTATCTTACTTGCTGTTATAAGTCATACATATAACCTTTTCCCGATTTAATTACACATTAACATCCAGGGAACGTGTACGAGAAAGCGTTTGCTTTATCTGGAAAAAATGTCACCATTTGGATTGGGGAAGCTGCCGACAACCCAGTCATTTTTCCATGCCACGTAGTACACCCAAGTGCTGCTGAAAATGTTAAAATTTTCAAGAAAGCTCTCTTTAGAACTGTAAGACTTCCTCCAAGAAAATTAAATTTTACTCGAATAGCACCAGGAACAACAAGCATTATACCTGCAAGAGCAATCCCGTTTCAAATGAAAGAAAAATGGGTGGAAATTCGGCAGAATCACAACTTTCACTTCTTTCCTGAACTTGGTTGGGTGTATAACAAAACGATTGATCTTTTCACAAAGTTCCAAAATTCTTTCAAGCTTTCTCCGGGCTCTTACAAGTGTGCAATGGACGGAGATGATGAAGACTTTGTGGGGATTCAACTAAAAACTGGTAAACCCCCACACGAACTCCCGATTGATGAGCCAATTACATCCAATGCAACTGTGAAATATGTTCTTAATAAGAATCAGAAGACGATTAACGTCAAATGTTGCTCCAGCAGTGCGAACCCACCAAAATTATTCATAATAGTGTGCTTCAACCATTTTACCTGTCAGCAACAGAAGACGCATTTTGCGAGCTTGGTATTAATATTTTCATCGGCAATCTAATAATTATTAACACATCTAGTGTTATCTTGACAAATTTTTATTTTCTTGAATAAGCAAAGGATTCTCAAGGACCAAATCATGCTGAAATAGGGATCATTAGAGCGACCGGAAGTTGTATGCATTCTTCAAGTTTGTCATACGGGTTTTTATATCCGTATAATGTGAGATGCATAGGAGATGGAATTAACTATAGCAAATCCCTATACTTCCCACTTGTCGGTCACAATATTACAGACCCATGTATGAAGTGATGTAATTTATATTCATGGGTTGAAATAATTGTAAATTGTAATTTATGTATTTAATTATATGTATGTTTAACATTCAATGTTCAGATATAAATTGGGAAGCTGTTGATCCTTATTCAATGTTGGCAATCTTCCCGAGTGACTGGGATTGGAAAACCAAAGATATTCCTTACACTCGTCCTTTCACTTATTATGATGGTGAGACAGTAAGGATTCAATGTGTAACCGTCTCTAGTTACTTCTCTATTGGGAGTAAAGTGGAGGTGGGTTTGGAGAATGGATCAGCAATTATTGCGAAAGGTAAGCCTTCATAGTTGTGACTACAGGGCGTGATGCGTAATTAAAATTAAAGAACACTACATTTTACCAATTTGCAGAAGGGGCAGACCATCACGAAAAAATTAAAAATCTCTTTGGAGCGTACACTTTGTTAGTTTCCGTGAAATTGCAAAAATTGTTCAAATCTTTCACTTGCTACGCCCCAATTCTACATTCTGACCGATGGATTAAGAAAACTGTGAAGCTTAATGTAATCGGTAAAACCTAATCCGTAAATGCAACTGTAAATCAATTTCACTTTTGGAAACTTTTAAGCTATAAAGCATTTTTTAATTAATTTTTTGAAGACAGTCATTCTCCTACCATTCTCGGCAGCACAGTCCATAAAGATGTTTTCTGGACACTGAACGACACGATGCAGACTTTATCTTGTGAATTCTCCGGACTTCCGATGCCAACATCGGTTGAATGGGAAAAGGATGACGTTGTATTTACGAACATATAAAAATGACTGGGTTGCAATCAAGTGAAATATTTCATTTTAAAGAGAATTTCAAATGATATTCACAGGTAATCAAGATCTCTACGTCCTCCAACGACAGATATAACTACAGTATGCTACATGGAAATACTTCAGTGCTACTTGTTAACGTTGCAACTTATGAGACTCATGGTATCTACACATGCACTGTTAAAAATGTTATTGGGACTGCAACAAAGACTTTCAAAGTATACGTACGAGGTTCGGTAGTTTTTCTTTCCATACTGTATTTCTCAAAGTACATTGGGATGATAGGTGAATGATAGTATTTAATTTGTATTTTACTTTTTTAAGCAGCATCGGAGACTAGTTGGATAATTTTTAGCATGTCACTGGGTATTCTATCCCTTTTGATGATTGTTGGTTTATTGATATTTAAAACATGGAAACAACGGCAGATTTTGGACAGGTCGAAAGGAACATTTGAGGGTGGTGGTTTTGCAAGATGAGTTAATAACTTTATACGTACTTTAGCATGTATGTACTTACAGTAAAGGCCATACCGTGTATTTAAATAAAAACAAACACACATTTTGTTGAACGAGTGCATAAATTTTATTTCGATTTTTCAGCTTTCACTTCGTCAAGTATTGCTTTGGCACCTAGTCCCAATAATGCTTCCCCTAACTCTTTGCCCAACTTGGCAGACACAATGGCAGCTTGTGCATGAAACTCGGGGAATGTTCTCAAAAATACGGAAGTTAGTTTAAAGCACGACTCTGAGTCACTAATTGCGCTGTTACAACCTACATCACAGTTTGTTTCCTGAATGACGAATTTTGATCCGTCGAGATTCCAAACGGAACCTTTAAGCACCAATTTTGCATCTTCTTCGCGTTTGGAATGTTGCATGGCAGAAAAAACGGCAACAGGAACTGAGCACCCTCCCTCCAAAGTTCGCATAAAGGAGCGTTCTGCAAGGCATTGCAAATATGTCGATGGATGATTCAAAGTTTCCAATAGGCTCAAAATTGGTTGATTGGCTTCAGCACATTCAATTCCAAGAGCACCTTGTCCAACTGCGTGCATACAGTCGTCCGATTCCAAGTACTATATAGAAAATAGAAAAATTTCATGCCTTTCACTTTCACCTCTTGATTTCGTATTAAAATGTAGTAAGGTGAAAGCCGTACTTGTCCAATGCGATCCAACCAACCCATTCGTGAGACACCGGCAGTGGCTAATATTAATGCGGAGTAGGGACCGTCGGGATCATCTAATTTCTTGAGTCGTGTATTCAAATTTCCTCTAACATCAATGAAATTAAGATGAGGATAGTGCTTGCGTAGTTGCGCTACCCGTCTTAAGGAACTTGTACCTAATGGAAATACAATCTTTCGCTAAAAATATCTTGTAATTAATAAAATGAGCTTCATATGAAAATCTTACCAATGCAGCTTTCTGGCGGTAAGTCTTTGAGATTCTTTGCCTGCGTCTGAGGACTAAATAGAACAGCATCACGGGGATCCTCACGTCTAGACATTATTAAACATGTACATTTCTAATTATTGTTATCTAAATTTAACAACCTCAGTTAGGAATGCAGTTAGTTTACTTGGTTATAGCTGCGATGGTAAGACCGTCCGGAAGTTGTGTTGGTAAATCTTTGAGAGAATGGACCACAAAATCAATCTCGTTATCGAGCAACGCTAGCTCAAGTTCTTTAGTGAACAAACTTTTTTCCCCAATCTTGGACAAGGCGACATCAAGAATCTTGTCTCCAGTCGTGCTGATACCAACTGTAAAAGGAGTGTTTAAAATGTGATAAATTGATACGTAAATGCATAGAATGGAAAGGTTTCATGAGATGCAGCTTTTACTGATTTCGAATAACTGTTCCGGATTCTGCAGTTTAAGTTGGTCCACCACCCAGTTGGTCTGAATCATAGCCAGCTATAAAAAGATTTGTATTAGTGCATTTTGAAGAGTTTGCTTAAAATTTTAGTGCAGCGTAGTTTTTCCGTATCAAATAGCATACATGGCTTTTCCTGGATCCCACACGTATGACTTTCCTTTCCTCCATTCTAATGCTTGAAATCTTAAAACTTGAACTCAAAAGTCTAAAACCATTAAAACATTTCTTGCAGCAGCTAAGTTTTCACTAAAGTCATCTTACAAATATAATTTGTAGATTGCTGTTTAATTCAGAATTCATTCGGACTCCTTGGCTTCTCTAAAATTATACAGCGGTGGAGCAAGGATAAAGGTGTGCGAAATCATACAATTACTTTTTATAAAAACTGTGCAAAAAATTGTATGGAAGATAATGCAAATCGCGTTATCACAATTCAAATAATGGAATGCATCACTTTTCAATCAACATGGTACATCATCTCTAAATGACAACTGAATGGGGGCTGTGAGCCGTGCTTAAATGTATAAGGAAGATACATGTGGCATGCGGTATTTAATTTTCATACATTCAAAGTACACATCAACACATCTCTCTGCACTAACATACGCTCATCAGAGTTATAATAGCATACATACCAAAAACACCGTATAATAACTGTCCTTGAAGAAACTAAAGCTGAAAGCTAAAAGTCCAATCCAGTATTACTTGTATTACTATTGTATGCAAGCTCACCTATACATAAATATGGAGTTTTTATGCTACTTCCTTGCTACGAGCTTTTTTTTGTGAATGAATAAGTCAGTTCATGTTCATATGTTAAAAATCACTGTATGAGCTTAGTCATATCGTATGTATAAAAACCTTTGCATATAGGTAGCAAATATACAAGATACATGTATCAAATGTTGTGTAACACGAATCGTCACAACACGTGCTTGCCAATGATTTATGACAATGAAAATACAAGCGTCGAAACGTGAGTATGTAAGTTTTGAAGTCTGTTTATTGGCAACATTTTTGAGGTAACTCTTACAACATACCAATACGTTTTAAACTTCCATGGGTCAGTCGACTATATTTCGGGATATAAAATTAGTACTAAACGAGCCACAAAACATGAGTATCAGTCAAGTTCATACACACTGCGATTATTACTAACTATTATTAATTAGATCTGTGTGGAACCCCTATTAACTAAAAGTAACGATACAACTGTAGTAGACAATACCAAGGAAGATGTACTACATTATAACAATAATTTCTTTAAAAAACTAGGTTGCATTGCACCCGCAATACATGCCAAATCCATTGGATCAACATTACTGTTTGATCTGATAAATAAATATGAGTTCAACTTATTCTTAGATTATAAACCGTCTATATGGTGGTAAAATACAGATCCTTAGGGCATTAGGAAATAAGATGTAATCAGTCTTTTTCGACGGCATCGTAATCGCATGCCAGAGTTAATTTCCTAATAATAACAGAAGGCATACATTATCCGCGGATACTGTGATATTTCATGAAATGAGACTGCAATGCTGATTCGGTCTTCATACTGCACACACAGTAAACACACTTATAATGTCCAGTTGGGTCATGATCCACCTGTATCATACAAATACAGATTCAAGTTAGCACATTGTCAAAATTATTTTTGATGCATTAAATTAAAAATCATCACAATATATTTTTACTTGTAAATGCTGCATCAAATCGGACATGGCATCAAACTCAACGTAACACTTGCTGCATTGTACAGCTTCAATTTCTGCACCGTTAGAGAGGGTTAAGGGGTTTCCTTCTGTGTGAGATTCCATATGCTGTCTAAAAATAATAAAATGGAGCATGTAAGCATGTTTCACATTAAAACAGTAGTAGAACGAAAGGAAGGATAAACTTTGTTGCAAATTACTTACCTTAATTTCTCCGGCCCATAACATATGGCACTACACGTTGAACATTTCATTGGTCTAGACTTTGGAGAGAATGCTTTACGCTTTTGCTGCTGCGGCGGTGGAAGTTGAATAGAAGCTTGATGACCGGATACATGAGAATTATTAAATGTTAGAATTCCTTGTATTATCGGTTCGCTTTCATTCGAAAAGTTTTCATCGTTCGCTGAATACGATACGTGATTGTATGCATCATCGTTGGCAGTTGGAATTTCGCGATAATACATTTCGTCAGTGGCAATGGAATACGTTGTTTCAATCATGCCATCAATTATCGGCACACTGTCTTCAATGAAATCATCCTCGTCGTCTTGCATTGAATGAGAATATGAGGAAGGTAAAAATCCATTTAGAGGAGGCTCGTTGTCAGGTACATCCTCGTCTTGCTCAATCACGATATCATCGTAGGAAGCTGACTGTCTCTCGTGAATGAGTTTCATGTGCATCTTAAGTCCATTTGTTGAAGTAAATCTGCAAGTACATATATAGCATTGGTGCTCCCCATCTCCGTGTGATACCTGATCAAAAAAAGGTGTGAAAAATTATTATTATTATATTCAACTGCAAATACTTCTTGCTAGTTTAAATTTTAAGATTAATGCACTCACCGTAACATGTTTTACCACTTCGTCCCGTGTTCGGAATCTCATTGAACACTGTGTACACGCTTCTGGCCGAGTGTGACATTTAACGTGCCTTGCAAAGCTACCTGGACTGGAAAAAACCTTTGTACAAAAGGTGCAGGGAAATCTACGATCACCACCTTTTCTAACTCTCTTGCGTTTAACTAAATTTTGTGGTTTCTTGAAAGAAACCTTTTTAGAAGGTGAAGGTGTAGGTGTAACTGAATCAATGGTAGTATCGTTATCATTACTACCACCTAAAAGGGTGCTAGTTCCGTTTTCGGAAATAGGCGTGTCTTGTTGAACAGTGGGTTTATCAATGTTATTGTCCATCTTATCGCGAATTCTCGTAGATGTTCTATTGGTAGTTGGGATACCCGGTAAGCCAACTTCTGTGGATTTCTTAGCTTCAACTGACTTGGCACCATTGGTAGTGGACTTGACTTTTTTCAATTTTTTCTTTGCTAAAAACGAATTATAGATCCCTTTTCCTTGCGTTGATGAATTATGGTACACCCTTTTATGAGCTGAAAGGGCATATACATTCAGAAAAGAGCAGCAACATTTTGGACACCGGAAACTACCGTCAGTGTGAGCTTGCTGTTATAGGGTAAAAAGAAGACGAATTTAGTGCTAGAAAGACATTGAATTTGAAAATCAGTTGTTGTGCTAGTTTTAATCACCTTCATATGTCGCTTTAAATGCGACCGTTCTGAAAATCCAATGTGGCACATACTGCATTTCACTTTTACTCTAGATTTTCTCACAAAGCTGATTGATTTCTGACTTGGCTTCGCTATTTTTGAAGAGTCTGGAGATTGAATGGAATCTGTATTTGTTTGCGGTGGAACTACTTCCTCTCCTTCCCTGTTTTTATTATCAATTGCTCCAGGTATAGACGAGTTGTTGTGATAAACACGTTTGTGGGCTGCTAATCCAATATTGCTCTCAAATGAACAATTGCATAAATCACATTTAGAAGTCCCATTGGTGTGTGCTTTCTAAAAAATGTAAAATCTTTTTTATGTCTCGTTCGTGGCATATATGTTAATCAAAAGTATGTATCGATAAGTAATTTGTACTAACTTTCATATGTCTGTCTACATAAGTAGACTGCGTAAATCGAATGCCACACAGATTGCACTTGTAACGATAGGCAGATGTTGAAACCGAACCACTAAATCAGTTGTGAAAACATTTCAAAGAATTTGATTAAAAATAGCATAGGGATGCACTTAAACACTTAAAAATAATGACTACTCGAAAAATGTACCGTGGTGGTTTGGATGGATAAACCAACTCAGTTTCGTTTTCACTGGTTACCGGCTCAGCGGAAGAAGCTTTTACAGGACTATTCGATGATGGAGTAGATGAAGACTGGCGTTTGGAAGACAGTGCTGAACCACGAATTTTTAAAAAATTTCGATTTACTTTTGACAAAGGACTACTGCTAGTACTACTAATACTAGTCTCTTCCACCGGTACATAACTTTCCGTTTGATTTTCTTCATTCAGCTCAGCTAGTATTTCAGAATCCTTATTGTCCGTCTCCTGACTTTGCTTCCTGAATGCAGAACCGTTAGCGTGATGATGCATGTGAGATGCAAGCCCCACTTTTGAACGAAAGCGGCAACAGCAGACATTGCAGCGATATATCCCGTTAGAATGAGCAATCTGAAAAAATTGATTTAAAATTAATCTTATGCTTAGAAATACATTATTTGAGACAAGTGACAATATAACTACCTGTTTGTGAGTTTTCAAATAAGTTTTCCGGCGAACATTTAGTCCGCAGATGTCGCAAACATTATCTTGATCTCTGCTTTGAGACAGTATTTTTTTCGCCTTCTTAAACGCTGATAGTTTTGGAACTGAAGGTTTTGATACTACTAACATTTTTAGTTCGCCCATATTTACTTCATGCTGATTCTTTCGGTGCAAAACCAAACTATTCGGAGTCAAAAATTTGCAAATACAGTCAGGACATTTGTATTTTCCGGTATGAAAATGGGCCGTCTGTAAAAACATAAACCATTGCATCAGCCAAAACTCATCAGATTAACCCCTTACTAATAAATGTGACATTGATTGCATATTATGATGCTTGAGGAACCAACCCTTTTGTGTTTGGCGATACTGCCTTTGTGCTGAAATCTGGCATTACAAAGATTACATTCATATTGTTTATCTTGATTACGGTCGTACGTCTCTAAATGAACTCTATAAAACACAAATAACACATTATTTCTAAAACTACTAGTCTGATTGAAAAGTTTTTTAAAATATAAAAAACGTACTCGACATTTTTCTGATCAGTAACACGTAGCTTTCCCGAAACTTCGTCGTTAACATTTGATTGGTTTGAACTATCATTATCATCATTATTTTCGACGACTGATAATTTTGAATTCGGGGATACAGCGGTTGCTGCCTGTTTAGTTAAAACAGTTTTTCCGACAAGTTTATGATGATGTTTTTGGTGATTCGCCAAACCAGCAACGCTCAAAAATTTGCACGGACATTTTGGACACTGAACATCACCATCATGAAAATGTGATCTCTGTAATTTTAATACAAGTTAACAATTATCTAATGGAGTATATGGATTTATTAACGATTTACGTACACTGATATACGTAAAGCTAATTTCTCACCTTCTTATGCGAAAAAATGCTGCTCCGATGGAAAAATTGCATTTGGCATAAATCACACTTGTACGTCGGGGCAGACGAATGTGATTTAACATGTACCCTAGTTAAAGTAAGAATCTGTTTAATACAGGACTTGTAACTTTTAAAAATGATAAAAGCGTCGATTTGAATAGAATCATACCTATAGCCTATTTTGCCGATGATAAATTTTCCACATTTATTGCAATAAAACTTTTTGGTACTACGTTCCCTCGCAGTATTGATGTTAGCATCATTTACTGCTGAATTGGCGGCAGTAGAATTAACATTACTAGATGTTCTCAATTTCTGTCGCTTCCGCAACTGACCAACATAGCCATGCGCTTGGACACGATGCTGTATCAACCCATTCATTGTTGTGAATTTGCAGCAGCACTGATTACATTTGAAAGTCCCGTTGTGGAAATGGGATTTCTATTACAATAAATAATTCATTAATTCTACCGCTCAAAATAAAAGAGTGGTATAAGTAAAACGGAATCAATTATTACCTTCTTGTGATGGGAGACTGATGTGGGGTTGATAAATTTCATAAAACATAAATTGCACTCATATTTCTTTTCTAATTTTTCAGGAGTAACCCTAAGCTGCGACCTAGGGAAAATATGCATTACTTTCAAACTCACAAAAATGGCTTCAATTCAACACAATTATTATTTGAACTTACTTGAGATTCAACTCCTCTTGCCTTTGAATTAAATTTGAATCCACGTCAGAAGTATGATTATTTTGTTTAGGCGAAACAGCAACATCGTGAGCGGATACTTTATGGCTATCAAGCAAACTTTTGCTTTTAAACTTGAGTGGACACTCAGGGCACTGGTACTTATGTTTTCCACCGATACCATGAACGTGCTAAAATTTCCCCAACATACAAAAAAATCACATCAAGTTACAAGTTTTAACAACTAGACATTGAAAACACAGCATGCTAGCTTACCTTCTTGTGGTTGAAAACGCTACCTTTCCAATTGAATCCCTTGAAGCATATATTGCAGGCAAATTTTCGTTTTAGAGCCGGTTGACCGGGTTGACTATTGACACAAATGGAAATTTCAATAACGATATGAACTCCACAATTTAAGAAAAGCATGATGAATATCAAAACAACAGAAGACCTTTCTTTAGTATCTTCGATGTCCTGCTGGTCATTGAGCGATGACGTCTGAATCAAATTCCTCTGAATTCTTTTTCGACCTTCCGGAGTCAGCTTTCTCGTTTTATAATTCCATTCACCTCGTTCCATTCCATGCTCATTTGTTAAGTGCCTTATTAATCCCTGAGTAAACCCATATCGGCAGCAGCAGAAGTAACACTTGTGCAAACCTTTTCCATGGGCGGCCTACCAAATGTAAGATATAAAAAATTAGTTTATCCGGTTTTTATAAACTAGAAAGTTCTACCAACGATGAGTACGCAAAAATACACATAAAATACCTCTTTATGACGTATAACAGGACGTGATCCAGTAAATACTTTAAGGCATAAGTCACATTGGTGTTTGCTAACTTCTGAGTGGAGTAGCAAATGATCCCTAAAATTATTTTAGCGAATGTTAATAATTATATATTGTCGTGGCTTGAAACTTAACTTAAATAATTGACAAAAAATTTAAAAGTATACTTGTAGAGGTTTTGCTCGTTCGTCAACATGCCACACAAGTCGCATTTAAAGTTAGGTGAGATTTCGTCTGTATTCTCGTCGTTAGAGGATCCTGACAAATTTAATTTAGTTTTCAGTTCATTTTCCGTTGTTCCCTTATGATACTGACGAATATGTCGATGAAGGGCTTTAGCGTTAGTGTATCGACATGTACACTTTCCACAAGGAAACCTTCCGTCCTTCGAATGTGCCATCTGCAAGGTTGGAACATGTTAATACAATTAACTAAATAATAGTATACTGATGGATTCGGATTGCTTGACTACACTGAAAGTTATTGCATGCTTCACATACCTTCAAATGATTGTGCATTGTACCGTGGAGTCGAAAATAAATTCCACACAGCTTGCATTTATAAGGCTTCAGATTCGAATGTATAAGCATATGACCTCTACAAAACAGTATAAATATTTTATTAGCAAATTATTGAAACCGAAGCATAGAAATGTTGATAATTGTTTTGATAAATCACAAACCTCCAAGTTTGCGAAGTAGCGAGTTGCTTGTGGCAAATATGGCATTCATACATATTAGATTTATTGGGTGAGGGATACTGTAATTTGAGTTGCGGCAAAACATTATTGGGAGTTGGTGTCGGATGTAAAATGGGAGTTACTTTATGTATTTTTGGCGACTTTTCTGTTTTCAGTTTGCTAGAATGAGCTGTCCTTTTATGGGCTCCCAATGAGATATTACTTGAAAACCCGTAATCGCAAATTTTACAGAAATACTTGCTATTTTTCGGGTGGGCAACACGCTGGAAAACAAGTAATTAATTGTAACTAATTGACATTCACGTACATTGACTTATTATGTTTCTTATCGTTTTAATGTAAAATTAACTTACAATATGTCGCTGAAGGTTTGCGCGGTGCCCAAATCGAGATCCACATTCGCAGCTATACGGTTTCTCGCCGCTATGAATGTTAAGATGATCGCTAAAAAACAGAATCAGCTTATTTCCGTCACAATATATTTGATTCATTATTTTGTCAAATCAAATTTTCAAAACCATTACCGTAAAATCGAAGAATTTCCACACAGTTTTCCACAAGTAAGACATTCTCGTGATTTCTTCAAATTTTTAGAAGCTTTTGATGATACTAGCTGCTGTTTGGCACGTGCCAAAATAGCTTTCTTTAAAGAATCGGCTGGAAGTCGCCGGACACGATGCATTTTGTTCTGATGCATCTTGCGACTGCTGTCCAATACAAAAACACAAGGACAGAACTCACAATTGTACTGACCACCGGAGTGACAAACCTTTACAAGTAGAAGAAAATAATTATAACAATAATAAATCAGCCATATTCAACTTGTCATGACTTGAAAACTAAAATTTTACAATATACCTCTTTGTGACGTCGCATATTACATCCCATTACGCTCAAGCTACAAATTTCACATTTTTTCCATTTTCCTCGTCCAGTAACTGAGTTATCGACATTAGTAACCCTGAAAAATATTATGCAACATTCAACATATTAGCATCCTAACTGGGATAGGGCGGGTCCAATTAATGTGTGAAAAAGTTGATCATATCAACTTACAAGATTTTCTGTGCATCATCTATAACGTCATCAGGATCCTCCTCAACTGTTTCAACCATTTTCAAGGTGTTTCCTTTCTTCCGTACAATCCAAAATTGTGGATCGTTCTGATTAAAAAGCTTCCTCGGCATACGAGAAAACGGATTGCTTTTTGGAAACTTGCTAGGATCCACAGGTTTGCTATGCTCTGATTTTTCTGCAAGGTGTTTCTTATAACTCTCGTCAGTAAGAAAAGCTCGATTACAGCACATCATAAGGCTCTTCGTCACCCTCGGTTTGAGACCTACATTGGCTATGAGCGACAAATTTTGAATAATAGGAATATTAGCACTGGTAAAGCTTTTGTTTTATCAGCTCAGGTCATAATTTAATCGTACCTGAGGGAGGGCTTATGACCACTCTTCCTATATCAGATCGCCTATTAATTTCAGGCACTACTTCATGAATTTTGACCTCCATTTTGTTTCAATTTCCCTTTTCAGTCACAAGTTGGTTGGATGTTGGAATAAGGCCTTTACGAATTGAGGGAGATGAAATCAAATGACACACATGACAAATTCGGACAACGGCAAAGGATCTAATATAGTTCCGAAACTAAATCGCGACTTACTTTTTATCCAACCACCACCTTGAGGAGAAAGGTGCCTTAAATTCCCCTAACAAGATTAGGCGGAGCTGTCACTTCCGCCTCGATTTGGACAGCATAATAACCCGCAACCAGCCTAGTCTACATTTTAATGAAGTAAACAAACTCACACTTATTAAATACCTTATCTTTATTGTTCAACTGCTACATACACTCACTAATCTGGATACGATCTCTTTAATATCACTAACAAACTACACACAATTTAAATACAAATGACGACGATCAGATTTTGTCTTTTGTTATGATACAGATAGGATACCTCAATCGAGTTTTACTACTTACAATACAATGGACTATGACGGAGAGATGTGGAAATGCACTAAAATAAGAATTACATCTCAAAACACAACAAACTTTTTTGTGTTCACCCCTTCATACATTGTAACACAGCCGATATATATGACTAATTTCCTTTTCAACTTACTCGGTTGCCTCTCACAAATTTGGTGTGTATCGAGACTATGCATATCGGAAAAAGTATGTGTGTGTGGCATGCCATAATCAGGGAATAATTTCATGAAATTTGAATGGAATGATTAAATTTAAAACACTTCACATCCCAACCATATTTTATTAAAATGTAAATGCACACAATAAATTAGTTAATGATTTAAATGAAATCGGTTGGGATTCATAGGTGAATGGACTGAAAAATGGAGTGATTTATTATTAAGTAACAATACAACAATACCCGTGTTCATTCGGCAGCAAGTAAAGATACGCCATGATATTTTTCTGGATACCAATATCACAACTCAATATACAACTATTCTAAGCTATGCCAATATTATGTACTACACAATTATGTGTAAGTTGAATTCTTGACTGTTCTTGGAACTTGGAAATCTTTTAAATACACATTACAGGAATTAGAGTGAAAAAATTAGAAATAATCACACAATGTGGTAAACATCAATCACAAGAATGAATGATGATTTGATAAACTTTGTTTCGTTCCACAACCATTCAGATTCAGTCACACGATCCTTGTTTTAAATGGCATGCCTAGTTAAAAGATTAAAAATTAAACTATTACAACACCAACAATACTGGATCTTCAACAAGTTTCTGGATACATACACCTTAGTGAAAAATGATTCTTACAAGTTCATGACCTTCCATGTTGAAAGCACTTTGGAGATATGCAAAATCATTCTTGCTTAACAGTTTTTGTGGACCTATATAATAAAAACGATTCATAATATGATTAGAAATTACAATCTTACCTAACCTTAGCCTCAATTGGAAGGGAAACGTTATCATGTGCTTAAAAGAAACTCAGTTACCATTTAACGGTTCGTTTGCCATAGTCCTCGAAGATGACTTTCTCATATGCTGTTGGCGATAGTGACTAACTAAGTGTATCCTTAAAGGAAAAGTCATGGAGCAAGATTTACAAATGTATCGATGACTGGAATCCTAAAACAATTTAAACATTACTCGTCAAATATTCAGTTTAGAATAGTGCTGGAAAGTACCTTGTAAAAACAATTACCTCCATATTTGGTGAATTCGATGGCTCATTCACTGCAATATTATCGTCACTTTCACCTTCGTTGCAATTTATTGATTGGATCCAGTTGTCCACTAAAAAGCTCTTGTTCGATGATACTGAATATAAACTGTTTGGTGTATTTGATGTCATCGTATGATGCATTTTTGTTATATGGCAGAGTAGAGGGCTTCGTAACTTGTAACGGCACAAACAGTGAGGACATTCGTATCTAGAACTCGGGTCATGTGCACCCTGTGCAAAGAAAACAAATACTCCATTAGTTCCAACTTCCTAGATAAACCTATTGCACGATTATCAAATGCGTGATGCGTGCTAGCTACTTAGTTAAGATTAATACGTAATAATAGAAGACAATAAACTTCCTAGTACCTTCATATGTTTTCTCAAATGTTGGTCCGATACAGTCTTATAAGGACAGAGATTACAAGAAAATCTGCTACAGTTATCAACAGGCATGGAATCCAGCCTGATGTAGCTACCTGTGATGTCACCCTGAAAGTGTTCCATTTTCTTGCTTCCATTACATTCATCTGTAACGTTTTTCTGAACATCTAAACTTGGCGAACGCCTTTGATAGCTCACGGGAATCTTGTGAAAGATACTTAAATGCACCCCTAACCCTGATTTTGTACGATATACACAGGCACAAATGGTGCAGGGGAACTTTCCTTTCAAAACGTGAGCATTCTGCAATAATCAAAATATACAAAGTCAAACCGTGTTTTTTAAAATTTTTATTTAAAAATATTAATGTTGCGTAGAATTCTACACGAAACACAATTGGACTTTTGAACCAAACTACCTTCTTATGCCATTTAAAACTGCCCAAATGTTGCACAGTGTAACTACACAGGTCACAACTATAGTCCTTCCGTTTCGATGAGATGGGAGTAGTATAATTGTATGCTTTCTCATTTGAATAACGTGGAACTATGTTACTTTCTTCGGCATCTCCTCCTTCTTGTACCCTTTTCTCGGTATTTTCCTTTTCCAGGGTAGTCTTAAGTTTATGAGGCGACTAAAGGAGTACCAACAAAGGTTACTGATTGAAGTTTACATTATTACATTGTTGAGCTAAAGCTTTTCAAACTTTGGATTTACCTTAACGTGGCGCATTACAGCCATCCTTTTAGGACTGAAATCCGATGCAAATGACTTTATTTCGATCGAATCCTGCTCCTGCTTAATGTCAGGTGATGATGGAGACATCCCACGTTCTTCCTTTAATTGAAGCGCATTGCCCTTCTTTCTTGCAGGCACGATCCATTTAAAGTTCAAAGGAACCTTACATTCCTCTCCATCAGTCGTTGAATCAACATCATCATTCTTTTTAAAAATCAATGACATGCACATAAATAAAGAGTCAATGCCGCATAGTCATAAAAATTAACTGAATCTCAAATAATATTTAACATGGTATATACACAGATAATATATATTCACATTTACATTCTCGAATTTGCAGGAGCTTTCATCAACAGGACATTTAACTGTGGAAGGTATAGAAAGCTCAATTGATTCTGTTTCCGTTGCCTGCTCTTCTTTATTAGAGGACATGAACTCATCCTTCGACAAACTGCCACCATTCAAACAACCACCTATGGTCCGATGTTTCTCTAAACTGGCATCAGTTAAGAAAGCCCTGTTGCAGCAAAAATAAATCTTGCCCGTTACCCGTGGTCGTAAAGCTGCCGGGAACGCTAAAAAAATTCATATCTATTAGATTACTTAAACGACAAGTATGTGTCTTAAGTAATTCTTGTTGCATATCATATTGGTCCCATTCCTTGACACTTACAATTTAGAACGACGACCCGTCCCATATCGCATTTCCGGTTGAGCTCAGGAACCACTTCAACAAGCTTTATTTCTGCCATTTTCTCTTATACACTTTCTGTATGTCAAATCATTCATGCACTATTAACAAATCATGCGTCAACTTCTATCTGAAAATTTATCCACGACCACAATGGGACAGCAAAACATGTTCGAATCACTACGAGTCATTTGTGTTATGTCCAAAAGTTGTCCATTTAAACACAATGATTTATTTGAAATCTTAACCGATACTCACTCCGCTTCCGGTGAATACACCTAGCAGATTGTTGGAAGATGGGCAAACAAAATACTTCATCCTCATGCAAATGCAGAAGAAGTTGACTTCTGTCTTTACACAATTTTTTCATGCAACCTGAGGAGCTTTCCCGCTTCATGTGCTATTGCATTGTTGTGTCCGCTCCAGAAAAAAAGTGCATTTACCTAATGCACATTTCTTGTTCAAATAGCATGATAAGGATTATGTATAAAATGTAATACATAGATAGGTATCGCGTGCCTCATAAATATCTTTTACAGATCTCATTTCCAGACATTTCATATCACCAATCATACTCATTTGACTTTTCTTGGATAGACTTTTAAGATTACAATGGTTAATTATGAGGATGAGCATGAGTGAATCACTCACCTTGATCCTTCCTTTGTCATGAATATGAAAGACTTTCTTTTCTTATCGGGTTTCATTTTAACTTCGAAACATCTCAAGTTACATAATCATGCATACCATGCATACATGACTAACTTTAACTAACTAGTTAACTAGTGAGCAAGCCAGTCGACTAATTTTTTTCAAGTAGGCTAGTAGTTCTGGGAATAATGTCTCATTGGGTTTCATTTAGAGACGTACGACCGTAATGAAGATATTCAAATATGAATGTAATCTTTGTAATGCCAGATTTCAAGTATCGCCAAACACAAAATAGACAAATATGATTTATGCCTGGATCCACTGGATCACTTCCTGTTAAACGTTATAAAGAAGTATTTTTATATGTATTTTTGCATACACATTGTTGGTAGACTTTTATAGCTTTCACATACAACAAAAAGAATTTTTTATATCTTACGTTTTGTAGGTAGCCCATGGAAAAGGTTTGCAAGGTAAGGATGTTAGGTAGGACAGTTAGAAAATGAACACATGAAGTGTGTTAAATAAAAATCGATGACTTCAAAATACTAAAATATTATTTGTATATAGTGTTTATTCAATATGTATCATGAAAGTGTCTAATTGTAAGTAGTAGTTGTTAATTCAATTTGAAGCAAACAATATTGCTCATTTCGCTTATTTCTTTAACATCCCGCGTTATCGTCCATCCTGGTTTAAAGTATGTATTTGTGCTTAGAAAAGTGATGGATCCTGCCGTTTTTCTCGGAACCTTTCACGCAGTCCTTCAGATCGTCTCTCCAAACGATCAATTGTTTCTTGATCCATTTTGTCATACAAGGATTCATCAAGTCCATTTACATCCATGTCTTCCTATTTATAAAAAATGAAACATACAATGACATGTCTACGGTGGTTCTTGATAATTGAAGATATTTTATTTACCTGGTCTAATGCATATGACATTCCAATGACGCATAGTGTAACGACCATTAGAAGGATGAGAACATCACTTCGACGAGAAATCATTTTCACCGAGAATCCACCAACCAACTGTCCAAAACGTTAATCGAAAGAAAGTTTGGGGCGTCTTGAGATATTCGCTTTCGATTCGAAGTAAAACACTTTTTCTTTCTACAAGCTCTATAAAATTATAATGATTACCCTTGTATGGTTAGAAATGAACTAGAGCACTGTTGAAATGACGTTTCTTTGCTCAGTATAAGATAAATATGTTTACTCATGTTCAATTGTCAATTTCATAAGAAGGTTATATGAAGGAGGTAAGTTTTAATATGCGCATTTGACAGGATGTTTCTCCACATCCGGTATTTATGGACATTTTTTCCTTTTAGCCAATAGTAGTAGCTAGCCATAAGAGTGTTAGAATGTATTTTCACTACAGTCGATTGTACATTGTAGTACTCCCTTTCTTCGAAATAAACAGGCAAACCAAACAACTGAATATAACTCAGTTTTTTAGATGCATTGTAGCATAGACTTATCTGTCCGCATGAATTTATGATTAATTTATGTCATCGCCTGACAAAACAGAACTCTACGTGATGATACGTGTATGTGCACTTGTTTGTAACCAGTAATGGTAGTGCAAATGATAATGACGTAGGGCAGAATTCCCAACCGTGTAGTTTGTATAATATGATGGAAAAAACTTTTACAGACCATATGCGCATTTTTGTAAGTACGAATCAAATTTTATTTTGAACAAGACCAAATTATCGATTTTCCTAACAATAAGGTCAATATCTTCAAGGATAATCCTTTAAAGTGTCACCATACTTTTATATTACAATACTATGTAGTTTTCACCTAAAGTCTATCCTACAACAAGTGAAGAACATATTTTACCCGACAATAGTTTACATAAGTTTATATTAATGTACTTATGACTCGGTTACAGATCTTGCGACAGAAAAAGGAACCATTGATTGCAATTACTGTTACTAACTTTACGTTTAATCCAATCTCATTGAATGTTATATTTTTTTACTATTCATGCATTGTCATCAAAACCCCTTTCATATTACATTCATTAGCCATTGTTTGACATTATACGAACTTTCGGAATATGAATTCATTACGCTATGACATGTCATAATTAATACTTGCCAGAACCTTATCTTTAAATCGACTTTACCAGATCTTACACTCTTTTTATGTATTTGAACAAAAGGAAGACAAATCAAAAACATTGCAAGAAAAGTAGATGTAGTTTTTTCTTACTGAAAACCAAATGAAAAACTTAGTTTCGATATTATTGTTAACGTTAGAATTCTCTCGAACTACACGATTTATGTAATAAATTCTAACTATTCTATATAATACTTACAATTAATTTAAGTATTTAACTTATCATGCATACAACCATTTCTTGGAATGTACAAATTTACAAAATGTACAAAACTTTGTAAAAAGAGACAAAAAAAATTTGGAATTATATTTGGTATTGATGGCAGTTCAAATTTAACTATAATATTATTTATAGTATATATACATACATATTTCAGTCAAAAGGAAAACCCGAAAGGCTACAGAATGAGTAAGACTGGAATCGGAAGTATTTCTTGAATTATTGATATAGAATTGTCAATATTAGCTTATTAGTTGAAAAAAGCAGTCCAATATGTTACAGAAGGATTCAGCTCTTTACATTGTGCGCTGAGTTTTAGAGGCTTAAGTATATATCGGCTGTTAAATACGTATACATTATTTACATGAGTAACATTTTTCCTTAAATGTCAGCACTTTTCTTTGTACACGTTTTTACAAGTGTTTGGAATAACACGTCATGAAACTATTATATGTCTATCTAAATTCTATCCTACACAAATAGTTGAAATGCTGAAATTATAAATATTATTTACTCGTTTTTGAACATTGACCTATCTATCTTGAAGTACTCCTTACCCGACCTTGGTTTCATGTTACTAGACTTTCTCGGAGAAACTGATATGTTATTTGACCCCATGCTATTTACAGGGATGCTTGTCACCGTTTCATTAGAGCCTCTAGAACAGGAGGATAAAGTTTCAATATAATCTGACATATCGGAAGCGCCACTACTTGTACTATTTGCATCTGAGACTAGAGTTAAAGGATTCTTTGGACGTTGCACCGTGCAGAGCTCCCCAGATTTCACTGCAGCAACGGTTGGATTAATTGGTTGAGTATGAACCGCCGTCATTACAACTGGTGAGGCATTTTCTTGAGCCGCAACCGCCGTTTGATTCCCACCCGCTTTGGATTCATCAATTGTTTCATAATGACGGTTTTGAAGGAGAGGATCAACCGTTGACAACTCCTCCTCTTCCACTGTGTCCCCACCGTCACCGTTGAGTTCAACTTCGATTTCTTCTGAGGGCTCCTGCGGCTTTGGTGTTGATGTAGCAGATGTGTTTTTACCAGATGCCCCTGGAGAATTACGCTGGGATTTACGGGGAAGAGATTCATGCAGACACAAACTGTAAAAGAACACCATAATAAGATTATATAACTTTCTCTTTACATGCAATAATAATAACAGCGTAGGTATACAAGACTCATTAATGTCAAATAATAATACCTTCCAATATCATTGAGTGGGGATGAATCATCAAAGAACAAGCCGCCATCCCCAGAAACACCAGAGTCACTGGAACTCGCTGAACCCCTGTTAGCGTGTCCTCCTTTACATGGTACGCTGGAAGATCTTCGAAGTGGAAGATTAGGCTCGTCGTTCTCTTTACTGCTTGTACTCGCGCTGGCTTCCGTAATTTCAGATGCTGATGGCTCATCTTGCACACTTGGAGGATCACTGGCGTCATTTTGCTTTGGTTCTTGGTCTCCAGTGTCATTAGCGGACGCTCTCGTATTCTCATACTCATTTTCTTTGGTTTCTGGTGTAGATTCTGCTTCTTTCTCCTCAGGGATGCTCTGAAGCTCATCAGAACATTTTTTGGTATCGTCATTGTCACTGTTTGGTACGGTTGGAGTGTCTTCACTCGTATTTGTGACTAGATCTGAAGCCGAAGTTTCTGCACTAGGCGCCACAGCTACAGATTCAGTAGTAGTAGTAGTAATAGTTGCCTTTTGTACTTGTGGAGCTGGGGTTGATGCTACAGGCTCCTGGCGAACCTCTTGAGCATTCTCATAAAGAAGTACGTTGTTACCAGCATATTCCAAGTTGACATAATTGTTTGCCGGATTATTTCCATGAGCTGCTTTTGTGCAAGGATGCGAGTGAGAATTGTTAATCACTTGAGGTTCTGGAGCAGGTGGCTTCCCTTTTAATGCCGCACCGTGTCCTTTACATGGAGCTTCTACGTTGGCGTAAGTAGGCTGCATAATAATTGGTGCTTGCTGCTGCTGTTGCTGGTGTATTTGTTGTTGACAATGAGTATTTCCATGATTCTCATAGATTGGTTGTTGATGATGATTGCTATCACAGTTGACGAAATGAGAATGTTGCATGGGGAGTGGTCGTGGTGTCTTTTTTGTTTTGTCAACTTGAGCATAAATTGCATGAGCGTTTGAACCACGTGGTGGCAAAGCACCAGCAGACACAAGTGGCATTTTGCCTTCTCCATTCACACTTCGAGCAACTGAAGGAACACCATGCATATCTTTATTGGTAGATGTCGGAATACCATGTGCATGGGATGGAGGAACATCATAATTCTCCATTGGGTCACTGTGAGACATCAAACAAGCTGGATTTTGGTAATGAGAATGTGCAGCAGATTGTGGGTGAGCATGATGATGATGATGCTGATGTGGAGGAACTGCACCTGTAGTAGTTGCAGCCCCTGGAACACAGCAGGGGCAACTAGGAGGAGCACAACAAGAACATGGATGTCTTGGTGGAGTGTCATAAAATTCGGAGGCTTGATCGGATCCCATGGCTGTCGATGCTATAGAGTTCCTATCCATTGGAGGCTTCTGCAATTGGGAATTATAAAACGTTACAATCATGTTGAGCAATGAGAGGTAATAAAGATAAATGTTTAAATAAATTTTAGGAGAGGAAACGTAAATTTGACATTGAATCTAACAGTTTGTAACTGTCAATAAAGTATTTTAGAATATATTGCAGTAAATAGCACTAACAGTAAACCTGACATAGAAAATTACCTTGCTCCAGTCAATTCCATTGGAATGGCCACAAGTGGCAGAGGAATGCTCCCCTGGACAGCAACTGCAAGAGTGATTGACCGTAGGAGAAAATGAAATGGGGTGAGTACACCTTGGAAAGTCGTAGTTTTCATAAGGTCCAGGAACAGAAGATGCAGCAGATGAATGAAGATTTATTGGCGGTTTCCCTCCGTGAGCCTTCTGCTCAGCAACCCATTATAATAAATAGGGCTATTTCCATGTCCAGCAGCAGCAGCAGCACTGTTCATTACTCTCGGATGACTTTGGCAGTGACAACCGGCAGGACACGAAGATGTAGCTGCTGGAGCACCCTGCTGTCCTGCTCCGGATGGGGCAAACCCATTATTAGCAGTACAGCCATGGGATGTCAGTTGATTATTTCTCGGATTCCTGTAAGGTGAGGAGCAACCATTTGCAGAAGACTGTGGTGGCGTGCCACTAGAATAATGAGAGCCACCGGAACAGCTACCATTCGCATGCATCATTTGGCCATTTTGAAATACTCCCGGTGGAGTGCTTGCCCTCGCTGCTGCATTTCTTCGTGCTTCGGCTACAAGAACAGATCTTGGCGTGTCATAATAATATTCTGTCACTCCGCCACTACTTCCGTGACTTGAAATGGACAGCCTGTCGCTGTTTCCGGAGCCGATGCTCCCTTGTGGCCCGTTGTTTGCCAAGGAGAGAGGTGGTGCGTTGGTGGTATTAGGAGTTGAAGAAACATTCAGATCCATGGTCCACGAGGGACTCAGTATATCTTGTCCTTGTTGCCCGAGTTTGGACATGCATGACAAACAACGCTCCATTGATGATGGCAAGGGTTTCGCAATCTGCAAAGGTTGGCCTTGAGCTGGAGTACGTGCTGGGGACGCAGGATGTTTAAGATGTCCATGCGTTTGCTCATGCAAATTGCTGGCTGCGTCTTCCGGCGAGATAACAGAAATGTTATCGCAGCTATCCAAGTCACACCGAGATGAAGCTTCTGATGACATCCACATGGATCCTGTTTGTCCAGTCACAGTATCGTTACAAGCATTACATAGCGCTTCTGCACTTCGGCTTTCACGAGGTGTTGGAGAAATTGTGGAGCCGATGGCCATGTTTGCTGCTGGAATTGCCACGGGAGTGATTGAAGGCTCATTTTGGGCTGCGGAACGTAGTTCGGAGAGACGACTCAAGGATTTCCGGGGTGAATCTGTAACTGTCATTGTACAAAAGAAGTGAGATTATGAAAATAACGTTTATCTTTATCGAATCAATGCATCTACGCTAGTACATATCTACTTATTCAATGCTTGGGATTTATGGTCTACTGAATATTCATGATGAATTGTTTTACATATGCAAATGTGAGCCTCCTTCTCTTGTAATTAAAATGGGAATGATTGATTCTCAGGTTTTAGGAATTGGTTTCAAATCATGAATATTTACAATGTCAACTCTTGACACTTGTTTATGCATGTAGCAATGTAGTAAATGTACTTTGTTGCATTGTAATTTATACTTAAACACCCATAATACCACCTATAAATCTTTCATCTCAGGAAGTAGAGAAATACAATGAGTACCTTCACCCAAAATGCAATGGAATTTTGTCTGCCTTATCTTTGAAACGCGAAAACAATTAACTTTCGTACTGTAATACTGTTCCTATTCTACTCCCTTCTTACACATATACCGACACTTTTGTTTTACTGCTATATACAGGCATTATAATCAGCAGCAGTTAAAATTTTCTTGTCTAGTTAGTCTTGTAAGCAAGCATCTTTCTTTTGTCATATCATGGCACGAAATAAATCAATCGTTAATGGTAATACTTAGGTACGCTGGCTCGATCGTAGCCTCAATATGTTCTTTCATGAATCTGTAATTTCTAAAATAGAGATAAGGTACAAGATAGACGATAGATTCGATACTGGGCGAAATGTCAGAGCTGCATGATTTCCAATTCAAATTGTGGTGGATTTAATAACGAGTATAGTGTAGAAACCATTACGTCTGACAAATAGCGTTTCATCATTATTTGAATGTCCTCCTAGTCTGATTTTCCGATACCAAAACTGCCTTGTAATATAAGTCTCATCTTGATCCCTTGGTTTAGTTGGTATAGTGCACCTACAAAATGAGCTACAAATCCCAATGATTTCTTATTCTGATATCGGGTTTTCTGTCAGCATTCATTCCTCTAAATTATCTAACAGCATAATCTTCCCCAATGTTCTTCAAGTTGTACCATGATAATCCCTTTATGAACTCTTCATGATAAAATTTTCACATTGAAATACATCCATGAGATAATTGATGGTGATCGGTTATATGGATAAGAATGAAGTATTGCAGTGCAGTTCATATATACTGTAACTTTATCTTCGAACAAAAATAATGCTTTCCTTCGTGTTGACCGATCTACATTTACCAGATTTTACTTCACACTTCACTTACCACCAGAACCAAAGCGTCTGGAAGGACCGCGTACAAGCTGCCCTTTTGATGACATATCCAAAGCATCAATAATCAAGCTGATCTGTGGAGGGTCCGGAACCAACACATGAACACCCTCGCCTTTCCCACATCGTGAGCCTCCTTCGAAAACAAGACGACCGTCCACAATTCCATATCGCCTGCAGAAAAATACATAAATAAATCAGTATAATGTGAGAAGATTTAAGAATGAACATGGCTTGTACGTGTAAAGCAAATGAGGCAGAGCTGATATATCTTACATCACATCAGTTTTTATACATAATATGCATTCAACAACAGCCCCTCATCTTTCCTTCTAATTAGCTAAAGAGTCACAAAAAGGCCATTTTTTTGTTGCTTTTACTGGTTGCCTCAAAGATCCGTAAACTGTTAATGTTAACTTATGCTCAAGATGAGAATACTAATTACATGCTTTGGTAGTATAATTACTAATGAATAGAGCCACGCATGACAAGCTGAGGTGGGAAAGATTTTTATGGTTGATACTGCATCATAAATTACAATTCTCGAATTTGAATCTTTTTATCCTTATAAATCCTAACTGTCTTCTGGTCTCGCACTCGTACCTCCTGAATTCAAGATGCTGCACCACCACACAGGTGCGCGTCGGTTTGTAAGTAGTACGAAGCTCCTAGCCTAAAATTCCTAGCGTGGCTTCCAGTGTGGTATCACACTAGGGTCTAATCAAATTTTATGTCAGCAGAAGGTGATATACATGAATGAATATTGCACTTGAAATTTTATCGAAACAAGTGAGGCTCACATCTAGAAAAGTCAACTATAGGAATGAATAAAGTCAGGTACTGGGTAGGCAAGACATCACGTTTTGATGAGTAATGTCAAAGATCACGCAGAGAGTGGTATTATTCGTTGTAGAATATCTAGAGTGAAACCCAGCCGTTTTCTTCCTGACTGAACTGTCTAGGATGCCAATGCCATCATGTCAACAAAGTATAATATCCATCACATTGCATTACAACCTTCTCCATCGCCTTTGCCATTTTATTGGACAACCTAGTAGACACACGAGAATCATAAAAATGCTCATTTTGTATTCCTATATCGTCTTAAGAGAAACAGTGGAAAGACGCCTTACACATTTTATTGATGTGTATTTAGTACAAAAGTAAAAACTAGTCTAATACGGAGAAAGGTAGAAAGTGACTGGGTGCGTGTACACACATTGCGTACGCGTCTAGCAATATTAACTTGTAACGTAACTCCTTTTATGTAGCTAATGTTCAATGTTATAGCATCAGCAGCTGCCTGCATAGGAAGTTACGAAATGAGCTAAACCTGCAAAGGAGATACAGCTCCCCTGCGGATAAAAATGGGCACCTGAATAATAACTTTTTATCTCTAACGCCAATTTGCTTATGATGAATCGGCATGCGTATATATCATTTTCATATATTATAGTAGTAGCGTAGCTTACCTCAGATGAGGAACTTCCCAGTTTCCAAGAAGTCTTGGAGGAATTCCTCCTGTCAAACAGAATTTCCTGTCGGTGACATGGAGCTTGACGGGACCAGGGGTGAGCTTCGATTTTGACGGAACGCTTGCCAACTGAACCAAAAACTGCTGTCCTTCCCCCAGATTATTGGAGATGCGAACCGTCCATTGAATTAACCTCTCGCGATTGTCAAATGACAGAACGACACAGAGGTCTTGGCAAATGATGGCTAACGTGTGAGATTCTTTGTCCAACGTGAAACCTGCAGATTCATAAAAATTGGAAACTCAGACTCTTTCATTTTCATCACAAAAAGTTCCATGTATAAAAATCTTATTCATTATGAGGGAATCCTAAAAGTTTTCCACAACTTCCATTTATCTTGATTAACTGTCATCAAAATTGATGCTGACAGAGGCTGCTCATAGCGATTACGTTTTAAAATCGGTGATGTTTCCATTATCATGCAACTATCTTAATTGCCTTTCAAAGCAGGCGAAGGGAGCAAGTGATAAAATATGTGTCGGAAAACGGGAACAACTGCTATTATTGCCTCTACGCATTCTACAAAAGTGATTGCATCAAATAATGATAGACCTCTCCATCCATTTTAATAATTAAAAAGGATCAACAGTTCCAATAGCCCGGAGATATGTATCTATCTATCTATAAACTATTCCCATCATTTCTTTCTTCCTAACAATGGTGCAACTGCAAGTGAATCATTTTTATTGACTACATCGTATCACATTCCCGTATCCGTAGATCCGATCAGGCTACAAACAAACGGGAAAACTGAAGCCTCATTCGTGATCTTCATTCTCATGTTGTTTGATGTATTGACTCCCAGCCATATATAGAGCTTCTCAGGTTGGCTGAGCAGATAAAAAAATAATCTTTGTGTGAAGAAAATAATAATCCCTTCAGGAACGCTTTTTGACAGCTTCTCAGCAGTCAAATCGAGGGTTGAAAAATGACTCACAACAATGCTACGTAAAAAAAAGTGCATGCGTAAGGCCGTAACGCAGCCGTAAGTACATCATAATCATATTGGAACTTGCACTGCACCTCCATCGTACGATATATATGCCTTTTTTACTTTAGTCGTAAGTGGTGTTTATACTACTTTACCATCATTTTTAATGGTGACAGACTAATAATAGTGTTGCATGCTACAGTTACTCATGTAAAGTTTTCAGTCGTTTCTATTCCAATATGTCAAACATTCACTGACTCTGAATAACATGAAACAAGCTGGTGTCAAGTGAAGAAGTAAAAAGTCAACTGTGCTAGTTATCCTGTAGGATTAGAAAAGATAAGTCGAGGAAGAAAATGCTCCATTCTAATCATCATGATCAATTTACAAAACAGGCTGGTGGTGTCTCAGGCATTCACTGACAAATTCTGTGGGAGCATAACATCACATCGCATCGTTTTCAATAAGATTTTAAGCTCTGACTAATAATAATAATAATGACTGTAGATATTATGACAGGGACACTGGCTTAATATTGGTTTTGCATTTACACAAACCAGATTTATTTTATTGTTATTACCCAACAAGTCAACTTTATTGTGGACATGAATGAGCAATTTGAATTTACGATTATCAGTATTTTAAAATATGCAAAACAGGATCTCACGAACGGAATGAAAAAAAAATGTTTTAACATACCTGATTCCAATGCAAGGAATCCTTGAAGTGAGAGTGAGGCTTTAGTATGTCCATTCCGTGCCCTCTCCTTCTCATCTCTGTAGATTTGTAATTGGAGACAATCTGCAAAATAACAAGAGTTGAATATTACAATTATTTTAGTCTGGAAAACAATGATGTCAAGAAAAATAGGAAAATTCTTGTAAAGCACTGCTGTAAAGCTGTGAAAGTAAGATATTAAAAATAAAACTGTTCGAGAAAAGTGAATGACCACATTACGTTAAGGTTTCTGTCATATTAACATTTTTTCTGCTGATGCAAACACCCCCCATTACTCTTTAATGAACAACTAACAAGAATAGGAAATGCAAAATACCTTTTCAGTGTTCAAGCAAAAGTGTAATAATAACAAGCATACCAAATTCCTGCATTCTTCCGGAACAACGAGCCCCAACTAGACAGTTTGGAACCACGACCCAACAAAACAACACAACATTCTTCTGGATTTTGTCAAGTAACGATGCCCTAACCCCATGTGTTGCTTTCAAAAGTCTCTTGAACTTCACATCTTTTGAGCTCATGATTACTTTTCCTCAAACCATATTTCACCTTTTAAAAAGTGAATGTATCGGAGAGAAAGAGCTGGGGAGAGTATAAAGTAAATGGAAGTGATATGTAAACTGGCATGTTACTTACCTAATGGCATGCATCTACCCCTACTAGGCAAAAATTTATTCTTTAAGGATAACAAATGATGTTGCCGTCACAAGATAAAAAAGCATGAGTTTATTAGGCAGTGTTGACATATTAATTGGAATTTGCAGGTAATCGACATGCATACAGTTCGTATTTTTTTACTTATTCATTCAAATACATCAGCTATGTCAACATTACTTCGTATTTTACTGTAATTTTACTGTACTTCAATAGTGTCACGTTTATTTTGTTGGTATGAGCGTTCGCAGTTATGAATGTGTTACAAAGTTATGAAAGTATTTACATTGCATCAATATTAATAATTTCAGGAATACTCGGTAAGTCCTCATTACGAATACCTAAATGCGGATGCTGACTTCACGAGTGTTAAAAATAGACAAACTATTTTAATGTACAATGTGTGTACACATCTGTAAAAATCGACTTGAAGTTTTACGGAATAGCAAATACTAATGGATGCCCTCAGAGGAAAGTTCCTCCAGGGAAATATTAGAGTAAAGAAAAACAACGTTAAACAGTTGAAAAGTAGTTACTGAAAATGATGGTGAAAAAAGAAACACCCGTACAAAATACGATTTCTACCCAATACGCTTCCTTCCTCCTGTCATTATCTCACAATAAATCTCTCCAATTTTTTAAGTCTCAAAAGGGATTCCAGGAGACATCATCATCTCCACTTTTTCATCTCAGAAAAACAAGCAAGACGTTCTTACACACGTGAATGAAAGCATAAGACAGGAAAAGTTGTCTTTTGGGACAAAATGATCCATTGAGGGTCGGCTGTCGGTCGCCTTTTCTGTCAGACAATGAGACGACAAAAACAACAGAGTTGCTTCTTAGCGTAACTAGACAATTAAACCGGAATATAGCCTTAAAAATGCTAAACTCCTCTCTTGTGTGTTGGTTATGTGGAAAATACAGCCTTTTTAGTGATTTTCTCCCTCCTTTGGAGAAACAATGTGTGTCTGATGCCAACCTATGATACAATGTTCTGCTTGGATGATGTGAATCTTCGTTAAGAATACACTTAAGACTGTTTTATAGATTTAGGTAACTTCTCGGTTACCAGTTTACATGCGTATACTATTTGTGTATATCATCGCTATCTCCAATGTCTCTCTAGAATTGGCTTGTGGCTGCAGGATGGCATGACTTGGCTTTGTATTTTTTATTCTTATTATTATCTGTGGAAATATCTCTTCCTTCCGTATATTCACGTGTATCTATTTTGTGACTAGTCGTAAATCCCAAAGTCGCGTTTGTTTTCCCCGTCTTTTGCTATCGTATTATCTTGGGGATCCACAGATAGAGGCAAAGACGGTCAGGAAAATAGGGGAAAACCGTGTCTCTCTCTCAAGTATCAGGGTTTATGGCTAACGAGACTTCTATTCTTTTCGTTTTTACCCTTTTTGGGTTATATTTTTTCGGTTCGAGTTGTTGTGTGGAAAAAACTTGGAAGTAGTTTTAAAACCCGACAAAGGTCTTAAGAGGGAACATTGACGGAGAAATATATTTATAAACTGTAGTCGGCTGTGACACAGTAATAAGTAGTTGCTTATCTAGCACTTTGAATCTCTTTCTCACTTGTCATGTGTTTGGGTTTTTGCTTTTACACCTTCACCTAGCACTTCAGTTTGTTAATGCTTTGTTATTTCCGAAGAGGATGACCAAGGTTTGGTTCTCTCACTCGTTGCTTCCTATAAATGCGTTACTATATATCTATACATATTACAAACAATTAAAAACCGCACACTGTATAGACATAACCGTTATATCGTCTTTAGAAATGGTATCAGGTTGCACCTGAATGAATTTGAATTGAATTGGTGATTCAATCATTGTCATACAAGGATGTTGACAGACATGAAAAAAGTTGCAGAAATCATAGTGCATCACAAGCCGACATAGTTGTTCGCTCATTGTTATCACAGCAGGATATCGTCATCAACCCAGCGTCAACATTCAGTCACAAAGCATCTTCAAAAATTCCGAGAGGTTGCAACAATGGAGCTGCGAGATGATGATGATGATGCTCTTTACAACTTTAACTATTACTTTTATGGAATTGCACTCCAGGACCAGTTAGCAAATTCGAATTGAATGAATCCAGCTCTTAGATTAGATTGGTTTACTAAGCATAATACAATTAACGTTGAAGGAAGATCAACACTGACAGGATAATTGTCTTTTCTAATGATAAAGTGCCGGAACGAATTGGATATTGAAATGTCTGCACCATCGCTCATTTCAAAACAAATTATTGTAAGTGCCTACTTATGCATTACATGAAAAACGGCGATGCTGCTGGCAAACAACTACGCATACGCGTACAATACGCCAATAATTTCCAGTCATTCAGTTATCAAAAGATGAGTTCATGTAGGGAAGAAATGTTTATCCTCATCTCATCCTTCAAAATATGTGTGTTCAAAAATATAATAGTTCCTTAGATGAATCGAGTTTTTTTTACATTGTTGAGGATAATTGTAGTGTACATTATTTGGACAATCAAGTTATCACTTGTTGTGTCAGTGGGGGTTCCTTGTAATTGTATTACAAATTTTTCGATGCAACAACTGCAGTTGTAAGGAATTTTTTAAAAATAACCTTATGTGTCATGTCATGTCCTGGAAGACTCCACCCAAACAATGAAATGTTAATGGTGAATATTGTGTTCTCAATGGAGCATAATGCCTTCATTCATGAAAAGGTTGTAATAACAATGTGCAACAATAAGCATAAAATTGAAACGTAATGTTAAGTAAATAAATGACCATATAAGAACTTTCGCATCCTGCTAGACGAAGGGCTTCATGCTCCACATTCCTTCACAGATATAGCTTACACGGGCGCTTTCATATTAAAGCAGTAGATGGAATTCACGCGTTTCAATCATAATGATAGTGATTGTCTGAAGTCTCGTCTCGACTCGACTCGACTGATTCTTGAGTTGTATTGTTGTGAAAAGCATTTCTGGAGTATAATTTCCGTAAACACAATTTGGTTCTTTACATACAATACATCAAAGTGTTTTTGGAAAGGAATGTCACCAACTTATCCTAAACCGCTAAGGAAAGTTTGCATGCACTCATTTCCAGCACGCTCACAAAGTTTACAGGAAATTGCTACAATCCCAAAACCGCAGTGGACAATAACAGTTTTATTGTATTTGCTAATTAATTTTATACGCCTAAACAGAAGTATTTTTATACGAAAAACGAAAATATCAGGAACTTTACCCTTCTGTACAGAATTAATTAGTTTTAATATTCTACAGTTTTCCGATTTAACAGAAAAATTTAATTAAATTTACAAAAATATCTTCATTTTCTATAATTTTAATTCAACTAAACTATTAGAGGGAAGCGGACTACTAAATGAGATACAAGTAAGAAAATGGGGAACGGCCAACTTCAGGTTATAAACTGGCTTATGTACAATTCATTGTTAATAAGTAATGCAACTCAAATTATAGAGAAAGTAGAAATAAATAAATTTCTTCAAAGACGGCTAGGAATCCTGGAAATCTTTCTGTAACCACTAGAAGCTCAATAGAACATTTAAAGATCCGTCGCCAATACGCTAACCTCTTGAGAACCCGAGCGAGCAATAATAACGGTTACTGGCACGGTGCGGGTTTCATTAAACAGTCACCTAAAACATGGCATATTGTGCTTATGAATTCTTGTGAAAATAACCAGAAACTTGGTTCTCTTCATGGATCGTCTGGGAATCTGGAATGCAATTCACTTCTCTTTTGCACTTGGCTTACTCTTTCTTATCCCTTTAGCATTCACTTGTACTTGGGGTGATATAAAGCATCATAATGATCATCTAGGAATTCAAAACCAGACAACCGTAGAAGATTTTGTATGATACCATGAGCGCACATGCAACTCGATTAAGGTTGACTTTACAAAGATAAAATGGTTTTCCCTTTCTAACAGAGTGTTATAAATTGTCACCAAGCGTTCGTGCTATTGCTATCTTACCATTTGAATGGTTTTGGAAGTGAAGTAAAGAAAAGAGCGAGATCAGTACAAGACAAGGTATTCTATGAAATACAAAAGCAGTGCCTTACCAAATTTTATGCTCCTCCAGCATTGCTTTTTTCGTTGCATTTCTCTACTGAATGCAGGTTTTGTTATTTCTGGAGCAATATCGCACTTGTGAATTTATGAATGTAAAGCAAATTCATAGAAAAATGTTTCAAAACTGATCTGGTTGGTTCTGAATGCATAAAATTGCACCTCTGCTTTCAATTTTATTATCAAAAGCTATAAAATTCTTCATGCTTTTATTGGCGTCCTTCCATTGGAGTCATTAATCCACTATATGCACTTTTTAGGCACGTCGAATGCAAAATGCATTGCATGGATGGTATCAAATGGTCCATTAACAAGCACATGTTCGATCAATGAAGCATGTAATTGCCGGATTTTTATAGCCTTGCTTCCAAAACCCAAGATCGTCACCGTTCCATCGTCATTTACTGTTACCTGAGTCTAGCTTGTCTTTGAGCATTACAAAAAGCCAAGGTTATTATTTTTCTTCTCGAAGAATTTTCACAGCAGAATCCAGAAGTGCAATATGAGTCCCAAAATTCCAACGGGACCATCAACGTCTCATCATCATCCTCAATTTCCGTCCCACCGATTGCAAGATAAAGTATTTCATAACTTGGTTGGGAGTTTCCGTACAATGAATTTGAAGGCACTATGATTGTGGTGGGAGGAACTCATGAAGGTGATTACTATTTTCCCTGGCTCATTACCTTAAGCTTTTCACCCATTCAGTGAGAGTAGTTGGCAAATTGCTTCATTTCTGTCGTCTTGATCGTTTATTCACATTTTTAAAAATGCAAAGTGCGTACGTACTACATACACGACGAAGGGGTGATATGATGTCGACGCGACGACAGCTATTCGCCGTTTTACAATGTTCTTGGATCTTTTATGAAGTTGTTCCATACGGAATAAAAATAAGTTTTTCAAGAAAGTGGAAAATGTTAAGAAGCATATATATATAGCAAACACCCTTTTTATTCTATGAAAGACTCAATTTCCAAACATTTCACATAACGAATATTATTACGGGATATAATATGCTGATATGGATGGTTAATGCCGGTCTCATACTACAGCCTGTCCTCGGTCTCCTCCCATTCTTGCATAAAGATCCAAGATAGTAGTCCTGGGTTCTCCCACGCTAGAGTGATGTTAATGTCATCATCTTACAACTCCGTTATTACTTGCTTAATGCTTGAGAAAAAAGGGTGCATATAATGGACTTTTTTATGCACAACTTTTTCTTTACTTATATTACTCCATTATAGATTTTTTCGTACTTTTCTTGCATGCTCAAGGAGGAAACAACAATGAGTGAATGAAAGCAAACTCAATTTCTTATTTTTTAACAAAAAAATCTCCCGGTGTTTGTTGGTGCTACAGCTTGTACACTTTGGTTTCAACTCGTCTCGTTTCCTCTTTGATGGAAAAATCGATCCCCTTTGGGTTTGGAAAAAGTTTAGTTTTCGTATATTTTTATTGTATGTGTATACATAATTTTAGCCTTTTGGTTCAGTTGTTGGCACCCTGAGAAAAAAACATTCAGTCAGTCACCCTTCTCCCCCGTTCATTTTGGTGTTTTCCTTATTCTCCGGTACTTATTCACAAAATATGTGCACATAAAGTTGTTGAAAAGATTCCTTTTTTAAAGAAGGAAAAGTTTTGAGTTGAAAATGATACGATGACGGTTTCACCAGGAATGCAATTCAATGCTTAGTCCGTGACCCTCGTGCCTTGTTCTTTTTGATGTGGAGTTTGAAATACAATGGAAATGTCGAAACTTCATGGAAAACTTTGTATGTATATATGAGCAACAGCAACCCTTATTTTTTCAACTCGCTTCGCTTATGCCACTTGCTTGCTTCCACTTCACCAACGCTAGGGAAAATTCACAGAGGTGCTGTAGATTACATTATGACGTGATATCATGTAATATTGAAAACGTCGTACATGGTGCGATCCAGTTCCTTTTCCGATAAGAGAATCTGATATGCTAAAAGTGTTGTCAACAACTCTTCAGCTTTTTCAGTTTTCTGACTTTATTCAGCCGATGGCTAGAAAGCGAGTGCAGTTTTGAATGCACTTTTTCATTTCCCTGAGTGCATCCATTGTGCCAGTGGTACGACTGGTGAACGTGAAATAATGTCACAGAGGGAAATTTTCCACGCTGTCGTGACTTTTGGTGACGGAGTCGAACGATGTTTTTCTGATATACTGCAGCTTTTTAAACGACACAAATAAGTAGTCTGATCTGTCATGTACCTTTCTCGTTTGAATGTCGCATTTATGCTTTCATTTGCCTTTGCCGAATGAAGTTGAGATTGCATCGATTGTCACAGGATGGTCATAGTAATCAGTTTTCTTAAATACACCTCAACTTTCTCAAATTACAAGATTTCAGCACAAACCTGACGTTCATATAAATGTCAAGGTCTTTTTACTTTGTCAGAGATCATTTATAACCGAGCTTCTTTTCATCTTGAGAAAATGAGGACACGAGTCTTTACCATGAAGTTACTAAGAAGGGCAACCATTTTACACTAAAACAGTAGTAATATCCTTAATCCGTCGTGATACGACTGTTTTATCATCCATTAAAGTATCCTACAATTAGATGCAACTGGCAGAGTATAATTCATATAAACCGTATATCATTTTTGTAGAAAGTTACAGACTTTAGGGCGTTTTCTTCTATATAATTCGCCATCAACTATATATCCCAGTTCTAAAACTTTTTTCTCGTTCGCCTCACTAAAAGTTTCATTTCCAAGAGTTAATAGAGAAGCCCTCTTCTACGATAATCCTAGGAATACAGCTGTACTCATGTATCTAGATTGAATCTTAATCCCATCATGCTCATGCTACATTAAAATCCTGTGTGGGTCCTTCTGAGACTTGAGACTAATTAATTCAGAGGGATATGGCTAATTAAGACGGGCTGGGATGAAGAATCATTCTACAACTTTATCTACTACTGAATAAGAAAGATGATAGTAGTAGAGCTAATAATTAGCATCTGTTGTCAGTATCCATACGTATCAAGCACTCAGGCAGAAAATCCTCTTTTCATGTTTCATCTAACTGAAATGAACTTTTCGTTCTTTTCTTGACCGAGCCCTTCCTTTTTCAAACTGTTATTTTTTTCCTGGTTCCGCAGAGTAGCAGTCCCTCTGCTCATGTTATGTTGGGTTTGGTCTGATGACTGTTGAGTTTGAAAAGAAACACAATAACAATAAAAGCTTCCTTATCTGTTTTAAGTGAACCAGCCGCACATACAATGTAGCTAAATTTGTTACAGAAGTTGGTTTCTCAGAAGACATTTTGCAGAAGCAAATATTATGCAAAACAGGGGAAGGAGGAAACGATCTTGTCAGAACTTTTTATTAGTATGGGACCATTCTTCTTGATGTTCAATATTGTTAACTGTATGGTGGAAATTGCTAAACCGACAAAAAAATACGCTACTCCTCCATAAAAGCACGTACTTTGCAGATGCATATATTTTTTAGTTTGCCTTCTTTCAAACATTATCCACAGTAGTTGCTGTAAATATATTCGAAAATGTGAGCTGAGTAAAATATGCGGAGAAGAGCGCATGGGATCCACCCAAGCCTTGAGATCATTTGGAAGGACATCGTCCTTGTTAACAGTGACAACAGTGTAGTGGAGTGCTGAACATAAAACAGTCATGTCATTTTACTTTTAGTATGCGTTTGCAAATATTTTTACGTGGTTTTTGTCATCATCTTTATGGTTTAAGTGCAGCACGCTTCTGGTTTCGTAGCATGATAATTAATGCTCTGGGAATTTTTTAAGTAGCTTTCTCTTGAAAAATGGACTACAAAGCGAATTCAACGCAAGGAATGAAACATTATGATAAAGTAAAGGTTTTCCTATGAGAGACAAGAAAAGTTTTTAGTGTATGAATATGAAAAACATGAATTATACGTCCTGTAAATTTGAAATGCTTGTTATACTATACGCCAGTAACTTGTTTAGTTTTTATAATAAAATTCATTGGAACCATACGACACTTAACCAGCTACACAGCTTGCTCAGACGAGTTGAGTCTGAAGATGACTGTCTTCCCTAATTTTATTCCATGACATTCTGCTAGTTTGAAACGCACGTTCAAGCTCAACATGCCTACACGTGTAAAAATTAATCAATGATTGTATATATCGTTTAATACAAAAATGCTATACAAATTAATGATTGACACCTTGAAGAGGTATTTCAATAGAATTCAGTAAGGCGCAGCTGGTGATTCATTGAAAAGGTATCCCGGGTATTCATACTGATCAGGGAATGCTTGGACCCTTGACCTGTTTTTATACAAAAAATCTAAATGGTTAAAAGGAAGCCCAGTCACAAATCAATGCACTCATCGAAAGATTCGTTTTGCTTTTGAAATCAGTAGGACTACAGATTCTACAATGGAAAATATGCATTTCATTAAAACATTATAATGGAACGATTGCATGCGTCGATACCCTGTCAAATCAACCTTCAATAAAATTCAGATTGGATTGGAGTATTTTAATATATGCTGTGCAACTGTAGATTTTAAAACCAAATTTACCACACGCCATATGTTATCATCATAAAATTACAAGCTAAATTCATTTTCCTTTTCCTACACACCAAGTATGTTTTTTAAACTCCCTCGGTTTCCATCCTATTTGATGAAATTTAATATATGCTGGAAGAGTTAAAAAGGGTTTCCCTTTTCTGCATACTTCAGTTCAGCCAGAAAGTGTGGTGCTTACGCGCTCTTCCTGTCAACATAATTTTATCCATTACACAGTTGCAGCAACCGTGACAGTAGCCAATATTTAACCCATCATCAGCCGCTGTCTTCTCTATCGGAACATGGCTTTCCGGATGCTTTTAGGCTTAAGCCAACATTACGTTTTAAACCCTTGTAAAGCATACACCACAAGGGACTCATAATACTCGTTATTAGCATTTGTAATTACCGTGAATGAATTGAAACGCATTAGGTTATTTACTCATCCGATGAATACCAGGTGCATAGTGAATACTGAACAAATGCATCAAAGTAAACATTCATAGTAATTAGAAGCGAACATCATACATTACACTGTATGCGAGAACTTTCCTTTCAAATAGAATTGTACTAATTCTAATATCAATTTAGATGAGCAAGTGTATTTTGTAGTTCATTGAGATAATAACATGAACAATTGAAAATAACTCACACGAAGCATTTGAACGTAAAAATAATGCCAAGAACGAAATCATTGTAAAAAGTAAAGGCTGCTAGGAAAGGTGTTATCAGAATCTGATTTACATAGAATTTCTTGCTTTTGCAAACTTCAAAACTATTTCTAATTTAATTTCTTACAAACTATTACTTTCTCTTTGTATAAACCTCTCCAGTTGTATGCAGCTGCATGTGTATTTACAGACTTTTGGGTACACTTTTATAGACTTTAGTAATAACAGCACTATTTCAGTTTCCTTCCTGTGCTTTTGTGTAAAACCTACAATTTACTTTACCTAAAAGATCATGGAATTGAATGGATTGCAGCAGTAACGATGCTGTGCGTACGTATGTGTCATTGAGAGCACCGTTGCAGCAGTGCAACGGGTTAGAAAACAATAGTTGAGCAGAATCATAAAGGAGTGCAATAATCATTAATTTTCAGCAAGGAACGGGCTGTGAGGGCAGACATTTAGCTGTATTCTTTTTGCTGAGTCACGATTACGACTGATGACATGATGATGACGATGGTGATTATCCGCCGCTTAATACACGCGACAGGGCAGGACAGGCGAGCGAGTAACAACTAAAAAGTTTCATTTCATCATAATCAAAAGTTCTCACTTGACTGGCACTATGATATTAGAGACATAGGGAAAGAGTTTGCAAAGATTACATGTTTTCATATGGACTGAAATGAACTTGATTGTGATTTTACTCTATAAAACTACTCACTACTATTATAATTATACTATATATATAGTACAGGGTGGGAGAGCACATTATTAAGGTTGTGTCAAATACATATCTGACACCACAATATAATATAAAATATAATGTTCATCTATGCTCACACAAGTTGTAGTTGCATGTGCATATTTCCCCTTCTCCTTTCCAGGCTAACTTGCCTCGAATGTCATTCTGAGGCCCTGACAATGAAATGAGCGGATGAGGAATAAAACTTTCCCATTTCGGGTTACACTACTAATAATGATATGAAATTACGGGTTGAGTTTTCATGACTCGCACAAAACTTTCTCTGACAAAAGCGTTGTATCTTTCTCTCATATTATGCTCTTCTCATTGCATGTGCATTAACGAAAGCTTTTATAATCAAGTTGCATGTAGTATGCAGGATTGCAACATATTGCTAACCGTTACGATCGATAAGTTTGAAAAATTTTGAATGAAAAGTTGTTTTGTCGCAGTGCAATTGAGACACGGAACTCAGATCGCAACATCATTTATAGTGCCTGATTGAAACAGGAAATTCCCTTGAAGGATACATTCATTATGTTGGGAAAAGGAAACAATATATAACCTCAGGAAATACTGCCACCAATGGGCTATCCGACAGAAAACGATCCCAACACATAAATTGGTTCCATCAAAAGAAAACAAATCACAAGACATTCAGTTCTTCCGTCCGCAAGAAAAACACGGTCATGGGAGAAAGAATCTCTCACAGCGAAAAATAGAATCGTAAACGTAATGAATGCAGTGCCATCATTTAATGTCGAACCCAATGTCATGGATAAACAGCCAGGAACGATATCATGTAATCAAGAACACATGGAGCTTCTCAAACTAAAATTTGTATTCCGATCGAGAATAGAAAATTGGTACCAAACACAACTCTTCAGCATACGACTTTCATTTGTATACCGCTATATACCGGAATAAGGTCTACATCTGCAAACCCTTTTTCTCACAGTAGCACAGTTGAGAAAGTCTAATCATCATCAAACTGAATTTAGCCAGCATGCTGTAATTTTCGTAACCACATCATGCCGTTCTACTTTCGTTTTTAGTGCTAACTTTCCTAACGGCCGCATGTGCCCAAGGGTGAAGCTTTTGGCCAGCTAAGAACTTTGCATTCAATCGCATCGGTCCTTCCTTGTTTCCATTCCGGCTATCTCATTGTCATGCATTGAAGCTCCTCTGCACCATATCCATTTAAGAATTTTCTCAGCTAAAACATTTCCCAATACTGTTATGAACTTATATAAATGCAAGCTAACGGATGACTAGGCTCTCTCATTTCGTTATAATTTCCTTTAATGTATTATATATGGACTGGTAGAGAAACGCAAGTCAGAGAATCTTTTTCATCTCCAAAGAGCAACTTCCTTTTTTACAAATAGAGGCTCAATGGAAATTAGTGCAACTAATTCTTTAGATACACTTCTCTATACATTTTCTCTCAAATCAAAAGCGGAACATGAAGACCCATCCCTTCCATGAACAAAAAAGTAGACTTGCTTTAGGAAACTGCTTATTTAAGCTTTTTTCTTAAAAATTAAGAAGTGCGTAATATACGCTATTCCATGGTGGAATAGTTACACTTCATTTCATATCTTCAGGGTAGAAAACACTATATATACCCGTTGAGTTGACTGTTACGCTGGTTCGTTTGGGAATTAATTAACTTTTCCAAGCTTCCTTGGCTTCTCTCAACTTCATTTCAACTAACTTGCATCGAGACTGACTGTACAAGCTGCTATTTCATTCTCTTTTCCTTTCCACTGCGGTCCAGCATTTCAAGATATCGGAAAAGGTTACAGAATCCGTCACTCATGCTGCTCCTGCATTGAGTCTGCTGAAGTAACAGAGCAAATACCCATTTTCAATTTAGGAAATTACTGTTGTTTCAACCGATGAATGGTCGAGTCGCGAACAAATTTTAAGGAAGAATGTCTTGTTTCATGCTAGTGCAGTGTGGTAGCATTTCCGTCAACAATGATTACTTTACTTTGAGCTATTTGTGGCGAAAAAATAGTAATTTGTGATAGAATCCACGAGTTATATCAAGAACCATGAGCCTGCTGGCATTTCTGAACTCAAACAATACAGTCAACCAATGAGCCAAGACACTAGAGGTGCTTTTTTTACCCAAAAAGGCATTGCTTTTCGGTAAGCTTTGAATGTATCAGCATCCACTCACTTTTGGTGACAGACATTACCCCATATGCCATTCGGTTGATGAGCTATGCCTAATTTCAAGTGAAACTAAAAGGAAAATACCGCACTGCACTTGGAGGGATACTCCACCAGAATCCAGAGGAAAATATTGGAAAAGGGAGTTGAGTAAAGACTCAAGAGGAGATGAAAGGGAATTTCAGATTGTTTTCTGACGGAATGTAAACGTCAGGCACTTAGCACACTGCCGCTACGCTACGTATTTACTGTGTGTACTCCGTCTTTGAGCCAGAAATTTCCCAAGAGTGTTGAGACGAGAAGTGAAAAAGAGTTTCCCCAATTTTACTCTCACTCATTCAAAGGGAACTTGTAAGGCCACAGAGGAGCAATGCTACTTTGTGAGTTGAAAGAGAATTGCCAGAAAAAATAGTGGAAAAATAATATCAGGTCGTACATTATATATAGCTCCCAGCTCTGTTTATCTGTCTTCACCCTGCTTATATTACTACATTGAAGATTACGTACAGATAAAAATATAAAGTTAGCGCAGATCACCCAAGAATTCATTTCAGGAACATCAATGTCAAAATATTATGCATGAGTGGTGTTACTGGTTACGTATTTGTACTGATGCAGGGGATTGCGATAGTTTTCAAAAGAACAAATTTTTCTGTTTTCACACTGAAATTGAAATGCACGAGAAATAGATGCATAATATTGATTCAAAGCGCTGGGAATCTATTTGAACCCCCGGTTCCACAAAGCCAACGTCCTTGTGAGGTATGCAGATGCAGAATGCAGACACGCAACTGAACGTTGGTGAGGCGAGCGAGGGAACGTAATATTACATTCCTTCATCAAACACCAGGCGAAATACATTTGGTTGCACTTGTGTCAAAAACAGAGGATTTCAACATGATCGATGACGAGATCATGTTTTTATGCGTTGTGCAGACCATGAAAAATAATATTACAGCGGTTTGACGGGTTTTCCTCAAGACTTTTTAGTAAGCCTTGAGAAGAACATCATTAAGTATTGTAAGTACTTCCAAACAAGGGTAAATAAACGGATCCAGAGGAATGCCGACAAAAATGTATGTTTCTGGAGTGAAAGCCCACACACAGCTCATTTTTAAACGGACTTGTTTTTGGTGTAAAAACTTTTGTATCAACATTCTTCTCACGAGAGATAAGGATGATAGGAAGCTGTCGCTGTACGGATGAATAAAGGATACCATCCTTGAACATATTGCTGAAAATGGCAATCTCTCCTAAAATTCATAGCGTATAAATGAACCAACGACTTAAATATTAAAGATTAATCGTTTTCTCCTCCACTCATTCCTCCTCAAATTTTTCAGCGTCTTGTTAAAAGTGATTTGTCGTCTTTGTACCCGCCCGTTGTTATTGTTGCTGCAGAATGCTACAGATGCACTAGTATGTATATATAAGCAGATGTGAAGAATTGTCCGAAATAATGTTCCTCGTGTAAGTACACGTATTGAAAAATATGGGGATAATAATGGGATGAGCTGGAGAACATTTTTGCTACAAAGCACATTAAAGTTCTCATGCATCTCTAAAGGGTAAGTAAACAGAGAAAACTCATTGAAATTCGAATTCTTCTCCGTAAATGGGCTTTCGCATAACACTTCAACGGAGTCAGTAAACGAGTATCATTGTGAAAAATAGGAAAACTATTTGAAGCTCTATTACTATTTAGAGTTTGTACTAATATGCTCAGCAGCACCAACTCTTCATGAGCGTAGCACCAGAAGCCCCTTAATAAAGTAATAAAACATTGCACTTTTAAATATATAATGATAATGTTTCACGTACGCCTGTCTTCTCCCCGATAACGAGAGCAGGGAACGGGAAACGTACGTAATTGTAAGTTGAAACGCTGAAGCATGAAATGAAATATTTTTCATCTCCGCCTCCTCATCCCTTCCCAGTTTCATTGCAACCAATTTTTGAAGATAAAAGATAAATATCTTTTGCGCAATATCTCATCTAGTTCAACACAAAGGTTGAGCTAGAAGCAGCTTCTAGTAACAAGAAGCAGAGACAACTTGAAAATATTTCAACACATGTCATTTTGCTACTTCCATTATGAATGAAATTCTTTTCCTTAAAAAGAGCTTCCAACCATCCATGCACTAACTGGCTTCAATAAAATGTCTTGTTAGAATAAAAACATTTCCTTTTTACAATTCCAGTCAACTATCCAGTTCAGAATGCAACTAGCAGAAAATCTACTAAACTTTTATTTTGACAGATTTCATGAAGAGTTTGTGCATTGGGCATCCATATCTCCAGCAGTAGTCCAATAATTCACGCATATAAACAAGTGGAAAATGAATCCCTTGAGAGTATATAGACTCAAAAGTAGTTGCTGGTCAACTCACGAAAAAATGAAAGTAAATCTGTGGAGATGCAAGATGCAGCAGTTTTTCTCCTTCGATAACTTCATTTCTTCGTGACTATGAATGATAGGGACGTGGCCAATTTTCTACGTGAACAGCAGATTTTTAAAAGAAAAAATAAGATGTGAAGTAACCAAAAATCATATTTTTTTCTGCTGCACCACCGGAGAAAACAGTTCTGGAGAAACGTCAACTTCAGTTATATACACAGAGTTGCATTGTGTATAATGCACACATGTCATGGCAGATAAGATAGTGTTGCATTAACGTTCCCACTGTCTTGCTTGACATGATGATGCACTTCAACTGAAAATCATCCGTAGTTTTCGCTTCTTCTTCCCTTCATCGACATCCACCAGTCCCCCAGTGATACGTCGCGATGTGTCGAATGTTTCATGTACATTTCTCCTCATCGATTTTGACACAGCATGGTTGAAGAATGCAGCAAGATATTTCCTGGTATTCATCATAATATCACTGGATGGTGCAACCTTTTGAGAAAATGTAATTGAATCCATGAACGGACATTCCTACTAGTAGCCTGGTGTGTGTGGTGCATTCTTTGTTGAATTTGATGAAGCTGAAGGCAATACAATAACGCAATATAGAGTGCCAATTCATGAGAGATACAATCATTCCCTGCTTTATAGTTCAAATCATTGCTTCGCCACAAACGGGATGGTGTGTAAAAAAGAAGAGGGATGTCGAACTCTCCACCACCAGGGCTGTGAATGCTGCTGATTGAAGAACAGAGAGGAGGTGCGAGAATGCATTATTTCCATGAGAAAAACCACTTCGTTCTCATCGTGTGCATCATCATCACATCGTATTGAATCATTTGTGTAGGGATCCCAAGCGAACAGGAACAGTCCAGAAGAATAAAATAAAAGTAAAGTAAAGTGCAACGTGTCGTTAGTAAGACTGCGAGATGCAGTGTACCAAAAGGAGAAAACCATCCAAGCGAGAAACGGTTTTTAGATAAAGTAAGCAGAATAAGGAAACTCAAATCATCATCGTCTGTATCAGCCCCCCTCCAAGGGAAGATATGCCGAACAGTTTTGCTTTTACTTTTTCCATCCCAATAAGTTGGTAAATATAATGCAGAAAAATGTTCTGTACACACTCCCCCACTTTACTACACGATGATATTCCCTGTAGTCAACTCAAACTCAAATAATATATTCCTTGTGGTCACTCCGACATTTTGGGTAAATATGTACAGAATGTTACTTCATTTGTTTCGCTCTCTTGGTTCTTCTTCTATAAAACCGTAGTTGCAATGGAACTGGACAATTCTACTTCTCTTTTATGCTATGAAATATCAACCACCGGCTCACAGCATCGAATTTTTATATAGCGGTTGGGTTGTCTTTCCGAAAAGAAAAATTGCCAATAATTCACCCATTTCCAGAAAGAAGAGAAGGGGGAATATTTCACTGTGTATTATGAGGAAAAGTAACATAACACGTACAAGATACTCATTTTGATATCCCTAGTCGTCGGAAGTTCCTATTATGAACATTTGGACAAAGTCCCCTGCGACTCTGTACTTGGGAACACGTTTCTTGGACTTGGATTCCGTTGTGTCATCATCATCATTTCATTGAAGCCTCTGGAGTTTTATTTCTGACGACTAATAGGACAAAGGTCTCCAATGATATTTCTACAAATGTATATTTTGATCCTGGTAAAGCCACAGATTGTGGATAAGGATCTGCTTTGCTTGCACATAAACGCGATATGTTTATGAGACACGTAAAACACAGGAACGAATCGTAGTCACCTTTTGTAGCTCCCATTCTAACACGGATAAGCTACGGTATATATATGGTGGTAGAGATACTTTTTTTATCATTTGTAAAAAAGTAATCCGTGAAAACCTGCGTCATGTACTTTACTGATCCTTTAGACCATTTTGAAATCAAAAGTGCTAGGGTGGCTTGGGCTGAATAAGTATAATCTAAAAAAAAAGAAACATTTCCAGTTTAGACGACTGGTCAAAGACACAGTTGTTCTTATATTAAGTGTCGTATTACAACCAAAGAAAAGGAAAAGTGTACCCCAACAATCCAACATGAATAAAAACTACTCAGTAGTTCCCTAATTTTCCTGGGGATATCATTATACGATGACGACACAACTGCGAGTAACGCAATGAGGAAGAAAGAATGGATGAACGGGACGAGAAAAAGAACAGCTTGCAATCTCGCTCTTTATTTCATACGCACGCTGCCTTACCTTGCACTCTTGGATTCCAATTCCAAACCGGAGTCCGTCCACATACATATATGATGGGACACCAGGAGAAAAAGGCCACACATTCAATAAGATAAAAGGTACGCATTACATTACATACAATAATAGTAAAGTGAACAGGCCATATTTCACCCAAACCTCTTCCACCGCTGTCACTACTGTTGCTTTTGCTACGGCGCTTTCTATGTAATATCCATATAAGTATATATATACATATATGTGTTAGCATGTTTAACTTTTTTCTCTTCAGTTTTATCTTTAAAGAACGATGTAGTATTTACAACACAGTGAGGTGAAGAGGAGGGAAACAGTATGGAGAGGAGAGAGATGTGAGCAAAAACAGAAGATGAAAATGACACAACTATCATGGTCTGGAGATAATTTATGACCTTAAACATGCTAACCCATGTGATGACCTTTCTGGAGAGGAGCACTCCACTTCCCTATAGTGTTGGTGCGTGCATGCATACACAAGTTTTTATTGGAAGACCACAGGATCCACACGTCGTAAGTAACACGTTGAGTAATGCGGATTTTCCTTTGAGTCATAATACATTTATGCTTTAAAAGAGGAGTAAAACTATATGTGAGTCCTCATTTCAAGGGTGAGTTTGTCAAAATGTAACATATGCTGGATAATAATGTTTGGTTGTAAAATATTCATAAAGTTATGAATTCATTATAGGACATGAAGACTCAATGAGATGAATGGTTTAACACTTTTGAAAAAGTCTCAATTTTCCTAATTTTTCCAGAGGAAATTGCTTATTAGCATTGTGACAGGAGCAGCAGCCGGCAAGCCAAGCTGATGAATACATATCCACTCAAATTTCAATGATGATGTTATGAATATACTCTGCTGGTTGTGAATAATAATGGCAAAGGCAATGAATGGAACTTGCTTTTTAGACAAAAGGATCAGTACTCAACGGTGCGGTGCGTATTGTGGAGATATTTGAAGCGAAAGAAAAACTAATTAATATTCATGCCTTGTTTATTGATGTGTGCACAATACATGTAGCACACACATCCATACGCATAACGTATTCGTTGCAACGAACAAGATGAAGCTCATGTGTAGAATGTGCCGACTTGTTGTAAATCAAGCTGTCACAATTGATGTCTCTACATTCATGGTTTGAGAGCTGTAATCACGGCATTTTATTATATTCAATCTAGTTTGCATGTCGCAGCTCCATAAAACCACTCATAAGTTCCTTCCCATTGTGTTACAAACTATAATAATCAAAATCTAGAGCGATTTGGAAGAGTGTGTGATACAATTTGCAGCTGAGTACAGTATAATGCGAGTGCATAGTATGTACATTGTGGCTTCAGCAGCTACAAAAACAGTTTCTGTGAGTGAACTATTAAAAGTGAACATGTTTTGTTTGCTTTATCATATCACATCACACAAAACCGAACTCCATGACAGGGTAATGCAAATCTATTACATTACATACTTTGGGTTGGCTATATAACACATTAGGATCGGGAAAACGGAAGGATTAGAACAAGTTCAAGTTCAACAAAATTCAACACAAATCCCCAATTCTCTCTTTTTTCTTGGGTTGAACAGCAGCTGCATGCACAATTTAATGCAATAAGTATAACAACAAATGGTCCGCTCAATGCGATGAAAACGAATGGAATCTTGTGTGTCCGGGTGCTCTTTTTCACGACGAAAATGAAAGTACTCTCTCTTTCACTCTCTGGACTCGTGCCAATATAGCTATCAAAGGCTCTACTGTTGTTAATGCTAATACGATCCGCTGTAGAATATGTACTATTACTGAGAATTTCGATACAGTCATGTTTAGTTGCACAATAAAATTTTAGGAATCCGTTCCCAATTGCTCCTTCCACAATGCTTTGTTACAAATTATATGCAATTACGATACATTCGTTCGTTGTCTACGAATTGGGATTGCAAGCGCTACTGAATGAGTGAGATTTGGATAACAGCAGGAATTACATACAATGATACAATAAGACAGCAAGAAATCCATAAAACCCACATGATATCTTCCATCTTGTAGATCTTACACTCTGTTCTTGTTCATATTATGCATTCCCTGCACAAAATGCAACTCACTTATCTGATTCTGAACGAAAATCATCCATGTTCTGTAGAAAATGCTCTTGGACTCTAGAGAAAATCTGTGCATACTGTATGTATATACGTAAATAGAGGACTATGATGGTATTGATTATATTTATCATAAGCTCAGCTATACACACTTATCATTTTTCAGATGTCTATCTCTCAGAGATTCTGATATAGAACGAAATTGTGTATTGTGTACACGGACAGCTTTCGTTGCACTACCCCTCCAACCCGAAACGTCCTTGCCTTATAAGTCCACTGGTATTTGGCTAGATTGAATGCATCACATTGCATTGCAACTTTTTTATCCAGCTAGCTCACTCACGAATAAGCCAAATAAGGTCTTTCCTCGTTTCTGTGTACACATTGTATTTTATTACTAAACTTTGTACATTTCAAACAGACAGTGGATGGACGTACACACAAATATCCTTCATAAATGCTTCAAAGCTTTTCTTTTTTTGGGGTAATATATCTGCCTCGTTACTCACACTGTCCTCTGGGACCATTCCATTTCAAGTACATTATGTTACAGGCAGTGGATTTTTATGTTGAATCAGAGCGTGGTGCATATGTGCATCCTGCATTTTTTGTGATTGAACCATGAATCAACTCCGAAAAAAGTGTGCTCAAATGATGCACTTTGTTGTTTTTCTTTGCTTCCAGCATGAAATGCGGCAGATGCAATTCATGTTTTTATTTGACAGTTTCGCCTCCTTTTTTGTTCGACCCACTGTCACACACAGACTGATTTGATGTGATCTCTGTTCACAAAAATGAATGGACGCACTTGCACTTATTACATTGAGAAGGTTGGTGCAATAATATAGCGTTTTTTTGGACATCTTTCATGTTCGCAGCTGCCCATCATCACAGATCAGGATGTAAAGAACTAAAGGGAATTTGAGGTAGAAAGTGCAATAATAATTGATACTGTTCGCATTATGCTTTTCATCCTTTTTATTGTGTGTACATAATTTTACAATCATGTATTCATGTTCCAATCCTGATGTTTGTAGAATGACTTTGATGCATATGTTTTTATTATTGCTTCCATTGTTATCAATGGAGATGTCTGTAATTTGGTGTGTTCCCTTTTTGTACTTTTACGATGGACCACCCTCTCTTTGCACAAGTCGTCATAATCACTAGGATTATTGTGTGGAGAGTGCAACATGCGTTTGCTTTACATGCTTCAGGCAATGCTAAACAATGTGTTTTGATGAAAGGTTCATAAATCCGTATATTTTATTCTTAAGTAAATATTACTACGCTCATCATCATCACCACCATTCTAGATCTGGATAAAATTCAAAGCGTTGGTGGTGGTTAGCCACACAGACCGAGATAAATTGAGCTGAAAAAGTGCTCGGGTTTCACTTGCTGCGGAGGAGTTCTCATAAAACCTTGATCTTCATAATGAGCTACAGTTTTTCATCTTGTGTTGTTTTTTCAACGAAATTGTTTTCCCTTTCTAAATAAAATTGGATCTGGAAGAGTTCCGCTCAAAAAGATGCGACATTTAGATATGAAAAAATGTACGGTAGAAATGAAATAATTTTGTTGAAATAAAATGTGACAGAAACAAACTTGTTATTCTTTATTTCTCTCTTTGAATCATTCGGTTGGAAATTTTCATGTTACACAAACAAGCTCTACAAGATAAGGAATCTTTAATAAATTGAATTTGCTACGGAGAAGAAACAGCAGGAGGATTTCTTGTAAGTAGTAATAACAAGAACCAAAAATGAAACTATGATAGTCTTCTTCCACTATTTTGGTGTGGTGGCTGGATATACATAATATTTTGACTGACAGGAGCTCTCTGGAGCAGTGAAAATCCATCATTATTCCGACAGCAAAGAATGAGACAAGACAAGATGCAAGTGAGTTAAGTCGAGACCTAAAGGATGACGACCCTGCCCTTCATTCTTGCTGCTCGTGAGCATGCACAGTTTATAAAAGGCGATGCTAATGTAAAAAAAGGAAGGAAAACAACATTCCTGCGTTTCATTTCATGCCCCTATGCCAGTCTTTATTAAGATTCAATCATATAGATAAACGCTGAAGAGAAGAAGCTCCGCGCTAATAATATACAGTTTTATCATATTGGAATCGACAATGAGAAGGAGGAATATAAAATGAAAGTGGTTTACAAAATCCTAGTTTTGCTTAATCATCATCATCTTCAGAGATTCTTCTTTACTGTCATTCAAAACTTATATTTTACCCTATATGTGCAGACAAAATCATAATAATAATCTACTAGATGAATAAATATGTTTGGGACAAAGGAAAAACTAGATGGATGAAAATAATATGTAACTGTCGAACTGTTTGAGATGAATTACTGCGTGTGTTGTGTTTGTAATAAAGCAAAAACCACGATAATAAACGCTTTACTGAACAACCATCAAATGCAATCATCCCAGATCGTGTTGATGTTACGTGGCTTTGCGTAGCTTGACACGAGTAGAAGAGAGATACGGCATGTTATACACTTGAATAAAGATGTACACAACAATCTACAATGGAAACTAGGATCATTTGTAGTGAAGCATGGAGTATCGCTGTTTTTCCTTGTTCTTTCTCTTCGATTTTAGTATTATGAGTGTATCTATTATTCACGTCTCATATGTAGGAAGTTGATAGTATGATGTGAGTTTGTGCAGAAATCCCATTCCGGTGGTTTTAGCTATATATCCACAAAACGTGAAAAGCAACGAGAACTCAAGCAGTGTACGAACATACCTAAACTTTTCACTGCCGTGTGTGTGTGTTTGCCAGTATCAAAGAAACTACGCACTCACACACACACGTGTCATTATCATTCAACTTTAGTCATAAAATAGATGCTTCCAAAGAGTCTGGTCTGGTTTTAGGAGAAAATTGCTTTGTACGCACTTTCCATTTTAAAGAGGTATAGAGAGTGGTGCATACAAAGTGATGTTTTCCTGGAGTTTCACTACATGACATGAGTTTATTTTCCTTGCTAATAGAATATTACGACGAGCTATTCTTGAATGTTTTAAAGCTCCAAGGTAAGTATGATTGAATATTGCATTGATGAGACTGAACAGAGGTGACTGACATCACAAAAGGGAGAAGTTGAGAATACCTGAAAACTTGTCTAGAAAGCTTGGCTGTTGGTTGGGAAGGATTTTGATTGTTTACTGTATTGCGAAAATTCCTGAGATTTTAGTGCAAAATCATTTGCCTGCTTTATTTTCTACCAAAAGTCAACATAACAGAAGATCGACTAAATCAGGAAGGAGATGGTTAAGCCCGACTTTGGAAAGCAAATAAATTCTTGACTTGTTATTTAAGATGGAGAAAACAATGTTGATGTACGGTTAGCTCTTTACTTTCCTAATGCTTTCATTGTCAACATTCAAAATGGTTCATTCATTCCTTCTGCTATTTAAGTTTGAAGGAGTCAGTTTAATCTCAAAGTTTTGAATTCCCACAGTTCTTCTCGAAAAGCTGTTTCAGTATTTTTCTCCTAATTCTAAGAAAGTTTTGAGAAACATGCCAACATGCGGCAAAGTTTTGGATTCTATTTATTTGACTTTTAGATACTTTTGTCAAGTTGTTAGCTTCTACTTCCTGCATACCATCATCATTTTCAGGCCCCTCCCAGTTCACCGTGGTATATTGTACGTGTGACCTGCATCACCAGCGCGGTCCAACTATGTCAACGGTAAATTTGCGATTGAAACGTGATGATTTCCTATATTTTTACGTGAATCCAGCTTTGGATTATATGAATGAGGTCTAACACTTCGGCACATGAAAATAGCGATTTTCTAGGGAGAATGGTAAAGTTGGAAATGCTCCAGAGTCACGTAGCTATACATTGAGTTACGGGAAATGTACGAACTTAAATTCCCATTTTCCCGAAAGAAGGAAAAATAGGTACTTGAGAACATTTTTACTCTTTGTGGCACATTTCTATCGGCAATAGTACAGCCATCATCATGATAATCATCATAGAAAATAAGAAGGAAAAGGGAAGTTTAGGTAGCAACTATCATCAATTTCCAATTTGGAGTCCCCTTCCGTCCCCATATGATGACGATGTTCTTCTGTTGCCAAAATAGTTTGGTCTCTGTTGACTATAATAATGATCCATTCGGTGGAGCCTATACCATTCATTTCAATGACTAAATTACGAGAAAGAGAGCCTCATTCGCAAGCAACTGCCAATAACTATATATACTAGTCACATGCTAAACACCTGAATGTCACAAATTTTCCCATGATTTTGTGAACTCTTCTGTATCCAACCATGATAACGTGCACGTTTCAGACATGAATTTCTACTCCAAAACGTACAAAACATGTACAAAAATAGGAATGTGTCAATTCCTTCAGGTCAGACGTCTGTGTTTAGAATCCCATTCAGAGATAATCATGTTACAGCAAAAAGTAAAACCTGAGGCGCATGTAATACATGCCACCGCCATCAGAGAATGACAACAAAATGTGATGGCAGAACAACGAGATGCTTCCAAGAAAGTCAGATACAAAAACTTGATAGCATCCCCTTGCCTTATCACTATTTCTACAAGAAACGCTACCATAATTTCACCTAAGGAAATGGAAGTTGCGTATAAACATAATGCTTTTTATGTGCATCTCTAAACAAAAACATTGCCAGCAGTACAATACCCATAATCATAATGTGATGCTCCGAGCTGCAATGGTGCAATCATCAAGATAATCCTAATGATGTGTCTTGATAAAGCCATCTCTTTTCCCCACCACCCCATTCGGGTTTTATTTACAAACCGAATCGAAAATATCCTTTTATTTTCCTTTCCTATTCTCCATAATACTCTGTGGTTTGCTTCCTTCCCTTTTGCTCCAGGAAATTATTGAAAATCAAGCAGAAATAGAGAAACAAGCCAAAGTTTCTCTTTGTAAAGCTTGCTGGTTATATCCATACATTTTCTCGAGCAATTGCAATGACTTTGTATAAATACTGGAGCAGTGCACTAAAAGGTAATTCAATGAATTTTCTCCAGTTTGTATTTAAGAGCATAACAATAAACAGGCAGTTTATACGAGAGTGTCCAGGAACAAAGAAAGCGGTACCTATTTGGAAAAGCTCAACTCAATTCACTCCACCATTCATTTTGCTTTCTACAACACAATCTTATAGAATATTCTTGGATGACTCGGGGAAATGTTGTGAAAATGCACTGTCCTCTTTCCAGGATCACGGAAAAGCTGGAGGGGGAAGAGTAAGAGACACGAAATGCATTCATTTTATTCGATTCAAGTGGAGGAGCTGAGTTGAGAAAATACAATGCAGTTCATGATAATGCAATGATGCATCATCTCATAAACAATTCATGAGAAGGATAAATACGACGGATGAATTGAATGCGTGTGGAAGATGAAAGCTCCCATGTAGGTCTTTCTGAGGTACATTTTACTCAACTGGTTCGAAATACTCAAAACTTTGGGAATTGGGGAGTGTACATTCACATAACGGATGCTCCAATGCACTCATTAACCTACGACATGACATTCAAACATTACTGTTTTTGGGACTAGCCGCTAGCTCGTCAAACCAAATCCACAGAAAGGAGAACAAAGTCGTGAGTTGAGTAGTTGGTGAATCCCCTTATCTTGTCTTGGCTATAAGCTAAATGAATACTTTATGGGCTTGATTTTCCTACCACTCCATGTCCTAATCAATATAGATGAGCTCTAGTTAAGAGATAATCAGGAAAGGAAAAGCGGAAGAATCTTGTGCGTACACAAGATCCAAGTAAATTCAAGTAGCAAAATGAAAGACAGGGGTTGCTTCATTTTGTAAGCTACCGATGGCAAAATATCAAAACCATATTTTAGAGGATGTTCACCGTTATGATTAGTTCGACATGCTTCATCCTCTCGGGCTTTTCCTGGCTGAGTGATTGAAGTGAATAAATAAAATGTGGTAGGCAAGCACTGATAAATTCATGCTGATAAGGGTTGAAATAATTAAAAAACTGTACCGCAAAAAGAAAAGCAGATTATCATTCATCATTTGATATTTTTGTTTTGATAAATGCTTTCAATTCAAAACGTATACGTGTACAGTCCAATCAACTCAAAGTCCCCCTACGTCTCATCAATCACCAAAGCGGAAAATGATTCAACAACATTCTATATGTTTCTGATACGATCTCAGAAATAATTGAACACAATATGGTAATAAAACTGTCAGTTCAATTTCAAATCTAGATGGGCCCCAGCAACAACTACTACCCATCGGCGACCTTCTTATATACCATGTTTCAAGTAAGTCGTGCAACTGTGCAACAGCATTTTATTGACTTCAAAAATAAGATTACGATATTGATATTGATAGGACTTTGCTTTCTTCTCGCTCATTATATTGAGCCAACATGTTTTGCCAACCGTTGCAGAAAAATGATTGATTCATGCGAATTAGTCACCGAGAAGATGAGGACGAGCAAGATTGAAAGGAGCAGAGTAGAGGATATGAGGTTTAAAAGAGGTTGCATTGTTTTCATTTTAGTCAACCTTTTCAGATAAAAGATATCGCAGTTTCTGGTTGTCGTTTGCAAGAAAGAAAAATGAGGTTATTCATAATATTAATGACTACTACAAAAAAACATTGATGTAAACAAGACTGCATGTTTTAACTCCCCTTTTTGGGGCGACCCGACACATTACACACTGAACTTTGGATTAATTAATAAGTGTCAAGAAACAAAGTTCAAGACATCAAGACCACAGACATGCGTGTGTAACAAGAGAGGAAAAGGAGTTTTCGTCGTTCAAAGTGATAATTCATCAGTCGTCCTTCCTGTATAATGCAGACATTAGGCCGAAGACAAGAGCCGCAGGAGAAGAAACGCTGTGCCGTATCATTAGCAGCTAACAGACGACAACTGCAGATGCAATGGGATATGAAAGAATGCAAAAGGTTTCTTGGTCGTGTCTCAGATTCTCTTGATGAACATGACCTCGTTGCTCTGTTGGTCATATTCATATTCCCTCGTGTCATATTCAGTGACCCTGTCATCATCAAGCCAGCTTTCTTCATTTATCAGGCCAGTGATGTGATAATGTTAATGCAAAGAAAGAACGGACTTAAAGCTATAAGGAAAATATAAACGAGCCAACTTTTATGGATACTTATGTGTAATTTGCATGATTCAGTCTGAATCGGTATTTTCACAAAAGGTTTTGTTTGTGAGCACGTCAATCTTTTAGCAAGGATTCCTTAAAAACTGTCTGGCTTGATCTTGATGGGCTGTTTTTACGATATGGGCTTTTTTCACCGATGAAAATCTATGCAAATCTTAAGTACTATATTGTCTTGTCAAGTAAAATCCGTTCTTTTATCGTCACCTTTTTTATGGTCGGGATGGGATCTTTTGCGTATGTATTTTACAAAAGATGTTAATAGTAGCAGCAGTAGTGTTAGTAGTTTGCCAAGTAGCAGCCCAATCCCAGACTGACACGGACACACGATTCTTTCTTTACAAGGATCAACATTTGAGCTCTTTGAGGTAGACATGCAGTCTTTCACGAAATACTTACGTATAGCTGGAAGGAATAAAACGGTTAATAAAACCCAACCCCACAGAAAACCAAACATGAGCTCAAGGAAAATATTCGCTTGTCATAAAAAGTTTATTTGTTCGTTTGACCATCATAAAATACGCAGCAGTACGAGTACTTTTAACATTTCGAATTAGTGTTATTCTCCTCATTCTACTCTACCCGTCTTTATGGAATTAACAAGCCGTGACTAGTACCCCAACGACAAGAGCCTGCAAAATTATTTGCGTAACGAAAAACGTGTGTCTACAAACTCGTAAAATGGTTGTGCACAGATCCGCTCTGTTCAATTTTTGTCGTTGTTTCTTGCAGCAATCATCTTGAATAGCTATTGGCAATATTATAACCTGAAGAATGCATTTTTGTATTTTTTTCAAAGACACAGACCCACATCATCAATATCATCCGCATCACTAACTTTTCCCGTATAACACGACTACAACTACCAGCAATTTGGGGTAAGGTCAGCTCTGTAATCTCAAAATCTGCATTTAAATCATCGGAACAAGTTATAGCATAGCTATTGGCAAGTTATTTTCTTGAGTATTTACATGACAAAAAACACAGACCATTTTAACTTTTAAAGTTCAACAGATGACTTGAGATAAAACCGGCTAATGTCTGTGTATGACACGTATTCAAGGCTACTTGTCATTGTCACATCAATGAGCTCTTGACATTTGTGACTTGTGACATCATACTTAAATTTATTATAATAACACCACAAACTTTCATTAGTCGTGACAGGAGCAGCCGACCCGAAGAAAGGAGTTTTGCGCTTTCATGAGCTAAAAACAAGTTTTATCAGCCAGTGCGCTCATCATCCAATGAGCAGGCCAGATATGAAACTTAACACAGTTATTAATTATTTCGAAGCATTGTTGTTTGAGAGGCAGTAACAGCCACACACGCAATGTTCTGCCTTATTTTTGGTAATTAGATATTTCAGCATTCATGCGATCTGCAGAGATTCACGAGAAAGGTCATTTGCTTTGAAGACAATAGCATGTTGTAGTTGTAGATCATCATAATAAATGTATGGGGAAGGTAGTTAAACAGCAGTTTCCATCAACAAGTACATAATGCCACAATAGCAGTGGCAATGAATCCATGATTGTGTCGGCTGCGATTGCGATGCGGCATTACTCTTTACGAAACCGATCCGATAAAGAAATGCTTCTCTCTAGCTTCAGAGACAAAACAATGGCAGCAGCAATCTGCAATGCAGTAAAGTTGTTGTTGTTGTTTATAAATGTGATACTCAACACCAGCTCCATCGGCACTGCTTTCTGAAGCAGTTCGTGCACCGCAGAGCAATCAGCGTTATGTAGAATTTAATTGCTTCTGTTTTTGTGGTGCAGCCATAAATAACACCTCGACTTGATTTTTAAAATATTTTATGCTCCTTTGTTCACCCAGTTCTATATGCGAGACTGGGTGTTATGTTGCATTATTGCAATATAATATACGATGAAAGCAACTGTGATATTGTCAGTTTTACATTTCTTCACGCAATATTTCATTTCAATTATTGTCTTAACCAATTATCTTGTGACGTGACAATTGATGAATACAAAATGTGTTCAGATTTACATACCAAGTTTGAATGTAGATTTTATTCGTTGGTGTTATGATAGAACTACGTCGAAATAGAGTCCTTCGAACTCATTTTGAATTCCATTTATTTAAAATTGCAGCAGCGAGTTATGCAATATTGAAGCAGTAAAGCAAGCATTACAAGTTTTCAATGGCTTTTAAAGTTATTATTCTTCGAGAGCAGCTACTATTTTTTGTCGCATATTATCTCGAAAAGTTGAAAATAGTTGTTACTCCACTAAAAATATTTCATTACCTGCTACAGGTGAGAGCTTTGTTACTACAGCCCATCTGGTTTTCCACTGCAAATAATAAAGTTTTTTTTTGGTAAGTATAAGGTAGTTCTCCAAAATGGGAACAACTTTCAAAATATTACACAAGAAAGTTGTAAGTTGGTTTGGTCTGTAATATGCTACTTGGAGAATTATTAAGAACAGTTGAAGTGTTTTTACGGAAGAGTTAAAAAAGTTCCGAGCCAACATTGTACGGTATGTGTGCGTTAATTTATCGTTATCGTTTGTACAACACTACCCAAACCTTTTGTCCATGCCATTCCGACTATTTGTACGCAATACGCAACGCCTCCTCCAGTCAGAAGTTTGGATTTTTAACTCAAAGACACGCATGACATAACTTTAGTCGACATTTTCTATTAAAATTGATATCATATTCTGCTAAAATTTCTACTTACGATACAAGGACATCTTAAAAATATAGGAATCTAGTTTCTCCTACAACATACATAATTGAAAAGAAGTAAGGAAAGGTTCAAATTCGATGTTATTCGTCTACAAAAACATTATATAAACATAGTTCGCATTGTTACAGGCAATCTACCAAAACTCATGCAGCCATTTATATCGAGACTATAGGAATGATATCAAGTTTCAGTCAGTTTAGCTATGGGAAGCCCACGACAGGAAGATGAAATGAAAGACAAACATGGACCTCGAAATTACATTTCGGGTGTTGCCTACGGGAAGGTATTCATTTTCATGCAACTATATGGGCAAAAGTTTTACATTACATGTGATTTCTTTCTATGCCCGGGCATGTGCTCTCTCCTGCCTCCATTCTAGATTAAGATTTCAGCCATGGAGTATCCAAAACTTGGAAACTTGTGAAAGAAACATCCACGCGTAAATACGATCTCAAGAGGGACGATATGGAAGTACTAGTCTAATATGGTATTGCTAAACTTTTAGGAAAAGCTTTGGGTTACGATCCGTAATAAATATTTGTACACTTCTCCTGGCCCACCAAGGGATTCAGTGATACAGGAAAAAATTTGTTTGTTTCTTCTTTTCGCTTTTCATAATACACGAGAATATTTTACAGTGAAAAGTTGGGATGTATGGATTATGCTAAAATGTATGCACACAGGAAGAAAGCTATTTTCCGAAGCATTGGCAATACGCAAGTACTTTCAGCAACTCATTTTTATCATAAAGAGCAGAGACCTTCTACGGCGAGAAGTCGTTATATTTTTTCCCTTTCTTGGCAGTCTTCCTTCACACTTTTTCTTTCATCGCTGATTGTGCAACTGCATAAGCAAACAACGTAGAATATATTTTACATGCAAATTCTCCTCCAAAATGCTAAACTAGGGGCTCAATTTCAATTTATTGTGGAGTGTTAGATAGATAATATATCTATGAACCCAAGTGGTATAAGAATGTAGATAGCTAACTCAGTTTTTTGTTTGGCTTATCTTTCACCCTCTCACTACATACATATATTTTACCTTTTGGACTATGGGTTTGTTCCACCTGACAAAAAGCTGTCGTCAAAAGAATAAGATGGAAATGGTGAAAAATATAACGTACTATTTCGTTCTCAGCTGGGGATCTCTTTAAAAGATTCAGGAATTTTTATTAAAAAAGACAATTTTAGTCTATCTTAAAGACTGCAGATAGTGAAAGGATGCTGGTGCTGAAGTTGTAACCAGTTAGCTACATTGAATGTGTGTGTGGCATGAAGAGAAAAAAGGATTATTTGCAAATGCCACCATTTACCACTGGCCACATAGAGATTCGTGTAAAAAGCTCTGTTTATCATTCAAAAAATGTTCATACAATCAACCTGGGGCAATTTTCTTTGGTCTGTCTGCCTAAAAACTTCCATTCGTCCTATCAATGACTTGTTAATGCACATAGGCATAGCATTCAACATAATTCTTCATTGTAAATTCGTACCCGTACTCAGCCAACCAAAGCAGATGAGATGAAAAGCCAAAGAAACGCCTGAGAATGAAGTTTATAGTTGAGCTGCATTTGGATTTTCCATAGAAAGGAAACCGTCTTTTTTGCTTTATGTAATTGCTCACCAAGTTCAAGATCAAGGAGAATAACTCAATGTAATGCATTGACTCGACAGAGTCTCTGTTTCGGCACCACTACAATTGGTGATGATGGCTTACACGGTCTTCACTCCATATCATATCATGCCATTCACGCCAGCATTAAAGGGAAGACGTATTTTATTTAAGAACTTTTATTTTTTGCAGTTGGATGATGGAACACTGTAATAAACTATCATTATTTCTTGTGGCCATTTACAAGGTCTTTTTTTACTCTTCTTTCTCAAGCATTCCGATGGCTTCCAGCTACATATGTAGTTACGCTTTGCTTGGCTTTATGCAGCTAGAAATATTATCAATTTTTTATAGACAAGTCTAGTGATAAACTTTTCTGCCATCATCTCTCAACAAAATTGCGCTCCTCTTTAGATCTAACTACTGGACAACCTATAATGGGAACATATCGGCAAGTTATTTAGTGAGCTGGGCTAGAGGCAAGTTATTTATTAATCGATAAACTATGAGACGAAGCGAAACTAGATTTGTGTCCAAAACAAGGGATATCATCAACCAACTTTGGAAAATTTTCGTGTACCCAAGAAGTTCAAAGCAGTTTTTCCGTTTAGCTTGCACTTATTTCGCTCCAGGTTTTTGTTACTTTCATTCATGTGGAGTTTTTTGTGCACTCAACATTTTGTATCAAAGCCGTTTGTGCCTAGTTGGGCTAGAGATGGATGGGTGGATAAATTTTTTGAGCGAGGAAAAAAAAACTTTCGTCAGCTCTATTTCTGACATATTGCAGAAGTACAAATCATAAATCAAGCTTGTTTCGAAAACTGTTCAAAGACTGGAGTGGAGGTGTGTAGGGAAACTTAACAAATAATTTAGTAAGCTTGAGGCAACTACAACAATAACAAACACAAGACTTTTACCCGTTCGGAAATACTGTTTGATACGGTAAAAACTGATGATGATGATTGGGATAGTTGGGATAGACACACTGTAAATGGAATTTTGTAAAAGGCTTGATCGTATAAGTAAGGCTTCATTTATCATCCCCAAAAAGTTTACGTTTTTGGGAGCAACTTTCCATTTTCAGGGAAAATTGGTGAGGCACAATCATTTTGGTTGTTCGTGTGAAATGCTGCCGAGTTAAAGAAAAGTTGGTTGATGATAAACGTAAACGAATCCAATCTAACAGCGTGTTTGTATTAGTAACGAAAAACTTTTTGATGCATCATAAACTAGCTGCCTTCAGCAATATTATTCAGACAAGTAAACCACAAAGCTTGTTTAGGTATGCTAATTTGGAAATATATAACCTAACTGTAAACAATCCAACTTGTTTGGACATTTTGACTATCAATCCTTCCCAAATGGCACGTGTGTCTTGGGCAATTACTCACAATTAAATTAAATTTTTTGTTCGTGGCAGAAAACAGTTAAAAAGGGATATATACACATAACAGCTCCTCATTTTCAGAGACTGATTACTTATTGCCTATTTTACAATTCATGTTTTTGCTCTGGGATGTATTGCGTGCACAAATCAAGTTGTGGAAATAAAAAAAGTACAATATTGAAACAAAATACAATTAGGGTTACTCTGTAATTACCTCTGTGGTGAAATTAGATATGTAGCTTTTCAGAGTAGACACTTTTGGGTCAATATACAACACAAACGTACAATTGTTGGCTCGGAGCTGTGCAATATGTTCTTCTTGCTAAAAAATATAATTCTCACATTGTGTGCGAAGAACAGTGAAAGACCAAACCATTTTGAGTAATTTCTATACAGATGTTGTACTTGAGTTGCATTATGGTGGTCGTTTAGAGGAAGGCGTTACCATTCGTACCATATATTCTTTTACAAATACATTGGCATAACACCACATCCTGCAGAAAAACGACTCCTGGTTCTGGTTTGGTTACACAAACCAATTTACCATAATACAAGTGGGTAATCTCCATACGAAAATTACAGGATTATGCATAAGACAGGTAATTGATATTCATGAGAATTTTTTTCAAAAACAAATAATAACAAAGTACTGACCTTTTTACCGTCACGGAACTTGCAGTGACCTTCAATGAGGGAGTTGGCGTCAACCATTTTTAATTTAATTTTCCCAGACGTTGCTGATGATAAAAGTGGAGAATATTTACGAAAGGAGTAGGTATGTCCTTTCCGAAATAAATTTTAAATTGCACGTTTGCAACTAACTTTCGACATGGTATATACTGTTTATTAAATTACATCCAAAATTGGTACGTAAATTACATCCGCTGTGAGAGAGTTTGTGAATATTTTATCAGGCAATTTCAACGTAGAAAATGAGGTCTCCATATTTTTTTACCTTTCAAAACCAAATTGGATGGAATATACAAACAATACTTGTGTTAGTCTATTTGTTTACTGCAGATACAAAATGACATCCGCCCACATACATCCATCTATGTTCATTTATTTTAACAATGTTTGCCTTGTCTCCTTTCTCGAAACTTGAAACAATGCAGTCAGCAATTTCTCACTTTTGCAACTGCAAATACACTTTGTACAATCCTTTCTTTTAAACTGTACAGCATTCCATTAGACTGTCAAAACAATGGGGTAGTCCATGATTCATTCCACTCTGCTGGCTGCTGTTTTAAAAAGGAACTTGATGAGCACAGAGGTAAACCGCGGTGCCTAATTATTACGATTCAAAATCCCAATTTGTAATATCAAAGTAAATATCTCTGCACAAGAACATACCAGTGTAGCGTGGCAAATTGTTAGTACATCTTATAGCATTCTCCGTAATAAAAAGTACAACTATATATAATCATCATCCAAATCTATGTACTTTCCACTGCAGTGAACACACACTGATTTTGCAGCATCAGATTATTAGTACTTGGCAGTCTTTTTGTGCCAAACACATCGGCATTTGTTTGTTAGGAAAATGTTTGCTGTCAAATTTAACTTGATAACAATCCGCATCTGTCGGTAATCTCGCCAAGGGCTAAAAATTGTTCAAAAAGTTTGCACTGCCAGACGTACCCATAAGGATATATGTAGTGTTTTAAAAATCAGTTCATTTTTCATTCTCCGCATAGAGGAAAAGCCTGTTCGGAGGAAACTAGAATAAGAACAGACACAAATGCATTGGTAACGAGAATGATTTACAAAGTAGAATCACTTCATCCCATCTTTCTATAATACAACGATGATATGTCATATCTAATATAATTTTTTATTCAATACACATTAAATACACACATCAATACCAAACCGATACAGCTACTTTATATCCTAGCCAGATGAGGATGAATATTATTGCATAAAAAGGATATAGAATCTAGGCTCATTAACATTTTATTGCTATTGCCATTTCTATTTGTAATATATAGTAGAAGTAGCAGCAGCAGTTGCACATTTTTAGTAGGGATTTGCTAGCAGAACCATGACTGGATAAGATGAATTCCCTGTTTAACAACAATAATCATGATGATGATAGTGCAATCTTATTACATGACTCCCAGCAGAGTGAATTTTGTATTCAACCGTTTCGCACATCTGCAATTACAGAGCTGAAGCCGTCCTTTCGTTACCCATTCCAAACAACTCTGTCTGCAAAAGATGAGATGAGGTAAGCACAGGTGTGTTTGAGTATTAAGTTATATAGTACCTGTGTTTCAAGCCTATCAAGTCAATGCAATGGACTTTTCTGAATGAGCAAATGTGTTGTATTGTACTACCTCAACGTATTAAATGCACTTCTTGCTTTTATCTTGGTTTGAATAGGAGTAGCTTCCATTTTTATCTTGGTATTTTCTTTATCTCTTTTTACCTTCAGGAAGGTCATAGCCATCGTAATCTTTTCTCTCCTCTTTAAAAATAAATGCCATTCATAAAATGATAAAAACTCGTGATTTTTCCTCCTTTCTTGCATAATTTAAAGTTTACAGTCAATCAGCAGCACACTCGACTCGATACGATAGAGAGAGAAAATACGTTATTCGCAAATGCAGACAATGAACATCACGACTATGAGCCATAAACCATAACATTTCTTGTCATAATGAGTAATATATTGTTGAAAAATTCTGATGCTGAGTTGAACACACAGAAGTCGATGCTGTCATGCTTCTGTTTTTTTTTCTTGAAAATTGATCCAGTTGGTTTTTTAGGAAGCTGTAGGAATCGTGGTTTTTGGTTGGTGGTGTGATCCATTCACCTGATCACAATTCGTGAAAATTCCAAGAAGATGATTGCACTCGCCTCAAGAAATAAAGTAGACCTTTTTTGCTTCCAAACACGTCACGTGACGTAATAAAGACGGGTTGGTGTTTTGAGAACAAGTGCGTCTGCTCAAAATGAGATGAGTCGTGAGAACAAAAATTGACGGATTGAATTGGTTTGCTACCAACGACCAACGTAGTGGTTCGAAGAAGTGAAAGACGTACTCAAATGCAATCTGTTACTACTTCTTTGCAATCCAGTTGCATTGCATTTGCATTATCTAAAGCAAGAACAAAACTACTTGTTGTTTATTATGACAAGTATGAGGTTCAAACAACACTGAATTCAATTGATTCCATGCGTTACTCATTTTCTCGACAAAACGATCACCATGAACAGATAATGTGGCTGTTTTATACCAGTTTAAAATCACGAAATAATTGGCAATTAGAATATATTTGCAAGATAAACCAAAGTTGAACTGTTAAAGGTGGAGTACTATACCAACTGTTATATCTGTTCAACTCATGCCGTTTTAATATCTCGCTTTTTATTATTTCTTCTCAGAGATGAAGTACAAGCTTGATGGTGAATTTAGATAACTTCTCACGATCTCATTACTCATTGGCTCCAGTCACAATGCACAATTAGCTTTAAGAAACAGACAAAAACAGTTTTTTAAAGTGTTGTGAAGTTGGCAGCCATAAAATGAGTTAGTGTGTGAGCTCCTTGTGAAAATATTTGTCAAGCCGTTTCTAAAGTGCCCAAAAACACTTTTGAATAATATGGTTTGTCTACGCCAAGTCTGAGCTCATTTGTGATTTTTCGTGTTCTCTAAATTCAACTAAATTGCAATTACATAAGTGAACACACTTTGCTTCTGCACTTTGACTTGTTTATCAAGGCAGCAAGTTGCCTAACTTTTTCAAGATTTTTTTTTCTTGGTACGAATAAGAGGTTGGAGAGATTCTACTCGTGCAGCCACTTCAAATTCACTAAATTTGCTCTTGCTCTGAAAAGTTTTTAATGTTTACTTGATAAAATTGAAATGGCATTGCTTGGCTGTTGATGTCTTATCTTTGACTTTGGTAATAAAAATGGGACTGAAGAAGCTTGCAATCAGTCAGTTCACAGGAGCAGAACTTACTTGACACTTTCAACACTTCACGTGAAAGAAACCTTGAAGTGAATGATCATGATGATGATGATGGTGACGATTAGGTTGCTAGTTGCTCGTAGGTATTACAGTATAAGGAGCAATCTGATAAGAATATGTACGTGCAACAAATAATTTCAACAGCATTATATTTTCAGTCACCAAAAAATTCAATGTTGCTCATTTTTTCTTTCAAGTCTCATGAGAGTCTTTGTGAGTTGTACTTTAGCAAACAAAATATGAAACCATAATGATATTCAATTTTTTCCTCACACCAATATTGCTAGTAATCATCTTCAAATAATCACCACAGTTTTCAACGTAACGACAAAGACGATTTTGGTACCTAACTGAGCATACCTTCGTCATCCATGTACGCACATGAAAAAGAGACCAACTGAAAGAAATCAGTCGATCGAAAAGATCATATCTTAAGGACAAGTCCAAGTTACAAATAATTCTATGTTACAATGTTACATACACTTTGTCAATATATGAATGTATTTGGTACAGCTGTGCAAATTGAAATTGAAAAAATGCAAATGAAACTCATCTTTAAACTTCACAAGATAACATCATGTTCTAAAAGACAACCTACAATAAATAAATCCATCACCAATCCAATTTCTACAAGCTACAACTTGTCCTGCCTTTAATATGTCTCGTGTTTAAGATTCTCATCATAAACATTTCATTTGCGATCAGTGTTTTTGGATCTCTGAGTTTTTTCCGTGTGTCAGCGTCAACACCAATCTGCCAATTTTTCATATGTAATAGAAACCTAGCGCATGCCGTGGACGCGTGCATCTGCATCCAACAACCAACTCATGTTTGCAATGAACTTTTGTGGCTTACTGAAGAAGTAATTCTGTTTATGAATTGTAGTTTCTGCAGACTGCAGCTGCAGATTATAAATCCTTCTGTTCAACTGAATGTGATTTGTTGACAATACCAAATGAAGCCCAATGTCATCTCTTCAGCTAAATAAATGCATTTATCTGTAAATTGTGAATCTCAATAGAGCACGTTTTTTAGTCACAAACTTATCTGATGCTTTTATTGACGCTGTAATAATAAAAGTTCACTTAACCACCAGGAAAATGGTTCTGATTTTGCAATATGTAAATTTATGAATATAAATTTTATACTTTATTACCAAGTGAAGGATTTAGCACAGCATCAGCACTATCTAGTACATTGCCCCGGACATATATGTATAAGAAGCCTTTTTGTATGTTTGTGATGATGTCGGTATTGAAATCTCATTGGGCTCACATTGTCAGTCAAACTGATTTCAATTACTTTTCATTTCATTGAGGCAAACAAGACTCCCAAGTGAATGATTAATACTAAAATCCACTTAGGTATGCTGTGGCGAAATAAATGACCGTGTAAAACTAATGATGCAAAGCTCATTTCTGCAAAGATGCTTCTTCAGTGTGTCTGTACTTTTGAAGCGTCTGATTAAGAAATGTCATTTAAGAAAAAAAAATATGGCAAGAATGATTTGATTGAACAAACAGGGGGATGAGTTAAAGCCAAAGGCAAACATCAAAATGGTTGTATGTAGGCATAAATTAAACCCAATAAAATCTGGTTCCTCATCAAGTATTGGTCTTCCTATACCCCTTTCACTGATCTGATTCTATGAACTGAGTCATTTGAATGTCTGGGTTGAGAATTAAAGTGATAGCCTAACCTACCCAAATCGTGTTTCAAAAGAAGAGTTTTTTTGCATGATGATATGAACTAGTTTAATTTTGTGCGAGTTTTATACACAGTCAACACTGAAATGAAACCAATCATTATACAAATTGCTGAGTAAAACATGTATGAAACTGACAAAAAACTGATAATTTTTTATCGATAAGTTGCGTGTGAATACATGAGATCCAAATTCTTGAAATCACTTTCTGTTTTATTTATCCTAATGTAAATGAGCTTTGGCAGAGTTTTTAGAAAGATCAAATAAACATTTCAGGGCTAATGTAATTTCAGTTAAAGTCAGTCAGTCTGACTGTGGTCTACCTACGCATAATATCTTTATTACCTTAATGAAAGCTATGCGAATAAAAAGCGTCTCATTTACCAGACTGCCATATAATCCAAATCGATAAACACCAGGCAAAAGAGGTTTTGCTAGTAACGTGTGCCGGAAGTCAACTAATATGGTTCTGAATGCTCTTACGACCTTTATCTTCGGCCGTTGCTCTCATATATACCATGTTTGATGTTAGCAATTTTAGATTTTCATATTTCATGGCATACCGCTATAATAAGATAGAGCATTCTGTCAATCATAATCATATTCATAATAGCTCAAAGTAGAAATGTTCAGTCAACTCGGGATAATATTTTTTGCTCGTCGTAGGCATTCATGAACAATTACAAGATTCCCATGATCTTTATCATTCTTTCATATCTTTATTCCTTTTGGCTCAAACTGGTGCGCTCCGCTCCTATTTCAAGCTTAATCTTTTGTACTTTTGAACTTAAGACTGGTTTCGTTTCTTATATTTATGATATGATATCATGTACTGTTTGCATACGAATGAGTCACACTTAAATAGACTGTGCTATGCCTTTCACAAAACAAAAATATACCTTGTGGGTCAAAGGAAATTTAAGAATGTGTACACAAACATTAGAAAACTCTGAACTTCAGAAATGTTAGGCTTGCATTATGAATTTGGACTCTGTCAGCCTTTCCTTTCCCAACGTCACTTATCTCATTTGTGAACTTGTTTGAGATGTCAAAAGAAAATACGGGTTTGTTTTGCTTTTGTGTACATTATGACGAATAAATGAATAAGTAAATGTCAAAATGTTAAAAGTTCCTTTTTTCAGGCTTCATGCAAGCTCTTATTTTGGGTTCTACTCGTCTATACTCGCATTCACTGTACTCCCACAACTTAATATGGAACATCCTGTTGAGAACTGTAATCACAATTCTCGACCTATGTAATACTTGACCCTTACGTCAAATTAAGACTCAACTGACGTGAATTGACCCTGCTTTTTACATCATCGGTGTTTACCCTCCATGTTTTTGTTTCGTATTATTTATGTGCTTTTTATTCTTGCAAAGCATCTAGATAGGTGAATAGATGCGTGTATAGCAGGCAATGCTTGAACCAGGAAAATGTTACAATAATATTGCATGCATGCATTCGCCTATACATCACATAAGGTACGTCACACCATAGGTATAAGTTACTTCTACGATAGTTTTAGTGCTCATGAAATGCGGCTCTGGTAGTAATAATGGGATCCAGGAATCAAATAACTGTATGCAATTCGAACGAAAAACAGCAACAATCAGAATGACTGTGAGACGAAACCCAGATAATAGCAACATCGTACGATGTTTTATGGGCTTTAAAACAGTGTGATCCTGATCCAAATCAGCTTCGGGTATGCACAAATGCATCAAAGTATCATACGATCCTTCAAGCTCTTTTAGCACTTAGGCATTCATTGTACACAACACACCCGTGGTTAGTGTATTGGTAAGGTGTCATACCACACCAAGCCACGTGTAACCAAATCCGTGTTCAGATGACAGATTTATTTTACATACGAATATATATGGAAATTAAGTGATTTTGAGGCTGCTGTATTTCAACCAAACGACTTTAGTAGGTATTGATGTGTGTATTAAATGAACGTATTATACATATTAATTAGAATGTTAAACCGCTGGTTGTAAATTTACCTATTCCAAACCGGAACTCATAAAAAATATTTTTGGTTGCTTTCACTAAATCAATTCCATAACAGCTCACCACAAAATTACACGTGTTTAAGCTCACTTAAATACTTTCCGATAGACATTTCTATCCATTTTTTCTGAAAGAAATTTATTTACTGCTTCACCGCACAACTTTGGAATCCTTAAATAGTTGGCGCACAATCAATTTCTCTCGCCAATAAATCAAAGGAGCACGGCAAGGTAAGTACGAAACACCAAAAAGCTGTAAATCCAGATGAGCTTAAATTGTCAAAATGAGCACACAGCCTGCATATATATCTATATACACATGAAGACACACTAATCTTTTTTCCTTTCTCGTTCCTTTGCTAATTCACTCCAAGTTTTTACTGCATTACACATTTCACCATTTCCCGGGTTTATTTCTAAGAGCACACCTCATCCGCTCCAGTCCGAAGGAAACAATCTTTATCTTTAGAAAACAAGGTATATACTAAAGGTGCGTAGAGTGCGTATACAAATGTACATACATGCGTTCATCTGCAAACACCAAAAACTCGGTAAACACAATCAGTCTCTTGGCAGGCAGGCACGAAGCCAAAGCACTTTTCTGCTTCCACATCCAAAGAGCCCAAAAGTGATGCACTATCAAACACTCGTGGAAACTCCAGAAAGAAAACAGTATCAATAAAATGTAATGCACGGGCCAAAACTACATCTCTCAGGCTATAACATACATATGCCTATAGTTTACATCTGGATATCGACGGACGGAATCCAAGAAGATGCTGCTGCTGAAATGGAATGCGCAAGATTTTCCTCAGCTTTCCACAACACCATTAGATCCACACGCACTTCCTCGTCGTCGACGTCTTCTTTCCCTTATACGAGCGAACGAACCTTTACTAAAAAGTTTCTTCTTCGCTCACATACTTCCTATACTCGACTACTCAAAACTTTTATTCCATATTATTTAGCTTTCCCCCAAAAAGAAGTGCGTAAGTCCGGAAGCAAAACTCACGAACCAGGAAAACAGTGTGTAGTAGTTCGCCTATACGAAGAGAACCTTACGAACACGAACCCATGTGGGAAAAGGAGTTACATGGATATCCCACTCACTACTACAACTGTTACTGCTACTACAACACAACTGAACACGCAAGGAATATAACCTAACCTTTGAAAAGATGGGAAAGAAGAGCAACACAATCTATTCGTGTGCTCACACTACCATCGTCAACTGGAGACTGAATGGTTGAAGCAAAGAGAACCAGCTTCAAAGAGCCGTCGACTTCGTGTTGCTCCGTATAGCTCGTAGTCCTAAAGGTATTCTTACGACACTGCACGATGATACGAGACCTCAAGCTCCCAAGTCACAATACAATCAGCAGCAGAGCAAGCTTAAGAAATATTACATGTTGTACATTAAAGAAGCTGATTCCACAACATCAACACAGAAACTTGTTCTTCAGGGTCAGTGTGGAATATTATAAAAGCCCGTAGTAGTACGTAACAGCCATAGTGAATGAATTTAAAACTCCTAGGTTTAACATCACATCCCTACCTACTTCCCTGTTCCTTTATATCGGCTTGTGTTTCAACTTCAACTCGACTCATTTTCCCTTTTAACTGCTACTCAATGCTTAACTATCTGGCTAGCACAATGCATGACAGTCCATGCAGATCCAGATTCAACTTCGTTTTTGCTCCCTCTCGGTTTCAGGATTATCAAAGTGCAAAAGAAGGGGAACTTTTTTTTGGAAGGCAGGAAGAGAGAAGAACCCTTATTTTTTGGTTCAGATCAGATTCATACCATATACTTTATAATCCTTTATATTCGCTACATATGCCCATGTATAGAGGCGAAATATCAATACATTTTATATTATTATTATTATTGCGGTATAACAACTGCACTGCTGTATGTATGCCGGTGTGCGTAATATAATATACTGTATTCGGCAGCAGATGTTCAATCCAGTTTTTGAGCAGTATATCAATGAATAAGCTTTGCATGGACAGAACGGCTCATAAATAAGCTTTTGGTATGTGGATGCATAACTGCAAAGGAATTATTATATTTGCTTTTGCGCTCCCAAAACCTTCATTCGCGATGCTCAAAATAATTTTACAATTTAAAAGGCTCTTTTCTCTAGCATAGTTCTTTGTACTTTGGTGTATTTTTGATCCCTTTTTATTATATTATTATACACTTGAGATGGAAGGAGGAGAGATGAGAGCGCGGTTAATAAAAGACATTCGTGAACTTACAACAGCTTCACTACCTACCTACTTGATTCTTAGCTGGTTGTATGCTGATGGAATATTATTTTTTGATGAATATTAAAATTCATATTTTCTTGCAGCCAGCTGGTGATATATTACTTTCGTATTGTGCAGTGTGTTTCGTTCCCTATATTGCTATTATTTTATTATAACCTATGCAAAGATGCAGTTTGAAGATAGATGCGGAACTTGATGAAAAATTGCTGCAGTGTACAGAAAGTTTTAATGTGCGTATGCATATTGTATACTCCAAAGTTTGAAAGCAGCAAATGCAGTCGATCTGCTCTGCTATTCTCCGTTGACTCTTTCCTGGTACGTCCTTGGCCATGATGGGATTTATGGTTTTGCATGAATCTGCATATTTTAAAGACAGGGCTCCATGCATGAATGAATGAGTCTCATATATCCTTCCTGAAGGCCGTGAAACACACAACAGTTGGATTTACATTTTGTTTATAATGTGTACACGCACAGCAGGAATTTAGTAAAGGTGAAACATAATGAATGGCTGCTTTCAGTTCTGGAGAAGAAGATAAGGTGGTCGGTCACAGTCTATTATGAGAAGACATCATTATCTTCAAAGAGAAAACCCTCTAAATCACAAGGGAGAAATATATGGTTCTTTCTTGCGGCAATCTGATGTGTACATTATAACGTAAGAAAGCTTCCGACCGACTCATCATGCCAGGAAAAACAGTACAAAATACAGAAGAGGAAGAATAGGTGGGCCTTAGTTAGTAATATGCAGAAGTGAAAATGAAACTGGGAATGTTTTTATATATAAATTGCCGTTTTACCACGGTTGACATTGAGAAAAGAGTGACAGAAAGATTGAAACGTCGCTATTTTCGCTACATTTCTTTTCCAGTAACATTCTAAATTGTGTTTTAAAAGTCACGATATTTTATAACAATGATATTAGAGAAGAAAGAAGGTTAATATGGTATAAAATGTACTGTTGAGATATATTTAGGTGCTTTGTTAGGCTTTATAAATCTGTACAAGGTACGTAACCTACAACTTCCTGTGACAGATTGTGAAGAGCTGTTATTGTTGTCTTTCCTCTTTTTATATTTCTCCTTGTCTAGCTGTCAGAAGCAAAAAGAGGAGATTTAGAAGAGGAAAGATTTTCATTGCTGAAACTAAAGTCCTTTCCATTACTTTTGTGAACCAGCAAAGAAGTATAGATTGCATTCTTTTCTCCGCATTCAGCTGGATTCACACAAGAACTTTTGTAACAATCGCATCGCACACAAAGCATTGTTTATTACATCATGTTATGGCTCGTAAGTATCAAAAAGGAAAAATGAGAAAGTCGTGCGTGTCCCTTTTTCTTTGCTGAGTTTCGTCTTCTGATGAAAATAGAAATCAAAGCACGCACTCCGCTTTTACTCTGCTATCAATGTTAAGCAGACAATACGATTTCTGGACATTCCAGAACAGGAAGGAAGTTGAGAGAAAGAATCTCAGAGACAGTAGCAACTCCATGCATCGCATGATTCAGAGTGAAAGTCACGGATATGGATGCTCACACACACATACGTAAAAATGGCAGGAGTCCAGCATTCTCGTCGAGCATCATCATTTCTGAGTAGAATTAACTAAAACTGCAATTGATGTGAGCATTGGTTATATAGCTATATATGCTCAAGTCATAATAACCGTATGTATTTCGGGAGTAGCTTTAGTTAGTGGATTGAGTTAGCTCATGAGTAGCCATAAACTTTTTGTGTCACTCTACGAAATTTTTAGACACAATCAGAAGAGCCAGTTGTGAGTATTTGTCAATAATAGTAAAGGAAATTCAATGAAAGCAAAGCATTCAAAGAAAAACTGTCCAGCAGTGTAAAGTTGAGATCCATCTTTTAATCATTTTCTTCAGAGTTTTGACTGTGTCTGGTTCTTAACAACTTTTTAAGCTCTTGGTTCTTTCTCTCCTACTTTCATTTTCTTTAATTCTTTGTGTTTGCAAAAAGGATCAAGCGAAATAAATGGGAAAGGCAGTTTAAGTGCTATTATGCCAAAGACCATTTCCCATGAGTTTAGTTTACTCAGCCGTGTCAAAGTTTTCTTCATTTCACTTTCATTTTCTTTTCACAATGGATGGATGGGCATGTGAGTCTATGAATCATTATTCTTATTATGTATGAATATCACGATATCACATTTTGCATTACTTCTCCCTTTCATCATTTCAAAGGATGGTCTTAATTTACGCAAAATGTTAAATGAGGCAAGTTTTTGGTTGAAAAGATTACTAAACCGTCATTATATTATATGTATATTGCTTATACGTATGGACGAAAAACCCATAATGCATATTTGTCCTCTAAGCAAAAGCAGAGTCAGTTTGAAACCCGCACAGCTCCCATGTCATTTTAACTTTTTTGACATGTGGCTCTGACACTAAGAAGATTGGTACTTTCACCAAGCTAGGAAATTATAACGACTCAAGCTTCTGTTGGTGTCTTCTGGATTTAAAGTGCCAAATCTCATTTGCAAAGGCATCGTCAACCGGACAGATCCAATACGCGGGTGCCTCTATATAATATGTATGTTGTCTCTTGTCAGCTCTAAAATACTCGCTTGGGGCCTCTGTACTTCATTTCATCTCCATACATATTATGCCGTTTCCTAGAATGGATGTGAGTGTGTGTGTGTGTGTCTGTGTCGCTACTTCTTTCAACGGCCAAGGATAATATTCATTATTCATGCGTAAGTAATTTGGCACGGAGGAAGAAAAGAATGTAAAAGAAGAAGACGAAGAAAAAAATTGACTTGGGTTGTTGAAAGAGGAGCAATTTTTTCTTCTACATTTTTTCCCATTTTCTTGTCCCACTTTGAATGCAAAACTCAATTTTCGTCTCTCCCTCTGCAAGAGTTTGACATGGCGCAAGCAATTGTGGGTTGAAGTCAGCTTCAGGGTTTACTTCTCTAGAGACGAAATGGCAGGAACCTTCTGCGTACTGTTCTGATCCAAGTAAAACGAAAAAGATTAGGTTTTTTGCCATATCTCGCTTTTATAGGAAATGCATGCTTCCATTCTGCCACAGATGTAAATCGTATTTTTTTTTCGTCGAAAGAATGAATTCTGCCACATGCATTCTTTTGTATTGTTGAACATAACACGTTTTCCAGAACACAACGTACGAATGTGTACGTGCAGTTCGTTCTCCTGTCAAACATCACACATAAAACTACAACAAAGAACACATTGAAAATGTAATCCTGAATCCCAGAATGCCTATCAAGTTTATACCAAGTTTTTATCGGTTCGTTCTTTTTTGCAAATAATAAATCTTCCTTTTCGCTTTCCAAGCATTAGTTCGGGCTTACTGGCTCGTATTTTTTCACGTTTTGCTTAGCTGCGAACAAGATATTGGTTTGCACGGCGCTCACAATACATGCCTATTCCACCAGTAACAGTATTTGGATTTTACTAGTACATTTACGCTAGCCTTTGTAATCAAAGAAATGATTGTCATTGTTGAACGAGAGTGGTCTAGCAGGAAGAACAATAATTTGTGTTGAGTCTTCTCTAACGAAATGGAATTCTTTTGAAAGCCGAATTTGAATACAGAAAACCATTTGTGTACCAAACCAAAGAAATTCGTATAAAAGCATTGCATTGTTGTTGCAACATCAAATCAGTACTTTTTTTGTAGATGTAGAACTAGGATTACTTAAATAGATATGAAAGTTGCAAGTTTATTTGTTAAGCTAAAATTTGGACTCTGCGATTGGCGTTACAGCTTGAACCTATCTAAAGGAATGTAATACCTACACCAAACACGCCATTGCCAAACATAAAACGCATATTTCATGTTCAATATCACATTTCGTCGTAGCCCCTTATCATTTTCCTCAGAACTTATATAACATAGCATCTCAAACTCAACCCTTATCGATAAATAAATGATTAACCTTTGCACTGCAGACTGCAACACAGTACGAGTGTATAACCTTGATTCAGGACATCTTCCTTTGACGAAGTTGTCAGATGTCAGCTAGATACTGTGAGCGACACGTCAATGTCACGTCAAAGTGTAAAATAATAGCAGTAGTACGAGATATACTCACATCACGTACCTCCAGATCGACGTTTTTACTTAACCCCAAAGAAACTCTAGGAGAGAAGTTACTTCTTCCTTGTCTGACAAAACACTATGCGTCTTATCCATCCACTCAAAGAAGATGTGAATAGTAATGCCCATACTTCATTTTATAAGATAAAGTGCATCACGCAAACATTTCACCCTTTCAAAAGAAGTGCACCAAGGTCCTACCTTGCATTTCTCCACATAACAAGCCTATTACATCTTCCAACATGCATAATAATAATGCACTTTCATCACCACCAACGAAAATGGAAAATTTTCACAGGAAATTCTATCTAGAGGAAATAGGAGTAGAGAAGAAATAAGTAGAGGCTTGGTTGAAATTCTCCCGACCACTTTTGAGTTCTAATATCAACCCATCCCTCTAAAAGCACTCGTTTCTCCCACAGAAAAAAACTTTTTACTTCATATATGCATGCATACCATCATTCTCAGAGTATTCGTCTTCATCTACAGTTGTCCCCTTCGTTTCATCTTTCTCTACGTTTACATTACCCCCTTAAAATCATCCTGCGAGGGCATCAATATTACTTACATTACGACCCCAGTATGTATACCTCTTTCTTCAGTTTTATCTTTATTTGAAATCCACAAAGATTACAAAGAACGCATCTCGCATTCGTTCATCCCATAACCAGTATTCAATTCTCCTTCAGAGCCTGTCGTGGAATAATAACATAGTGAACCCTCAGAGTGAAAACAGAACTTTCTCCTGTGTCATGAAAAAGCAGACTCCCCACCTCCTTCGCCCTCCATTTTATATTTTACAGGACTGCTTCATACTTATTTAATGCCTTACAACAAATTCTTCTGTGTAGCTCCGGATGAATGTCTAAAATTAAGGTTAGAGGCAGCAGAGCTAGAACTGAGAGTGCAATAAATTTCCTACAAGGTGCACATTTCATATTTCATGATCAGATATCTCATTTCTAGAAGGAAGTTCAATGCACCGTATGAAAGCCTAATCCAATGTAACTCTATACAAAAAATAAACACCTTATTGTGTAGTTTAGGCTTTTGTGCCTATTGCCTACTTTGTCTGATAAAACGGGCTACAATGCCGGAGTGTACCTGCACAAAACCTTGCAACTGCATTTATTTCCTCGGGCTTATAAATCAACAAAAACGTCGGAAGTGCAAAGGCGAAGGTAGAATAAAAGTTCCTTTTTGCTTGCCGGCTGTTGCTCCACACATGGAAAAGTAGAGAAAACAAGATGGAAAAAGGGGAAACGAAACAATGATCAATTTTCTTTCATTTCTTGTGACTTTTTGGTTTCAGATTTCTTTCTTTTGTGCTCATCTTCCTCCCATTCGTCATTTTTATGAGAGAAATGTCACAGCATAAAAAGCAATTCGTAATGATGCAGATGTGGAAGCAATTCTTTTCTCTGTGGGCTGATGCTGATCCTTTCATACAGAGAAATATAAAAGCTAAAAACTTTGGAGATGCCCTGAACTAAAATAAAGTACTTTTCTTGTCTTCTCACCAGACACCTATTACATAAGATATCTAATAGCCGAAATCATACTTTTGGGAGTATTTACGCTGCCATTACATCTTGTGCCATTACACATAACGACTTTCACTTGAGCTTTTCTAGATAGAGGACGGAAAGACCAAGCAAATGTATTTTTTTCCCATGCTATAAATATGAATCAGAGTACTTCTATCGAAACATTCATTTCAGAAAGCGAAAGAAAGGATTACTCATGTTTGCAAGCAATGGTGTGAGAAAAAATACGTTGAATCACATAGCTTTTCTACTTATAAACTTCAACTCTGCTTTTTCGCATTGTTGCGACTGACTGACAGACTGACTCACTAAACCGTTTTCCACTTGCTTAAGAAGTAGTTATTACAATAATAGTCGATATGGAAAAGAAAAGTTTTGAGCAATCTTCTCTAAATCTTTACTGCGTCCATCACATCACATCTGTCCATCTCTTACAAAAAAATCCAATCTAAAAATACAAGCCATTTCCATTCATTCATTCGATGTGTAGTATTGAATACACTTCCCATTTCTCATAGAAGGGTCGATAACATCAAGCACAATAGATTCAAATAAATCATCATAATACGAATAGTTTTTGTTATGAGCTGCAAGAAGTTCCGGCTGATTATTATACCGTGAGCAGTGACGCCTTTTTTGGTGAGCTGGAGAAAAAACGTAGCACCAATTCATATTCAACCGTCATGCTTGCAACCAAACCAATAGGTATTATTATTTGTAAGTCAAGCCACGCCAAAATTATTACGTGCACTACAGGAAGTAAATTACAAGTGGTAGGCAGTCATAATGCTTCCTATTAAATGCCAAGATGTGTGAGAGTGGATTTTGTGATAAGCTGTATAGTTTGTTTTTCATTGATATCACCTCATAAAACAAGCTCAACTCAGAGAGCTTGCACTTCCAATGCATTTACATAACGCTCAAACTCAATTGTATGATTGTGTGCGATGTTGATCTATGATTAAAGGCATGATAAATGTATGTAAGCAGTATCGATTTAACCGAATATAATCAAATGTGTAGGCATCAAATGTTTTGACACGTGGCCCCGTTGCTTGTTTCCAATATCATGTAGTTTATCCAGTTGCCTACAATGATACCAGAGTACAGTGTATTGCAGATTGCAAACTACTACGGACATAGAAAATGTAATTTAATATGACAGAGATTTTTATCTTCACGCTGTGCAAAGGCATATGCCGTGTGTTCTTACATCAGTTTCAAGAATATCACTGGAAATGTTCAAATACGAATGGGTAAAGCGTTGATACAAAATATCATTAAATCATTAAAAACTCTACATGTTTCAGGTTGATTTTAAGGTTTCAACGTTAGTGACACTACTGTAATAAGTCAAAACTAATCATCTCCTACATATTGTAGTGATTGCAATCATCAATAGTAAGTTTCGTTATGAAAGTTTGAAAATGATTTAATCTAAATCTTTCTATTTGCAAACGTATGAAATGTGCAATCAATTCAAAAGCACTATGAAACTAAAGTACCAGATGAAGAAAAGGTCCAAGCTACAAGTGATGAGATATTTCTCAAAACTGCCTCCTATTCATTTTAAAAGAAATTGCAGCCACTTAAGTCAATCTACAAAGTTTTTATGAAGATGCTGTATGGGGATGGACTTTTTACGCATTCACGCATAAAATATAATGCGTAACCGTAGCCCACTACCACTCAAGTCTGCTGGACACAATATGCCGATTTTCCATTAGACCCAACAACACACAAAAACGTGGAAGCGTATCATTTATATGATTATGATTATTATGCTCGTAAAAACTACATCATATCATCATCATGAAAGATAAAGCAAAAGATGCCAGAGGATGAGATTGTTCTTCTTATCGTGTGCCGCCCTGGTTTACGCCTCTACTTTCAGCTTCCAAAGATGGGCTTTCATATCAAATCCAAATCACTCTCAGGATGAAAGCATTACCGGAGCCCTTCCTGAAACAGCCATGAGGAACACCCACATCATTATTATGTGATTTTATTAGCTATACTCTAACTTTCATGCAGACCATCATCAAACTTTGTTGTTTTTGTGGCTTTCTTGCAGTGTCATGCTAAAAAATCAATACCATCGTATGATGTGAAAACATCTTGAATTTTCTCACATTTTCAGTCTTCCTCAGAAGAAATATGTCCCTAACAATCCATATAGTATCGAATAGAAACAATGCAAAGGAATTTTGCATTATCATTATGAAACTTCCTTTGCTAGAAAAATTATTCCCATTTTGCATTTTGTGAATGAAGAGATGTAAGCGAAGAGTAATGAATTTTATAATGAGTAATGTATTTAGAGAAAGACGTTTAGGGAGACAATTTTTAGGCATATAATATATAAAATCAGCAAAATTTAGCAAGTTCGATTTTGCATAAACCTTCTGTAAATACAAGTATGATCCCTAATTATTCTGGGCCAATTTTGAAAACAACTCGTCAGATTAATTGATAAACAATTATGACCCGGGGCATCATGACACTTTGACAAAACTTACAGGTAATTTATTTTACAGAATTAACTCAATTGTAAAAATCTGGAAAACATTTTTTTTACTTCCTGTTGTTCAAATCCAAAAATAGCTGCCAATATAATCCGTGGAATATAGTGGTGATTTTCTTGTTCGTACTGTACATCGCAATGACAAGTGTCAGTCTAGTAGCAAAGGCAGCTCGAGAGGTGGAGGCGATCAACAATGTTCCAGATAATGTTCCTCCAGAACATCACGAAAAGTTTTTGGAGCAACTGACTGTTATGCAAGGTATACCCTAACAAGGTATACATACCGGTTTGACAGTGAAATATTTTATTGCACTTTGTATTTTGGGTATACGAATATTACACTACATTTTCTTCAAGGCAGTATTTGGGATTACTCCGACAGCCAACCATGGTTCCTTGTCGGTCTTCACAAAAACAATCCACCTGCCACACGGGAAGTCCTGGAATCCCTCATGAAAGCTCACCGAATTACCGATCCAACACCGAAAACAAGACGCCGAGGAACGTTGAAACTACTAGGAGCCGGGGAACTGACTGAAAGTCCAGATGAACATGATAGAAAAAACGTAGATGAGCTGGCTGCAACAACTGGAGAATTTTCAAGTGAAGGTTCCAAGTTCTCTGCTGAAAGAAAGTTTAGTGTCCACCCAGAAATGAAAATTGTGATCAAGAAAACAGTAGAGCTGATTAGTGATATGAGCAAATCCTGTGAGCTTGTTTTTCATGCAACACGAGCTTGTGCCAAATTCCTAACGTATCCAACTCCTTCAATCCCCTCGGATAATTTTTTGTTTGGTCATGCCAAAGGATGGATTTGGTTGATTTACAAAGGCTTCGCTTATTTTAACTATGGGAAAGCGGATAAGAAAATGGTGGACACTTCTCTTAAAGTATTTAGAAGAGAAATGAGCCTTTTGGCTAAGGAAGTCAACAGTTGTATTTCGGACCTTAAGCCGTTTTTGACGGAACTCAAAAAACTGAATGCGGTAATCGTAAAGGAAGCAAAATTTTTGAAAAAACATCATCGTGTTTGGATCGGCCCAGTAGACCACTACTTCCGGTTTACTGATGAGCTAAAAACTAAACGCAATTTACTTGTGGATCCGCGGGAGGATCGATTCTTTCCACCAGATTGGATTTTTGAACCTCATCCTTCTCAAACAAAGTTTAAATGGGACTTTTTCCATTTCCAGTGGGTCAACATGAACCGAGACTGGCTTGATTGTGAATTTGAAATAAGATCCGACTACTCTCTTCATTGGAGACCTTACACCTCCTACTCACCTGAGCTCCAAACAGAATTGATGGTACATTTAATTCATCACTTGAAAGCGCTGATTGAAGAATGTCACAACTTTCACAGAATCAATATGCGTCTAAGTTTTGATTCGCAAGAAATCAAATTCCTCAAGTTTGCTGTGGAAGGAATTCTCAAACTCAAATTAACCCAGTCCAATAAAGAATCAGTTGAATTCATTACAAACATCACAAGACGATTATTTGAGGATCTGATAATGCTGGAAAAGACGTGCGAAGAATATGTGAGCAATTTGGAGTGGATTGCAACAATTATCGAGCCATGCTATTGGTCAATGAATAAATGGCTCCCGGATGATCTTATCCTTCCTCTTGAGTTCTCGGCTAGAAAACGTCGTCGTAGAATTCAAAAATTTTGTCACTGTGACTGCGTTCAAGGGAGAAAAGAATTCTTGGAATTGTTTGGAGAACCTTATTTACACGTTGTTCTTCTCCGGTCGCCAATTTCAATTTCTCAACTCCAAAAGTTTTTCCCATCGAAGGATAGAATTCAGGATGAAGAAATCCCTGCACCGTATGCCATAAATGCTTGCGGTATTTCGAAAGGATATAAATCCAGCATTTTTGACGCTGGAATTGGTAGAGAACAACCACTTCCGATTCACCATCCACTCCCAAAATTTAAGAAGCACTTGGAGCAATTAGTGAACATTTTTGATATTCTTAGACTTATAGAAGAGACAATGGAATGTGAGATTAGGAGCAAGGATGATAAAATGGATGTAGATATTGAAAAGTATCTCGTTATTATGGAAGAAGTTCAGAGGTTTTTAGCTGTCTTTGGTACCATCTTCAATTCAATGATGACGGATTTGAAGGAAAGAGTAGAAAATATTGAGCTGCTGATGTACCACAACTTACCAGAGTACTATGAGACTTTGGATGAGATGCTGGCATATGAAAAGTCTAAGCAAACGGAGAATTTGGAAACATCAGGCACGAAAGCATTTGTGCGTTTGTATAGAATGTTTCAATTTATCGTATATTTCATTGAAAAAGTGAATGAGCTTGAGGATTCGGAGGTAACGTTCTATGCTTGTAAAGGTGCATACTACAAGAGCTATGCTAAAACGCAGAGTTGGATATACCAAAAGTCAGCAGTGTTTTCAATGTACAGTCTTCCATCAAAAGTGGAAATGTTTACTTCACTCTTTGCTGAGCTGGAGAAAGTTGAGGTGGACATGAAAATTAAAGAATTTGTTGAACAAGGTTATAAGCTTATTGATGTATGTGAAAATGTTATGAAATCTCAAAATATAACCTTTTAACGTTTCACAAGTTTTAAATCTAATTAATTGTAGTCTTAAAACTACACTATTGCATAGTAAGCAGTTCCGTTTAGCATTTCAATCTCAACTCTATATATATTGAATTACCAACCTAGAAGGGCCGACAAACTAGTAAAACTAACATCAATTCAGTAGTTACTTGTGAATCATACTAAAATCACATACTACCAGCACCAGCAGCGAGTTGTAGTACAACTCTTTCGGAGGAATAAGAAATGCCTCATTTCACCAGATTCCAGACCGAACCACTCCAGCTCCCTCTCCGTTCCAACGGATGGAACATCTAGTTCCAGCCTCCAAACATTTCCCGACCGTTACTCCTTTGTTGACTCCCGTATAGTTCCGGTTCCATGCAAAATAAGAAGGGGGATCTGGTGCTGTTCTCAGATGTCCTGTGGAAACTATGTAATGGGGCAAACCAAGTATATTATGTTTGTGAACTAGAAGCTATATGCTAAGCAGAAAATTGAAGTTACCAACGAGGGCACCAATTAATAATAATGTGTCATTTTCACTGCTGATTATATACCGTTTTGTACTTCAACAACCTTTGCCACAGTGCATTTTACAGGGAACAGAAGTAATTATGTGCACTTTGGGGAAATAGCAACATCCCTTTTTACAACAAAGAAAAAGGTTGCATTTAACGTATTTCAACTATATTTCAATTTGAAAAAAGCTAACCTGAAATGAGCTAACATCATTTGCTGCATAATTAACATATGGTCAGTTACACGTGTAATGCATTGAATTGCCCCTTTATGTAACTCGTAGGCATCCTTTCTATTCTAAAAATATGATATTCCAGCCTGTCACAAATGTTAAATGAAAACAGTCGTGCCATCCTAATTTTTCTGACAACTGTTCGCCATTAACCATTTTCCTTCATTCAATAGCACGACTAATTACTCTGGCATTACAATCATAATCATCCAACTCATCAGGATCAAATGTGCAGCTAATTAGCTTCAAGTTTTATTCATGACATTGACTCCATTAGGGTCTACGACGTATTCTCAAGTGTCAGTGTAGTAGAAGAATAACAACAGGAAATTTATCTCAAAGTGTAAATGAGACAATATGCAACAACGGTGAGCATATGAAAATGAATTGTGTGGGAGCCCTACTAAATAATTCAACCCTTATAATAAGTACCAACTGTGATCTTTCCGGAGTTTGCCCATCACAGTCATAATCATCCGGCTGTAACAACTCATCACCATTCTTAGCTCCTCCTCATGCAGATGGTTCAGTATTGTGTTTGTGTTTGATACTTACTTAGCTCATGTAAAACTCAACAAAGACAAACGTTGTCTTGTGTAAATTGTTTACACGGCCTGTTCTAAAGCAAGGGATCACATACTCATCCTGGAATGAAAGTAGTATTCTAGACAGTGACAGAATGAGCAGAACGTGACATGACTTGATGTTTACTTGCTTTTCTTCCATCCAATCTTTGTATACAATACAATGAAGCGTTCATTCCACTCCACAGCTCTCTCTTTTCTGCTGTTTGACTATGTATATTCAGTCTGTAGCGAAGTTGCTGAAATTTTGGATGATGGCATGCCATTCCATGACATGGCATTATGGAAATGGATATGGAGTAAATTTTTTGGCTGTTTATTTCTCATCATCATAAGCTCCAATGCTCCAACTGTTTTTCTCCAGCTTGATGCCATACATTTGCCCTCATAGCTGTGGAAAATTGAACCGTGGAGAAAGACGAGGATGGTGATGGTTCCAATGACGGAGAGTTGTCATCAAAAAGCTCAAGACCACAAACCATCAGATTTCCTCTCGTTTGACAATCTGAAGCTTAGGATATTTTTTGGCTCTTGCTCTACCCTGCTTATGTGCCTGATTTGTCAGAAAAGTAGATTTCTTCTTACTTTTACGACATGTTGATGCGAATTGGGAGTAGTGTGTGCATAGATATTCTGGAAATGATTTCTGGTGTTTGTATTTCTTCGATGGTTGGTCCGTAACTTGGGTGGACGTGTGTATTGAAGGATATCAAAGCAAAGGACGATTGTCAAAGAAAAGGTTGGTCTTTTTCCAGAGGTCTCAAATGTCTCTCTAATATTCCAAGCTTCCGCTACCGCAGTCATTGCCACGACTTCAACCAATCTTTTCGAAAAGGATTAAAATACGCTGAGAGGAAGTTGAGATGGTGAATGTAAATAGATGTTGGAATACGTGAGTAAAATCTTCGTGTACTATTTATACACTTTAAAACGTACCCCAGCACGTAAACTTGTTAGGCACTTCAGGTTTCCCTTCGTTGGACCTGTTCAGTTTCAGTTCATGCTATTCTATTGCAGCATATAGATCTATCTGAATCCGGTGCGGTACACAAGCAATTCGGATCGAAGGAAAATTGCGTCTCAGCTTTCGACTGGGAATGGTTCGTGTATACTCTTTTGGAAGGTGACCATATACTAACACCTAAGAACCGACTACTCGTCTCCGGTGTACGAAAAGCGTATCCACCAATTTACTACTAAATAATGCAATCAACTTGCTTCCGTCAACAACCTCCGGGCTTCCCGTTCCAGAAAATGCATGTTATTTTATCAAGGGAAGAACAAGGTGTGTACCAGTCTACTTCATAATAATGTGAGGAGGAACATCGATGTGTCACAATCTTTAAAAATTTGTAGGGGAAAGGGAAAACAGAGGGTGATAGTGATGGGGCTATATGGCAGAGAATATATGATACGCAATACTTTCTCAACCACAATATTTCCATGTCACATTGGGTTCCCTACTTTCTTCGAAGGAGAGAATCTACAGACGGAAGGAAAGTATTAAATCAAAACATGAGGATGCTTCCCTACATGACGTCCATATTATATGATTCGTGTTTTAATACTACTTTGACTGAACCCATCCCATAACTATACGTGTTTATTTGATTATAAGCTTGTAATTTGTAAAATGCAGTGCTTCTACCATCCTTTCAATTCAATTTTCGTTAAAAGCTATGCCGGAACTGCAATTGCAACTTCAATTTTGTACCTTAAGGGAAAACAACTGTGAAGGAGAAGGGTGTCTTTTTTAATATGCTTAAAGATACGGTGCAAAAGCAGATGGAATATTTCTTCAATTTAGTAACTTGCTGGACCTCATGCGGATGATTTGAACCCGAGGAGACGGAGTACAACATTTAATCTAAATCTCTTTACAGTTGCATAATGCATGTGCCAAGAAAGGGAAAAGAAAGTCAGAAAAAGGAGAAAATCAAATGTCAGAAAGATTCATGGGAAAATGCACTTTTCCTTGATGTATCCGTAATAGGATAAACATTCACCAGCTTTCCCGTGAGAAAGAAGTTACGAACAAACCTATTATTGCATTGTAGGTTATATAAATATACACATAGCCTAGATGCATGTATCATCTTCCATCATCATCTTCCGGGAAAACTGCATCCACAACAAGAATTCACGAAGGGGGGCATGAAAACTCATGAAGGCCATGTCATGCTCGAGCATTCAGAAGATGTAGTGTGAGAACGTGGTCGCATTTTTACACAATTTTGTAAGCAGCTATTCAGCATGATAGCGTATCAAGGAGCATGCCTGCAAACCGTGACTCGGATTTTACACGGTTTTGCCATGGCACAGCAAGATTCGATACTTTATTAGTATCAAGAAATATATAAATCAACGAATCTCTTATGTCCCGGATAAGTCTTAGCTATGAGCACGACGACCTTTACTTTTTAAAATCTGTTTTCAGAATCTGTCCTAACACTTCGGCTATACCTAATATACCTATACCAGGTATTTCTACGGTTAATTGGCAAAACGTTACGCATTATGACTATTGAAATTAAACTAAAAACGAGTTTCAGAAAATGCAAAATAAAATGAACATATACTACAACTGTTCAGTGGATAGTAAGTGCTGAAACCCAAAATTTACTGACCTCTCGTTGTAAAAATGGAAGGCTACATTGTCTTCATGTTAACAGTTCACATAAATATTTAAAAACACGGTAAAAAATAGCAGAGCAACATACAAAATAACATGAATTAACTTCATGGCAAGATGATTTAGTAACAACATTTTCAAACCATTCGCCTAACTTCAAAGAACCTTTTGATATATAATATTTGGGAGACTGTCATAGCCAACACAAGCACGGATCCAAACACCGCCCACATCACAACACGGAAATTAGTTGATTCATTAATCCTTCGATGAATCCGATCCCTGACTTCCATATAATCCTGTTCATGCTTCACGCTCAGAATGGACTGCTTCAGCTCGCTAATCATTTTCTCAAACTTTTCTGGTTCGATCGCTGCCGTTTCCTCCACCGTGTAATTTCCATACTCCGTTATAGGCTTGTGGAGCTCGCCAACATTAACCGTAAACATAACTTCTTTTGGGGTAACAGTTGACATTTTGTTGCTGAAACAGTAGGTATACACTCCACTTCTTGCGGCAGCGAACACGACTTTCCCATTGCTTTCTCTTTCTCTGGAAATCAACTCCTCACCATCCGGTCCAGTAATCCTCAAGTCAATGTCCATGAAGCCACCTTCAATCACTTCGAATGTCAGACCCATTTTGGTTCCTGTGTCAACTCGGTCAAAAAAACATTCCTCAGCGTAGGCGTCCACCATCACCCGGTAGGAGTTGCAGGGGTCGATGGCCATTAGTGATAACAGGACTAACAGGAGTGCACCGCCTTGAAAGCTCTTCATTTTGCAGGAAATTAGATAATCCAGTCGATTGGCAAATGAACAGCTGATTAACTCTTCTTGATTTGACTATAGTTCTTATTTTGATTATTTTTAAAAATACCTTTATGAAATGAATCAATCATAAATACTAACCTTACCACCTTACTGGAACCTAATAAATTGCAGCTGTTGAAAACTTGATAAGCACTGATTCCTCTAAAACTGAATTTTCGACCACCCAGTAAGCCAAAACCAAAAAATACTAAAATTTCTTACGACAAGAACAGATGGTGAAGATTGACTTTGACAAGTTACCGTACCGCGAATACTTTAAATTCGTGCAATTTGCATACTTTTATTCCTCAGCAGAACTACATAAATATAAATCAGTGCGCAATGCAATGCAGAAGCGTGCACACACATTTAATTTTTCATAAGAATGTTATTGTTCACTCTTCGCAATTTCAGAGAACGAGCATTCATGTGTAATTCTTAGAATTGGCAGTTTTTTGGCTTCAGCTCAAATATGAAATATTATGTTCTCAAAGGCTTGACTGTACTTTTATAAAATTGCTAGCATTTCTGCCTTCTGTTTTTGATGCGAATGTCGCATTCGCTCAAAACGAAACTTGAGGTCGCAGCTGGAGCTGCTGGATAGAGACGTAAAAACGTGCTCATTCCCTGGAATACGGAACTGGATATGAAGTAAAGTATTTTGTATAAGTTTATAAAACCAAGAGTTTTGCAAAGTATGATGAGATGGGCTGGACCAAAACTTCATCATCCATTTGTCCCATCTGCTTTACATAAATAAATTATTTCCTAAATCTGATGCAAATGGCACTTTCTGGAGGCATCAAGGCCAGGGCACGCACAAAATGCCTAAACTGAATTAATCTTTATAGTCCATCTGATCTTGAAAAAGATATAGTGTCCGTATATAATACAGAATACAGTACAATTCACAAGATTCCCAACTGTGGAGAAATGTGGTCTCGTAAATACAAAAGAGTTGCAAAACTTAGCAAACTATTTTTATATAAAAGAAGGCCGGATTGTTTTAATGGGTTCAGCTCAGCTCAACTCTGTATGTTCAAAGAACTTTTGTAGCTTTTATTCCAGGAGTCCCTGCTATTCATTCTGATTTTGAAGTTCTCTTTTGGAATGTGTAAAGAAAACCTTCTCCTGGCTCCATGCTCTTGTTCATTTCCTGCTTTCCCTTTTGCATCCTCTCCCATATTTTTCAGTGGAAATGAAAAAGGATGAGGAAGTGAGAATGGAGACGCAAGGGGAAAGTTTTTGTCGACTCTATTTTTCACGTTTTATTCCTCCTCATTTGTAAAAGGAATAGAAAAAATTAACAGAATGAAAAGTTTATATCTTTTTTTGGTGCTTCTTTACGAAGTGTGGGTGTGGGAGGAGGGGAGGTAAGACAGCGTGAACGAGAGATGCTTTTCCATCTTTGCAATCGCAACTGGTCGCAGCGTAAAAACATACTAAAAAAAGTTGATGTGAAAATGGGAAATTTTAGCATGCTCTTTAAGAATGGGAGAAATCATTTCCGCTCTTTAGGCTTTAAATAATTTAAGACAGTGTCTGGCTGTTCATCAGTTACAGGGTGGCAATAAGGAAATTGATAAATCTGAGGTGGAAACAGAAAAGTATATTGACACGTGCGTGTGTTATAGTCTATAGTCTTTCAATAAAGTGACTACCACGCAGCTTAATTTTGATCCCATTTTTCATGAATATTTCATTTTCTTTGTAATCTGGGAAAATGTTTAATTCTTTTTCGTAAGCTGATTAAATGGTAAGAAAACAATTTTTGAAAAGGGAAAACATTATCCTCTCCGCATTACTGTAAATCGGTTTTACTTGTTTGGAACATCAATATTCAATTTTACGAAGACAAGACTTAACCTTTCTCCAATCCACTCTGGAGCTTATAACACATAACCATATATATACTACTGCAATCTAACTGACATTTATCTATAGTGGAGAATCACAAACTATTCTCTCCCATTTCATCTGTCCTCATCATCAGCAATTGCTTTTTGCTACCCTATCTGATGATCTCATGTATATGAATGATTATTATTACCATCACCCACAGCTTGAGTCACAAGATGGAAATCAGCAAATTAAATCTTTGTGCCCTGAAATCGTCATGATTGAATGAATCTTGAGTCAGCCGGAAGAATTCGGAAGTTCGAATCCACTTCTGCTGTAAATCTGTATCTACCTGGGTGTTTCTGTGTATCACTTTTCCCCCAACTTAAAACCATTAGTCATTGAAAGGTTTCGTATTTGTGAAGTCATTAGGTTTTTATGTCTAAGCCCCTTGTTGAAAGATGCAAAGTTTATAAATGTGTCATGTTCACTTGAATCAATGCGAAGGAAAAAGGAGATACCGGAGCATGAATCAGTTTCTATTTCTCCAGATTATTCTTGCCTAATGAAATGATGAAGCTGTTCTCCAGCTTCACTGATTCATTTTATCAAAGAGGAAAAGATAGTTGATTGATATCCTTGTATACAGAGAGTGCACATTTGTTCATAAAATGCATATGAGGGAACATGTTAAGTAGGATACAACAACGAATGCGAATGTCTGAAACAAAAATACCCTTTGCATACTTTCACTTAAAAGATCACAGAATGAATGCATTATGCAAGTTGAATGAATGATGATGATGATGACTATGGTCTTCTTGATGATTCATAAAATAAGTGAAATGCATTCATTTCAAGGCAACTGAGTCAAGTGCAGTAGTGCTGCTAATAATATATTACATTTCTTATCCCCATATGGGACGCTCACTTCACAGTCAGTCAGTCATAGTGAAGTTGAATGAAGACAGTCGGAAGCCAACTCATTTTCAGAAAACCTCCATTCACAACTCATCTCTTTCCCTGATGTTGGCTTGTGCGGTGCTTACTCATCTCAACCGCAGAAATGGATATATGGATGCATCTAGTTAAATATTCACTGGCAAGCTGACAGCACAAAGACATATCCTTTTCGTTGTTAGATGAACCATGCAAGTTTTTATTCCATCAGCCTTTCAAGGTTGAAAAAGGGAAAAATGTAGTCGAAAAGGGCTGGAATGAATGGGGTGTGCAAGAGCTCATGAGTTTTTTCAAAGGACAAGACACAAAAGGGAACGATAATTTGGTTTTGCTTTTCCCATTTTTAAAGAGTGAGACTTCTTTAAAAAGGAATCCCTTCTCAAAGTCATTGCTATGCTTATCAACCTCGACTTTTGAAGTTTTGCAGTTCTAGCGTAAAGTCCTGTCGTATGCAGAGGACGGTTGACGGTAGGTTCCTCCTCTTTAACTTTTTTAAAAAAATCAATAATAATATTTGGAGCTCTTCCAAGGTAAGAAAGTAACTGCCAATTCGAGTTTTAATATGGATAAAAGTTAAATTCAATGTAAAAATGAAATATATTTTCGAAATAGTTTTTAAATTGCTGTTTAATATACTTTCGCAAGTACTTACTCTACAAGTAAAGAGAATTTTTATACACTCTGAAAACCTTTTCGACTCGTACTTATGTGACATACGCATGAAAAATGAGGATGGACATTTTGAAGCTAAAGAAAAAAGTGGTCTAAACGTCGAGGTTTAATTGATCCCTTGCATCATGAAATGAATTTGAAACAAGCTCAAATGCGCATGCAAGCCAACTGGAAAACATAACTAATATGAAAATGGAAAATATAATTGAATTAATTACCACCAGCTTTTTCCCGAGAGGCAAAAGGCGTTCATTAAAGTAAAATCATTTCTGTTTCATTCTACTAAAAACTTTCCTTCATTATTGCCATCAAAGTGACTAACGATATTCCGAAATCTCTCTTTCGCATCTATAAAATTACTATGCAGGCCGCGAGATCCGCTATGGCAGAACTTATTTCCGAGAAAAATGTGATTGTAGTTTTCATAAACTGCTTAAATGAGTTCCAAGGTCCACCACCATCGCATATCTATGCAGCATGCATTTACATCACAACTGATTCCAAAATTCATTAAAGTAGAGATTACGACAAAAATAATATCAACCATAAGCAACACTGTCAGGGTTCTCGCAGCTAGTAAGGAAACACTTTCGTTTTTAGTTGGCTATCATTACATATTACACGCACTATATCATTAATGGAAATGGCAGGAACTAATATTTTTCCGGAATATCATTACAATTTTCATGAAAGTTTAATACGGAAGCCTGCGATAACAGCCAGAAAACAAAAAAACAGTATAATATGATTTTGCTTTGCATTTAATTAAAAATAGGGGATCACACGCAAACCAAGAGTCAAATGTGTTTTACATGGGCTGGAATCAGTCAGGTTATTTGTCCATTGTCATGCAAATCAGCTCAATAAAAGTTTCATCATTTTCATTCGTTCCAACCGACCATCCTCCTAATCATCATTTTGGCCCTCTTCCTATTTGTTTGTCGAATTCAGTGTGACTTGCTAACTTGCCCCAAACTGAACCTGTAATCGGAATCGGAACACACAATTGCTCTTGCATGTAATAATTCAACAATGCATATCCTATCTGCATGCATACGCGACAAGTCCCCTCATTCTTTGTTAACTGCATTCTTGCATGACTTTTTTGAGCACTTTTGATATGACGTGTGATCTCCAGACTAAAACGCTTAACGCAGACATTTTTTTTCACTTCAGCTGCTTATTACCAAAGGCTGTTGCTTACGGAAGTTTTAATATGCATTCGTTTCGTGCAGCTGACAATCACGGGAATTAATAGAAAAAATATGCATGAATGCCACACTTCATTCCCATATTTTCCATTTTAAATGCACAGAAGGAAAAGAAGCTCAAACTTATCTGGAGCTCGGCAAATTTCTGGTATTATGCCTTCACTAATGAGAGCATGGTAGTAATGAAGCTTAAAATATCGAATCTGCATTCTCAGTCTCACTCTATTGCCTCGAAATCTGTCAATAAAGACGGATGAATCAATTCCGGACACACGCCAGCAGTATTTAGAAAAAACGGCAGGAATCAAACGGCCAAAATCTGGCTGCTATTTGGAGGAATATGTACACATAAAAAGCAATGGACTTTTCTGGCGACACGTGACAATGAGGGATTATTGAGTCCCTATTGCGTAGTTTTTGCCTGGTCGCCTGCCAAACGACCTTCATAAGCTTGTGTGTGATGCGTGAGTAGTGTAAGCTTGTATAGCCCTTTGCTCATGTAGCGTTTTGACTGACTGACTCAAGGGAAGGAAAAAGTCCTTTTATACGTCGTTATCACCAGCAGGAGCTTCCAGTGTCGACAAATGCTAAATGAGTTGTCACCCGAAATCTCAATGGACTTGTGATCACGAAAATGATCCTCAACATTCAACCATCATGTTTGTAGAATGTGCACCGAGCGGGATGCCTTGCCCTACAGTGTAGAAAACTGCAAGTGACAAAAGTGACGGAGATCAATTTACTGCGGCTGCTACCTCAATCCATCCATATTAGGTGTAAGCGTAAATGTATAAAAGGATGTATTTCGTACTTGGTCGTTCTGAAGGGTCTAAGCTTCCAAAACCATCCCAACTGTACAACTTGGGATTGCAAGAAATATAAGGTATGGAAAGGGAACGTTATAGATTACGTGTTCGATCGTACTCCCATAAGTCATGTGCAAACGGCAAGAAGTGCATCTTCAGAGAGTTTAGCTTCACTTACAGCTTAGTTTTTCTTGTAATGACATTTTGCTCTTCCTCCTCTTGAAAGTCAAGGATAATACATGGCATATACCCTTACCCTGGTACGATGGGAGAAGAAGAGTTAATTCCCATAATATCTTGAAAAAACCTAAAGTAGGAAAGCAAAGGTGTTTGTGTGCTGCCTGTGAGTGCCGACACCAACGCCAAGTAACTTGATTTCTTTTCTCTAGGGCACTTCTTTACTGCTTGGCTAATTCAATAGAGACAGACTCGCATAGAACGGACAGCTGGTATACAGAATAGGACTTGAGATTGAAAAATTGAAAAGAACGACGGTGTGTGGTGTGGTATGGTATGTGGGTATACGACATTATTGATTCTTTGATTAGCTAGACCTATCATGTATTATAATATGCTTGAACATGCAAGTAGGGAGATATCACGCATCATATATATAACGACACTAAATCCAAAAATAGGGTTGCTTTGGTTGGCTCTGGAAGTTTTTATATTTCTTGCAGAAAAACATGCAATACATCATTAGAATCGGGAGACTTTGCACAACAAGAGCATGCAGTTTGATTTTGTGCACTACAAATAGATCATATTCATTTTTGCATGGTAACATGGCCAATTTAGGTGATTTTGCATAAAATTTCTATTAGTTTATGTCCCTCCTGAAGGAAACTGAAAGGGTACGTACGGCCACCGTATATGTTTATGAAATGTGAAAGTGTCACAATCCAGGCGAATGACATCGATTTTTAATTAATATGCATAACTAAAGTTCCACGTACCAATGAAAAATATCAAAATGTCAGTATTTTGGGATAGACTAAATTCAAAAATAGGTGAGTTTGGTTAACGCTGGAAGTTTTAATTTTTGACGTAGAAAAACATGCATTATATCATTAGAATTGGGCAGATTTGCGCAACAAGAATAATCATTTTGATTTTGTGCACAACAAATAAATCATGTTAATTTTTGTATTGTAATATGGCCAATTTATACGATTTTGCATAAAAATTCCATTACTTATATGCTCCTCCTGAAAAAAATTAGCAAGGTATATACGGCCACCACATTTGTTTATGAAATGTTAAAAACCACACTCAAGGCAAATTATAGCAATTTTTAATTAATTCGCCTAACTAAAGTTCCACGCACCAATGAAAAATAACAAAATTTCAGTATTTTGGGATAGAATAATTCCAAAACTAGGGTAACTTTGGTTGGGGCTGGAAGTTTTAATTTTTACGCAGAAAAACATGCATTACACCATTAGAATCGGGAAACTTTCCTCAACAAGAGCATTCTGTTTAATTTTAGGCACAACAAAATAGATCAGCTAATGTATGCGATTTTTCATAAAAATTCCATCAGTTTATCTCCCTTCTAAAAGAAATTAGTTAGTTATATACGGTCGCTATATATGATTATGAAATGTGAAAGAGCCACAATCCGGGCGAATGACATTAGTTTTAATTAATACGCTGTCGGGAACGCAAGACAAGGCAAAATCTGATACCTGCATATTTGTGCGGATGATGAAGATTTGCCCTAGTTTTAAGGACCTTCAGTCCACATATAATTAGCATGCACTTTGCAATGCTTTGCATGCTTAATAATTTAGGCATATGAGCCTTATGCATTAGTCTTATGGCAAATCGCTGAGTATAAAAGGCCAGCGGAAGCTGACCAGAGCATCAGTTGTTTAAGATAAAGATACCAATACCTACTGAGAAGGTTAATTCTCTCTGTGGACGAAATTTCCCGGTTGAGCTATGCTCTCGGATGTTTTCAGAAACATATTAGCTTTAATATTTAGTTTTTAAGTAGTTGTAAGATTCCAAAGGTGAAAACACCTTTGATGAACTTATTAGCAAAAGGATTTCCTGGACTGGAAATATTCTTTGCTATTTCTTTCTTTTCTTTCATAGAAAATACCCGATTGAGGCTATAAGAACCCTGGGTAGGATAGAAATACTTCCGGAGCCGCGTATCGCC